>OY740718.1:170759661-171994661 GCA_963513945.1 Hydrotaea diabolus
TTCGACTGGGAACTGGCGAATGATACGTGTGATGTTTTGCTACAAGGCGGGTTTGTCCACATAAACTGAAGACTTCACATATCCTCACAGGAAAAAGTCTAACGGTGTGAATCCTATGATCTTGGTGGCCCATCGACCGGCCCAAAACGTGAAATTATCTGCTCACCAAAGTGTTCTCTCAATAAAACCATTGATTGATGCGATGTGTGGGAAGTGGCACCGTCTTGTTGAAACCGAATGTCGCCGAGATCACGAGCTTTAATTTCAGGCATCACCGGCATCATTTTTGAAGAAATATGGACCGATGATTCCAGTGGCCCACAAACCACACCAAACCGTTGTTTTTTCTGGATGAAGTGGCAGCTCTTGAACCTCTTCTGGTTGCTGTTCGTCCTTAATGCGGAAATTTTGCTTGGTCGATTATGTTGACCATAAGTTGAACGAAGTGCAAGAACACATTCCTCACAGAACGTGAATTTTCGTAATAAACTTGATGAAATGCCAAACGGCCTAAACAAAAATATCACAGCAGCATGACACGACTCACACGTGATCTGTCAAAAAAAGGCTATTAAAAAAAATTATCTTTACTTGGATCACCCATTATAGAGAAAGGTCCCTTTCTCTATGACAGCGCATAGAGAAAGGGACCTAAGGGTAAAAAAATCAATTTTCACCTTTTTTTTGATGTGGACAACATCTGAGCAACGAATGAGACCGATCCCATGCCCCAAAAGTGTTCCCTTCCAGAGATATGCGCGTTTTATTAAAGTGATGGTACACCAAAGATACACGTATTTAAATCTTTAAAATGGCTCTCCTGAATAAAACTGGTTTTTACCCTTAGGTCCCTTTCTATTTTGCGCGTAACATATACTTATACATGTACAAATTTAGTTCCGATAATCATCCTAGTTACCTACCTATACTTAACCCATACTTTGTCTCTTCTTTCCTAAGACAACGAGCAGATTCGCAAAAAAAAAGTTGTGGCAACAAATCTGTTCTCTGTGTATGTCTGTAATATAACCTGTCTGGTGAAACTTACTCATCTATTTTACTATAGCAATCTACTCATCAATGAGCTATAAGTGATTTCCAAGTATAAAACTCACTGTCCAAATCGAACATTTCATGCTAAATACTGTAATATTATAAAAGTCTTGGCTTCTTTTATTTTACACCACTGTACATTAGGTATCTTCTTAGCGCCGTCTATAAACAAGTTATTTCCATGGATGTCACAACAAGACGCTTACAAAGAAAATTTACCGAGTTTTTCTTTAATGAAAAATTATGCATATTTCCCTCCTCCCGTTCGTGGCCTGCCATTTTCTACTTTCCTCGCGTCTTCAAGTCGTCTTCATTCATTCAGTCTGTGTGATGCGGGCGTCGCAAAGAAAACTGTTAAAAGATCCTTAATGTTTAATAAATTAGTGAAATTAATTTTTGTTTACACAAGGATTGTCATGTTTGTCATAGTTTTCCCATCCACGGATCTACAAAAAATGCGGAATCAGTAGGTGTGTGTGTGCATGTGTATGTGCCTGTGTGATATACGAAAATGAGAGCTTATGTGTGGGAGTGTACACACACACTCGTTCACAGAATGTCCTGGGCCTACTTCTGATTAAAAGTCAGTGCTGGTGTTTGGTGGCACACACACACATACGCATTCACATGTATTTCATTTTGAAGCCTTAATGCATATGAGAGACGCATACTTATACTCTCGCATGTCATTATTTTGAATACGATTTGAATCTGTTCTGCTTTTGTTTGACCATTGCTGTTTTGGTCGTTTTTGTCATTTTCAGCTTCACTTTGGTATGCTGGTGCTGTTCTGCTGGCACTTGTCCCCTGTTTGCTGTCTGGCATTGTATTTTATATTAGTCCAGTTTTTTCATTCTTTATCGCCTTCACCGCCATTACCATACTTTAGCCACCCACCCGAAGTACACCTCCAACCAACTTGTGTGTGTGTGACCCCCCACTCAACGCTTTCTACACAGATACCCTAAGCAATTCAATATATTTTTATGACTTTCATGCCACATTTTATTTTGTTGACTTTCCTTGTCTTCCAAGCTGTGTGCTCTTTTCCTTTGCATTTGCCTTCGTAGCTATCCAGTCAGATACAACAGTATATTACACAAAACTTAAACATTCTTAGGAAATGTCACAGGATTCAGTTTTTTTCCAATTTCTATCTTGGTTTTTCTGTTTGTCCGCAAACACATACAGCGACATTTTGTGGCCGTACCGGGCCGTAAGCATTCAACGTTCATGTGGCGGCGACATGGGCCATGGACCAAGGTATTTATGTAAAGTGGTGATTAAACTAAGTGGGATGTTTTCGGAGGAGGAAATTGTGTAGGGAAATGTTCAAGGTTTTGTAAAAAGTGAAATCTTTAAGTGTGACCTCCGTTTTTTTTTCTTTGCAAAAAATGGCCAAAATAAATTTTTAAGTATAATAACTACATTAGATTTTGCTTTAATAAATAAGTGTGTGCATAATTCATGGATTTCATATTATCATAATCGAATTGGTTTTTTGAGGGCTTACCCACTGAGACGATTTTAAACGCATAAACCAAAACAAATGTGATGTGTATCACTGCAAATTGTTTGGCTTAGTTACGGTCAGTATTTTGTTTCTTGTATATTATAAATTGTGCCTTTCCTTCGCAAATGATTTAATTTAAATATTGGGAAATATTAGGAAAACAATTCAATATATATATATTAGGAAAAAACCAGTAAAAACAGCTTAAAAATATGTTTTTGGGCCCAATTTACCTATATTTAAAAACTTATATCATATTTGCATCTGTAGTGATTTCATTATTTCAGTAAAGTCGGTTAAACGTATCTGTGTTAACAATATCTTAATCTGAACCGATTTTCTCCAATTTCAACACAGTCCGTCCTTGGAACGAAGATCTTACTCGTGTCAACCTTTATCAAGATTATTGTAATATGTGGCTTCTAGAACTAAAGATATAAAATCGGTTGAACACATGTGTGGAAGCTACTTAGTAGGGACAGAAATACTGTTACACACGTTTTATGCTGTAAGATAAAAAGTACTGAATGTTTTGGACCAAATATTTTTTAATACATTAATTGATGTATATTGTATCCAAAACGAATTTACTTATTCGAAATGTCCGCCTATTGCCTTTACACACGCCTTAAGTCGCCCTGGCCAATCGCCAATAGCTGCACGAACCTCGTCCATTGGAAAATTGGCCACAAATCGAACTAAAGCAGTCTTAAGAGATCCAATGTTGGGCTATCTTTTGTGACAAACCTTGTCCTCTAAAACCGTTTATAATTTAGAATCCAATGGGTTCAAATCTGGACTGCCTGAGGGCCATTCTTTAGAGGAAATGAACGCTGGCAAATTGTTTCGAAGCCAGGCCTGGGCCGTTTTACCCTTATAGGCCGGCGCAGAATCCTGCTGGAAAGTCCATGGCTGGAATTGTTTAGAGGCTTCACAACAGCTTTCAAAACGGTTTCTTGTTAAACTTTGGCCGATGTTTTGACTCCTTGTTCGCAGAAATGCAGTTCAGTGACCCCATCGTAAGAAACACCGCACCAAACCATGACTGAAGCTGGGTGATGACCCTTTTCCACCCTTGGGATCAGTTCAGATGCTTTCTTAGGTGACCGCGCATACACTTTATCATTTTGCTTGTTAAATATTTCCTGAACGCAAACAATTTTTTCATCGGTGATCAAAATTTTTCTGTGCAAGTTATCAGCGTGCTTCACCAAAAGACGTTTACATTTTTCAATCCTATTTTTTTAAAGCTGCAGTCAATAAATGTCCAGTACGCCGTTTAAAAGCCCCAAGTCCGAAGTCTTTTTTAATGATTCGACTCATAGACTTTTGCGTGATATTCATCTCACGGGCCACGATTTTCTGTTTTCGGAGCGGATTTCTGTGAATTCTTGATTTAACGGCTTTGATGACATGCGGTGTTCGAACAGAGCGTGGGCGGCCCGACCGGTGGCGGTCTTTTATATTTTATATCTCCAGTCTCCTCAAACAGTTTTATGCATCGGTAAACGAACAAGCGGCTAATCCCTAGTGGCCGGAACGTTTTGAAAATATCGCTTTTTTTCATTTCAAACTTGAAAAGCGCTGTTACAGCGATACGTTTCTCATTATCTGAACACTCCATCATGAAAGTTGAAACAATTTTAGAATACCGTTACAGACTAACGCTTTCAAAACCCATATGACATTAACGGGGTATGTTCAGTTCTTCTATTGAAATGGGTGTGTTTAATGTTGTAACAGTATTTATGTCCCTACTAATTATATCCAAATCTTAACCGATTTTCTTCTTGGCCCAAATAATATCGTTCTCCTTGGCCTAAATCTAATCAAGATTGTATGTAATGTGTGACTTCTGGAGCTAATGGTCTAAAATCGGATGAACGTATATGTATGGGAGCTATATCTAAATCTAAATTGTTTGTCATTAATTTTTATGTTTTTTCTTGGTCTAGAAAATAAACGTGTTCCAAATTTCACCAAGATTGTATGTAATATGTGGCTTCTAGAGCTAGGGACATAAAGTAGATAATATGTGTTTTGGAACTTATATGTATCTGAACGAAAGGACGGACAGAAGGAGAGACGAACGGACGGATGGAAGGATAAACAAACGGAAAATCGGACATCGTTAAATGCAATCAACAGGTGATTATACGTCGATTGATATACTTAAAGGTGGGTCTAGCTCAAATATTTTTGATAGCGACATGATAGCCATGAAAATAACTTTCAATTCACAAAAATGTTGCGCAGAAGTTCGGCTAGACCTGATGCGCCATTTCCGAACAAATCACTAAGCTTTCAAAGTACCATAATTCTGCCATTAATTAAAATTTATGAAGAAACCACAACCTTTTTTGTAAAAATTATTGCTACCTGCGTTTCTACTTAGCATAACTTAATATATCCGGTTTGCTGAGAATACGACCAAAACATAGAACAAATAATAAAGTCTGTTATTTGATCGAACTTACATATACTATATATATATAGGGAGAGCCATCTAGATTTATTTTTTAGGAACAAAAAAAAATATATAAATTCAAATCAGGTGTGGAATCTTTATTGGTAATTTAAAAGGACATTTTATCTTATTTATTTTTTGAATATAATTTCCTTCAAATGTTGGTCGCAACCACGCCTCAGGTTCTGAAGGTTCAAATTTGGATGACTCGTTCGAGCATTTTGACCGGTATGGCTTTAATGACGCGCGTAATGTTGGCTTCCAAAACCTGAATCGTAGCTGGTTTTTCAGCATTGACTTTGGACTGTACGTAACCTCAAAGAAAAATGTCCAAAGGTGCGATATCACTCGATCTAGGCGGCCAACTCACCTGTACAAAGTGTACAATTTTGGAAATGACCAAATATTTCCATTGTTTGAGCAGCTGTATGGCAAGTGGCACCGTCCTGTTAAATCATGTGTCGACAAGATTACGGGTTTCTATTTCAGGTAGCATAAAGTTCGATATTATGGCGCGATAGCGAGCACCATTCACGGTTACCTTCCGGCCATCATCATTTTTGAAAAAATATGCACCGATGACTCCACCAGCATATACTAAACCGCACCAAACCGTGGTTTTCTCTGGGTATAATGCCACCTCTTGAACCTCTTCTTGTTGCTCTTCAGCCCAAATGCCGCAATTTGGTTTATTGACTTTTCCGTTGAGCCGGAAATGGGCCTCATCACTGAACACAATTTTGGTCGAAACTGCCGCAATTTTGTTTATTGACTTTACCGTTGAGCCAGAAATGGGCCTCATCACTGAACAAAATTTTGGTCGAAAACTGCGTTTCTCACCGAAAGTGCATTACCATATAGTTGCCGACAGTTGAAGGTAATTATTTTCAAAAAATAAATGCCATACAATGTCCTATCAAGTTACCAAAAAAGATTCCACACTTGATTTGATTTTTTTTATTTATTTTTTTTCTGCAAAAATACATCTAAGGGGTGTTTTTTATTGGGGTATAGAACTTTAAGTTGGCATCACTTTTTTAACTGGCGGCCATTTTGTCAGCTGTCAAGTGATTAATATTTAGTTTGGTTTGCCATTTCATCATTAACAGGTTGACAAAAGAACAACGCTTGCAAATCGTGCAAATTTATTTCGAAAGTAATGGTTCAGTTCGCGAAGTTCACCGCAAGCTCCGTCCATTTTATGGTCGACATAATCATCCATCAGAGCAATTAATTCGGTTAACCATGGATCGGTTAACATGGACCATTGGATTATTTTCTTTGGGGATATGTGAAGTCGCTCGTCTACGCCAACAAACCAGAAACACGTTAGGGGACTTGGAAGCCAACATTCGTGGCGTTATTGCCAACATACGGCCCCATATGCTCGAAAAAGTGGTTGGAAAATGGACCTGTAGAAATGGCTTTATTCGAGCCAGCCGCGGCGGCCACATGCCCGAAATCATATTTAAACATTAATGGCATAAAATTATCCTTCCAATATTGATGGACATTAAAACGATTTTCTTGTGTTTTATTTCAATTCGAAGTTCTATACCTCAATAAAAAACACCCTTTATATACATTTAAAATGTTGCCGTCGTTCCGCCCTTCATAACCTGAAGTGTTCTGATTTTATTGAAGTTGGGCGTGGCATTGAATTTTGTTTTACCCTCGTTTCGTAAGCACTTTAATGCCAATACAAAAATATTATAAGAAAATTGCATGCACTAGAAGACAAGTTATATGCGTTCTTATCTAATTTTAAACAGGGTCATTTGTGTGGAAGGTACCAGAAGGAGCGTGGCTAGAAATCGAATATTTTGTCAGCAAGATTTCCTTATAACAAACTTCTAATTCTTTTATTTTTAGACCGATCGTATGGATAAAATAAGTTTGAAAACGCGAAAAGCAAAAGTGGGCGGAATGTTACCAATACTAACTTAATAAAATATAAGTATTTTAATATTGGTATTTTATATTTTGTTGATATCGGTTTATATAAGTTCCTTACACTTAGATTAGAAACAATCATAAGCACTAAGTCACTATACCCCAAACAACACGGTGATGTAGGGTCCAAATACTAAATGGCAGATTTATAAAAAAAAATCTTGGAACTCTCAAGGTAAGCATACATTGAAGCAGAATGCTCTATGGAGCCGAATATCATCAAAATTTTCACATTACCTTCGATATGAGAACTCCAAAAATTATGAAATCTCTATACCAATTCAAAAATTACTTTTTTAATGGTAGGTCTAGAGACCCAATCAGGAGATTCCTGTGTGTGTGGATCCCATATTACGGTTACTTGCTGGTCATAATGTATAATGCTATATTTTAGCATGATAAGATTTAATTTATGGCCTCTAGAGTGGCAGGATCTCGACTTGGAAAATAAGGGCCGATTAGTTCAAATTTCACCAGAATTGCATATTAGTCGCAAGTCCTGCATATTGGACGCAGGTATTTGCAGTGCACAGCTACAGGTTATGTTGGGTTTGTTCTTCGACAAAACCTGAAGAATAAACCTAGTTTTGTCAAAGTCAGTTTACATTTTTGACCTTTTCTTTGGTTACAACAACTGATGGACAAACTGAAGGACATCGCTTAATGTATCGATTAAGGTATCGGAAAAATCAGCACTAAGTCATAGTACACCGTAACACAGTGTGTGGGTGTAGGGTATATTTATCTACTAAAATAGATTCTTGTTATTTGTCTAAAAGGTCTAAGTATAAATAGAATCTTGTTTATTTGTCTAAAAGGTCTAAGTATTCATATTCAATTGATTTTATAGCACACTTTGTGATTTCGTTATATACCTTACCCCTAGGCGTTATGACACGCCACCTTTTTGGTCCTTTGTTCCTAACTAGCGAAATTCCATCCTCTTTTAACATGGTCACATGGGTAATAAAAAATAATTAAACTGACTGCATTGAACCGACTCCAGTTATACGAGTATTTCACTGCCTTTGATAAGGTCTTCCAAATGTATATCAACCGTTTCAACACCTTGGAAGACCTAATTAACAATATTGAGTATGAAATTGGCAGAATACCAGTCGACATGCTTATTAGAGTAGGTAGAGTAGGTTAGAGATACACTATTTAAAATATTGTAATTTAAAAATTCCCTTACAGTTCAATATAACTAAAATATAAAATAATTTTTTCTGAGGTTAATAATTTTTTTATTTCATTCCCAAAAATGCAAATATCTGCGCTCAACGCTGTACTATGCACATTTTGATAAAGTGTATTCAAATTTCTTTAAACTTAATAAAATTAAAATTTTGCATAAATTGTATTCTCTTATTATAATTTGCTCACACAAATTTTTGGATTGTTAATTAGCCGATGGATGCGTGTCTTTTTTGGGTTTAAGATAAACACACAAACAAGTGTGATATTTTTAATGTGAAATAAAATCAATTGCAGGTAAATCAAATTTAATGAATTGAATTTTCATCTACAACCGATTTAGTCCCAAGCCAACACATTACGATACAAGCATGTAAATATGTTTGTGTTTGCGGCACATGTAGCATAAATAATTAAAATAATGCATTTTAAATGGAAACCCAGTTCAATGGAATGTGCAAATCCTGATTAGGTAGGTATAGGCACTCTATAAAAGCGGATATTTTTCTAATATTTTATATAATTTATAACGTTGGTAAATCTTAATGGAACACGGACAATGAATATTTAGTGAATACGGTATTTAGTGAATATTTAGTGAGGGCGGATAAATGTTAAAGATTACTTACAACTGATAAACATTGGAATAATTCAAGTGATTTTATTTCAAATCAAATCAGAGTTCAATGGTGATATTTGAGCAACTACATAGATGAAAGACGTCCTCTTTATCATAAGCGGAAAACATTGATATGTTTGTTGTACTGTTCAGAAGCTTTTTTATTCCTATGTGCAAACATATATTTGCTTTCACGCAAACATATTTTTGCTTTCACGCAAACATATATTTGCTTTCACGCAAACATATATTTGCTTTCACGCAAACATTAGTATATTTGCAGCAAGGTTTTCAAACATTCATATGTTTGTGTGCAAACATTTATATATGAATATTGTGCAAACGATTGAGCCAAGGCAGATAAATGAGTACTTACAACCGATAAACAGTGAACGATTCTATTAGTTTTATTTCAAATCAAAGCAGAACTCAAACGTTTTATTTGAGGCTCTACATGAAGGGTTCTTTAACATATGCAGGAAACATTAATCCGGGAAACATTAATATGTTTGTTGCATTACATAAAAACTTTGTTATGCTTATGTGCAAACATACATTTTTATTTTCACCCAATTATTCATATGTTTGCGACAAGGTTCCCAAACATTCATTTGTTTTTATACAAACATTTATTATGTAAATGTTTGCATGCAAACAAAAATTTTTCCCCTGTGTATGTTTCTTGCAATTACATTATATCTCTAGTACCCAAAACTCTGATGGAATTAGTCATCTTTAAATGCTATTTAATATAGGGTGATCCATCAAGAGGTAATTTTTCAGAACAGAAATAAAAATATAAAAATTCAAATTAAGTGTGGAATCTTTATAGGTAATTTGAAAGGATATTTTATGGCCTTTATTTAATTTGAATATAATTTCCTTCAAATGTTGGCCGCAACTACTCCTCAGGGTTTTCATTCTGAGCGTTAAATTTTGGATGATTCGTTCGAGCATTTCGACCGGTATGGCTAATGTTGGCTTCCAAAACCTGAATCGTATCTGGTTTGCCAGCATAGACTTTGGACTTTACGTAACCCCAAAGAAAAATGTCTAAAGGTGTAATATCACTTGATCTAGGCGGCCAACTCACCTGTTCAAAACGTGAAATTTGCTGCTTTTCGAAATGACCTCTCCATAGATCCATTGTTCGAGCAGCTGTATGGCAAGTGGCACCGTCCTGTTAAAAACCAAGTGTCGTCAAGATTACGGTCTACAATTTCCGATAGCAAAACGTGCGATATCATGGCGCGATAACGAGCACCATTCATGGTTACGTTCCGGCCATCATCATCATTTTTGAAAAAAATATGCACCGATGATTCCACCAGCTTATAAACCGTGGTTTTCTCTGGATATAATGGCACCTCTTGAACCTCTTATTGTTGCTTTTCAGCTCAAACGCGTCAATTTTGTGTATTGACTTTGCCGTTGAGCCAGAAATGGGCCTCATCACTGAACAAAATTTTGGTCGGAAACAGCGTATCTTCCCGTTTCTCACCGAACGCTCATTTCCATAATACTTACACAGTTGCCAACATATGAAGGTTATTATTTTCTAAAAATAAATGCCATAAAATGTCCTTTGAAACTACCAATAAAGATTACACACTTGATTTGAATTTTTATATTTTTTATTTGTTCTGAAAAAATACCTCAAGATGGATCAACCTATATATAAGTACGAGTATGAGCCCTTACGAGGGCAGATCAATAGTTTCGTGGCTTTTCAAACTTCCCTCTTAGCTATATGAAATGCAACACTTCTCACATGAAGTGCCATCTGTTAATAGTCTACTGTCAAATTTTGAGAGAGTTCCGTCATGTAGTATGTGTTTAACAGCTGTTCAAAACATACAACCTCATGGAAAAAGTGAATTTCGAGTGCTTATTAAACATAATTTTTTTCGAAAACAACCCGTGAATCAAACCAAGCAAAAGCTTAATAAATACAATGGAGACTCTGCACCATCGATTTCAATGATAAAAAGTGGTTTACTGACTTTCGTTGTGGTTTACTGACTTTCGTTGTACAAATGACGCTCAACGTTCTGGACGGTCAATTGAGGTTAACTCACCCGAAAATGTCGAAAAATCCATTATATGGTGTTAGGCGATCAAAGAGTAAAAGCTTGCGAGATTGTTGATGTCATACGCATTTTATATGGCAGTGTGGCTTCGATTTTACATTATCAGTTGGGTTTAAGAAAGCTGTCTGCAAGATGTGTGCAGCGATTACCATTTCATTAAGATAAAGCACGTGCACCCGTGCTTTTTCAATGGCAAAATTGCATGAATTGGGTTAAGAATTGTTATCTCATCCGGATTTAGCCCCCAGTGACTATTTCTAAACCTGAAAAAATGGCTCGGTGAAAAGAGATTTAGCTCCAACGATGAAATTATTGATCAAATAAATGCCAATTTTATGGACCTCGATAAATCCAATATTTTGGAAGGGATACAGAAATTGGAAATCGTTGGCACAAGTATATTAAGCTAAAAGGCGATTATGTTGGAAAGTACTTTTTTGCAAAAACTATGTGTTTTATTCGAAAACTCACGAAATTAATGATCCGCCCTCGTACTATAGAATGCAATCAAAAAATACGAATGGGACAGTAAATGTCGCTCATATTATGAGTCTTGCGTAATTCAAGAATTTATTGTCCATTGCACATCTAAACTTATTTCAATTGGTTCAAATTTACTTGTGCATTTGTCATTATAACTTTGTCCTTGGTATGAGTGGTGAAGTTTTTCGCACAACTTGCACAGCATGAAAGTCATTGTCGTCACTAGTATGTCGCCTTTTCTTGCTAATTAAATTTTAATTAGAAAATAGTTTGCTTTTTCAACTATATATTTTCGCATTTTTTTTGTTCCTTAAACTTTATTTTACTTGCCATTAAAAATTATTCTTGGCAGCTTTATTTGCTATTAAGAAAAAATAAAGACAATCAGACCCATTCCCGTTGTCGTCGTCGATGTCTTTTTTAAGAACACGTCACCTCGTGTCGTCGTCGAAATCACATCAACACCAATTTGGTATTCCTTAAGAATGACGAGTCGATGACTCCCGTACAGAGAGCAACAATTAGTTGAAATCTGTTGGAACAACTAATGATTCGGTTGCAATACTCAAATATTTGTAATTATAATGGATATTCGGCTCGAAATGCCACAAGATCTAGTAACCAACCTAATGTTGAGGGTGAACCATGACAGCCCCCTCCAATGAGCCTACTGTCAAACAGGCTCTAAACTTAATTCGTGTATTGAATGATTGTTTTATGAACAATCCTAAGGATCGCAAGAACCGATCTTTAACATATACTGAGTTTGAAACAAAATGTTACAAACATAACCTATTTTAGTAAAACTACATGGACAAATTACATTACTTATATATGTGACAGCGCATAGAGAAAGGGACCTAAGGGTAAAAAATCAATTTTCACTTTTTTGTTTTTGATGTGGACAACATCTGAGCATCGAATGAGACCGATCCCATGCCCCAAAAGTGTTCCCTCCCAGAGATATGCGCGTTTTATGAAAGTGATGGTACACCAAAGATACACGTATCTAAATCTTTAAAATGGCTCTCCTGTACAAAACTGGTTTTTACCCTTAGGTCCCTTTCTATTTTGCGCGTCACATATATGTATTCCGATTAATACGTTTTTTGAATGACTGAATTGAATTTATGTTCGTTTTTCGAATTATTTAAAAAATAAAATTTATTTTTTATGAAATAAATTATATATATAGGGTGATCCATCTAGAGGTATTTTTTCAGAACAAAAAATATAAAAATTCAAATCAAGTGTGGAATCTTTATTGGTCATTTGGAAGGACATTTTATGGCATTTATTTTTTGAAAATTATTACCTTCAAATGTTGGCAACTGTATAAGTATTATGGAAATAAGCGTTCGATGAAAAAGGGGATGATCCGCTGTTTTCGACCAAAATTTTGTTCAGTGATGAGACCCATTTCTGGTCAACCGCAAAGTCATTAAATAAAATTGCCGCATTTGGGCTTAAGAGTAACAAGAAAAGGTTTAGGAGGTGTCATTATTCCCAGAGAAAACAACGGTTTGGTGCGGTTTATAAGCTGGTGGAATCATCGGTGCATATTTATCAAAAATTATGGTGGCCGAAACGTAACCGTGTGTGGTGCTCGCTATCGCGCCGTAATATCGATCTTGACGACACTTGGTTTCAACAGGGCGGTGCCACTTGCCATACAGCTGCTCGAACAATGGATCTATTGAGAGGTCATTTCGAAAAGCAGCTAATTTCACGTTTTGGACAGGTGAGTTGGCCACCTAGATCGTGTGATATCACACCTTTAGACTTTTTTTCTTTGGGGTTACGTAAAGTTCAAAGTCTATTCTGACATACCAGCTACGGTTCGAGGTTTTAAAGCCAATAAAACGCGTGCCACTAAAGCCACACCGGTCCAAAAGCTCGAACGAGTCATCCAAAATTGGACTTTCAGAATGGAAGCATAGTTGCGGCCAACATTTGAAGAAAGTTATATTCAAAAAATAAATGCCATAAAATGTCCTTTCAAATTTCCAATAAAGAATCCATACTTGATTTGAATTTTTATATTTTTTTTTGTACTGAAAAAATACCTCTAGATGGATCACCCTATATTTTTTTTTCATCTGTCCTTAGATCGGATATCTGAAACGTGTTCCTCTTATCCGAACAACCATTAAATAAAAACTATCTGAAACGAAGTAGCTGCATTTCGCATTTTCATTTAAGCGGAGTCGATTGTATTTTTTGACTTCAAGCCAGTAACCACATTTTTTTTCAGTAAAAATTTTTCATCATCTCTTCCACTTTTTTCTCATAATGATCCTACCTACGAGTACTTCAAATACTTCAATTGTGTTAGCAAACAGTTTTATGCCTCTGACTAAAACTTAAATTTTTTTCGTTAAACAATTGTGGCATGGCGATTTTTAGATCCAAAAATTCGCCTTTGAAGGTTCGGATACTTGATATGTTGAACCGATACTACAGTTCCAATAACTGAAAATTACAGATCACCAACTAACATTCGGTTGTACTGATTTAATACACGAGGTATATTAATCACACTAGTTTACAGACATTTTGGTCCAGAGTTCTAAAAATACTTTAGCATAGATTTTGGAATCCTTAACACGAAAATGAATTTAAAAAAAATTTCCTCTGAATAGTTGTTAAGATACAATTTTTGGAAGTTTGAAACGATTTTTTATGAGATTTCTCAGCTTTTTAGACCAAGACTCCCATACGCTATTACCGATAAAGTCCAAATAATATGCTCAATTTATTTATATATTTTTATTTATTTTTATATTATTGTTTATCTTTTTTTCAATTTAAAATCGTGATCTTTGCACAAAAAAATCTGCTTTTTAAATTTCAAATGCCTCTAACGTCAAAACTGTTGAACTGATACCTTGTATGAAAAAGTTAAGAAAAGCTCATTTAATTAAATCGGTAATAGCGTTTGGGACATTCAAAAGCTGAAACATCTCAAAAAATCGTATACAAAAATTCCAAAAATTCTATCTTGAAAACTAATCAGAGGAAACTTTTTTAAAATTCATTTTCGTGTTTAAATGGCCAAACTATATTGGAAAGAAAACATTTAGAACTCTCTACCAGGAAAAAAATAGTATGGAAACTAGTGTCATCAGGCTGGCAAAGAAATTCGGTTGTGGGAACGAATCTCAGAGATTATTTAGAATTTAGAGTCTCTGCAAAACTGAAATCTGGTAAAAGTTCATTTCAATGGTAGCCAGCGTGAAGAAAGATGAAATATAAATATTGATCAATCAATGAATATTTGATCAATTTAAGCAAAATATGAGTATAAGGGTAAAGCTTGTGTTGATTTTAGCAGAAAGTGCCATCCAGAGGGTGTGG
This sequence comes from Hydrotaea diabolus, assembly GCA_963513945.1. NCBI lineage: Eukaryota > Metazoa > Arthropoda > Insecta > Diptera > Muscidae > Hydrotaea > Hydrotaea diabolus. Next base: position 170,774,394 of record OY740718.1, read on the forward strand.
TGAGACCTCCTTTGTTTTCTTCATTTTGAACTGAAGGGTGCCGCAGAAATCGTGCTACAATCGGCAATCGGCTTATTCTTTATTTTATTTAGAAGGTTTGTATTTACATTGATTAAAATGAATGCTTGCTTGGGATACCGAAAAGAGGATTTGGATAGTGCAGCGGTACCATACTTTGCAGTTCTGCATTTCCATCCAAAGGGAATTTAGGCGAGTTTGGGGGAACTCCCCCTAGTAGATGGACCATTCTGAGGTTGTTGTTTGTAAATTAAGGAAGCATCTCACGAAGACCGTACCAACGAGATCCCAATGTTTGGGTTTAAGATACCATTACGGTTGTAGCATCGTCACTTCAGGCAATTCCAATCGTTTCGACTCGAAACTTATCAGCGCTAATTGCACTTATCAGGCTGCCATTACAACGAAACATTCGCGATGACTTTTCGTACAAAGTCAAAATTACAAGCAAGTTAACCCCTATGGATTTGCTTTTTCAAATAAAATTTTGTTAAAAATTATTGAAATGACCAATTGTTTACATTGCTTAACGGCAATGTAAACAAGCAAAATTGTCGTATACGTAGTGAATCTAATCCATGAGACTGAACTTCGCCCAGAACAAGTTACTGTGTGGTGCGCAGTTGTGGGGTCATACTTTTTTGAAGAAAATAGTGTAACAGTTTTTGTCAATAGGGAACGTTACTTAAAATGGGTTAAATAAGTTATATGACCCAGAAATGCTACGAAGACTTATCCGATTAAACGATTAAACATTTGGTTCCAGAAAAAATAAGCAATGACGCTTGTAGCCAGACCAGTAATGGTAGAGCTGCAACGAAAATTTCCAAACAAAGTACGATGGTTGCTTTATATTTCTGGCCTAGGCAACACAAAGTATTACCTGTTGCCATCTGACATTTCCATTGGAAAGTTTGACATTTTTTAGCATAAACGTACTCAGAACGTTTTGACGTACCACCATCGTTTGTGTTGTTTACAGTGACTTGAAAAAAATCAAAAATGGAATTAACTCGTAAACATTTTCGTGAGATCATTTTTCACAACTTTCGACGTGGATTATCAAGACAAAAGTGCATCGATGAACTTAAATCTTTGTATGGCGATGAAGCACCATCCCATAGCACTGTGAAATACTGGTTTAATGAATTCATTCGTGGCCGACGCTCGCTCAAAGACGAATGCCGTGCAGGTCGTCCAAAAACGGCCGTTGTGCCAGAGAACATTGATGCCGTGCGTGAACTGATAAAGGAAGATCGTCATGTGACATACCGTGAGATAGAGGCATCCTTGGGCATTTCTTTTACCAGCATATATTCGATATTGCATAAACACCTGGCCGTAAAATAGGTTTGTTCTCGTTGGATCCCGCACAATTTGACAATCGCTCAAAAAAAGGCTCGTGTCGATTGGCGCAAAGAAATTTTATAAAAAGACGATCGCGGTTCTTCAAAAGAATTTTATAAGATAGTCCCAGGTGACGAATCATGGATCTATGCGTATGAGCCCGAAACAAAACAGCAATCGACCGTGTGGGTGGTCGAAGACGAACCAAATCCAACGAAAGTTGTTTCGTGGAAGAAGCACTTTGAAGTAATTAGTCGCCTGTTACTTCGGCGAAACAGGTCACCTGGCGACTTAAGCAACGTAGGAGGCCAATTTTTTTGTCTGAAGTCTTCGGAGAAATTCGAAAAACGAACAAGAGAAGACGAATCATTGTGCACCATGACAATGCGAGCTCTTACACATCGGCTCAAACCAGCGTCTTTTTGACCGGCCAAAGCGTCGAATTGATGGGTCATCCGTCGTACAGCCCTGACGACTTCTTTTTTTCCGCACATCAAGAAAAAAAATGAAAAATTCGTCACCAGAAGATGCTGTTGAAGCGTTCAAAAACCATGTTTTGGGGGTGTCTCAATCGGAGTGGAAAAAGAGCTTCGACAATTGGTTTGAGCGCATGCAAAAGTGTATAAATCATGCTGGAGAATACTTTGAAAAACAATAAAACCATTTTTGATGATAAATATTCGCATGTTCATTATTAGATCAGAAATATATATAGCAGCCTCGTAGCACAATTAGTGCGCCACCCAGACAGAGGGCCAGGCATCGGTCAATGGATACCGCTAGTGAATAAGAATCAATCGAATGGGCCACCTATTGGCCAAATTTTATATTTATACCTCCAACGGATCTATGACAACACTTTGTTCCATTTAACTTTGTATGACGCAATTAAACTACAAAATTTCTTTAATCCCCACTTAGTACTTCTCTCTGTCCTTTTAGAAGTCAACGGATTTTGCAAACAGAATATTAGTTATCACTCTTCAGCGCTACACCCTTTGTCATTATATGCTAGTTAGTCACAAATTTACAATGACAAAAGGACACTTTTCATGTAAGCCAATCAACAAACGAAAATGAGGAAAACAGACCGCAAAGAACACACAAAAAAGCAGCCAAATTTCCTTTCGACAAACTTTTGTTTGTTACTGAGGGTGCTGTCCTTGATGTTGTCGACACAGCCTGCCATTTGCTTAAAGTACTCTTAGTCTTTAAAGTCAGAGCAGAAACTCATAAATATTTAATTAACTATTTAAATAGCTAATAATGAAGTGGCTGGCAAAAAAGAAAAGAACAACATACACCCTCCTGTGCCCCTATATGTCGATACCGTCCATGGGCCGACAGCTTGGAAGTGTAAAGTCTCATGTGGCGTGGCTGAGTGGGTAAATGGTACCTACGACTGTCATCTCAGATTACCATAATAAATCCAATTCTCAACAAATAATGCAATTAAGAAATGTGTAAAAGCAATTTAAAATTAAAACTACGATACGAATAAAACACTTGAAGTACTCCAAAAAAAACAAAGGAACAGAGGGCGACATAAATGTACGCTTAAAGACGCATGTAACTGTCGGAAATTCGCTGGCGGAAGGAAGTAAGGACAACATTACGTTCAATTTTAAAGTGATTATGCGAAATAATGCCGGAGATTACCATAATTTTCTTTTTAAAGTGCTGATGGTGATGTCGATTGCAATGACCTTGTGTGCAGGGGTGGCAGAAGGACGGAGGTTAGGCTTCAATGAAGTGAGTAAAAGGAAAAAGACAATAATTAAAATTGAATGATATATTCGAAACCCAATACGTACGTATTGAAAGTGTGTATCATTTGAAAGTGAATCAGCACAAGTTGTCTTAGTGATTCTATTTGGCAGCGGAGCGTAAAGTTTGCTATAGGGACTTTCTATACTCATGAAATATGTATACATGATTTATTAGCCAAATTGGAAATATTGTGACTTTTAATGATTGCGATTTTTATGAAGTCGCTGAATGCTTCGAATGCTTTTTGAAGTACCTTAACCTTTTCATAAGGATTTAGTTACTTTTGTGTACGAAAATTATATCAGTCGGTAAGCAGGACTTTATTTTGGTATCGTTTTCCGATATGGAATCTGAGATTGGAAACATAAAAAAGCATGTGATAGCAACACCCTGATGAAGCCAATGTAGATTACTAGACGTTTATGGTCTAAACATTTTGTTCAAAGAGCGGTCCAACTAAAACGCAGGGTGTAATTGTAAATAAAACAAAAAGTAATTTATTAGACAAGCTTGAGGTTAGTCTAATTAATTATCAAAAAAGATCAAACAATCAGACAATCGAATATTTAAAACAAAAAGTTTTTTGAGAATTACATTAATATTTTTTATTAGATAGAGGTATCTATGAAAATTATGTGAAAAATAAAATATCGACCAAATGTTTGCCACGGCTTTGGTGGCGTACCTCTATCGGGTGGTCCATATTTTCAATGACTCTGAGACATAATGGAGGTTTAATTTCGTTAATGTGCCGAATTATCTCATTCTTTAGATTTTTAATTGTTTTTGGCTTATTGGCGTATATTTTTTTTCAATTTCCCCACTGAAAGAACTCCAACGATGTCAAATCACACGATCACGACAGCCAATTAACATCCCCTCGACTTGAGATACGAGGGCATATCTATAATTCCGTGACTTTTCCAACTTCCCTCATAGTTATATTAAATTAAACGTTGATCCCATCAAGTACCATATATTAATAGACTACTGACAAATTTTGAGAGAGTTCCGTCATTTAGTTTGTGTTAAGCAGCTGTTCAAACTATACAACCTCGTGGATTTTGTTAAAAATGGAAAAAAGTGAGTGAGAGAGTGCTCAGTATCATAATTTTTTGGAGGAAAAAAAACCGTGAATCAAACCAGGAAAACTACTATGGGATCTCTGCACCTTTGATTTCAGTGGAAAAAAGTTGTATACTGACTTTCGTTGTGGTCTCACAATACAAATGACGCTTAACGTTCTAGACGGCCAATTGAGGACAATACGCCGAAAAATGTCAAAAAAAATTCACGATATGTTGTTCGGCTGACCGAAGAGTAAAATTGCGTAAGATTGTTGATTCCATACGCATTTCATATGGCAGCGTAGTTTCGATTTTACCTGATCAATTGGGTTTAAGAAAGCTGTCTGGCAAATGTTTGCCGCATATAGACAAAAATCGTAATCGTATGACAACTTCAAAGGATTATTTGGGGTTGTTTAACAGCAATTCGAATGAGGTTTTGCGGCGTGTTGTAACTGTAGATGAAACACTCCGAAGACCAAGCAGCAGTCTAAACAATAGGTTTCTCCTCTACATAAGGAAGTGGAAAGATATCATACCCTCCACCGAGAATCCGTAAACCCGACCTCAATATCACCCCAATTTTTGCTATAAATCTATATTTTGTTTATTAATAAAATTTTATTTCCCATGTTTCCATATTTACTGGGAGTCCATTATTTTGAACATAAAAAATCCTTGATGAAACATATTTTTTGGAAGGGGCACAAAAATTGGCGAAACAATGGACTAAGTAAGCCTGTTCCTAAAAGGGTTCAATTGAGTACTTTTCCATAGTTAATTTTGTTATATACTGAAACAAATAAATCTCAAATTATTTCGGACAAAAAACTTGTCGTTAAGGTGTGACTCTCAATTAATATAGTGCATTACGGTTGCACCACCCTCTACACAAGGAAGTGAAAAATATATCATACCCTCGACCGAGAATCCGTTAAACCGACCTCAATATCACCCCAATTTTTGCTATAAATCTATATTTTGATTTTTAATAAAATTTTATTTCCCATGTTTCCATATTTACTGGGAGTCCATTATTTTGAACATAAAAAAACCTTGATAGAACCTATTTTTTTGGAAGCGATACAAAAATTGTTGAAACAAATTTCCTAAAATTCGAAACCATCGATAATCCGTGAACCCGAACTCAATATCACCTCAATCTTTGCTATAAGTCTATATTTTGATTCTTAACAAAATTTGATTTCCCATGTTTCCATATTTACTGGTACATTAACATAAAACATCCTTGACAGAACGTTAATATAATTTCACATTTAAATCCGTAGTAAAATTTTCTTTGATTTGATTATTGACAGAACGTTTTGGCCATACAGGACATTTTTTTTTGGTCTACATGAGCCGAAACTTCACGCAATTTTAAACTTTTTAGAGGTATTATATGAGTCCCAACTTGCAGTTCCCATTTTAACCATTGTTCGACCACAGAGTATTATGATCTGTTAAGCAAAAACTGTACCATTGCCCGAGTTTAAGACTCTAAAAAGGAAACTTTTTTCCCACCGAACCGCTTTTGCCTGTTTCTAGTCCTAAACAGTTAAAGACATAAATCTATCACCATGCAAATTTCAGGATCTTGGGCTACTTCGGTTGACCGCTATTAACAGACACAAGGACAGACATTGCTAAGGCATGAGCATAGATAGGCCCTTCTGCAAGTCCTATCTAGTGAGTATTAGAATCATATCATAATCACTGACTTAAACAAAGTTTCATTTTTTCCTTAATGGAATGCTGAAGAAACTACATAAGTGGTCCACCATGAGACCAACTGTTGTGAAACAAAAAAAAAATTGTTTATGCACTACATAGAAGAATTGATGGTACACTAAATTAATCATTCCGTTTGTAAAATGCTAAGACGATCTAGCCATATCACTCCGTGTTGCACGATAGCGTTCAAATAATTTAACCCACAATTCAGAAACTTAGCATAATGATGCCATATGGTCAAAAGCTGTTTGGAATTTTAAATGGGCGAAATCGACCTGGGGGAAAAATGTTTCCCTTTAAGGAACTTTAGGTGAATTTTTTTAAGTTTACGTAGCGCTTGAACAATGGAAGTAATACAACGTTCGGCCTGGCTGAACTTAACGATGTTATTACTTCTTTTAGTTGCTTCCATATTCAGAAAACATCAATTACAGTTCCAGCGACACCAATTGACATTTAGAAGACATCATATGTCATTACAAATTCAAGGTATTCCATTCAAAATTCAAACAACAGCAATACAAATTCTTAAGGTTTCATTTAAAATTCAGAACATGCCATTTTAAATTAAAAAAATGTATCAAATTTGAAAATTTTCGTTTTAAATTCATAAAATTCCATTTGAATTCAAAGGGTATATAAAGTTCAACGGGACTTATAAAGTTCAGCGGTCGTACTAAATATAAATACAGGGTGGCCAAAATTCAGATTATATAAATAACACTTGGAAAATAAATAATGGAGACATTCTCAACTGAACAAACAACCAGAATAATAGCATTTTATTTTTTAAATCAGCGATCAATTATTTTAACGCAGTGATGGGTGATGAAGCTCATAGCTTTGTTAATAAACAGAACTGTGAGTTCTAGGGCTCTGAAAATCCAAGAGCCATTCATCAACGCCTATTGTACCCCATTAGGTGTACATCACGTTTTATGAATGTGATGGTACACCAAAGATACACGTATTTAAATCTTTAAAATGGCTCTCCTGAACAAAACTGGGTTTTACCCTTAGGTCCCTTTCTATTTCGCGCGTCACATATATCATTGGGCTTACTTCTTCCAGAATGAAGATGAAAGTGCTGTAATAGTAAATGGAGAGCGGTATCGGTTTATGATAGAAAATTATTGACGTTCTGCTCTTAAAAACAGACCTGAGATGTGGTTCCAGCAGGACGGAGCTACTGCCCACACTGTCCGAGGCCAAATCGCACTTTTTAGTTAAATTTGTATAGAGCGAATTATTTGAAGAAATTCGGGAATTATCACCAGATTTGTCAGCACCCGATTATTTTCTTAGGAGTTATTTGAAAGAGCGAGTATATGTGAGACAATCCTTTATCTTAAGGCCAACATTGTTGCAGAAATTCAAACGCTACAGCCACAAATTTTGAAAGATTATGGAAAATGCTCTAAAATGAGCTCATCATTGCAAAGCTGAAAACAGGGGTAATTTAAGTGATATTATCTGTCATACTTAGTTAAAAAAAATTCAATTTTTTATATTTTATAATCTGAAAAAAAAATTCGTAAGTGGAAAAGTTATTAAAGTCTTTAACCCCATGGTAACTTTTGGCCCACCCTGTAGGCCATATAAACCAACTACCCTATTCAGATACCAACTATTTCAGATCATCAGTACATATTTCTGCAAAATTTTAGCCACCAAGCTTTAATAGTGCAACCTATAGTTTGCTGGAGACTAGAAGAAGGCCACGGCTAGATCATCATAGATCTTTAGGACGATTCAGAACCAATTTAGATTATTGAACTAGTTTTCTACTGCAACAAAATTGTATACTGGCACACGGAGTAGAGCACCAAATTGACATGCCGGTCGAGTTTTGCCCCATCTTCGAAAATAATGGTTAAAGAATTATTATGGCTTATATAAGGTTGGTTTAATGCATCATCAACCGTTTGATTTGAATATATGTAAATTGTAGAAAATTAGTTATTCAAGAAATATTATAAGTGAGTAATAACCGAACTCGCTTAAACTCGCTAAAGGTTATTTTTGAATAACTTTCTCCACGAAAATTTTAATTATTTTAAACTAAATTGTCTTTCTATTAACAAAATCATTTTTATATTCCTGTACAAGGGTTTAAAGTTTTCGCGTTATTGACTTCCTAAGCGAGTTACAATGAGAACACGGCCTTTGTCGCGATAGGGCTTAGCTGAGACTTTAAACTTGTGAGATTTTAATGAAAATTAAATGTTGCTCTTTGATGAATTAACTGCCAAGTCGTCATCCTAACCATAGAGATCTACGCACGTGTACACCTCAACGTCTAAAATGTTACTTGGCGGGTTACCTTAATTTTAACAATACCAACACAATACTTCTCAACTCTTAAGGCAATAATGAAGTTATCAAAAAATGTATGTTGCCTCTGTTTCAAAGACGTTCTCGTCTATGGCAAATTAACTATTCAATACGACTCATCACTCCCATAGTGCCGCTCGCTGACAATTGCTTTTGCGAAGTAAGTGGAAATTCACTCAAAAAGCCCATGCCCTATAAAATATAAACGCGTAAATAGCTCGGGCAAATCTAGACACAAATTTCATTATCTGTCAATTTCCCTTGCTCACTTATCGATAACATAATGAAATTTCAGCTAAATAAACAATTGAACAAAAAAGCAATGGCGAAAGTACAGAAAAAAGCAAATCTATACCGTTGCGCTGTATTTTTTCTCCAGCACTAATGTACACTTTAAAATAAATTCCATTTAAGTCGACCCTCAAATAACAAACAGCTGTGCGTGCCATAGTAGATGCGATGGCTCTACGGTTTTGGTGGCATTGCCAACGAGGTGCTTTTAAGCTACGAAGCAGCCGCAGCAGCCCAGGATCCCCCGAATAGCACTTACAGCTATAAAAAGTAAGTGTACATACAAATAGACAGACCCACAGACGGACGGGGATATGAACAGACAGCCATACAACCATAAGCGGCAGCCTCCCCAACAAACCAAAACCATTTAGAAATAACTTGTAACAAACTTACTATCATAAGCCTTAAGCTTAGAAAACGTTAGTGAAAACTATAGTAATACGCTTGGTAACAATTATATAATAAACAAAATTGAACCCTGTTATAAGCTTGCTAGTCTATAATATACAATAAGCTTAGAAATGTAAGCTTTGAACAAGCTTACAAATGTAAGCTTTGAACAAGCTTAGAAATATAAGCTTTAAACAGGCTTGGAAATGTCAGCTTTGTAAGACATTTTTTTATAGTTCTATATATTTTATTTTACTTTTACAAACTTTATTTCTTCACTTTTTTACTTCTCTTTAATTTATTCACTTTTTTACTTCTCTTTAATTTTCACTTTTTTGTTACTCCAACTTTACAATTCAACATGAACAAAACAACTGAGAACTTTAACAAAGAAAACAAAATGCACGTGTACAAATAACGGCACATCATATACGTCGCAGCGACTTTGGGTTTTTTTGTTTCTTGTGTGAAGCAAGCAGCGTATAGTTGACGACTTTGTGTTTATTTTTCTTTGTTACGAAATCTATGGGTTCAAATGATGTATGTTTAAGAAAAGTTGTAGAAATTTGTTAGTAGTAAGTGTATTCTCCAATTTAGTTATATTACGCTTAGGGACTGGTTTGTTGGGTCAGAAGACATACCAACAACCACGCTGTCTATGTATGTACGCCAGTATATGTGTGTGTGTATAGGAGCGAATGAGAAAAAGTAGAATACGAATTGCTGGGAATATCCCCCATCCATGCTTACATAAAGTACACTAAATCCACAATAAATCCTCCAGCTAAACATACAACGAAAAAGACAACAACTATACGCAGAATAGACAAGGGGGAGCAGATAGAATAGAGGGAGTATGGCATGCCTACACATAAATACACTCATAATTATAACAAGAACCGGAAACGGATATACGACGTGTGCCTATGTGCGTGTGTGTTTGAGTGTGTCTCTTTGACAGTGACTAGCAGCGAAATAACCCTGTAACAATGAGATGTTTGCGGAAGAACAACGAATACGAACGAACCGCAAACAAAATGTGAGAAGGACAAAAAATATCGCAACAAGCAAACAACGATGACGTAAACTTGTGGGTATAATCGAGTTTTGGTTACCCTTAGTTAAAACGGATGTATAAATACAGGGTTTTCCATAAGAACATGACCATTGTATGTACATATTAAAAAAGCACAGAATATTTTAGATATACAGGCCTGTCACAGAAATCAATCGGAATGATTTTAATTCCGTACTTACGATTCCGTTCGGTTTTGTTTACTCTCTTCAGATTCCGATCGATTTAGGTAATTCCGAAAAGTTTAAAAACCCTGGTTATTCTAGTTTGCTATGGCAACTCTATGCATATGAGAAATCAAAAAACATATGTTTTAAGTAAAATAGTTTCACAAAAATTGTTTAACAATAGTTCCTTTACTTTATAATGGGCTTCCGAAATATTGCACAGCATATCTACTTAGTAGGGATATAAATACTTTTACACAAGTTTTATGCTGCAACAAGTAATGAATGTTTTTGGACCAAATATTTTTTAATATATTTATTGATGTATATTGTATCCAAAAAGAATCTACTTTTTCGAAATGTCCGCCTTTTGCCTTTACACACGCCTTAAGTCGCTATCGTCAATAGCTCATCCATTGGAAATTGGCCACAGCTCGAACCAAAGTAGTCTAAAAGAGATTCATAGTTAGGGTATCTTTTGTGACAGACCTTGTTCTCTAAAACTGTCCACAATTTGTAATCCAATGGGTTCAAATCTGGACTGCCTGAGGGCCATTCTTCAGAGAAAATGAACGCAGGCAAATTATTTCGAAGCCAGGCCTGGTACGTTTAAGCCTTATGGGATGGAGCAGAATCCTGCTGGAAAGTCAATGGCTGGTTTTGGAAAAGGGAATTGTAAAGAGGCTTCACAACAGCTTCCAAAACGGTTTCTTGGTAAACTTTGGCCGATGTTTTGACTCCTTGTTCGCAGAAATGCAGGTCAGTGACCTCATCGTAAGAGACACCCCACCAAATCATGACTGAAGCTGGGTGATGACCCTTTTCCACCCTTGGAATCAGTTTAGATGCTTCCTTAGACGACAGCGCATACACTTTATCATTTTGCTTGTTGAATTTTTCCTGAACGGTAAACAATTTTTTTTCGGCGAACAAAATGTATCTTTGCAAGTTATCAGCGTGCTTCACCAAAAGACGTTTGCATTTTTCAATCCTATTTTTTGTTAAAGCTGCAGTCAATAAATGTCCGGTACGTTGCCCCAAGTCTTTTTTAAAGATTCGACTCATGGAGTTTTGCGTGATATTCATCTCACGGGCCATGATTTTTTGTTTTCGGAGCAGATTTCTGTGAATTCTTGATTTAACGGCTTTGATGACATGCTGTTTTCGAACAGAGCGTGGGCGGCCCGACCGGTAGCGGCCTATTACATCTCCAGTCTCCTCAAACAGTTTTATGCATCGGTAGACGAACATGCGGCTAATCCATATCGCTTTTTTCATTTCACACTTGAAAAGCGCTATTACAGCGATACGGTTCTCATTATCTGACCACTCCATGATGAAAGTTGAAACAATTTTAAAATCCCGTTACAGACTAACGCTATTGAGGTTAGCTTTCAAAACCCATGTGACATTAACGGGGTATGTTCAGTTCTACTATTGAAATGGGTGTGTTCAATGTTGTAACAGTATTAATGTCCCTACTAAGTATTTTTTCATTTTGTTTTCGCATTTCGTCGCGCTGTTCTTCCATAAGGTTGGACGATATTTTCAACTTTGTTGTCGACACGTTGCTCTTCCAGCAACGTAGCAATTTTCCCCAAGTGTTTATTTTCTTCTAATAAAAGGCTGCTCAATTCCGGGTTGCATACATATGGAGTACGTGATCTGTGGCACTTAGGAGTAGGAGATGGTGTGCGGGAAAGACGCCTCATTGAAGCTGATGATGTTACACTTCGCTTTCTTTCCTTTTTCCCTAGCACTGTCAGATGTTGAAGGAGTAAGATCAAGATCTTCGTCGTTTTCTTTGTCAGATTCACAAATGTACGCGATCAGATCCTTCTACACTTTTCTGCATTCCGAAAGCTCTATCAACAGCTTCCTCAACCTCGGCCAATACATATTTGTTATATGGGCTACCACCTGTTGTACAAATTTTGTTTTTGTTGTAGCACAGTTTCTTCTTCACGTATGTTTTTCAGTCCGTACAGGTTTTCCAGAATAATTCAATTTTTCTGTTAATTCTATCCAAAGCGCTTCTACAACCACACGATCTCCCTTCACGAATCCTCTGGTTATATCAATGAGGCACTCCATGAACACGACAATAATTTTATCTTAAGCAACGTTTCTATGCTTTCCCCTTAAATATTTATTTGTAAATAAAAATATTGGGAACAATCTTATAAAATACTCACATTTCGTATTTGTTGTATTTTCGTCAGTCAGAATATTTATTACACGCCACAACAAAAGATGATCACAAACAATACAAATTACAAATTAATTTTCAAAGTTTTTTTTTTGGAATTTTTTTTTTTTTGATTTTTGATTTTAGTTTATTTCGTTCAAGGCAATATTTAGGCTTGTATTGTTGTCTTAGAACTATGGAAAGTATTAAAGATTTATTAGAATAAATGCTAATTAAGCAAAAATGTATCTAATTAAATATTACTACAATAATCTTTATTCAGAAAAATTACTTTTATCAACGTTATTTCTGTTTATGGAACTAAAAATATCAATTCCGAACACATAATCAAAAGTGGTTTCATTCCGACCAAATCTTTCGGAATTAGTTTTTTGAAGAAGCAAAATACGGAATTGAAACCACTTTCGAACGGAATTGTGCTCTGTGACATGCCTGATAGAGTTAAATTTATTCCTGATTTTTCTTTTATATTAAGACCAACACTCAGGTGTGGCATTGTATCGGTCAAGGGAAAATAGGTTAGGGTAGGGAAGGAAAGAGAAGTAATGTTAATGGACATTTGATTTGAACCTGTTTATATCGTACGGGGCAGGAAACGTCTCTGCGGGAAGTCTGTTTCACATACGGACAACACGGCTAAAGAACGAATTCTCTTTGTAATGCGTCGTGCGATTAGTAGGCCAATCAATAACAAATGGATGCGAACTTCTAGACAAGCGGATGTCACGGCCGAACACTCTGACCTCCGGAATGAGATCACCTCTCTCAGAAGAGCACATCCCTTTAAAGTGCCTGTAAAAGAGTGATACGCAACTAACACTCCGCCGATGCTCGAGTGAAACAGTGAACAGAGTTGGCTACCCTGCTATCCCCAACAAGCCTCAGCGCCTTCCCTTGTACCCGGTCGAGAAACTCCTTGAAGCACATGACTAGATGTGGGAGTTATATTCTTATATTATATTTTGGCCAAATGTATGTGATGTAGATGTTGAGGAGGTCGAAAGAAGTGAAGTATTTCTCGCGCCGCTTAAAAAGCCCACGCACTTGAATGCTTCTTTCGACACTTCAAAAATGTGTTTGTTCCAGCGAACATCACACTGAATTTTCATGCCCAGAACATTAAGAGCATCCGACTGCTCGACAACAGTCCCATTCATCAATATTGCCGACGATGTTAAGCCTGTCGATCGTTTATGGCTCAACAGGCAGCATTAGGTTTTGCTTTCATTAAACTCGATCCTATTGCAAAACCCCACTCTGAGAACGTCACAAGATCTTCGTTGAGTGGGCCAGTCATATTTTGCCTCATCGCCTCTGTATCTGTGAGGCCCAGTCTACGGTCGAACGAATGTGAGTGACAGATGCTTCTGTCGTCAGCAAACGAATAAATAGGGTTTGTTGTCAGACTCAGGAGGTCATTGAGAAAAATGAGAAACAGAGAGGGAGAGAGAGAACAGAGCCTTGAGTTACCCCTGCATTTACAGCATACTCATCAGATGAGACTCCGTCTACAACAACACGTATATAGCGATCTCTGAGGAAACTCGTATGAATCGAGAGAAATTAGTAACGACTCCGAAAGCAATCGTAGCTTTTAAAAGAAAGATAACTAGTGCAAATGTTTTATTTTGAGAATAAAATTAGATTTCGGTCACATGACCATCACGAGCCCGTGTGCAGCAATCTATTTTTTGACCCAAATTTCCACCACTCTTCCACACATGTGGACCGAAACGTTAACAATTTTGCGTTGGATGTTGTCTCAGAGCTTGTCTAAAGTTTTTGGTTTGTTGGCCAAGACCAATGACTTTATGTGGCCCCATAAAAAGAAATCCAATAGCGTTAAATCGCACGAATGAGGTGGCCATTCGACCGGACCATTTCTCCAGATTACACGTTCACCGAATTTGCCCTTCATTAAATCGATTGTAACGCGTGCTGTGTGGCTAATGGCACCGTCTTGTTTAAACCACATATCGGCGATGTCAAACTCATCCAATTCTGGCCAAAAATAATTTTCTAATATGCCACGATAGCGCTCTCCATTGGCGGTAACATGACGATTGTTTTCACCAATGTAAAATACGGCCCAATCACACCTTCGGCATGAAAACCACACCACTCAGTATTTTCTTGCGGATGTAATTGTGTCTCTTGGGGGTTTGTTGCTCTCCAATAACGCATATTTTGTTTATTGACAAAACCACTAAGCCAGAAATGACTCATCTCTGAAGGTGACAAAAATTGAAGTAAGCGCTCTTAAAATTGCGACCACCGACTCAGAGTTTCGGTAGTTACTTAAGTTACAAACGATGCTCGTTTGTGAATTTTAGCATGATGAAAATGTTGACTTCAACTAACATTTGAAAGATCGTAAAAAATATTTGAGGTTGCGTTGACATAAGGAAACGTAATTTTATGTACATTTTGGAAAACCCTTTATGTAAATTAGGCATAGCCGCTTTGATAACGTTTTAGTAATTTAAACAGCTCCCAACATAACCGTGGAAGGCATGCGTTAATACTTATACAGAGAACTGCGATCTTACATTTACGAAATTGCAACAAATACCTTCCTTTTTGACCATTGTCCATCCACGAAAAATTATGATTTGTTAAGCAAACACTTAGAGCGTCCAAAAAACCTGGGTTTCAGCAGAGCGGCATTTCGGTTTTTATATTAAATACTAGCTGACCCGGCAAACTTCGTTTTGCCTTAAAATTTTATTTTCACTGAAAGTCTGGCTCCGTTGCAAAGAATTGGATAGATATTTCGAAGAAGAATGACAGGTGCACTGGACCGGAATAAAAACATTATTAAAATAACTTTAACTGGAGCAGAACAAATAGAATGAAGTATTCTGTTTGATTTATTGAAATCTAAAAAAAAGAAGAGAACAATGCATGTATTCCATTTAAGGCTGCACATTAAACTATTTTTTTTGTTTTCTACTCGAAGCATAAATAAATAGTGAGGATGGTTTCCCAACTCGGGAACACGCCACATATAGCTGGTCGTGTGAAAAGCATGCCATTTTCAGATATATGCCACATACTTGCAGGATGTGTTCAGCACACTTTGCCAATCATTCTGATTCAACCCGATTCCCTTGCACGTTCCTCGACCGTTCGGCGTACACGTTCCTCAACTGTTCGAAGTCGCGTTGCACTCTGAGATCGCTGACCAATGTTACCATGACCTCTTCTTGGCATCGTAACAAATATCGAACTTAGAAATAGCCAAAACAAACAATGCAAAGAAAAAGGGGGTAGGTTTTCGCCGACAAAAAATTAACTTACTTCTTTGTGATCGAAATATTTACAATATCGATCAGAAATTGAAAATCCACAGATTCTCAATGATATTTAAAAAAAAAATTATAAACTTTTTCAGTCGAAAAATCAATAAAAAAAATATGATAAAACATTCGAAAAACATTAAACCGAATGAGTCGACTCTTAATAGAATAATGAAAAATGAATTATAGTTCCCTTAATTTATAATTCTTAAAGGTGAAAATAAATCGGTATATCCAGTTAAAATGGGTGAAACACTTAAAAAAATGGAAATGCCGCAGGTAATAAGTCCTGAATTAAAAAACAATGTAAAAATATACGTGAGTGAATTTGATGTCCTCTGTCAAAATCCGTCTTGAAATTGATATTTGCCACCGCCCGTATTACTTAGTAGCGACATAAATACTGTTACACCATTAAACACACCCATTCCAATAGTAGAACTGAACATACTTCGTTAATGTCATATGGGTTTTGAAAGCTAACCTCAATAGCGTTAGTCTGTAACGGGATTCTAAAAATGTTTCAGCTTTCATCATGGAGTGGTAGGATAATGAAAACCGTATCGCGGCCGAATATTAGACGAAGCGCGCTATAAGTCACTCGAACCGCACCATTATGTTAATAATAAATCTTCACGATTTGCAAATGGTGTTCCGGAGTAATTTGCCAAACCAAACTGAGCATAAATCAAGTGACGGCTGTCAAATTGACCAATTCTTTTAGAAGTGTGGCCAGATTGGAAACCACACGCCAAAAAAAAAACATTATTACCGCGAAGGGCATGCAAAAATTAAGAGATTTACGCTTTTCTGTAAGAAAATTTTCAAAATCTTTCCGCACCAAATGCAATTACTAAACCCTTAAAGTAAAAACATCGTTAAGCCTTGCAACTATGCCCTTATTTAAAGTATTAAGTGCGTCCCAACTCACGTCCACAAAAGTTGTTATTTGTTAAGCAAATTCTAAGAGCGTGCAAAAAACCGGGGTTTTCAGAATTTCGGTTTATTTTTCAAAACCCTGTTTTTTCAAAACCGTCAGTTGGGTTTTATTTTAAGTAAAAAGACCGGCACTAACCGGATTCAGCCTTTTTCCTAACTATAGAAAAAATGTTCCCTTTCAGAAATAAAATGAATGACCCCATTTATAAAATCCTGCAAAGCTTGCAACCAATTGCAATGACAACAGGTTTGTTTTTATTTAAAAATAAACTTGTAAAATTCGTTTAAAATAACGGTGTTATGAACACAAAATACTTTCCGTTTGAATTTGTGACAAAGTGTCATTGTTTCGAGTACCCCTATGTCCACAGTTGAAGGTTACGCATTTTTGACAAAAATTTAGCCAAATATCTAACATTTTCATATTTAATTTAATGTATATTTAATATTTTTTTGTTAGTTGATATCGGAATGTTTTTACAGATAATATTTAATGGGCCTCCAGCTCATTTGTAAGGAGACTATTTCAAAAAATGGGCATTTATGGTCCAATTTTGGATATTTTCCCACTGTACTCAAATTAGATGTAATTAGATAAAGGAAAAGTCCAGATGTACTTTTAAAAAAAAAAAATAGAAAAATAAGTTTTGGTAGCCATTTTAGTATTAAGCCTGGATAACTTGCATAAACTTTAGCCCCTCCTCACGGAGTAGAATCTCTTAAAAAAGGGGGAGGTTGTTATCTATCAGTTATCTACTAAATGCTTCTTTTAAAATTTTCTATGTTAAGCCATTCTTTTGTTTTTGTTCAAAGCAATATGGACTCTTTTGTGCTCTTAAAAAAATTTAGAAAAATTATTTTTTATAGCCGTTTTAGTACTTAGCGAGGATGACTATCAAATTCTGTTTATACATTACTTTTAAGAAAAGAGTACAGCAGGATTTTTCTATGACCTGATCAAATTGGCATTGTTTATAAGAAAGTGACTTAACTTTAGTGATTTTGAAATATATAAGTAGCTATAGTTATCGAGGCCTTAACTGAAACACCTCTAATAATACTACATTAAAAAAATTAAAAAAAATATATTTTTTTAATTTGTTGTATAAATTTGTAGTTCAAACAAATATAATTATAACTATGGCTACATTAAAATTTTTAAAGCAAATTTGAACAGGTTTCAAGGAGAACTCTTCTGCGAATCAAATGAGATTAATTAAAGAACTTTCGGGTGCACGATGCATGGAAATTTCTAATTAAATATATTGAAATATTTAATTCTAAATTTGTTTGATTGTACTTAACTCTTAAACGGAAGGAGATACCTATAAAAGTCCAATTGAATTTTCTGTATGTATAAGTAGTATCTTATCTTATATCTTAAATTAATAACTGTGGTTGTGGCGAGCATTAAAAGTTTTAGCACTTCTGAGATTTAAACGGTTAAAACTTTTGACCGGATTAATATTATTACTCCCAATTTAAACCTGTTTTATGTAGATTTTGTAGATGGAATGATATTATCTGAAGAACTATTAGGTACTTCTAATAAGTTGCATGAGTGCATTGCTTTTACACTTCTAATAAGTGCATTGCTTTTATACTACTTAAATATATAAACGAACGTTTTTCGTAGATAGAGACTAGCGCCTTCCAAAACATCGGATTTCTAAGCACTGTGCAATAACCATATCACCCAATACTGCCAAGTGTAGTGAGTACAAAACATCGGCCCGGCCAAACCTCCAAATTGTCTACTTATTTCATATAAATTTACTTTTAAATGACCCTTTTAATGGAAATTCAAATACAAAAGTTATTCTGCCGTATATAAGTTTCCCATGAATGTTTCCCATAT
This sequence comes from Hydrotaea diabolus, assembly GCA_963513945.1. Lineage (NCBI taxonomy): Eukaryota > Metazoa > Arthropoda > Insecta > Diptera > Muscidae > Hydrotaea > Hydrotaea diabolus. The sequence continues at coordinate 170,792,895 of OY740718.1, forward strand.
CCATTTGATTTTTGGTACTTGATGGCTATTACTAGTTTCAATTTCAATAGTTGCGTGTTGTTGTTGTACTTACCAGTTGGACTTGGAGTTAATGACATCATGTCGAAGCGTATATTACGAGGCTCAAATTGATAATCTTTGAAAAATGTTAATTTCGCTCCACGTGTCTTATTCAAACCAGAGACGGCAGTGTGTATGGCCCGCAAATATTCTCGCTTGCCGAAATTCGTATGGGGCGCTATAAGGCCAATGAAAAGGTTCTCCTTGTTGACCGGTTTGCTGGCGCTGTTGGCCACACGTGACGCATTTGTTGTGGGGCAGGAATACATTAAACTCAGGGCGACAAGGAGCATTAGACAACAGAAGGATCTCAGTCTGGTTGATGTCCTTGTAAACGACAGTGGGCTGGGAATAGGTGTAGTTGACGTAGTAACGCTGGCGGTGTTGGTAAAAGCAGCAGTTGTAATTGTTTTTAGAAATCTTCTCAAATTTAATGAGAAAGCGGAGGAGGTGTCAAGCTGCTGGTATTGATGATGCCGGAGGTGATGGCCGCCACGCCGTTTGAAATGGTCGTATGGCTGTTGCTGTAGCTCGTGGCATTGCTGGTGGGTAGAGTTGCTGGCATTTGTAATGATTTCTGTTGTTGCTGCTCTTGAGGAGACATTGGCTATTGTTGTTGTTTCGTTTACGTTTTCGGTTGCTGTTGGTGTGGTTGTGGTCGTTGTTTTCGCGAGTAGATCCTCGTTGGGATTATAGGGGCTATGGCCGTCATTGCTGGTGGCAATGTTCATATTTGTTTGTCGTATTGCTGACTTTCGACGACATTCACTTAGCAGCTGATTTTGTAAATTAATGTTGCTGCTGTCCGGTTGTTCTTCATAATGCTGCTGTTGTTGTCGATGATAATGATGGCTGCTCTTGGTTAGGTGATGTTGTTGGTGTTGCTGTTGGTGGTTCTGTTGTCTTGTTAAAGTGTTGATTGTTGTTGGGTTTACACTTTTCGGTAAACAGGCAGTGCTACTTTCGATTTTTCCTCTAATTGTTTTTGTGTTGCTGGCTGATGCTAGACTACAATCAGCACTCGCATCGTTGACTTCGGCATCTATTCTACCAACGGCCACTAGCTGGTGCTTCCAACGTTCATAAGGCGTTCGCATTGTGTCGAGTTGAACGTTATCAAATTGGAAATCTTCAAAGGTCTTTGCCTTAATACAACATTCCATTTGATGGGATGAGGTTTTTCGGCTCCTGAGTTTATGATGTTGTTTAGATGTTTTTAGTGTTGTTGCCATGGCAGCCATAGCTGTTGCCATTGTCGGTAGCTGCTGCCGAAGACTCCTGCCGCGTTGTATCGAAGACCTGCTGTTTAAGCCTTCTTTTGGTGAAACATTACAAAATCCTTTCATTTTGCTCTGCTTCTGTTGCTGTTGTTGTCTTTTAAGAGATTTTCGTTGAATTTTTGTTTTTGCTCTGTTATTGCCGCTGCTATTTTGGTTACTTAGTGCTGCTGCTTATTCCAAACTTAACTTAATGTGTCGAAACACTGTTCTTGTTGCTGGCCCTTTTATTTAGGCTAAATGTTCATTTTGAAAGGATTTGGTTTTTATTGCACAGCATCAGTGGCAGCCAACTTGTGTGTCAGCCCTTTCTGCGCCCAGCCTCGATGCCACTCCCCAAATTCGCTTGGTTAATGACTATCAACGTCAATAGGAATAAAATTCAGAATGTTAATGTTTGCTTTGTTGCTGCTTATTTTTAGTCTTTTCGTCGTAGGATTTTTGTTGTTTGCTGTTGCTTTTGTTGGCTTTACAGAAAACAGCAGGACATTTTGCCAAGTTCTTTGGCTTCAGTAAATGTTGGCATTTCTCTTGACGTTGCTGCCGCTGTCGAATGTTGCCACAGTTAGTAGTGAGGCGGACCGACTACAGGGGCATGAGTGATATTGACTTTGGCAGTAGAAACGTTTAGGCTCGATTGAAGACAGAAAGGCGCCATCGTCATCCACATTTTGAGTTTGTAATTTCTCGCTGTTTGATTCAAATGGATTTTCCCCTCGTTCGCCACACCTTCCCCGTTAGTGTTCGGGCGTTAATAGTCTTTCTTCATTTGCCCCATTTGATGGGTTTTCATTTTGCTGGCCTGGCAGTTGTTGCTCTGAAATACGAGAACAAAAAAAAGAAAAGGAAAACAGATGAATAATGATCATGAAGTGGGTCTGTTTTTAATGTTATTAGTTTATGTTGTTGATTTTTCTTCTTTTTTAATTTAGATTACTTTCACCCAGATTAGTTGGTAGTTTGTGCACTCGCAACTAGTAGAAGTTCTAGTTTCATTTGCTACGGAATGGTTAAACCGCCTGCAGTGAGCAATGGGGGCGAAAACATTTATTATCCATTCTTTATTTGGTTTGAAAAAGTTATCTTTAAGCCTTCAGGTATGCTCGTGCCAGCACAAACAAGGATATGCGTGTGACTTATTCTCGGGTATCCTGTACATGTACTCAAATAGACGTACTCTGTATATGTGATGTATGTATTTGTTTGACTTTCATCGGTATTAGTTTATTTAATTTTGTTTGCTTACAGCTCTTAAACCTTCTCACACATTTAATTAGAAAAATACACGTAATTATGCTACACTGGAGCGTTGAGGTATTTTTTACATCATTCATTTCGAAAGTTTTCTTCTATATTTGTAGGCTTCACATTGGAATCAGGAAGTTTATGGAAATTTCAGCAAAAGAGGTTGTTTCCTTACACGCAAAGAAAAAATCTGTTAGAAATCGGTTGGAACTATACAAATTTAGTTGCAAAAAAAGGCTATAAGCTTCCATCACCGAATGTTTTCCACCATAAAGACCATTCGCTTTAACATACTACGAGTAAGTACTAGATGATAAATATATCAAAGCTTTGTGCACCCAACCAATAGATCGGCCATACGATTGCATATACATAATTACGTGACTTTTCTAACTCCCCTAGTAGTTATATTATATGGTTATAGACTACTGTCAAATTCTGAGACAGTTCCGTCATTTAGTGTGTGTTAACCAGCTGTTCAAAATATACAACCTCTGGGATTGTGTTGGAAATAGAGGTGAATTTCGGGTGCTCATTAACCATTATTTTATGCGGAAAAAACCCGTCAATCAAACCAAGGAAAAGCTTGATAAACACTATGGGGACTCTGCACCATCGATTTTAATGGTAAAAAAGTGGTTTACTGACTTTCGTTGTGGTTGCACAAGTACAAATGACGCTGAACGTTCTGGGTGGCCAACTGAGGTCAATACACCCGAAAATAGAACTATTATGGAATAAAATATGCTTGCTCAATTTGAAGACACTTAAGGATTCATATATTTTATAAGCTTAGTGCGCCCAAAAATAAGATCTGATGGTAACTTTGCTGACATTTTACCTTTTTTTGTAATAAAAATTAGTTCAGGTCTACTTTTCAGACTGCCTGGTTAAATGTCGCAATTTCTAACCTTGCTCTCCATCCTTGTTTCACAACATTGCTCTTTGGTGAAATTATTATCCATAAGAAATGTATAAGCCTCATCATCCGGGGACGACTAACATTTTTGGCAAGTCTACATTCTTGAATTTGCTGAGCAGATGCTCCACTGACTCCACTTCCTCTGCGCCCTGAAAACTTCTACAAAACATCCATCTTCAAGTATAATAGGCACAACGAACTCTCTTTCCTAGCTCCTCCACATTTCGGTTTTTGTTGGATTCTTTAATTAATGTTTTTAAAGATAAAAATAGTGAGAAGCATGGCTCTGTATGACAAACCATGGTACAATAAACAGAGTAGAGTTATGCTAACTGCTGATTTTAAATTTTTCCTCGTAGTAATTTTTATTGTCAATTTTAATTGTCAATTTTAATTTGACAATAGCGTTTGTTGATGCTTGTAAAGCAAAAGTTCTGTATCCCATATTCACAATTATCATCAAACATTCACAAAGATGTATTTTTGGCATTCTCTTTCAAGTAAATTTGACAAGAGTTCGCTAGCTCTTTTTGTTGTTGTTGCGCTAGTGACTATACCTTGTTTATTGTACCATGTGACAATCCTTCTGTTTGAATCAAAAAAATTAATTAAATATATTAACTTTTGACAGCTGTCAAGTAATTGCCAAAAAAAATGGCGTATCCAGATTTTACAACATTATTTTCTTATATCAATTGATTTTCGTTATTTGTAATTAACTAACTAAAAAAATGGGGTTTGCATTTAGGTTTGGGTCAAGAACAAACCATACTGAAATAGGTCAACATAGGTCCATGTTTTAATATAATAAATAGTTTTTTTCGGATTTTAAAGTCTCCATAATATGGTTAATAACGAACGATTTTGATGAAACTCGGTAAATTGTTTCGGTTTGGTTAGGGACTTACCCTATTGCATATGGTCCACATCTATGGTATAAAAATTAAAGGTAACGCAAAGAAGTGTGCAACTTGTCCTCTCTCTGCACATGTAGTTACAATTTCAGTTTTGTGTACGAGAACCAGTGTAAACAAGAAATGTTGAAACCACTGATGGAAAATGTGGTATAATTGTACCAAAATTGGTACGATTGAATACTTGCTGGTACCTTGATATACACAATTTATTTTTTTTTGTTACAATTTTACGTTAGTATATTTTACTATTTTCTGGTATAATTGCAACTTTTCTTAAAATATCGTTCATATAGTGAAAATTCTTCTTTAATTTTAGAATATTAGAATTAATACGAAGATCCCTACACAATATGTGACAGCGCATAAAGAAAGGGACCTAAGGGTAAAAAAATCATTTTTTTTTCTTTTTTTGATGTGGACAACATCTGAGCATCGAATGAGACCGATCCCATGCACCAAAAGTGTTCTCTCCCAGAGATATGCGCGTTTTATGAAAGTGATGTCGACGATTCTAAGTGCAAATAGAAAGGGACCTAATCTTTAAAATGGCTCTCCTGAACGAAACTGGTTTTTAACCTTAGGTCCCTTTCTATTTTGCGCGTCACATATGGTTATACAGGGTACATATTAATTAGTAGGGACATAAATACTGTAACAACATTGAACACACCCATTTTAATAGTAGAACTGAACATACCCCGTGAATGTCATATGGGTTTTGAAAGCTAACCTTATTAGCGCTAGTCTGTAACGGGATTTTAAAATTGTTTCAACTTTCAGTCAGATAATGAGAACCGTATCGCTGTAATAGCGCTTTTCAAGTGTGAAATGAAAAAAGCGATATTTTCAAAACGCTCCGGCCACTAGATCGCCACCATCATCAAAGACGTTAAATCAAGTATTCACAGAAATCCGCTCCGATAACAGAAAATCATGGCCCGTGAGATGAATATCATGCAAAAGTCCATGAGTCCAATCATTAAAAAATACTTGGGACTTGGGGCTTTCAAACGACGTACCGGACATTTATTGACTGCAGCTTAAAAATAAATAGAATTGAAAAATGCAAACGTCTTTTGTTGAAGTACGCTGTTAACTTGCACAGAAAAATTTTGTTCAACGATGAAAAAATTTTTACCGTTCAGGAAAAATTTAACAAGCAAAATGATAGAGTGTACGCGCGTTCATCTAAGGAAGCATCTGAACTGATCCCAAGGGTGGAAAAGGGTCATCACCCAGCTTCTGTCATAGTTTGGTGGGGTGTCTCTTATGATTGGGTCACTGACCTGCATTTCAGCGAACAAGGAGTCAAAACATCGGCCAAAGTTTTCCAAGAAACCGTTTTGGAAGCTGTTGTGAAGTCTCTTAGCAATTCCCTGTTCCTAAACCAGCCATGGACTTTCCAGCAGGATTCTGGTTTTTTTCAACAGAAAAACCTTTCTGATTCCATTTAGCCATGTCCGTCCGGCGGTACAGCTACACACTTAGTTATGTAGAATATTAATTTATTTTTTTTTTCGTTTGGTACAATCGGACTCGTTTTGGTACAATTTCGGCGTCGACTTGGTGCAATTTTAAAACACCACCACTGGTTGAGAATGTGACGTCATTATTTTCTCTCTCGATTTGCCATCAAATAACTGACCTGCGCTACCTTTAATTTTTTTTCCATGGTCCTCATCGGTCCCTGTTTTGATATCATATATTGATGATTTTGTTTGTAGATGTCAGAACCTGCATCGTTTAAAGCCACATGTTACATTCAACTCCGTTAAAATTTTGAACAGAGCATTACGAGTAACCTACAAACACCTCCGGCGATATTGGACCTGACGCTTCTTAAGCCCCTCCGTCCTGAACTGTAATCCTGCCTCTCTAAATGCCACATTGTCAATAAAATTGAGCTTATATACATAATGCATAGTGAGTTAAATGTTACCTTTAATTGATCCTTGTTGAATTAGGCCGGTATGTACTTCGCATAGCCCCTAGAAATATGTCCTTCCCCTTTAGAATAACAAAATAAGTCATTCCTTGCTAAGCTCGTGACGAAACTAAAACATATCGGACGATATTCCAATACGTTCGAAAATCTTCATTGATCTTTAGGTACCACAAATAAAACACCTTCCTGTGTGGATCCTGTCTCTATTTTATAATAATGTGTTATAGTCCAGTGTATAATATAATGTCTCTATAGACCTCTAGCCTTCTCAATAAATGCGTTAAGTAATCTACGTCGCACATTGTTCTAGAAACAATTTACTTAGGTCAAAAGTCAGGTAAAACAGCCCAAAGTTGACTACTTTTTTATTTTGAAGACAAGATAATTTTTAATTTATTTATATTTTTATTTTAATTTTTCTTTTTATAAGCAAAATTATTTATAAGTAAAAACATCCATTTTGAAAAGGAAAAACTAAATTTTGTTTCAACATTTATTTTTTCTTTAAAAGCCTTTAAATTATGGAGTACTTCTGCCCGCCAAAGTTGCCCCCCTTTGAAAAAGGATTCATTTAGTGCAAAAGGTCACGTATTTTTGTTCTAAAACGCGAATTTCTCATATTTTTAAACAAATATTTAAGTCCTTGGAAACAATCTTCCTTTTTACTCCATAGCTATTCTTTAAGTAAGGTTCTGTGATAGTCATTTTAATTTATTCTGCGATTATTATTTATTTTATTATTTAACATTTATGTCACGAAGTCCAGTTTTATAATAGAAATAATTAATATGAGACAGTTGTGAAACTAATTGAAATTAAATAAAACACCGCTCCTGAAGAAGTTGGAAATAAATAAGTCAACGAAACGTTGAGTGAAAAATTAAATAAATAAGTTTATTTTCATCATCATAATTTGACCAAAGAGCCCGACAAAATCAAACTTTATATAGAACTAAAAATGTTTACAAGATCAAAAGTAATAATGAACTCTGCAGCACTGCGTCGGTCGCCAGACGATTCAGGACATATATAAACTAAGTATTATCCAAATATTTAACCAAGGTGGTCCAAATCAAAATTTTTCTTTAGAAAGTAACAAAAATCTAATTTTTGGTGAACACATTTTCATCCTGTAAATCCAACATCGGCCGTACAAGTGACGATTACTACACACAATAGACTGACTGCGCCAAATTTTATATCCGAGGTTGTCATTTGATATCGAAAAGTCGCCTGATAACATGATTTCGACAGCGTAACAGCGCCTTTTTGCTGTAACCAAAGATCGTTCAAGTCCATGTCTTCAATCTTCTAGAAATTGCCTCTATAGGCGCTTTTAGTTGCTTCTCGAATGAAAATGGGCTTATGATACAATGCGTCAAAGTCCGCACCACAATGTTAATCTGTGAGGATGCATTGGCTTCTTGATGCGATATATCTAATCGCCAAATGCTGCAATTTATCTTGTTAACAATGATGTCGAGATTAAAATACGCTTTCAAAATCATTGTCCAAACTAAGTAACAATAACGAAACGGTAGGTCGTGTGTCAGTTGGACCATGAAAGTAAATAACGAGAGGTCCTTGTGCAAACATCCTTTCAGGTTGGTGCTTAAAATGTTGAGTTGTTGAGATCATTTAGAATTCGATGTTCCACAACTCAGTCGCTCTCTGGCGCATTTAGTTGCTTTCTCGAATAAAAATGGGCTTATGATAAAACGCGTCAAAATCCGCACCATAATGTTAATCTGTGAGGATGCATTGGCTTCTTGATGCGATATATCTAATCGCCAAATACTGCAATTTATCTTGTTAACAATGATGCCGAGATTAAAATACGCTTTCAAAATCATTGTCCAAACTAAGTAACGATAACGAAACGGTAGGTCGTGTGTCAGTTGGACCATGTAAGTAAATAACGAGAGGCCCTTGTGCAAACATCCTTTCAGGTTGGTGCTTAAAATGTTGAGTTGTTGAGATCATTGAGAATTCGATGTTCCACAACTCAGTCACTCTCTCTGCATTTCAGCTTACTAAAACACAGTATCCGCTTATCTTTCGCTAATATGACAGTCTTAAAAATGTTTGCACAAACTTGCGTGATAGTTCGTTTCGGCCAAAACCTCTTTTCTACAAAATCAATATTTGGGCTTCACAAAATTGACTTTGGAAATACGTTTGCATTATTTTTCAACGTTGTTCAAGTGTTTATCTTATTCCGCCGGAATATAATACTGACTATCTGCCAAGGTTTCAAACTATAAGAAACTGAACCACCCGTTGTGTACCAGAGAGTCGAAATTTGGTAGGAAATGTTTTTCTTGTTACCCATATTGTCCTAACCATACTCTTACTCTTACAAACGCTACAACAAGATGATTTAAAAATAAAAAAAACAATGCTCCTGCGACGAAAGTATATTATCTTATTGAATGAATTCCAATAAATTGAATCAATAAAAATACAATTTAAATACATCAAGATTTTTTTGTTTTTAAAAATCGTCTTTTCCATTCCATCCCTAACATAAGGATGTTGTCGACCATTTCATTGGCAGCAAACAATTCACATACGTTATAGTATGTGTGCACATATTTGTTCCATGTCAGTAGATTCTTAAGCTCCCGTGAACGCATTCCAGGAACTGTTCCATTTTGGTTTCTCTTAACGAACAATTCAATGGGCCACAGTTTTTTCTATACTGCAGGGGATAAAACAATTGTCGTGTGTTATTGCATCTGTTGGTTTTTTATTCGTTCTTTCCAAATTGTTTTTCAGCATGGCTATGTTTTCATTAAATTAAAATTTTATTTGTGTTTCCACAATAGAAAAACAAAATTAAAAAATCTTCAGCAAATAGAAAACATTATGCACATGGATGTCTACAAAAGTTAATAAAACTGATTTTTTTCTGTTTTTATTTAAATGAAAACTAGTAAAAAGAGGCTTTTGATGGTCCGGTTTGATTGCGATATACCATTCAAAATGATTAGCATTACAGAATGATTATGTTGTTTTTTTCATTTACTTTGGTTAGCTAATTAGCTTAAATTTAAATGTTTTAAAATTAATTAAAACAAGCAAACAAGTAAAAAATCTAAAGTCGGACAGACTATTATACCCTGGATTTTTATATGTGCTAAAAAAACAATTGGAAAGAGGAGTTTTGACCCCTTGGACGGGCTCTATGTTTACCCAAATTTTTCACTTTCCCATACGTACACATTTTTTACATGTAAATATATAAACTTGATCTTGATAAGCAAAATACTACTACCTTTTTTAATAAAATAAATTAAAAACAGAATATTTATTTAAAATTTTAAAGTCGAACGATTATCACTTTTAAGAGTAAATCTTTGGTGCGATTTTACGCCTATCGAATTCCTTTTATAAGACTACTTTAAGTAATTGCATTTTGCCGAAGTAATACCACTTGAAGCATTAAAAGCCAGAATTTAAGTCACATTGATTTAAATACTGGCAACTGGCTAGATTTATTGGAAAAAGTAGTCAATAACTGTTCTAACCGAATGGACTATTTAACTCGTAGTCAAAAATTAAATTAAAAAAATGCAATGAAATTCTCATCCGGATTCTAAAAAAACAAATTTCATTCCAACAGTATTTCTCACTTGTATTACCAACTTAAGTTACCAACTATGTAATAGTGGAGGGTGTCCAGGGTTCGGCTTAACTATTTAAAATTTTATGTTTTTTGTTCCCGACACTAGACTGTGATACCTACTGCTGATATTTGCAACACCTTAAAGGGGAGTGTTAAAAACACTGGACAATTCAGAATCACATTCTCATTCCATTTAGAGATGTCAGTCTCTCCTTCCGGCAGTAAATCGTTAACGTTTGTGTCAGGGACTAACTCTTTTGAAACATTACCATATTAGTTTAGTTTTGATATAAAGGTTTTTCCCGATTGTATATAAATACTGAATATTCGACACTCTATATCTATATGTGACTGCGCATAGAGAAAGGGACCTAAGGGTAAAAAAAATCAATTTTCATTTTTTTTTCTTTTTTTGATGTGAACAACATCTGAGCATCGAATGATACTGATCCCATGCCCCAAAAGTGTTCCCTCCCAGAGATATGCGCGTTTTATGAAAGTGAAGTCGACGATTCTACATCAAAGATACACGTATTTAAATCTTTACAATGGCTCTCCTGAACAAAACTGGTTTTTACCTTTAGGCCCCTTTCTATTTTTCGCGTCACATATGATTAAATAATTTAGTACTGAAGTACCTTCTGATCTACACGCAGAGAAAAGATATGGTTACTACGTGGTCCCGGCAACACTAATATGTTCCCTACAATAAAAGCATGTTCGTCGCAACCATAGTATTGTTTTTTGAATTTTATTTTGACAACAGTATGATTGCGGCAATATTAATATTGTTGAAATGTAACAATAGTATTATTGCCAAATTAGAAATGAAAATATGGTTGTAGCAACCATATAAACATGGTTGATGCAACAAAATTATTGTTGTTTAAAATTTTAATTTAAACAATAACATGATAACGGCAATCAAACAGTATGGTTGCGACTATGAACAAACATGCATGTGTGCGCGTATGATTTTTTGATATACAAAAAAAACTTTCACACGTTACTGTGCATGGTTGTTGTCCATTACAAAAAAAACAACAATTATTGAAAGGTAGTTCGAGGGATTTTAATTGTGTTTACCTTGTTCGGTGAAATACTCAACTACCGACTGGTTTTCGTTTATTTAAAATCTGCCTGCACTTAAGTATATAGCCATTGTTCATGGTTTAATCACATTCGTTACTTGGTGTGTACGGGTGGTGAAGTTGTATATATATTTTTGTTTCTTGAATGATGTGTTTTAAAAAACTGGCTATCAACTGGCTATCAACTAATTTTAATGCAATTTAAAATAACATGCTTGATAAAAATCTCTATTTTTGAATTACAACACCCAATCCTTATAAATAATTTTGGGGATAATAGTATGGTTGATTGAATCATACTATGGTTGTACGGATAATAGCATGGTTGCGTGTGAATCATACTATGATTGTGAGGATCATACTATGCTTGTATAAGAAAAATGCTATGGTTGTGAGGATCATAATATGATTGTGGAGATAATAGTATGGTTGAATGTGAATCATACTATTGTTGTAAAGATCATAGTATGGTTGAGTGTGAATTTCGCACAGAGTTTTATGAGCGAGAAGTACCAAACTCTGGTCTTTCTTTTCGAGAGGTCCATTCCGCTTTTATCTGCTGCAGCTCAAAAAACCATAAATACGAATCCAATCGTGCTGAAATTCAGCAATTTACGTTATGAGCAATTACAGAAATCTGGTGAAACTGCACCACATACGAGGGTTGCTATACCACATACATGGGTTGCTATAAATATTTCTAGGCAATACTTAGTGTTGCCCTTCTCTATCTGACATTTCCATTGGAAAGTTTGATACTTTTTAGCATAAACGTACTCAGAACGTTTTGACGTACGACCATTATTTGTGCTGTTTACAGTGACTTGGCAAAAAATGGAATTAACTACTGAACATTTTCGTGAGATCATTTTTCACAACATTCGACGTGGTTTATCACGACAAGAGTCCATCGATGAACTTACATTTTAATATGGCGATGAAGCACTATCCTATAGCACTGTGAAAAACTGGTTTAATAAATCTAATCGTGGCTGAAGCTCGTTCTAAGAAGAAAATCGAGAAGGTCGTCAAAAAACGGCCGTTGTGCCAGAGAACATTGATGCCGTACGTGAACTGATAATGCAAGATCGTCATGTGACATACCTTAAGATAGAGGCATACTTGGGCATTTCTTCCACCAGCATACCTTCGATATTGCATGAACACCTGGCCGTAGAAAAGGTTTGTTCTCGTTGGATCCCGCACAATTTGACAATCGCTCAAACAAAGCTCGTGTCGATTGGTGCAAAGAAATTTTGAAAAAATACGATGGCGGGCTTCAAAATACGTTTATAAAATCGTCACAGGTGACGATTCATGGATCTATGCGCATGAGCCCGAAACAAAACCGCAATCGACCGTGTGGGTTTTCGAAGACGAGCCAAATCCAACGAAAGTTGTTCGTGGAAGAAGCACTTCGTCATATGGCGACTGTTCTGCTTGAGCATCGTAGGACGGTCAATTCTGAGTGGTACACCACAATTTCTTTGCCTGAAGTCTTCGGAGAAATTCGAAAAACGAACAAGAGAAGACGAATCATTGTGCACCATGGCAACGCGAGCTCTCACACAGCGGAGCAAACCAGTGCCTTTTTGACCAGCCAAAACTTCGAATTGATGGGTCATCCGCCGTACAGTCCTAACATGGCACCTAATGACTTGTGTTTGTTCCCGCACGTCAAGAAAAAAATGAGTGGTCAACGATTTTCGTCGCCAGAAGATGCTGTTGAAGCGTTCAAAAACCATTTTTGGAGGTGTCTCAATCGGAGTGGAAAAAGTGCTTCGACAATTGGTTTGAGTGCATGCAAAAGTGTATAATTAATGCTGGAGAATACTTTGAAAAACAATAAAACCATTGTTGATGATAAATATTCACATTTTCATTATTAGGCCACAAATATATATAGCAGCCCTTGTGTAGGCGATTAAAGAATTTAAATTTGAATGGGCTAAAAAAAAGTACTGATAATTTTTTAAAATTTCTGGTTTTATTGGAGATTATTATTCATATGATTACCATAACTCGATCGATAGTATCTCTTCCGATCGACCCAAATATCTTCAATTTCATGTTTCGCCAGCCACCTCAACTTCCTCTGGATGCTTTGTGTTACATTTGTCCTTAATGGCTCCCCACAGAAAATAATCAAAAGGGCTCAAATCACAGCTCCAAGGCCGCTAATTGGCATCACATTTTCGGCTCATTACTTAATTTATAAAAACAGTGCATAAAATATCGATTGAAGCGTTGTCTGTGTGATTTGTGGCCCCGTTTGTCATCCATGACATTCTATTCAATTTTTGGAAACAAAATTCGTTGAGCATAGAGCGGTACCGCTCACCGTTGATGGTAACGGCTGCTCCTTGCTTTTTTGGAAGGAAAATGCCTCAATGATGGCGCCAGTCCAATATCCAATCCGAACAGTGACTCAATGTGGATGCGTTGGCTTCTTAAGTTCTCTGAATACGATATGAGGCAATTTTTCTTATTGACATAGCCAACGAGATAAAAATGAGTTTCATCTGAAAACACGATTTCTCGGTAAAATTCTACAAATCCTCCAAACAATCTTCAGGCCATTGACCGAAGCAAAAATGCATCGGATAGATCTCAGACTTTCAAACTTTTTAACAAAACCAGAATTTTGAAAAAATTACAAGATTTTTTTTTAACAGCCGATTCAAATTTAAAATGTTAAATTACCCACCCTGTCCATTTTTTAGTATATCTCTCATACTAAAGGTTTTGAGAACCAAAATGTTTATTAGCCACATATTATATCCTATTTCTGCCAAATTCGCATGAAGCGTTTAGAGGGACCAATTATTAACTCGGGTTAAACTGGACCATATACGTAATGTCTTCAATTAAAAAGGTTAATTTATTTCATAAAATATTTATTTGTTTATTAATATTTATATTGTCCTCTTCAAAGTATATCCAATTGTGCCTAATCCTTGAAGCAGTCCGATATAAACTTTTTGGTATGGCCTTAATCTCGCTCAGCGATTCGGTTTTTATCTATTCAATCTTAGCAAAACAATGACCTTTCATATCTCTCTTTAATTTTGGGAACAAGAACAGGTCGAATGGGGCCAAATCTGGTGAATACGGTGGCTGAGGCATGAATGCGGTATTCCTTTCGGCCAAAAAATTACGAACAAGAAATGACGAGCAGAACTTTTGAAACGAATTTCGCTGCCACACGCTCCATACCAAAAATTTTCGAAAAATTGGATCACATGAGCCAAAATTTCACATACTTTTTCTGAACTCCTTTAAATGTTTTTTTTCAATTTTCCTTTAATGCGCAATTTTATTAGATAATAGCGATTTTTTTTAAAAAATACCATGCGAATTTGTCATCCCGTCCTGGTGCTTTTGCGTCAACAGGTTAAATTCTATCAATTGCAATATCAAATTTTTTGACATCTCGGTTAAAATTGTTTTTTCCCAAATCGCAGTTGCAATTCTAATATTCTTAGAGTTTCGCGATTTTTTCAATATTTTTCTTGCTAAACCTTGCAAAAAACATGCGAATCGGTCAACAAGTTATCTTTTGCGTTACTAATTTGATTTTTATAAATATTGGTTCAAATGTTGTTTCGAATCAAAATACGAGTACATATAAAGTAATTTTGAAGCTTTTTCGGTGACTAGGGTCGGACGCATGGAGCAAAAAGACTTAAAAAAACGGATGATACGCTTTAGAAGCCTATGAACGATGGAGGGTATGCAAGGTTTGGCCCGGCAGTACAGTACGACGTCTTAACTTATTTTTAAAAAATAACGATTTCCTACAAATGATAATTTAAAACTTGGAATTCTGAAAAATTGTAATACATACTTAATTTAAATTTAAATATTCAGCTTTGGACCACCAACATCTCGAGTTTCCACAAATCCTTGACAAGACATAATTTTAATATGAATATTCGCATACCATATTCTTCAGTGAATATGTCAAGGTGTTTTAAACTTTATACGGTGCTTGTGGTAAACGTGTCTCATAACTGACAAAAATTTGCACCAAATAACGAGAAGGAAAGTCGTTTACCACACTTTAAGTCGATGTAAAAATGTTCGCACGAAAATATCTCAAAGTGTGTGTGTGTGCAAGTTTGTGTTTATAAATAATTGAATTAATAAATTAAAGGTCATTACGGTATACACACAACAGGGATTTCCTTCATTACGATGAGATGCCATAAAAACGAGATTCATGCGAGTGGTAATGCCACAGCACAGAAATACTCGTATCTGCAGAAAGTGTTCACTTTGGAGTGGGTTTTATTTTGCAAAAATGGTAAAGATACTGGTATTTGGAATAGAGAAGAAATAGCCCACACATAAAGATAAAGATTAGTAATATGTGAAATTTTATGAAGTCACTTAAGATATGGCGACCAAGTAAATGAACCTTTGCAACCATTTGTCCAGCCAATTCAACTGGTCGATACGATATGTTCTCAAAATCACTTCAATATATTTCCCGGTTTCTCCTTAGCCCTTAATCCATTTGCCTTATAAACATTTGTCATTTTGCAGACCACCACATCTGAGAACCGTTTTCATATTTTGCAACGCAAAAACTTGTCATTCCCAAAAGTTAATCTCACTCCTTCGTTGCTTGCCTTTTCAATGAAATATTCATCGCTTGAAATTCCTTTGATAAAAATCTTCGAAGCGTATGAGTGATATTTAATTAGCGGAAACCCGCCCAATGGCATTTCGCAATGCTTGTGTCATCGCGTGACAACTACTTGGTCACAACACTAAGGACTCCTTATGGAGATCTGCCATTGAAGGCAGTTGTTTGCAGATGGTAATTAATTAGCTTAAAGTTGATTTTAAGAACAATCGTTTAATGACAACATTCAATGCGACATATCTGCAGGTCAGTGAACTGAAAGCTGGCCACTTCTTCTGAAAGGGACAAGTGGAAAGAGGACATAAATAATAATATCTGCTATAAATGGCATTTAATAAGAAGATTTAGGGAATGAGCTGATTGCAGATGTCTGCAAAAAATGCCCGCATCAATGCTAAAAGGAAGTGAAACAATGAGATGAAACAATAATTGGATATTTGTATAACTGCATATCGAGTATCCAACGACGCACAGTAGCGCCCGTAGAGCAAACGAGGTTGCAAAAATCAAAATTTTCATGAGCGCCGACGAAGTTTTGAATAAACCCATGTTATAGGAAACTTTTCAACGATTTCAAATCTGCCACTCTTAATAATATCACATTTTTAGTTTAGAAGATATAGCCGTTCAAAGTTGACCGACTTTCGGTTTTCAAAAAAACACACAATTTTTAGTGAATTTGTTGCGATTTCAGGTGTAATATCACGAAAAATAGTTAACGAATCGCCTTATTTTTTGTTTGTATTGATTGATGTATTTATTAAATGTATAATGATAAAAAAAATTAACTGTTTGCTTTGTGTTTCTCCTGGTAAATCACTATTTAAAAACTATCCGTTTTTTCACTATTTTTCAACTTTGACGGAAAATAAAAAAAATCTATATTTTTCTATATTTGCCATATTTGCAAAACCTGTTCATTGATTATTTCTTTACATAATTCAAAAATTTTAGCTGCCCGTACGTGCCCGTTTGGCTTCTAGAGGTAAAAAAGGTTAAAAAGACATGGTTGCAGAAATTGTATGGCGTCCATCCCTTATATGTTTTGACTGACAGTAGTTTGATCTAATAGTTTGAAAAAAACTACTCATTGAAATTAGCAGGTACGTACCTCACTTAAACAATACTTTGGCGTACAAATGGTCAAGAACAATATTGACTTATGGTCCCTATTTTTATTTTTTATTTTTAGGCATGGTAGCATAAGCCTATATATTTCAAAATAAGGATAATGCCTGGATTACTCTACGACTGAAAGTTGGCGCAACAATTACTGAAACCATTAAACAATTTAAGTACTGAAAACATGGCGTTGAACATTTTTAAATTATTTGAACTGTTTAGAAAGTCAACCACACCAATTTTTTTCACGGAAGCTGCTTTAGAAGAACTTGATAGCTTATACGGAAATATTGAGAGAAGCGAAATTATAAAAAATACAAATGAGGAGAATTACGAATATGGAATGTCACCATTGCACACAAGGATAAGGTGTATGGAATTCTTGCTAAAACTGGCGTATTCCCTACCACAAGAGGAGGAAAACTTCGATGAAAATACATAAATAAAGGATAAGGAAAAGATCAGAAAGAAGCAAATACAGGATGCTTTTTTTCAAACAAGTTGGACTAAAAGTAGACTGTCCCAAGCACGGATACGGTAACTCAAACGATGGAAACACTTCTAGGAGATTTTTTGAAAATGATGAGGCAGTAACTAGAATCACTGGAATTGACAATCAAATCGTGAAAAGATTGGGAACGATCTTAGATGTTTTAAACTGCAAAGAAAATGTCAATTCTACAAAATATGGAGAATATCCACAGAAGAAGTTGACCCCGACCGTCCATAAAATATTGGCGCATGGCAAAGATATAATTGAGTACCAGTCTTTGCCAATTGGAGAGCTTTCTAAAGAAGCACAGGAGTCTCTTAACAAATTTTATAAAAAATATAGATTGCAGAACACATTCAAAGCATCAAGGGTAAGGCAAAATGAGGACCTCTTCAACATGTTGGCAGCATCTTCCGATCCACTTATTTCTTCCCTGCGACATGAGAAGTCAAGAATAGAGTTAGAAAATAATTATAGTTTAGAAATGGTTAGTCTTTTAGATATACCATCTCTTACGAACTTTGATGAATATTTTACAGAAAATTGAAAAAATAAATTTAAAAAAAAAAATATTTTTTTTTAATTTGTTGGGTAATAATTTAAAACATAAAACCCTAAAGAAAAAAAATAAAACAATCTAAACGCTCATTTCATAGGCTGAAAAGTTATATATCATATGCTGTTTAAACTGTTCAATTATCTTATTCGGTTCAAAAGATATGATTTTTGCAACGAAAAAACTCAAATGGCGCCACTGTGCGACGGTTAGGCCATTGATCCATTGGTCTAAAATAAATTTAATAACATATTTTCGTGTCATATGTTCCATCCTATGAATATTTTTTTTCATAAATAAACTGCATTGTTATACTCTACAAAACACTGGGACACAGGCTATTATGACGTACGATAGTGTTGATGTTTGCAACATCTTAAAGGAATGGAGAAATAAGCGATGTCCGTCAGTCCATTTTTCGGTATAATCAAAGTACAGTTCACAATTATGATTTGATTTTGTCGCGGCGTAATTTACTTTTTAAATTAAGGCCAAAAATTATTCTTTTTGGTATATACGAGGGCTGCTGTATACATTTCTGGCCTAATAATGAAAGTGCGAATATTTATCATCAAAAATGTATTTATCAAAAAAAAATATTTTTATATCCAAGAAAATTTGCATGCGCTCAAACCAATTGTCAAAGCACTTTTTCCACTCCAATTGAGACACCTCCAAAACGTGGTTTATTAACGCTTCAACAGCATCTTCTGGCGACGAAAATCGTTGACCACGCATGTTTTTCTTGATGTGCGGGAATAAAAAGAAGTCATTGGTTGCCAAGTCACGACTGTACGGCGGATGACCCATCAATTCGACGTTTTGGCCGGTCAAAAAGGCGCTGGTTTGAGAGCTCGCATTGGAAGTCTTCTCCGAAGACTTCAGGCAAAGAAATTGTGGTGTAGCACTCAGAATTTACCGTCGTACGTTGAAGCACCGCGATCGTATTTTTTCATAATTTCTTTGCACCAATCAACACGAGTCTTTTTTGAGCGATTGTCAAATTGTGCGGGATCCAACGAGAACAAACTTTTTTTACGGCCAGGTGTTCATGCAATATCGAATGTAGTACGCTGGTGGAAGGAACGCCCAGAAATGCCTCTATCTCAAGGTATGTCACTTTTTTGGACGACCTTCACGACCTTCGTCTTTGAGCGAGCGTCGACCACGATTGAATTCATTGAACCAGTTTTTCACAGTGCTATAGGATGGTGCTTCATCGCCATACAAATATTTAAGATTATCCTGTAGTGATTATCCACGTCGAAAATTGTGAAAAATGATCGCACGAAAATGTTCACGAGTTAATTCCATTTGTTTTGCCAAATTGATTTTATCAAGTCACTGTAATCAACACAAATGATGGTCATACGTTTATGCAAAAATATGTCAAACTTCCCAATGGAAATGTCAGATGGCGCCGACAACACTTAGTGTTGCCTAGGCCAGAAATATATATAGCAACCCTCGTATCGTTCCAAGTGTTGTTGTCATAACGGGTGATCCACCTAGAGGAATTTTTTCAGTAGAGTTTTTTCGCTGGTAACGCGTGAGCTGTGTTAATCTTCATTTTTTGTCCTTTCAGTATTGTTGGCCATTTCATGCTGGAAAGTTTTACAAAGCGAAAACCACAGTTTAGTTCAGTTTATGGGCTGGTGGCATCATCGGTCCATAATTTGAAGCCCGTAATAATTTGGTTTCAACAGCACGGTGCCACTTGCCATACAGCTCAAACAATGGATCTATTGAAAGGTCATTTCGATGAGCAGATAATTCACTTCTTAGACCGGTTGGGTGGCCGCCAGCTACGATTTAGGTTTTGGAAGCCAACATTAGGCGTGTCATTAACGCCATACCGGTCGAAATGCTCGAACGAGTCATACAAAATTTGACTCTCAGAATGGACGACACTCTGAAGCCAACATTTGAAGGAAATTATATTCGCTTAAAATGTACTTTCGAATAAACAATAAAGGTTCCTCACTTGGCTTAAATTCTTATATTATTTTTGTATTTTCTAAAAATACATTTAGGTTGATCACCCTTTACATAGGTTTTTATTATTTAATTTTTTAGAACCTATAGCTCTAAAATCCACACATTACATATGATTCGCACAGAGCCTTAGAGGCCACTAACGACCCTCTCTGACCATATCGTTCTAGTTTTTAAAAACGTCCCTCTTGCTTTGAGTCCCAACAGATCCAAATCCAATATTCAATCTAGTTCAAATTAAGCATACGAGTACTGCTTAATTTGCGAGCTATAATTATCCCTGGTGAAAATGGCCTGGTCTGTGTTTTACATAGTTTCTCGTAATGTGTCATTCCCGCTCTAGAAGTTGCATTTTATGTCCGGCCTGATTTAAGCTCAGACAGATTAGTGGAATCTTCCGAAAGGTAAATGGTATTTAATAGTCGGCCACGCATGACTTTAGCGTATTACTCTCACCACACTGTGCTCAATGGATATTATGAGTTGATGCGAATGTTTGTAACAATTAGAAAAAAGTCTAAGTCTAAAAGGCCCATTGAAAATATTACTGCTCTATTCAGAATCTGAGTCGATTTGAAAATGTCCGTTTGTCCATCCTCCTTGTAATCCAAGTGTATGTCGTAAAAATAAACCGATCTAGATGATGAAACTTTGCTCATTATTTGGTTTTTTGGCTAATAACGGTCGCTATTGAAATTGGGAGAAATCGGTTCTGTTATAGTCCCTTGACCAGACTAACAGTGGCAAATTTTATTACATTTTCATAGAATTTGGTTTTTTGGCGTTACTTTGGACACAGGATACACATAGCTGAAAATATACCTGTTCGGATCAAGATACTGGGTGCATTATATTTAAAAACAAGTAATGCTAAAAATCTACCTGATCCATAGTTTCATACAAATTTTGGATTTGGGATCAAAGCGCTAAAAATCTCTCTAGATTTTAATGAAATTCGTGTGTACTACATTAGGGATGGGATAGTGTTGCATGGAGATTCTTAGTAGTAAGATTTGGGTATGAGGGATGAGGGATAGGGCAAGTGACAGCTCGTCGAGGTCAAAGATCGTGGGATAAGGGAAAATATTCACAAAGAGCCCCACAACTACCTAGGAGCCCATTTGTTTTCCCCTCCCAATATTTTTTCCAAACATAACTTCCCCCTATCTCCCCCCACAGGGGGCTCCCCAACAAAAATTAGTTTTTATTAAATTTTGCTCCCACCGCTTTAACTACCCCAAAAGTGCCCCTAGAGGAGTTAAATGAAAGACCAACTCCTAATATTTCTGCAATTTTAACAGTTTCTCAGAACAAATCCACACTCTATCATCAACCGTTAAGGGAGTCCCCATAAAATTGTTTGTCATGAATACCCCCTATCGCTAACCCATAAGAAAAGTCCAATGCAAAATGAACTTAAAACGACCAAACAAAACAAAATTTCCCACCAAATAATATTTTCGTTTAAATTTTCTGTTATTATTGATGATAAATTATTTTCGTTTTTATTCAAAGTAAAAATACATGTATTTAAAATTCGAAACTTTTTATAGTTAGAAAATGTTAGTCAAATTAATTAATTTTATCATGTGATAGATATTACTTCCGAATTTCGGCCACGACCTCAAGTAAGGTTCGGTTGTCACCGAAAATTTAAAAAAAATAATTTTTTGTAGGGTTCCCCCTTAGTGGGTGAAGATAGGGGGTAGTTATGTTTGAAAAAAAATATTGGGAGAGAAAAATTAATGGGGATCGGTCATACATTTTACCCCTCTAGGTGAAACGCTTAGATAGTTGCAGGGCTTTTTGTGAATATTTTCCCGCAACCTTTGACCACGATGAGCTGACACTTGCCCCGATCCCACCTCCCCCATTTTATGGCCAATGCATTTTTTTTCCAAACCACACAAAATAAGGGGGTGAGCCGTATCAAAATCTAAAACTCGTGCACTATCCCACAACTAGTACTACGAGTACATAGAGAATAGATTCACTGCCACAAACGAAATTTTATACTCTCCACTTTAGGATGGATACTCTCCAATTTAGAATGGATACTCTCCAATTTAGAATGAATACTCTTCACGACTTGATATACGGGTACTTTAATATTTAAATATTTAATGATTATTTTCTTTGTTACAGGTGATTGAAGTAAACAAGTTTTATAATTTTTGAAAAATGGAAAATAAAGAGTTTTGTGCGGTAATTAAACACTTTTATATGAAAGGTTATACGCCACAATTAATCAAAGATGAATTGGATTCTGTTCATGGTGATAATGCACCATCATACTCCACCGTTAAATCCTGGGTTCAACAATTTAAAATGGGTCGTTCAAGTACGGAAGATGAACAACGCTCTGGAAGACCGAAAACTGCTACTACTATTGAAAACATTAGAAAAATATTTAATGAAGTGACTAAAGATAGACGAATAAAGCTTAGAGAACTTGCTGATATTGTTAAAATACACGAAATACAAGTTTGGAGTATTTAACATGATGAACTCCACATAAAAAAGCTATATGCAAGATGTGTGCCGCGTTTGTTTACTTTGCCCCTAAAAATCGTCCGTTGGACCAATTCCGAGGAGCTTTTAGCGATTTATCAGCGTAATCCAATAGAATTCTTGCGCCGATTCATAACTGTCAATGAAACATGGATCCATCACTACATCCCAGAATGCAAAGAACAGTCAAAACAATGCATAGAAGCTGGTAAAAGTGGTCCCAAGAAGGCGAAAACTGTTAAGTCAGCAGGAAAAGTAATGGCCACAGTATTTTGGGATGCAAGGGGTATAATATTTATTGATTATCTTGTGAAACGAAAAACTATAAATAGTGAATATTATTGTGCATTATTGGATAGGTTGAGTGAAGAAATCAAGTTAAAACGACCGCATTTAGAAAAAAAAGTTATTTTTTAATACACACAGCATTTTTAACTCAACAAAAACTGGCCGAATTACGATTTGAAATTGCTCCGCATCCACCATATAGTCCAGATTTAGCTCCTTCTGATCATTTCTTGTTTCCAAATTTAAAAAAATTTCTCAGTGGAAAAAAATTTTCGTCCAATAGCGAGGTTATTGCTGAAACTGAGGCATATTTTGAAGGTCTTGAAAAATCTTATTTTTCGGATGGAATTAAAAAACTTGAAAAACGTTTGATGAAGTGTATTGGGTTGGAAGGAGATTATGTTGAAAAATAAATAATAATAATTCCAAAAAAACGATTCTTTTTATGTTAGGCCAGTTTCTTTTGCGGTCGCCCTCGTACATATTACAATGTCTTAATTCGGGGCACATTATATACTTTTTCTACTACGTTTGGATACCGGAGAAAGATATATTTTCATTTCCTTTCCAACGATATGATTTTCAGAAAAACCTTGAAAGTTTGCCGTAAAAGTTTTTTTTTTATCAATTCTAGTTATGTTTTAAATTTACAATGAAATTCTAAGATGCTTCAGTTTTTGGTTTTTATAGCGAAATATTTGCCTTAATCAATTGTTGGTTGCATCGAACAGTTCTACGTATACAAAACTATTCGTTACAACAACAATTGGTTTGCGCAACCAATAATTTACACATCATTCGATCAACGTGACCAAATAGTAGGTTCTGTATGGTAAGCTGTCTTATCGTAAGCTCAACCGAATTTGCATCATGATGACTAACTGTTGATGATTGCAACTAAAGGACTTGTCGAGCTCACACAGACAAGTGTTTAAACATGACAAATGATTTATTGGCTATCACTCTCTCGCACTAGTTTAAGAAAATGGCAGAGAATGCTGCTCCCCATTCAAACTAGGCAACTTTACTTGCCGCAACTCTCCGTTTGATGGAGAGGTAATGGGAATGGAGTCCCATTAACAGAGAGTTGCGGCAAGTTGTTGTTAGTGTTTTTTTTATTTTGAAGTCGTGTTCATGAAGTCATGGGATTTGCTTCGATATCCAGATATTGGTTAGATAACAAGAAATTGTATCTGCGCACAGTAGATACATGTAGATGGTCCTCAGAAGACATAAGGAGACACCCTGTTGATTTTCTTAGGGCGGCATTCTGGCAAATCTGAGTTTTCATCTACAACATCGTGCTCACGTTCGCCGACCACACCGGCACTGCGTAGGTTTCTTTAACGGCTTTCCAATTACCGCCGGCTAGTAGCTTGAGGAACTTCTTGCGCAAAGTCAAGTTGCCAAACGAATCTCAAGGAAATGAATTTTCCACGCACTCTTTGCAGGTGAGGACCACAGTAGGCCAGTACGAGTATCACTCCGGAGTACTCGTTTTGCTTGTTTTAGATTGCCAGAATCGTACTGAAGATATAACATACTCGCACGGGAAAAACGCGGATACCGGAATTTTCGCAGGTGCAACATTTAAAATCCATCTCGGATGTTTCTTTCTATTCTCCATGTCTTTTTGTCGGCATAGAACTAATCTTTGTTGTAGACATTAATTCTAACAGTCGGAGGTCGGATCACTAGTGAGCGACAAAAAAACTGATGTTGTGATGTTTGGAATGCATTTTAACCGGGTGATACGATCTTTAGTGTGGCAGAGTCGTAAAATGATCCTCAACTACTAAACTTGAGAGAGGATGTGTGCTCACAGCAAATTCTTGAATTATTAAACCTGATGGAGCATTGGTCATTGCAATGAAGCTAACCCCAATGAAATGCATTACTTTGGTTTAAACTAAACCGACGAAAATAAAATTAGTCTTTAACAATACTGAAGATGTTTCTCATATGAAAACTGAGCATAAGCCCGAAAATATAAGCTATTTCACTTCAGTTTCAGCTAACATAGAAGTTTAGCCAAAGTATTGTGATATAAGAGAGAATCTAAAGTTACCGAAAAACGTAAATGTAAAAGGTAGTTTGAAGGCCCGAAAGCAGTATATGTGACGCTCAAAATAGAAAGGGACCTAAGGGTAAAAACCAGTTTTGTTCAGGAGAGCCATTTTAAAGATTTAAATACGTGTACTTTGGTCTACCATCACTTTCATAAAACGCGCATATCTCTGGGAGGGAACACTTTTGGGGCATGGGATCGGTCTCATTCGATGCTCAGATGTTGTCCACATAAAAAAAATGAGAAAATTGATTTTTTTTTACCCTTAGGTCCCTTTCTCTATGCGCTGTCACATATGGCTTCTACAGCAGGACCATATAATACAATTATATAAACTCATAGTTTAAGTCATTATCATTTGTCATCTACAAAAGGGATAAATCTAAGCCAATTAACATAATCGGACAAAAAATTGCAATTATTGACTTTATAAATGAACGCTAACGCCCCAAGCGCTTATATTTAGGACAATGCTTCTGGTCAACATTAACAAAAAACAAGGACGCATTGTTTTTTCTAAAACAACCACTGCTGTGCGCCCTACTTTTGCCTGAGCGTTTAAATGCACTGCACTTTTTACAGCAACATTTTGTCGACTTTTTTTTGTTTATTTTAAATTTGCTATAGTTCAGTGTTCTTTTTAACAATGTAGTGGAAGAAGAATCCTTTGAAAATGTATCGGCCAACTAAACATGTGAATTATTAATTTCCGTTTGTTTTTTGTTCAGTTCAACTTTTAATGATTCATGATATTTAGTTTTTCAAATGTTTGTTTTTTTTTTGTCTTACTATTTGAATAATTAAATGCAATGAAATTGATTTCCCAAGCGTTATTTAATTGCACAGAGCTGTTTATTCAGAGAAAAATCACATCCTTAGATCAAAGGATATTGCTCGAGAAAATCACAATGGAGCTTGAGAATCAAAAACTAGTTCGAAAATTGCGCGATTTATTTAATAATCGTTTTTTCTGACTCGAGAAGTTTATGATAGGCCTAGTGCATATAAAAACCTTAAGAATTGGTTACGCATGGAGCGTTCAGAATTGGTTGCTTATGTAGTTTGCTATATATATTTCTGGCCTAATAATGAAAATGCGAATATTTATTATCAAAAATGATTTTATTATTTTTTAAAGTATTCTCCAGCATGATTTATACACTTTTACATGCGCTCAAACCAATTGTCGAAGCACTTTTTTCACTTCGATAGAGACACCTCCAAATCATGGTTTTTAAACGCGTCAACAGCATCTTCTGGCGACGAAAATCGTTGACCACGAATTTTTTTGATGAGCGGGAATTAAAAGAAATCATTTGGTGCCCAGTCAGGGCTGTACGGTGGATGATCCATCAATTCGACATTTTGGCAGGCCAAAAAGGCGCTGGTTTGAGTCGGTGTGTGTGAGCTCACATTGTCATCGTGCACAATGATTTGTCTTCTCTTGTTCGTATCTCGAATTTCGTTGAAGACTTTAGGCAAATAAATTATGGTGTACCACTCAGAATTGACCATCCCATGTTGCTCAAGCCGAACAGTCGCCACATGACCAGTTTTTCCGAAGAAACAGGCGACCATTTGCTTCGAAGTTCTTCTTCCACGAACAACTTCCATTGGATTTGGCTCGTCTTCGAAGACCCACACGGTCGATTGCTGTTTTCGGGTTTATACGCATAGATCCATGGTTAGTTACCTGTGACAATTTTATAAATGTCTTTTGAAGCACCGCGATAGTATTTTTTCAAAATTTCTTTGAACCAATCGACACGAGCCTTTTTTTTTTTGAGCGGTTGTCAAATTGTGTGGGATCCAACGAGAACAAACCTTTTTTTACAGCCAGGAGTTCATGCAATATCGAATGTATGCTGGTAGAAGAAATGCCCAAGGATACCTCTATCTCACAATTTGTCACATGACGACCTTGCATTATCCGTAAACGCACGGCATCAATGTTCTCTGGCACAACGGTCGTTTTTGGACAACCTTCACGACCTTTGTCTTTGAGCGAGCGTCGGCCACGATTAAATTCATTAAATCAGTTCTTCACAGTGCTATAGGATGGTGCTTGATCGCCATACAAAGATTTAAGTTCATCGATGCACTCTTGTCGTTACAATCCACGTCGAAAGTTGTGAAAAATGATCGCATGAAAATGTTCACGATTTAATTCTATTTTTTGCCAAATTGATTTTTTCAAGTCACCGTAAACAACACAAATGATGGTCGTACGTCAAAACGTTATGAGTACGTTTAGGCTAAAAACGCAAACTTTCCAATGGAAATGTCAGATGGCGCCAGGGAACACTTAGTGCTGCCTAAGCCAGAAATACATATAGCAACCCTCGTATAAGTATATTGAAGATTTGCATAGGTTAGGGATAAAGATGACAAACGGACAGAGGAACTTTAGTGAAAGTTCAGTTCAGGGCCTGTCATGAGTTGTTTATAAACGTCGTGAAAGAGCGAGTTTGGTGTTTTGTTAGACTGACACTCAGGGAATACCCCCTGAAGAACTATCTACCAGAGTACGTATTATACTACCAGAGTAGTGTAATAAGAAAGTTAATGATGGAAGGAGGAAGAAATATTTATTGACATTTGCTTAGAATTTGTTCATATCCTGTGTGGCAGGAAACACATCTGTTCTTTAGGTTCTACGTCGCCCAATCATTTAATCAATCGCACGCAGAGAAAAGATATGATTATCATATGGTCACGGCAACAATAGTATTTCCTCTCCAAAAAATGTATGGTTACGCAACCATGGTAATAATATTGTTGAATGTAACAATAGGTTTTTTTTATTTTTATATACGATATAATTTTTTGTCAAATTTTGGTATAACGTAGTCAATGACAAAGCTCTGGTCATAAATTCCGAATTGTTGTTTTACCGAATTCATCTTCTTTAAAGGGTGCTTAGAAGTGCTTATGCTCCCGTTGGACAGTAGCCAAAAAGCGTTTGGCCATAATTGTCATAGATCTTTCTTTCATAAAAAAAATAATATGACAATTCTCTGAAACTTTTTTTTATTTACAATAAACAGGGTGGTCGTTTCAGTTGGACCACCCTTTTAGAATTAAGTCTTTAATAATTTGCAATTTATTGAGATAGCATAGTATTATTATATTACTTTGGTCATAAATGTAGGTTTTAAAGGGGCGTGACACATTGCACTTTTACTCGAAGCATTTTTTCCTTACATTTTTAATATAATTTGCATATCTCTTTTAGTTCATGAGATATTGCCTTTTGGCGATGCCACGCCACCTATATAAAATTTTACCATTTCAAGGTCTATAATTATTTCCTAGTCGTTGATTTCATTCTGTTTAAATTTAACATCGATCGTTATATTACTTTGGCCATATGTGATATTTTTTAAGGGGGGCATTGCTCCGGCAACATTTCCTACAGACTGTGATTCGATTCTAGCTTTCATCACATGTTCGAAATATCATCGTCATAACACTAATAGTTCATGTGATATTTTCGTTTTAACCTGTGCTTGCTTTCCACAACAGACGGACTGGCGGGCAGAGCATGAGCATCTTAGAATATATACTTTATGGAGTTTCCGACCAGTATTTCGAGGTGTTGACAAAGGTATGACAAAGTGAATATACGCTCTATCCTTTAATGAAGGGTAATAAAGGGGGATGGTTCTAATAGGGAACATATAAAATCGTTGGTGTAAACATTATTTGCTTGCAGTCAGATCGTAAGAAACTCGAACTGGAGGTTTGAATTTTTATTATAACTAATATTCATTTAAAGGTATTTTTTTTCAAAATAAAAAAATACTAAAATTCAAATCAAGTGTGAAATCCATTTTATTCATTCGAAGGAAATTTTATGGAATTTTTTTTGAATATAATTTCCTTCAAATGTTGGCCGCAACTAGGTTGTCCATTTTGAGGAAGCAATTTTGGATGACTCATTCGACACGCGTAATGTTGGCTTCCAGGACCTGAATCATAGCTGGCTTGTCAGCATAGACTTTGGACTTTCCGTATATCCAAAGAAAAAAGTAGAAAGGTGTGATATCACACGATCTAGGCGGCTAATTCACCGGTCCAAAATGTGAAATTAGCTGCTCTTCGAAATTACCTCTCACTAGACCAGCTGCATGGAACAAAAATGTCGTCAACAAAAATGTTGATCAAAAATGTCGTCAAGAATACGGGATTCAATTTCAGGAAGTAAAAAGTCCGATATGATAGAGCAAAAGCAAGCACCATTAAAGTTACGTTTCGACCATCATCATTTTTGAAAAAATATGGACCGATAATTTCACCAGTCCATAAACCGCACCAAACTGTGGTTTCCCTTATATGACATATAATGGCAACTCTTGAACTTCTTCTGGTTCCTCTTCAGCCCTAATGCGGAAATTTTGTTTATTGACGTTGCTGTTGTGTCAGAAATGGGCCTCATCACTGAACACAATTCTAAAGGGTGTCCTAAGAAGAGCGCAATTTTTAAATGACTGATGCAGCAATTGAATTGTTTCTCTGGCTGTATGACATGTGGCGCCGTCTTGTTGGAACCACATGCCCTCCACATTCATTTCTTCAATTCTAGGCAAGAAAAAACTGGTTATCATTTCACGATACCAAACACCATTGACTGTTTGCGCTTGACCTGCCTCATTTTCATAAAAAAAAGGTCCAATGATTCCTCCAGCCCAAAAACCACACCACACAGTGACACGTTGAGGATGCATTTGCTTCTCGTGAATCACTCGAGGATTTTCCGCACCCCAAATGCGACAATTCTGCCTATTGACGAAGCCATCAAGATGAAAATGGGCCTCGTCACTGAAGATGATTTTATCGGCAAAATCAGCATTTTCATGTTGTCTCTCCAATACCCAATTAACGAACTCCCTTCGCTGTCCATGGTCAGCTGGCTTCAGTTCCTGAGTCAATTGAATTTTGTATGCATGAAGATGCAAATCTTTCGTCAAAATTCGCTGCAAAGTGGATTTGGAGACACCAATTTGCTGAGCTCGGTGTCGAATTGAGGTGGATGGAGTTTGAGCGACATCATCACGTACAACTGTGACATTTTCGGTCGATCGACCTGGTCGATGGCGCGTTGTTGTCTTTACATCACTAACAGACCCAGTTTCGGCAAATTTATCCATTAATCTCTTTACAGTTGACTCTTTTGGAGCATTATTGTGACCCCAAATTGATCGCAATTTGCGAACTGTAGCCGCAAAACTTTCACCATTTTGGTAAAACAATTTCACAATGAGAATGCGTTGTTCATTCGTGTAGCGCTCCATTTTTACTAACCTCGTACCTTCTACTAACAAACAATAACAATTGTTCAAATGTCAAACAATTACACTTCGAATGTTGCCAGATTTAAAAATTGCGTTCTTCTTGGGAAACCCTTTAGTATCAGCGTAACTTCTTGTTTTTCACCGAACGCTCATTACCGTATTACAGTTGCCAGCATTTGAAGGAAATTATATTCAAAAAGTAAATGGCATAAAATGTCCTTTGGTATGACCAATAAATATTTCACACTTGAATTGAATTTTGGTACTTTTTTATTTTGAAAAAAATACCTCTAGCTGGATTAGCCTATACCAAGTTTAGCCAAAGTCTATAATCAGGTACTTAGGATAACCAGTAATCTCTAGAACTTTTGTTCTAGACTGGTCATCTGGGAACGGCACTTCGGGAAGTTCCACGATGGCTGTAATTTGTGCCTAAATCGTAGGAGAGTTTTAGCTTGACGAGGAGTTACAAATCGACTGTGCTATGGCCACCAATGAAGCCGAGGTTTTTGATGATTATCAATAAGGAAAAATATGCCCAAACAGCACACCTCAAAATTGAAATCCGCCAGGGAAACCTGGAATAGAGCAGGTCGTCGTATTGTAACGCAGTCCCTTTAAAGCTAAAAATGTATAACTAGCTTTCAACCTGGGTCACTTGTGTGATACTCGTGCATACCAAGCCGGCTACCGATGAAACACGCCACGGCAATGTTGTTTTTCAATTCACTTTCTAGCGTAACTGTTACGTATCTACTAACAAGAATTATAAAAATTGGAAATGATAATCATTTCGCTGTTATATCCACGTGCTACAGTCTGGGCATTTCCAATTACGGGATGTCTTCAATAATCCATATCAAACTCTTTTATTCCTACACTTTACTATGAAAAAACATACTCAGGGTATGATGACAACAAAAAGAAAGAACAAAGCGACTTTATAATCTCGTCGCTTGTGTTCGCTTCAAATGGAATTTTGCTTTTATTGCAATTTAAGCTTATTTTCCTTTATGGAACGTTTTGCAGGAATTCCTTTCATTTTTTTCATTCTTCCTAATCATAGAAATAATGCTATACATATTTTTATAGTTTAGCAATTTTTATTGTCCACTTGATCGTCTGCAACAATGGCGACAACAAGAGCCAAGCCAAGCAAGGAATGAACGAAAGAAAGAAAACAGCAACGTTGGAATCCATTATTATCTAAAGTGGAATAAAGTGTTTAAGGTTTTAACTACTGTTTGCCCTGCTTGATATATGCTCCTAGTATACTTATATTACGTATAACAAGTTCTCTTTTTTTGTGATTTTTCTAAAAACTATTTACTCTAGGCCACCAATGGAAAAACACATCAGAACGTCATACTGTGGTAATGGGTATATTAAAATATAATGGTAATGCTGGCTAGGAAGCAAATAAAGAAACTAAAAATAACATTTGAAATCTTGAGTAAAAAAAAACAAAAAAGTATAAAAAAAAACTCACACACTAAAATGTGGTAAGGGTATGGTCTTGGTTTTTAATGTTTGCATTTAAAGTTAACAAAAAGCAATGGAGAGAGACAGTGATTTGGCGAGCTAAACTACATATGCCTAAAAGGAATGACAAATACAGCCCTTTAAAGAAGCGCGCTTGAAGGGTTGGAAATTTGAATTTAAAATAAAATTTTGATGAATTGTGTATGAAAAATGTAAGGTAGGAAATGTTTTTATACCAAATCCTAGTATTTTAATAGAAAGTTTAAATTTATTCTGTCGTGGAAATATAGAAAAGGGGCTAATTCGTCCTTTTCGATACCAGCATATTGTCCTAAACAAATAGGAAATGTTTTTATATTGCAAGCATTTGGTATTCTAATAGAAAATTTAAATTTATTCTGTCTTGGAAATATAGAAAAAGGGCTTATTCGTCCTCTTCTATGCCAGCAGATTCTCCAAAACAAAATATTCTCCACATTGAAAATCTTAAATTTAAAGTGTGAGTGTATGAGGTCTAACATATCGCCACGCAGGGTCTGTAGATTTTCACAGTAAAATATGTGTAGCACGATTAAGTTGGGAGACGTCACATCATACTCAAAGTTAAGAAGTATTTCACAGAACACTACGATTCTTAGCGGCTACACGTTAATAAAAACCGAGTAATGAAAACCTTAAATCTTGCGGCGATGACTATATAATACCTTTTCGATACTTCTTGGGTCATTATATACACGCAGAGAAAATATATGGTTACACTATGGTTACCGCAACAATAATATGTTCTCTACAATAAAAGCATGTTCGTCGGAACTATAGTATTGTGTTTTGAATTTCATTTTGACAATAGTATGATTGCGACAATATTGCTATTGTTGAAATGTAACAATAGTATTATTGCCAAATTTATAAATGAAAATATGGTTGTAGTAACCATATAAACATGGTTGGTGCAACAAAAGTATTGCTGTTTAAAATTTACGTTAACAAAAATTTGATAACGTCAATCATACAGTATGGTTGCGACTATGAACATAACAAAAAAGGTTTTACAGAGCATGCATGTATATGTGTATGTGCGTATGTTTTTTCGATATACAAAAAAACACATACACACGATACAGAGAATGGTTGCTGTCCATTAAAAAAAAACAACAACAATCGGAAGGTAGTTCGAGGGATTTTTATTGTGTTTACTTTGTTTGGTGAAATACTCTAATACCGACTGGTTCTCGTTTATTTAAAATCTGCCTGCACTTAAGTATATAGCCATTTTGGTTTTATCACATTTGTTACTTGGTGTCTACGGATGGTGAAGTCGCATTCACCCCTGCTGGCAACTAAAAGTATTTTTGACCGTTGGAATATATATTTTGGTTTGTTGAATGAAATGTTTAATAAAAACATGGAATCAAATCTGGCTATGAACTAATAGGAATGCAATTTAAAATAACATACGAGTACTTAATAAAAATCTCTATTTTTGAATAACAACAATAACCAATCCTAATAAATAATTTAAGGGATCAAACTGTAGTCCGCAATTTTTTTCCTTTAAGTTAACTCCCTGCTCAGATTTATAATTTTTTTTATTGTAAGACTGTTACAAAGCAATAATGCCACAAAATAAATTTCTTTGAAATTTGCCGTTCTTCATTCCGTCGGGTAACCTCCAGATTAGGATATACATTTGTATGAGTGATATTTGGAACCATTGATCGATTTTGAATGTGGTTGGTCCTAAGAAAAGAGTAGGGTCTCATATCAAATGTTATTGAGATTTACCGGTAAACCCCAAAGCAGGCTGTTTGAGATCCATAGCAAAGCAAAGCGACCTGATCTGTTTTAAGCAAGCGTTTTATACCAACTAACACCATAAAACCAATTTGACTGAAAACCAGAAAAATGTGTGCTTCTTAGGTCAGATACACCGAAAATCGGATGATACAAAAACATGGATGCTGTATCAATCCCTGAGCCGATTAGTAGCATTTTTAACAATGTTTGTCATATGGACGAACTAGTGTCATAAACCTAATTTTATTGAAATTTGATGAAATTTTACGCTATTAAGTCGTTGCCATCCTAAATCTGAAATACTACATTTAAATACGAGCTATTAAAAAGCACAGAACGATATGGTCTTCAACGATATGTTTCCGTAGAATAAGCTAACGTCACAAAGTAAATTTATTTTAAATCTGGTGAAAATTAACACTCTTTTTAAATTTAAACCCAAAATCGGTGGGGTACATTTATGTGAGGACTACATCAGAAAATAGACAAATTCGGTGGATATTTAATTGTAATTGTCATGTACACGATGTAGCGATGCAAACCAAATTTTATAGAATTCTGATGAAATTTGTGATTCTCATGTCAGTTACAGCGTAACTACTTTTCACAATTTCAATGTCGACTATTCTTGGCCGAAAGGGAATGATAATACAAATAGATGGACAGACGAACATGTTTGTCTCAATCGTTCAGTACAACATGAAATAGGTCTGATACCTTCCTAGTATAAATATACTTCTTATCCAGGATGTACAGCAATCCTTGCCTTTGTTTCGTTTATGTGTTGGTATTGGCAAGGGGTAAAATTTAAAATAAAAATGACCAAAACAGCTGTAAAATCCGTTGAGGGAATGGTGCGTCCGGGGGTGTAAGACAAGAGTCACTTAGAGACTTTTGCATTGCTAAATGTCAATCTGCTCACGAGTCTAAAAATGTCCAAGGATGATCTTACGTTTTCAGTAGTACAATTTGTACCGAGAAATAAAATATTTCCTGAATACGCTCTTCATGGGTGGTCCAGCTCCAAACGAGCTTCAAGTAAATTTCGTCATAAAAATGCACAGAAAACCAACCCTCTTCGAGTAGCGTAAAGTCACTTAGAAACTTTTACATTGATAAATGTGAATCTGCTCACAAGTCTAAAGATGTCCAAGGATGATCATAAGTTTTTAATAGTACAATTTTTTCGAGAAATAAAATACTTTGTTTTGCCACCATTTTGGTAAACATTAGTCTTAACAGTTCATATTTGGCAGTCGTGAAGTAGAGACGTGGCCAATTTATTATGGAAAAATATTCGATAAACCAACGTGTTCTAATCGTTAAAACATTTTATAAAAATCAATCTTCGATTACTGCGACGATGAGAAAGTTACGTGAAGTTTTTGGGAGAAACAACGTACCAATAAAACGCACTATTTATCGTGAAGTGCACGCAGAGAAAAGATATGGTTACACTGTGGTTACCGCAAAAATAATATGTTCTCTACAATAAAAGCAACCATAGTATTGTTTTTTGAATTTCATTTCGACAACAGTATGATTGCGAAAATATTACTATTGTTGAAATGTAACAATAGTATTATTGTCAAATTTAGAAATGAAAATATGGTTGTAGGAACCATATAAAAATGGTTGATGCAACAAAAGAATTATTGTTTAAAATTTACGTTAACAATAATATGATAACGGCAAACATACAGTATGGTTGCGACTATGAACAAAACCAAACAGGTTTTTTAGAGCATACATGGATGTATGAAATACTCTAATACCGATTGGTTCTCGTTTATTTAAAATCTGCCTGCACTTAAATATAAAGCCATTGATCATGGTTTAATCACATTCGCTACTTGGTGTCTACGTATGATGAAGCTGCCTTCACCCCTGCTGGCAACTAAAAGTATTTTCGACTGCCGTTGGAATATATGTTTTTGTTTCTTGAATGAAATGTTCAATAAAAACATGGCCCAAACCTGTCCATGAACTAAATTTAATGAACTAAATTTGATAAAAATTTACTTTTGAATAACAACTCCCAATACTAATAAATAATTTTGGCGATCACAGTATAGTTGATTGCATTATACTATGGTTGTACGAATAATAGCATCGTTGCTTGTGAATCACACTATGGCTGTGAGGATCATACTATGGTTGTATAAGAAAAATACTATGGTTGTGAGGATCATAATAAGGTTGTGGCAATAATAGTATGGTTGAGTGTGAATCATACTATTGTTGTAAAGATCATAGTATGGTTGAGTGTGAATCATACTATTGTTGTGGAGATCATAATATGGTTGAGTGTGAATCATACTATGGTTGTAAGGATCATAGTATGGTTATGTGTGAATCATACTATTGTTGTGAGGATCATAATATTGTTGTGCCACAACCATATAGCCAACAATAGTATGATCCTCTTCGAATATTGTCACCCCAACCATACTTTTTTTCTGCGTGTGAATGATTTCGAAGAAAGAGGGTCTGATTGGCCCAAGCATGTACCACAACGTACTGCAAGATCGGTTGAAAACATTACTACTGCTCAAGAAAGTGTTAAAAACAATCCATCAACCTTAATTCGAAGCCGTGCTCGTGATCTTGGTTTTCAACAACTTTAGCCATAATTTTGCAGAACAGTCCATTCGAAAGCAATGGAAAATCCTCACTTCGCATCCATTAAAAGTGGCCGTCTGGTGTACAATTTGGTCAGGAGAAATCATTAGACCTTACTTATGTGAACGACGTAACGGTAACTGTCCATGTGGAGCGATTGAAAAAACTTTAACGCCAAAACTGAATGCTTTGAGCTTGATTAACAGGTGGTATCAACAAGACGGTGCCACGTCGCATACAGCGAGGACTACAATGGAATTACTGCGAGAACTCTTTCCACAATAAGTTATTTTAAGAAATGATGATGTTGATTGGCCTCTACGTTCGCCTGATTTGACCGCTCCTGACTTATTTTTGTGTTAATATCTGAAAAGCCAGTTTTATGCAAACAAAATGTTCGTGATAAAACTAATGATATACCGCGTGAAATGTGTGAGAATGTAATGAAATATGTACTGAAAAGGGCTCGCATTTGTGAGGCTTACAGAGGCAGACATTTATCTGATATTGTATTCCATACATAATTGCCGACATTTAATAAATCATTTATCAATATAAGATCCATTCTCTTTCATTTAAGCAAAAATTATAGACAAACAAAGTAGTATACCTTCCCGACGAACACCCTGTATTTCCTTAATACTCTCGTCATGGGCATTAAGTACTTATATTGAAATCGGGCATTAAGTACTTTTCATCTAGGAAATGCACAGAAAACAAAGGGTCTCGGTTCCAAATGGAAAGAATCGATACTATGCCCACAAGAACACTCGAACGAGACATATCTTACCCCATTACTATCGAAATCTTTGTAATATATAGGCTGCAATTTTAAAACTATGTTCATATGGCTTAGTATATTGAAAAAAATTGAGCACCTGTGCAATTTTTCTAAAGAGTTCTGACGATATTGACTTAAGTATTAAAAAATTCAACTGGTATTTTATATATCCTTCTGAATACGAGGGCGACCGCAAAACTAACTGGCCTGGCACATTTTCTGTTTTACTAACAACTTTTTTTGTTTTTTAAAAGCAATCTTTTATAAGCCATCTGTCAAAATCTCCGAAATATTTAATGATTAGCTTTTTCGTTTTTTTGTTATTTATTCGGTCTTTTATCATTATTATGACTTGAGCAGTTTTTTATTCTGGTTCGAGACCTTTATGTTGTTTCTTTTTCAGAATCAACTTAAAAAGAAGAAATTGGTGAAATGTATTTGCTACGGTTGCCAGGCAGACTGTACAGCTGTTTCTAAACCCGCCAAGGTTTTTCTTCAGCAGTCTTTGGCAACGATTACTTCGGCCACAAATCAAATGACTTATACGGGAGACTCATTTTTATTAATGAGAATTACCCTTTGTGTATAGTCTTCGAACTGTGCGTAGAGCAATCTTCAACGCGCAATATCATTTTCACCAATTCCGTTTCGCATGGGTCTTCGTTGAAAACCACAAATGCAAAAAGCACAATCAAAGTGTGCATGTTTTTTGTGCGTACATATACTCATACATGCGTTGCACATTAGGGCGTACCAATCCTTTTTAATAGCTTTTTCGTTTTTTTGTTATTTATTCGGTCTTTTATCATTATTATGACTTGAGCAGTTTTTTATTCTGGTTCGAGACCTTTATGTTGTTTCTTTTTCAGAATCAACTTAAAAAGAAGAAATTGGTGAAATGTATTTGCTACGGTTGCCAGGCAGACTGTACAGCTGTTTCTAAACCCGCCAAGGTTTTTCTTCAGCAGTCTTTGGCAACGATTACTTCGGCCACAAATCAAATGACTTATACGGGAGACTCATTTTTATTAATGAGAATTACCCTTTGTGTATAGTCTTCGAACTGTGCGTAGAGCAATCTTCAACGCGCAATATCATTTTCACCAATTCCGTTTCGCATGGGTCTTCGTTGAAAACCACAAATGCAAAAAGCACAATCAAAGTGTGCATGTTTTTTGTGCGTACATATACTCATACATGCGTTGCACATTAGGGCGTACCAATCCTTTTTAATAGCTTTTTCGTTTTTTTGTTATTTATTCGGTCTTTTATCATTATTATGACTTGAGCAAAGAAACAACATAAAGGTCTCGAACCAGAATAAAAAACTGCTCAAGTCATAATAATGATAAAAGACCGAATAAATAACAAAAAAACGAAAAAGCTATTAAAAAGGATTGGTACGCCCTAATGTGCAACGCATGTATGAGTATATGTACGCACAAAAAACATGCACACTTTGATTGTGCTTTTTGCATTTGTGGTTTTCAACGAAGACCCATGCGAAACGGAATTGGTGAAAATGATATTGCGCGTTGAAGATTGCTCTACGCACAGTTCGAAGACTATACACAAAGGGTAATTCTCATTAATAAAAATGAGTCTCCCGTATAAGTCATTTGATTTGTGGCCGAAGTAATCGTTGCCAAAGACTGCTGAAGAAAAACCTTGGCGGGTTTAGAAACAGCTGTACAGTCTGCCTGGCAACCGTAGCAAATACATTTCACCAATTTCTTCTTTTTAAGTTGATTCTGAAAAAGAAACAACATAAAGGTCTCGAACCAGAATAAAAAACTGCTCAAGTCATAATAATGATAAAAGACCGAATAAATAACTAAAAAACGAAAAAGCTATTAAAAAGGATTGGTACGCCCTAATGTGCAACGCATGTATGAGTATATGTACGCACAAAAAACATGCACACTTTGATTGTGCTTTTTGCATTTGTGGTTTTCAACGAAGACCCATGCGAAACGGAATTGGTGAAAATGATATTGCGCGTTGAAGATTGCTCTACGCACAGTTCGAAGACTATACACAAAGGGTAATTCTCATTAATAAAAATGAGTCTCCCGTATAAGTCATTTGATTTGTGGCCGAAGTAATCGTTGCCAAAGACTGCTGAAGAAAAACCTTGGCGGGTTTAGAAACAGCTGTACAGTCTGCCTGGCAACCGTAGCAAATACATTTCACCAATTTCTTCTTTTTAAGTTGATTCTGAAAAAGAAACAACATAAAGGTCTCGAACCAGAATAAAAAACTGCTCAAGTCATAATAATGATTATTTACTTTGTTACAGGTGATTGAAGTAAACAAGTTTTATAATTTTTGAAAAATGGAAAATAAAGAGTTTCGTGCGGTAATTAAACACTTTTATATGAAAGGTTATACGCGACAATTAATCAAAGATGAATTGTATTTAGTTCATGGTGATAATGCCCATCATACTCCACCGTGAAATCCTAGGTTCAACAATTTAAAATGGGTCGTTCAAGTACGAAAGATGAACAACGCTCTGGAAGACCGAAAACTGCTACTACTATTGAAAACATTAGAAAAATATTTAATGAAGTGACTAAAGATAGACGAATTAAGCTCAGAGAACTTGCTGATATTGTTAAAATACACGAAAAACTAGTTTGGAGTATTTTACATGATGAACTCCACATGAAAAAGCTATCCGCAAGATGGGTGCCGCGTTTGTTGACTTTGCCCCAAAAAAATCGTCCGTGGGACCAATTCCGAGGAGCATTTAGCGATTTATCAGCGTAATCCAAAAGATTTCTTGCGCCGATTCATAACTGTTGATGAAACCTGGATCCATCACTACATCCCAGAATGCAAAGAACAGTCAAAACAATAGATAGAAGCTGGTTAAAGTGGTCCCAAGAAGGCGAAAACTGTTAAGTCAGCGGGAAAAGTAATGGCCACAAAATTTTGGGATGCAAGGGGTATAATATTTATTGATTATCTTGAGAAAGGAAAAACAATAAATAGTGAATATTATTGTGCATTATTGTATCGGTTGAGTGAAGAAATCAAGATAAAACGACCGCATTTAAAAAAAAGTTATTTTTCATCAAGATAATGCTCCTTCACACACTGCATTTTTAACTCAACAAAAACTGGCCGAATTACGATTCGAAATTGCTCCGCATCCACCATATAGTCCAGATTTAGCTCCTTCCAATTATTTCTTGTTTCCAAATTTAAAAAAAATTCTCGGTGGCAAAAAACTTTCGTCCAATAGCGAGGTTATTGCTAAAACTGAGGCATATTTTGAAGGTCTTAAAAAATGTAGTTTTTCGGATGGAATTAAAAAAAAACTTGAAAAACGTTTGCTGAAGTGTATTGAGTTGGAAGGAGATTATGTTGAAAAATAAATAATAATAATTCCAAAAAAAAAGGTTCTTTTTATGTAAGGCCAGTTACTTTTGCGGTCGCCCTCGTATATTCGGTATCGATACCGAAAAACCTTTGTCAAATTTCATAAAAATCGACCATCAACCTGTAGTTTGATTACAAGCTTTAGATGGACGGAGAGACGTAGAGACGGACATCATCAAGTGGTTATTCTGCGCCTATCAGTACTCTTGAAGGTTGGTCTTACTAAATACTAGTTACGTACGAGTATTTCTCAGGCATAATTATAAATTTTCTCAGATTTCACATTCAACAACAAACAATTCGAAATCCAAAAAACCCGACAGCAAAAATCCGGGCACATGTAGAGAGTTACCAATTTTTAAGAAACCGACTGCCAGGCTTGCACAAAAAAACCGTTATGTCGATTTAAGATTTCGGTTTTGGACACCCTAGTCACTAATTTAAAAGGCCAGGCTTCAAATGACTTTCTTTCAGAATTAAGAAAATTATTGCGAATGTAACAGGTTAGTGACCTGAGATGCAGTTTTATAAAACGTGAAGTCCAGGTTTTTAAGGACTTTCTCAGCAATTACATCAAGAACATTTTAATTGCATGAGTTGGTTAGGTTGGTTGAAGTCAAAAAAATTCCGTGGATTCCTTAGGCCCACATTAAGCTAGCAAATACCTAAGGAATACGTAATAATAATTTGTGGAACTATAACTTAATAGAAAAACTTTTAAACATATTTAAAAAATAACCTTGCCACTGGTGAGGGACTGCATGAACATGTATAGAGAGATCTGCGTTAGGCCTAGAAGAACATAATACAGGGTGACCCAAAAGTTACCATGGGGTTTACAAACTTAATAACTGTTTTGTTTATATATTTTTATAGATTTTATTATAAATAACATTTAGAAAAGAAATAATGAAGAGATTCAAAACTGAACAAAGAATCAGAATAATATAATTTTATTATAGGTCAACTATTTTACAGCAAACGCATGAGTGATGAAGCTCATTTGAATGGCTTTGCTCATAAGCAGAACTGTAGGTTCTGGTGTTCTGAAAATTCAAGAGCTATTCAACGACACCAATTGCACCCCATTAAGTAGGTGTATCATTGGGCCCTCCTTTTTCGAAATTGAAGATGTAAGTGCTGTAACCGTAAATTGTGAGCGGTATCGGTCTATGATAGAACATTTTTTACGTCCTGCTCTTGAAAATATACCTAAGATGAGGTTTCAGCAGGACGGAGCCACTGCTCACACTGCCAGAGACACAACGGTGGAAGAAAGTCATCTTTAAGGAAGTCACCTTAAGGGACCAAAGCAAATACAATAGTTCATTTATTTATTGCCACAAAGTGCGCATCATAAAGTTGACCTCAACAGCATATGCATGCTGGCTGCAAAAAGTTGTATGATTGAACGACCTTAGTAATGAAGGAAAGATTACGTCCAAGAGTACCAAAGAAATCTTGGTAAGTTATACTTATGGGTCGTCTTCGACGTACATAAGACCCCACTTTAAATGCAGCCAAACACCTGGTAATTTTGTGTACAGCTATAGAACAGTATGCAAGTGTCATGGCTTAATAAGATAACAGCTCAAAACTTATATATTTCTCACTTCACCTAGCACAATATAAAGGTACAGGCAGGGAGCTTTCCTCAAACCGATGAACATTAAAGGGAGAAATTTTAACATGGCATAATGAAGAAGATAAAGGCGGTGTTAGATGTTCGAAATGTTAGATGTTCCTACCAGGATTTAAGCCTTCGTCACTTGTAAACTATCATCACAACATAATAATTCCCATAACACTCACTTTAAGGAATGTGGAAAAATTCTGGAACCAGTGTGCTGTGGACGATCTAATTCTTATACTGACCTGCATGAAGGCTCCAAACGGCTAATACATTAAATAAACTTTTAAATGGCTTAGAGATAAATCTCTTACTCGTCAAATAGCAGGCATTTACGGCATCGGTACTCACAGCTGAACGATTTTTTTTACGCGGACTTGAACCTGGGTTTACTTGTGCAATAGTCCCTTATCATCGTACAATGTCAACTCACCCCACATTACACCATGGAGGCCTGCAATTTATACTATCTTCTATAATAATTCTGATTCCCTTCACTGACTATTAAAAAAACCCCAACATATTTCTAATATATGAACTCATTATCACATGACAATTTCAAAATGTAATAAGGATTTTCATAGCAAATCAGAAGCTTTCGTAATTTAAGCAAACAACAGAATGAAAATCAGAATTTCTCCAGTGCGTCATTTGTGGTCTCCACCGATTATGCAAAAGTAGCCGCAGCACATTTTAACTTTAGATTTTGTTATCCTTTCGAACATAAACGCTCACAACCACAACACAATTGAATCCGTTTCCCTTTTTCGATGGATTTTAAAACTGACCGAAATGACACATTGGCGTATATTTGCCTAACCTCAAAATCTAATATTCCACCTCCCAGGGGTCATATTTGGGCCGAAAGTAACTTTAGAATTTTATTCCAAACCATAAACATTTTCAATGAAATGGTTAAAACAAAACAACAAAAAAGGTCAACGTTTATTAACGGAAAAGATTTTGTAACTTTAAGTTTTTCAATTAAATTTCAATATTTACCTAAGCTTAAAATTTAAAACAACACGAACAATATTAAATACATTTTTGAAAGAGGAATTAAAAATTAAAGAGGAACTAAAAATACAATTTCTAGAATGAGTTTCAGGTGTCACAAAAAGTTAAGTTAACTTAATTTTGAAGTTGACAATTTAGCTCACTGTGAAAAAGTTGAACGTTTTTTTGTATGGAACGTTATGGAATGTAACAAGCTTAGGAGATCCTTGTAAGCGATAAAGTGGTCTTAGAGTAAAATTCCACCAAAAATATACAATGCAATATCACAATTGTGAGTCCTAGAAGGAATTTAATAACACGTCATTAACAGTACTCGTACAAAAAGGTAAAAAAAAGTTAAAGTCGGAAGTTACCGACTGTAAGATACCCCACACCACTCTACTATTCAGAGGATTAAGTTCCACTGTCTGGAGCTTGAGCGAGGTCGGACTCAATATGTTATAGTTAATTATTTGTCGCTCTTAACGTAATACACAAAACTTGAGAGTGATCGACTATAATTTGTGATTTCTAGAGCTGCAGGTCTCAAATCAGAAGCGACTTTTGTGTGCCGCTCGTAACGCTTCATTTGAAATTAAGTAGGAACCAGATGCAATGTGATGAGCTCATTTTCATTTGAATGGCTTTGTGAATAAGCAGAACTGTAAATTCTTGGGTTCTGAAAATCAAAGAGCCATCCGTTAACGTCAATCGCTCCCCATTAAGTGTACAGTATGGTGTGGGAGTACTGGGCCTTACTTCTTAGAG
This sequence comes from Hydrotaea diabolus, assembly GCA_963513945.1. Lineage (NCBI taxonomy): Eukaryota > Metazoa > Arthropoda > Insecta > Diptera > Muscidae > Hydrotaea > Hydrotaea diabolus. The sequence goes on from OY740718.1 coordinate 170,836,421, forward strand.
AATGAAGATGAAAGTGCTGTATGGAGAGCGGTATCGGTTTATGATTGAAAATTTTTAACGCCCTGCTCTCGAAAACAGACCTGAGATGTGGTTTCAGCAGGATGGAGCACCTGCTCACACTGGCACTTTTAACTCAAATTTTTGGAGAGCGAATAATTTCCAGAAATTCGGAAATTGTCCGGCCAGCGCGATCGCCAGATTTGTCAACACCCGGCTATTTTCTTCAGGGTTATTTGAAGCAGCGATTATATGTAAACAAGCCCTAAAAAATCCTTCAACTCAAAGACAACATTGTGGCAGAAATTTGAACGCTTCAGCCACAAAATTTGAAAGATGTTATGGAAAATGCTCTCAAACGAGCCCATCGTTGCGAAACCGAAAACCGAAAGTGACATTATTTTTCATACTTAGTTTTAAAAGTTTCTATTTTGTATATTATATAATCTGAGAAAAAAAATAAAAAAAATAATAAATGAAAAAGTTTTTAAAGTTCTTAACCCTATGAAAACTTTTGGCTCACTCTGTATGTGGCTTCTAAAGATGCAGATTCTGGAATTGGCAATATGTGGTCTTCTTTCACCAGAGTTAGTTACTAATTGCTCATTTTTGAACGTACTTATACTATGCAAAATTTGCGCATGATAATCATAATTTGCGGCTTCCGGAGCTACGGGACCACAAATCAGGAAGAACCTGTGTTTGGGACCTATTCCCAAACATAGACCGAAACGAAATATGTGGCTAAAGGTTCTGAAATCTGAAAGAACATTTGTATGGGGGCTGTACAATAATATGGACATATTCTGTCCATTTTATCAATATTTAAAAAACAGGTTTTTAAATTGGAAGGACATTTTTATGGTGGCCATACGTAAATATTAACTTTTCGATCCATTTAATCCATAGTAATTAGTGGTCGTTCAAATCAATAGATTCTTTCGGTTTTTTAACATTTTTCGAAAAGCGAGAAAATGTAAAAATTTCCTGGGATCTCGGCTGGGAAAAATGAAATAAAAATTCGCTTTATGTTCAACCAGACTTTGTTAGTAAAAGTAAAGAATATAACTCATGGAGCAAATAAATATAAGGAGTGTCCCAACTTTAATGCACGATGTTAATTATGTGTCACACCTTAAGGCTTACAATGTTCAATTAACGCAAGAGCCGACTTATGATTTCAAGCGTCGTCAATTCGCCGAATGGTTGGTTGAACAGACAAAAGTGAATAGTGACTTTACAAAGAAAATCATCTTCAGACAAGAATCCTCGATTACTGAAGCTTACTTGTAATTTCAAGCGTCGCCAATACGCCGAGTGGTTGGTTGTACAGACAAGTGAATAGTGACTTTACAAAGAAAATCATCTTTAGACAAGACTACTCGATTACTCAGTGGATTCGTTAACAAGAAGCATTTCCGCATTTGAGCAAATTTGAATCCACGAGAGATTGTTGAAAGGCCGAAAGAGTGACGGTTTGGAGCGTTTTATGGGCTGGCGTCGTCATCGGACCGTACTTCTTCGACGTCGGCCAAGCACTCACCGTGAATGGTGTTCACTATCACGAGATTATTAAGTGGTCAGAAAATGTGAACAGGGACTGATACAATACGATGCGTTGCAAAGTTTGTATTGATCCTAAAGGTACGAGTATAGAACGCATGGCTTTTTTAAAAAATAAAATTTAAGAAAAATTTTATTATTGAAAACAAAATTCAACGAATTTGAAAATATCGCAAACTTCGTATGGGTTTTTGTGACATATCCTGGATGGCCACTTTGTATTTCTATTCGAAACTTAATGTCAGACTTTTTTTCACTGATTTAGTTTGGAGTCATTCATCGACGACATAAGAAACACCAATTATAAAGTATTTTAAACTTTCATTAGAAATATAGACATTCAGGCATTTTTGTTGAGTAAGGTTTGGTCAGTCGTCACGAATGGTTGAATACCAAAACAAAGCCTCCAAATTTATGAAATGTACTGTTTGTGGTGGTTTTCAAGCTGGCTCTCCTTATTTTATTCAAAATATAAGTGAGAACGCTATCGAGCCATGCTGACTTAAGTTTTGATTGCAAAAATGAATCAGCAAAACGTCAACAACATTTTGTTCTAAACAGATAGCGCAAGTTGTCAGAAAGCACGCTTAACAATCGATTTATTGCAACATACTAGTAAATTAGGCGAAAACTTAATTTTCTGAAGTGGCCCTGTTCAATGGCTCCCTTGTTCATGCGGCTTAACGCCTATGGATTACTTTTTATTGGGCTATGTTAAGTTATTAGTTTTATGGCCGACAAATCAGGAACTCTTGAAGTTAATATATAAGCAACCAATGATGGTATACGGTCAGATTTATTAGAAAAGGTAGTCAAAAATAAGACCGGTCGTAGCCGAAATGGCTATACAGGGCTGATATATATATTTCTGCCTCTACAATGAAAATGCGAATATTTATCATCAAAAATGGTCTGACTGTTTTTCATAGTATTCTTTATACACTTTTGCATGCGCTCAAACCAATTTTCGAAGCACCTTTTCCACTCCGATTGAGACACCTTCAAAACAACAGCATCTTCTGGCAATGAAAAACTTTGTACACGCATTTTTTATTGATTAGCTGGATTAAAAAGAAGTCGTTGGGTGCCAAGTCAGGGTTGTACGGCGGATGACCCATCAATTCGACGTTTTGACCGGTCAAAAAGGCGCTAGTTTGAGCCGAATGATTCGTCCTTTCTTGTTCGTTTTTCGAATTTCTCGGAAGATTTCAGGCAAACAAATTGTGGTATACCACTCAGAATTGACCTCCTACGTTGCTCAAGCGAAACAGTGGCTACATGACCAGTTTTGCCGAAGAAGCAGGCGACCATTTGCTTCAAAGTGCTTCTTCCACAAACAAATTTCGTTGAATTTGGCTCGTCTTCGATGACCAACACGGTCGGTTGCTGTTTTGTTTTGGGCTCATATCCATAGATCCATGATTCGTCACCTGTGACGATCTTAAAAACGTCGTTTGAAGTACCGCGATCGTATTTTTTCAAAATTTCCTTGCACCAATCGACACAAGCCTTTACTTAAAGCGATTGTCAAATTGTGCAGGATCCAACGAGAACAAACCTTTTTTGCGGCGAGGTAATCATTTGAATAAAATGCCCAAGGATGCCTGTATACCACGGTTGTCACATGACGATTTTGCATTCACGCACGGCATCAATGTTCTCTGGCACAACGGCCGTTTTTGGACGACCTTCGTCATTGAGCGAGCGTCGGCCACGATTGAATTCATTAAACCAGTTTTTCACAGTGCTATAGGATGGTGCTTCATCGCCATACACAAATTAAATTCATCGATGCACTCTTGTCGTGGTAATCCACGTCAAAAGTTGTGAAAAATGATCGCACAAAAATGTTCACGAGTTAATTCCATTTTTTTGCCAAATTGATTTCTCAAGTCACTGTAAACAACACAAATGATGATCGTACGTCAAAACGTTCTGGGTACTTTTGTGCTAAAAAAATGTTAAACTTTCCAATGAAAATATCAGATGGCGCCAGGCAACACTAGTGTTGCCAAAAATATATACTAAGTATAGCCGGAAATTATATGTAAAAATAAATGCCACGAAATTAGTTATCAGATTGTAATCAAATTTAATTTATTCCAACATATATTTACGTCTTGCATTACCATTTTAAATTCTCTAGCTTTTGAAAGAATACTTTCTATACCAAACACCATGCAGGCATGATGGTTCCATCATTGCTTTTTATCCGGTGATGTCTGAAGCTTACAGTTTTGATAAGCTTATAGTTTCTCGTAACTTATTTGTAAATAACTTTGAAAGATGATACATTTATAAGAGAATAAACCTAAATCCTACGCTGACAGAAAAGACGCATACTAACCTTTAAATCATGCACTGTTGCTGATGGCGCAGCAGAAATAGAGATGGTCTGGCGGAGAACGTTAACGGTTGCTGCAGTACAACATAAAGTTCACCAAAGTTCAAATGCGGCAAAATGTAATAAGGTTTAGCTTCAGTTGCTTGGTTGGGGTGAGCGTATGAGCGATATTATTTTTTACAATTTCGTTACGTTTCGTTTATGTTCGGAGTTTTTGCTTTTTTTACGTTTATCACTATGAATATTGCATGTGTGTGTGTACATAAAAACACTTTTGATGGTGATGGTTTTGGTCATGAGAATGTATGTGTGCGTTAACATCAAATGATTTCATATAATAGTTATAGAAAAAGCTAACACATACACCGACTCGCCGAGCTTCGGGCATACGAGTACATGTGTGGTGATCCCATTAAGAGTTTGATGCCTGTTTTCGGGTTGAAAACACTTACGCTAACACACTAACACCAAGGCAATGATGGCACGCTCACAAAAAGTAACCAGTGACGCTTTCAACGACGTCGTATAGTTTGATAGCAGATGATGTTGGCTGGTTTTGCAAAACAGCCCGGTGGAGTGTTTCTCCTTGCTCCTCGTTGTGTCGGTTAATGGCGAGTTGGTGAACTAGTTGTAGTGTCTGAAGGATGCGTTGTCCCGAGCTTCTTTGGAGGAGCTTTACTTTTGCTCTGTCGCTATTTAGTTTTATTTTTATGATAGAGTGTATTATATATGAAGTTTTTTTGTTTGTCTGCTTGTTAAGTTATGGACGGTCGTTTTTATACATACTCGTTCATACATTCCACGTACATATATATATAAATTTATCTTTTTTGTTTCTTTTATTTTGTATATATAACACTCATTTCTTTTTGTTGTAATTTTGCTCTATGTTAGGTGGTACTTTTGTTTCTTTTTTTGGGAGGGGGTTTTATGTTTGATGTTGTTGGTTTTTTTCGGTTGTAGTTGTTTGAACTTTTTATTTCATAACATCGTGTTGGTTGTTGATTTTTGGCTTTTGTGGACTATCACAAAAAAAAAACATTGTGGGTTTTACTTGGGTGGGTTTGTTTTTATTATTTGTTCGATTTGATTCGATTTGTTTCGTTTTTTTAACTAAGTTTTATTAGGACTTTCCACGGTTGTTGTTGCAGGAAACTAGAAATCAACAAGATTGAAAAACAAAATTCACTGTATAGGTTTACATTTATGTATTTCGCAACTTTCACGTTTTGCTCTTATTTGTGTTTTCACTTCGACGTGTTTTACATGCTAAAATGGCATTTTCCCCTATTTCGTCAGTTTTTTTTTGATTGTTGGTGCTTTTATGTGGACCCGGACATAGTTTTCTTCCTTTGTCCGCGGCTTTTTCAATAGGGCGTTAAATGAGCCAACGGGAAGTAAATTGAACTTAATCCATTCAACCTACTTTGTAGAAAATAGGGTAAATATAAAACTAATACCACAAAATCGAAACAAAATTTATGTTGTACAGCTATAACAAACTTTGTTAGCCTTTGGCTTAAGTTGAGGGTAATTTTTTGAGAAGTCCAACCTGGCAGCAAATATTTAAATAATTGTAGTTTTCAGTTTAAGCATTTTCTTTTACAATTGAAAATATTCAGTCGAATAAGACGATTTTTAAGGGGTCAAAGAACCACTCAATTCTCCATATGTGACAGCGCATAGAGAAAGGGACCTAAGGGTAAAAAAAAACGATTTTTTTTTCTTTTTTTAATGGGGACAACATCTGAGCATCGAATGAGACCGATCCCATGCCCCAAAAGTGTTCCCTCCCAGAGATATGCGCGTTTTATGAAAGTTAAGTCGACGACTCTAAGCGCAAATAGAAAGAAATATAATCTTTAAAATGGCTCTCCTGAACAAAACTTTTCATCAAGTTTTCACTTTTTTTTGATGTGGACAACATCTGAGCATTGAATTAGACCGATCCCATGCCCTAAAAGTGTTCCCTCCCAGAGATATGCACGTTTTATGAAAGTGAAGTCGACGATTCTAAGCGCAAATAGAAAGGGGCCTAATCTTCAAAATGGCTCTCCTGAACAAAACTGGTGTTTAACCTTAGGTCCCTTTCTATTTTGCGCGTCACATATACTTACATAATTCTCTCAAAATTCCACTAAACAAAAAAATGGAATCTAGTATCTGCTTCAAGGCGGCGGCGAACGGTGCTATTTTTAGAGAATTTTTTACATCACTTAGAGCTAACTTGTAAAATTGCGCTCAATCTACTCTTGGATGCAATTATCGTCTGCACTATGCTATATATGAGCACATTTGGTTTTCATTTTTAACTTTTAAGGTGGCAAATCCTCAATACGGGAGGGATATTTATGAGGGGCTTTAAAATATATAATTTACAGTTGATCAATAGGGAGGTATTTTTTCAAAATAAAAAAATATCAAACCAAGCGCGGGATCCTTTTTGTTAATTAGATATTTTTTGCCATTTGTTTTTTAAGTATAATTTCCTGTAAAAGTTGGCTACTGTAACATCAAAATGAATCTTCGGTAAAAAACGGGAAGATCCGCTGTTTTCGACCAAAATTTTGTTCAGTGATGAATCTAATTTCTGGCGCAACGGCAACTTTAATAAACAAAATTAGCGCCTTTGGGTTAAAGAGCAACAACAAAATAGGTTCAATAATAGCCAAAACCACGGCTTGGTGCGGTTTATGGGCTGGAGGTATCATCGGTCTATAGTTTTTCAAAAATGATGATGGCTGGAACGTTACAGTGAATGGTGGCCGTTATCGCGCCTTGATACCAGATGTTTTGCTACCTGAAATTGAAGCCCGTAATCTTAACAATATTTGGTGCCTAAAAACAGCGCTACATGCAAAACTGCCAACGAAACAATCAATTTATTGAAGGAAACTTTTTGTGAGCGCATTATCTCGCATCGTGGGCCTGTGGCGTGGCCTCGAGCATCTTGGGATTTAACACCGCTTGACTATTTTGTGTGGGGCTATGTGAAATCGCTTGTCTATGCAGATAAGCCCGACACGATTGATGCCTTGGAAGAGAATATTCCCTGCGCTATTGTTGTCAAAAAAGTTTCTAATCGTGTTAAGTTTTTTTTTATTTTTGCCAAAAACAACAAGACAAATGTTAAAAATGTAATTGGCAACAAAGAAACCACGTTACAAAACTACAACAAAGTTCATTCAAATACATTGAGGTGGGTACCAAATCATAAATCAAGGCAAAGGGATTTTTAACCTAAGAGACTTTCAAGATGAGCCAAATCCACCGATAATGCTGTAAATATCTGTAAAATAGAAAAACGTCAAAATACCGAACTTTCCATTGAATTAGACATCACAATATAAAAAGTGACCTTCGCACAAAACAAAAAAGGTATCGGCCATTCGATGTGGTCAATTTATGAACAATTGTGTTCTTATGACATCAAAAATTCGTCCCACTGTTTTTAGCTAAAAAAGCAACTTTTGTTAAAAATTAAAGGCCTTTTTTAAAGTGACTGTATGACTTTTCTCTTCGATATCACATTACAAAAATATATAAATCAATATAATTCGGGCTGTATATTTTTCGTATATGCCATAGATTATATTTACCTATAAATTGCGGTTTTTCTTTCCCTTCTAATAAAATATCTGGTGGTCTTCTTTTGTTTGCTTTCGATTGTTTGCAAATATATAAGCTACGAAATCTATGTTTTGGTCATATTTTTATTTGTTTTGTATTTGTGAGTCTATGTGTGTGTGTGAGTTTTGGTCTACATTTTCGGTTTATCCTTGAGGGGCCAAACAGTCGTCCTTACCAAAAAAAAAACAGAACCCCATAAATTCATATCGAGTAACAAAGAAAAGTTCTGCAAATGAAAATAAGAAATTTGTGGCTAGTAATAAACTATGACCATACAAAAGGAGGCAGAGTAAAGGCGAACGGAAAAAATATTAATTTTATAACGTTTTGTTTCATGTGCTTTTTTATTTGTTGTGTTTTTTCCTCCCTCTACACCCTCGCACCCAACGTTTGCAAAGTAGCCTTGGTTGGTTTAACAAACAAAACTCCCCCAACCCTATATTTATTTACTAGAGCATCGAAAACAAAGACAATGAACTCTTTTTCATTACAAAGAAAAGGAAAAAAAACAAACAGACCATGAGTACAGCACAGCCTTGTGGGGAAGGAAAAACATTAAATCAAGTATGGACTAGAAAAAGCCAGAATAACCCAGCATGCGGGATTGAAAACTACATACATAGCAAAGTAAATTAAATCAGAGAGGAGAAATGCTTTTCGAAAAATACTATTCTATAAAGCAGTGGAAACGAATGCTAAAGAAATCAATAAAATTTGAGGAATATTTCGACATAAATTTGAATTGAAACTTTTAAAACGTGGCCCAATTAAGGTAATTTTTTTAAGAATATAAGAACAAACAATTGTTTTGGCCTCACATAAATAGCTCAAAGATAATTTGTGTTCTATAAGTTAAGATTATATTATATTTCGGGTGTTTTTTTTTTTCAAAATAAAAAAAATACAAAAATTCAAATAAAGTATCGAATGAACTTTATTGTTCATTCGAGGGGATATTTTATGTCATTTATTTTTTGAATATAATTTCTTGCATTTCAAAACCTATCTGGCATCTATCACAGCATAGACTTTGACTTTAAGTAGCCCCAAAGAAAAAACTCTAAAGGTGTGATATCTAGGCGGCCAAATCACCGGTTCCAAACGTGGAACTAGCTGCTCTTCGAAATGACCTCTCTATAGATCCATTGTTTGAGCAGCTGTATGGCAAGTATCACCGTTACGTTGTAACCAAATGTTGTCAAGATTACGGTCTTCAATTTCAGGTAGCAAAAAGTTCGATATCATGGCGCGATAGCGAGTACCATTCGCGGTTTACAAATGTCTCACCTGATGTGGTCAAAACGTTGGTAGGATCTTAAATGCTTCAGAAGGTACTATTTGTCTGTACTAACTGAACTAAAGCTTATTTCCTAGTAGGGTAAGTGTATACAAAATGTTAGCTTTTCACCCTGCAGCACTCTATGAAACAGGGTATTTATTGTAAGTTAGTCGTTGTAACTACCAAAACTATTGAGGTAGAACCTCCTTTAAGTTAACCGATCAAAAATATTCAATTTTAGTCTGAAAGTGGCAAAAAATTATAGATAAAGCTGATTATGATAAATTAGTTAAGTGAAGTAGAGTGTATTTTAAATCTAAATACTTCAAATGAGATCTTGAAGATTTGGATACATGTTATAAAAAATATATACTTTCATATCGGTCATTTTTTGAAGGTTATTTAAATAAAATGTGTAGAAATTAATTTAGTTTATTAAATCGCACCTGATTCAATGTTAAACGTAAGTTATTCATTAATTTTATAAAAAAAAAATATTTTTTTTTTGAAAAATGACGAAAAGTGCCAGATTATCATGATGATATGCGGATTCTCAAATGATAATAACAGTAATTTAGTAGAACATTTAAGATTGTTTAAAAAAATGCATACAATTTCATTAAAATACGGACACACCTCAACTGAAATTAATTGGAAAATATTTTTCACTTTTTCGTAAAAAGGAAACTCCAATCTTAGAGATAGGATGTTCAATTGTTTTACGAAAATAAACTGCATACGACTTTAATACGAAAATGCGGTAAGACAAAGGAATATTTAAAATTAAAATTTTCTTGGCCCATAAAAAATAAGTACAACCTACGACGGCCGATCTGTTTGGAATTTACTATAATCAGTCTCTCATATCTAGATAAAATCATTTAACCCCCGAGAAAGTCCGAACTTTTGTTGTATATGTTACATGTTACATATGTTGTATATGTTACAACAGCAAACTAAACGGTTCGGTTACTACACAGAATTTTTTTGTTGTCATCACCAATTATTGACACCAAATTAACAGGTACTTTATAATTGGTTGGCAGTCACAACCAATTATAACCAATAGTTTGGCTGTAAGAATCGTAACATTATTGTAGCTATCATCCTATAGTAAGCCGAACCATTTAACTATCAATACAATGGAATGTTGGTAATTGCAACAGAAAGTATGTTAAGCCAACGGAGTATTTGTCGCTCAGACCGATTTCCAACTGATTTTGTCTGTGTGTAGGATAATTGCCGAAATACCATCCGGACCCTAATTATTAAGAGACATTTTTTTGGTGGTATGCCATTGGTCCCCAAGAAAATGCACCCCAAAGTGAAAATGAAATTAGGCCCCAAAAAATATATGAAACAGCAACACGAAATTTAATGGTTATTTGGGGCCTAATTTTATATTTTTATTGGGATATATTTTCATAATGCAATTTGGGGTCTACCCAAATGTTTGTATGATAAAAGAGCCCAAATTTTGGGCCCTTTCTTCGCATTTTGGGGTCCAATTTCGATATAGTTTAGGGCCACATTAAACCCAAAAATGAAAATAGACTTCAATTTTATACAGATAATAACAACCCGATATTTTGGGGCATATTTGCCTTTTTTGGGGTATATTTTCATACCTTCAAATAACCACTACGAAATTAGGGTCAAATACAATTTTTGAGGTCTATTTTCATTTTTTGTTTCGGGTATTATTTCGCGGGGTCTATTTTCATAATTCAATTAGACCCCAAATTTGGGGCCTAATTTCCTTTTTGGTTTAAGGTATATTTTAGTGGGGCCTAATGCCATACCGCCATTTGTTTTACCTTTCTGCAATCGTAAGTGGATTTGGTTTCCTCCAATAAGATCCAAATAATAATAAGTAAAGACTCCTTATATTGCCTTACGTCCAATATTCCTGGTAATGAGGTGCAATTTATTAGTATGCAAACCAACTTGTTGGCAAAATTATTGTCCACAACTCCGATATGCTAAATATGTTACTGTAGCGTCTGAGCAGCCTTATTTCATACTAAATATGTACTACCAATTATTATTCCATAGATCCCATTGCTTCGTTTATTTTGTCCATTTGTTTATGTTTCAATTGTTACCACCGTCCAACCTGTTCGTCCGTCCATCCGTCTGCCAGTGGCAGCAAATTTGTTCCTTAGCCACGTACGGACCACAAACTAAACCAAACAAAACTCAGAAAAAAATTCTGCGCTATATTTACAGTTGAGCTATTAAAAAATCTCATGGCATCATTCATTGGCAAACACGAGCACGAAAGGCAAACGGAAAAATTACGCAAATGTTATTGTTTCAATTATGCAAAAACGCTACGAATTATTTACATTCGTTTGCGGAACTCATTCAGAATTTACATGAATTTTTATAGTTTGAAGTTGCCCCCAGTCAAATATACATACTCACACACATACAAATTCACGCACACACACATGGTACGGTAAAACGTTTCAACAGTGAATGTCTGAATAGCTGAAGCTATTCATACTCATTATGGTAGTATGAGTACGGATGCCGGTTTGTATAGTTGGAGCTAAAGGTACTGTAGCATCTGTAGTTGTAGACGTAGTAGGTGTATCTTGTTGTGGGCGTCGGCAAGTGCGAGTATTCTGTAGAATCTATTCAACTGTTAAAGTAAACATCGCATTGAATATGACGGGGAGGGGGGATTTTTTTATAGTTTCAGTTTTTATGTTCACGGCATTTCATGATGATGGCGGTGGGTGGATCATAAAATTTAAGTTGAATATAATTTCACAGCTAACCAACGATACAAATCTTTTAAGGGCGACATTACATCTGCTGCCTGTTAAAATGAATGTCATGCGGGAAGATGTTAGGACAATTTTAATACATTTATTTAAATAAAAGCCTAAATACACAAAATGAAAAATTTGTCATTCCTTCAGCAACACTTAGAAATACTGATAAGAAACCCTTTTAAATATATTTGCAAAATGGATTTTCAACATTTTCTTTTTTTTTTCCAAAAAGGATGGTAGCTACAAAAGTATTATGATTTTTACAGCCAATAAGTCGGTTGTACCAACTGAATTCAGCAAAACTATTAGTTCTATTTTTGCATAAATAATTGTTTTTTATTTATTTACTTATTGATTACAATTAAAATTATAATAAACTATGTTAAAAAGGCACTAGCATCGAAGGCTATTGGTCAAAAAATAAAATGAAAAAAAAATGTCAAAATTATGTTTTTAGTGAGTTATATTTTTAGACGTTATTATTGTGCACATCTTACACGTTAAAATGACTTAACTCTGTCCGAAGTTATGACAATTGGAAATCAATGTTCTCTATAATTAATCCATGAAATCAGAAACATTTATCCTTGCTCAGGAACAGCGCATAGGCCCCAACTTTACTTTCGCAAAGCATAGTGTAATAAAGTAAACTTTAAAATTTTTTAATCTGTTTTATTATCTGCTTTGCAACTAGTCCCTCACATATTATTAGTCGCCGAGGACAATCCACCCGTCTATGAAAAATGCTAGGACCCTTAAATTTTGCAAGATGATGGCCTCTAGTTTCAGTTATTTAGGATTGTAAATGGCAGAAATCGAAGCAGAATGGAACAAGATTCTCTTTAGGGGACTGGAAGTGGAAAATTTTTAAGTTTGTCCAAACCTACTCGTAAGATTATATACTCTCCGCCACCGCCCTTCTAAGAGAGAAAAGAAACACGCCGTTTTTAAACAATTTATAGTTGAATATGGATCTTTTACGTTAAACAAAAAGAATTAGAAACTTATTCAGGGTTCCGAATCTGCCGATAACTCAATGTTGGAGTTGTCATTTTATTTCTTAGGACGGCAGTATAACATTGTAGAGTCGCTTCGACAGTATTAGGGGATATGGTTGTTGATGCTGACTTCATGTTTTACAGAATTAATTTCTTGGGCGCTAAAAGATGTTGTTCTATTCAAATTCGTGAAAATGTTGCCCTTAGATTCGGGCCCTAAATTTAGAGAAATCTTAAAACTTAAAAACTTGTGTAAAAATCTTCTTTAAGACGCTGAGGCTCTTTTTTAATGGATTAATATAATAAATTGATAAATACTGTATATGTGACAGCGCATAGAGAAAGTGACCTAAGGGTAAAAAAATCAATTTTCACTTTTTTATTTGATGTGGACAACATCTGAGCATCGAATGAGACCAGAGATATGCGCGTTTTATGAAAGTGATGGTACACTAAATATACACTAAAGATTTAAAATGGCTCTCCTGAACAAAACTGGTTATACCATTAGGTCACTTTCTATTTTGCGCGTCACATATATAGTTATTCATTTTATGACATATTATATTCATTTGAAATCTTGTTAATAATAAAAAAAAAGAGACTAAACAAAAGATTAGGATGGAAACTAAACTATTTCAGAGTAAACATATGTCGATGTTCGAAGGGGACCTCATTTTAGCGCTTTAGAAACCATTAATCAATGAGCCAGGGCCTCAAATCTAGTTGAGTAGTATAATACATGTTATTTTCGGATTTGCGACGAAAATTTTGCATTGCTTTTTGATACCCATATGTCCATAAGGAAGGAAGAGTGAAAATGTGGCCAAAATCCTTGATCTAGGTTCATATTATCATTAGTGATAAAATTTCACTGTTTCTGGATACCCATGTGTCTTCGATCATTACACAGTACAGTATTCGGGACCCAATTCTGATATTTGTTTGTAAATGTAGCCCCAAAAAGAAGAATATCTGCATCATTCGTTTGGTCAAGTACATCAAATAATAATTTAATAATTAATTAGAAGTTAGCAAGTATCGTATAGGGGAATTTGTCACGTTTTAGGCTCTTTTGTTTGTCATAACTCGAGAACCACTAGTCCGAATAAGCTGAAGCAAATTTAAAAAAAATAAAAATTTCAATTCCTTTAATCTGTTCATACAATATTTCGCTACATAAGCAACAGTTTCGTAGTTATAAATAAATGTAAAATATTTTTTGCCTAAAAAATTGAAGTTTTTTTGTTTTTAATTCATAAAAATCACCTGAAAAATGTTGTACTGTGTTAGAGATGGTTTTTGGTGTAAAACATATAGACGACGCCCATAGAGGTCTAAGCCTCCAATTCAGCGAAATCATAAAATTTATGTCAATATTGGATTTTTCAGAAAATCCCTTTAGTTGGACTGAATCATTCCAGATGAACAGACACACCTGACTAGATCGTCTTGGAACTTTTTGATGATCAATAACATACATACCTTAGATATGTATTCCAAGGTGTTACAATCGGAATGACAAAATTATATATCTACATCTGTCCTATGGTGGAATGGACACAAGTATACCACAATTGAAACAAATTTCACTACACATTTTTATATGGATTTATTTTATTGATTTTTTGAGTTAAGGGCTCAAATAAATGGACCATTAGCATGGAAAAATGGAGATTGTCGTGAAAGTAAGCGACAGACTGTAAATATGGACATTTAGGTGCTTTTGGTACCTCATGCCAAAAAGTTCCACTACAAAAAAAAATGTTTAAATATTACATTTTCAAGGTGACATACAAATATACCTTGCCATATACAATACAATATAACATATGAGCGCGTGAAAATAGAAATAAAACTGAGAGAATCGAATGATTTCTTCGATATGCCGTAATGGAATTTTTTTTCCTGATGCCAAAAGCTATCGAAAAATTGATGGCACAATATCGACAAATTTTTGTCCTTACAAACCAGCCTAACCTAAGCGACATATGAGTACTTAAAGTAAATTGATTTATTCATTGATTCAGTCTCACGATTTGTAGCCTTGATGAGCTTGGAGACACAAACAAGTTTCGATTTTAATACAATTCGTCACTGTTTGTAATGGTCTACTAGTAAATCCTACTGAAATACACTACATCAGTAGATATTGTCGCAAACATACATAGGTCATTAACTTCTACAAATCATATACAAGGTCTGAACTTATTAAAGAAAGGCACATTTTATTCTTATTGGTAGATCTATATCATGTTTATTATCCAAGCCGAGGTTCTAACTAGACGACTCTACATGCAATACAAGCGACGCAATGCTTGATTCTTGGGGGGCTGGGATAATTTGCAAGCAGGACTATCACATGTGACTTGATGCTCTTCGGGTATTTTCCTTCGAGCTACGCCAAGAACATTATTTTTTATGGAAACAAGCTAAATAATGTAACCCACTGCCAGCGGAGCCGAAGCGTCAGTAAGTGATATTATAAGCACTAAGGTCAGAATCTTTTCTTTTACTTTGTTTAAATAAATTAATTTTTGTTCTTATCTCATTGCACACCCACCCTAGTGAATAAACGTTGTAAGAGTCTCTGTTAATTTTTTTTCGCAATCAACCCTATAATTACACAATTGAAGTTGTAATTGCTTTCAAAGCCATTTGATCTGTACGAGTTAACCAATGGTATAAAATCGCTTACTTCAATCACCTTAATTGTCTCTGTTTTCAACTACAGCATTTTTCAGATTACCAATGACGTTGAGCATCGATAAACGTTCTGTTATTTACGTTTCATTTTTATGTCTTTGATTTATCGGAGCTTCTGTACGTCATCCTTAAAAGTGCATTAAGGTGCTCGAAAACAGTTGACAGGAATTTTCTTCTTTTTGAAGCTTATCAAATGCCAGTCCTGCAGAATGAATTCAGTTTTTACTAGTTGGAAGACAACAAATCAAACTTTTCGTTTTTAAGAGGTTTATAACTTCTCATGTACGAAACACTCTTTTTAGTGCGTATCAGTTTTACATGTGTTTCTTCATTAAGTGTAGTTTGGCCTGTTTCATCCTGAATGCTTATTTCTTAGTTGATTGGGGCATACGAGAACAAGTTTACGAGATAAACTTCCAAGACGCAGTGTAAAAATTTTGGTTTAAAAAAAGAAGAATAATTTTAACCCTACAAGGAATTTGACTTTTGTGCCTATGCAGACGACTTCAACATAATAATATGTTCACCCAGGGAAAAAACATAACAATAAATCTTGACAATCTTTTCGATGACATAAACCATTGGTGTGACAAATCTGGAGCTAAACTCTCCACAATCAAATGTAAATATATACACATCTGCAGACTTAAAAAATGTAATTAAGACATAAGTACCTCCGACAACCAAATAACTAGAACTAATACTCTAAGGATCCTTGGGATATTTATAAATAGTCGTTATAACTGGAATGACCACATAGAGAACCTGACAGCCTCATAGTCAAGTGCCTTGCAAGTCAAAAACTGAATTGCAGCCATTTGTCGCTCATATCAATAATTAATGCACTTATTAACTCCAAAATTAACTATGGAATATCAATTATTGGATCAACCTACACATCTCAATGGAAAAAAATCAAAACCATAATTCACTCGGCCATGAGACTGTCTCTCGGAGCCCTGCGTTCAACACCAATTAATAACATGCTCTTCGAAACTAATATTCCAACATTCGATTTCCAGATAAAACTACAAACAATTACGAATTTTCGGTTATTTCTCTATAGTACTAACAACACCTTGATTCAAATCGTCAAAAAAATTCCATCATCAAAAAAAACACCAAAAGTACCTTCAATAATGCACAAGACGATAGAGTACTGCAGACAATTCAATATACCTATACAAAATAACTTGATCGGTTTTCGGCCCCACCCACCCTGAAACCTTGACTCTAGATCAATAGATCTTTGACTGCACCAACTTTTAAAATCAAACTCAAAATCCTCAATATTTAAGTCTACGTTCTCGGGAATAAAAGACAGGCTAACCAATTACCAATTTTTATTTACCGGTGGTTCCAAAACGCAAGACTTTGTTATATATAGCGTTACAACAGAAGATATCATCATCTGTTTATTCAACTTGCCGAACCACAGCTCGATATACACTGCGGAAATAATTGCAATCAATGAAGCTTTGTTCGGATTCCCTCTCGTCATTAAAATCTATTTAAAACATCTCAAATACTAACCTTTATACGTGTATCGCAAGGTCAAACTTAATTCATCATTTTCCAGATATAATACTAATTTGGGTTCCAGGGAATAAAAGGAAATGAGTTCGCAGACCAAGCAGCAAAGACAGCCTCTAGACAACCACTACACACATCTCAAAGCCTTAATAAAATTGATTTAATTAAATTTGTCAAAGAACAATGTTATGTCAACTTAACATCTTATTGGTACAAAAAGATTAATATGTATAGAAACCACTTAAAGGACCATAACATAGAACATGCAAAAGCTAATAGGTTAGACCTGATCAAATACGAACGGCTTCGGCTTGGACATACCAGAGTCACACATAGCTCACTATTTACTCCGAACTTCGTACCTTTCTGTGATTGCAACATAACTTATCCTTCAAATCCATCACATCTTCTGGAGGAATGCCCTAAACTAAGTACTTTTAGAAGAACAGATTTCAATTGCTCCTACCCTCTTTACCATCTTTCCCTTCCAACCCTACAAAATATCTCTCTTACTGTTAATTTTTTAAAATTATGCAATTTATACCACGAAGTGTAAATTTTCCTATTCATACTTATATAGTAACCCCTAAGTTTATATCTTTCATAATATTGTATCTATTTAATAATCGTATTTATATAATAGTTTTTTATATCCATTTTTCTAATTCACGTACTTATATTCTGTTAATATTATTCCTGTTATAAGTATATTGATGCTCATATCAAAATTTAGTATATAATTTGTAATTATATGCTAAATAATTAAATAATTAAATAATAAATAATAATAATAATAATTTTAACCCTGTAAAATAGCAATACATTGGTCAAAAATTTCACGCCCGTCCATCGAAATCGACCAAAAAATAATTCTAAGTCTATCGGTACAATAATACCCTGCACTATGCTGTGGAACAGTGTAATTTATATAAGTTTCATGGCATTTGTTTGATTAATATTTGATTTTATCAGCGTTTTATCACCAGCCGATTCCATTTAACAATAGCTGTCTACCCATCCGTCCTACCGCCCGTTTCTTTTAAGCTTGTAATCAAACTTTAGGTCGCAATTGTTACCCGATCTTTATGAAATGAAAATGAAAAAGTATGATTGCCGTTATCATATTATTATTAAGTTAAAACCCAAAACACAATATTTTTGTCACACTTAACATATTTATATTGTTGCTACAACCATATTTTTGTTTTTTTTTAATTTGGCAATAATACTATTGTAACATTTCAACAATATTAGTATTGCAGCAATTTTTATGATTTTCTAAAGTTTTGGATTTGGTCGAACACGATATCTTGGTTCATAAACTTCCATATTACGGCGTTGTGAGAAATTCTCTTCACTTGGTGGACAATAATCTGCAAAGGAGAACACAGTAAGTTGAAATAGAGGGCTGTAGGAGTACTGTAGGGTGTCTTAGACATGGTGTACCGCAAGGAAGTGTACTCGGACCTCTGCTTTTTACAATATATTTCATGGAAAGTTAAAAATATATGCAGACGATATAAGCCTCTTTTATTCCTATAACCATGATGTTATATTAAGAGCTCAGATAGAGCATGATGCAAAGATAATTCTGGAATACGTCAGAATGAACAAGCTGGTTTGAAATGCAGAGAAGACAAAATTAATGAGATTCCGACCATATTCCACTGGAGGCAATAACCATTTTAACGTCTTAGTAGGTGGGAAACAGGTGCATGAAGGCGGCTCGCTAAATTACTTGGATATTCATTTGCAATCCACCTTGTCGTGGAGTACTCACATACAGTATTTAATGAGGAAAGTAGGCCCGGCAAAGATCCCAAAATAGAGCCCTGAAAATTGTTTTTAACCTTTCTTTGACGTATCCATCACTTCAATTGTTCGGCAATATATCTAAAAATATTTTACCAAAATATGGACTGTATAAAGTGCAGCTAATTATGTTTATGTACAAATCTGTGAATCATATTGGCCATCAAGCTATTGAATTTTTAAGAAATCAATCAGTTTTCAATACCAGGAGCAACCAAAATTTACTGAAACGGTATAGGCTGGAATCAACGAAACATCGTATTGAATATATTGGCTGCTCTGAATTAAATCATTTGCCTCAAGCTCTCAAAGAAATACCTAGAATTTCTATTTTAAAATCTAACCTAAATCCCATTTACTTTGGAATTTGGAAATGCTTCTATTGTAATATTTCAAAATATTATAAAACAAAAATGTATTTTTTCACAATTAAAATGTAAATATCAAACTTTGTTTATGCTTCATTTATGATACACATAGTATGCCAACTCGCTACAATAATGTCCTTGCGGCGCTGGGGCACTTGTTAAATTGTAACTTTTTTATATTTAAAAAATTAATGCATTTTTTATTAAAAAAAAAGAAAAAAAATAATGTCAAAATTAAATTCGAAAAACCATACTATGGTTGCGAAGAACATATTATTGTTGCTGTGACCATATTGTAACCATATTTTTTCTCTGCGTGCAGAAAAAAGTTTTTAATGCCAAGGACGGACGGACATATGATCAGCTATGTTTAGCAAGTTTGCAATATTTAGGAGGCACAATATTGATGAAAAATTTTGAGGAACAAGAGTTTTTATTTACATAGTAGGGACATAAATACTGTTACAAAATTGAACACACCCATTTCAACAGTAGAACTGAACATACCCCGTTAATGTCATATGGGTTCTGAAAGCTAACCTCAATAGCGTTAGTCTGTAACGGGGTTTTAAAATTGTTTCGACTTTCATCATGGAGTGGTCGGATAATGAGAACCGTATCGCTGTAATAGCGCTTTTCAAGTGTGAAATGAAAAAAACGATAATTTCAAAACGTTCCGGCCACTAGGGACTAGCCGCATGTTCGTCTACGATGCATAAAACTGTTTGAGAAGACTGGATATTTAAAAGACCGCCACTAGGCGGGCCGCACACTCTCTGTTCGAACACTGCATGTCATCAAAGCCGTTAAATCAAGAATACACAGAAATCCGCTCCGAAAACAGAAAATTATGGCCCGTGAGATGAATATCACGCAAAATTCCATGAGTCAAATCATTAAGAAAGACTTGGGACTTGAGGCTTCGGGGCTATACACTGCAGCTTTAAAAAAAAAAGGAATGGAAAATCCAAACGTCTTTTGGTAAAGCTCGCTGATAACTTGCTCAGAAAAATTTTGTTCACCGATGAAAAAATTTTTACCGTTCAGGAAAAATTTAACAAGGAAAATTATAGAGTATGCGGTCATCTAAGGAAGCATCTGAACTGATCCAAAGGGTGGAAAAGGGTCATTACACAGCTTCAGTCATGGTTTAGTGGGGTGTCTCTTACGATGGGGTCACTGACCTGCATTTCTTCGAACAAGGAGTCAAAACATCGGCCAAAGTTTACCAGGAAACCGTTTGGAAGCTGTTGTGAAGCCTCTTAATAATTCCCTGTAACAAACCAGCCATGGACTTTCTAGCAGGATTCTGCGCGGGCCCATAAGGCTAAAACGTCCCAGGCCTGGCTTCGAAACAATTTGCCGGCGTTCATTTCCTCTGAAGAATGGCCCTCAGGCAGTCCAGATTTGAACCCATTGGATTACAAATTGTGAACAGTTTTAGAGGACAAGGTTTGTCACAAAAGATACCCCAACATTAGATCTCTTAAGACTACTTTGGTTCGAGTTGTGGCCAATTTTCCTATGGACGAGGTTCGTGCAGCTATTGACGATTGACCAGTGCGACTTAAGGCGTGTGTAAAGGCAAAATGCGGACATTTGGAATAAGTAGATTCTTTTTGGATACAATATACATCTATAAATATATTAAAAATATTTGGTCCAAAAACATTCAGTACTTTTTATTTTACAGCATAAAACGTGTGTAACAGTATTTTGGTCGCTACTAAGTAGATACAGCTGTCACACACAAATCTTCTAAGATCCACATAATATTTGCAATCTTGATAATTTTGTTGGGTCTAAAGGCAGACAAAATCAAAAATTCAAGAAAAGCAGTTCAGCTTTAGATATTTCTCCTTACATGTAACACCCAATTTTAATGAAATTTAGTACAGCTGATTTTGCGCCATTCCGATCAGTTACCAGCTCAGATAATAATGGGTGTAATCAGTCCATTTCAAGTACAAAGGTTCCTCCTGATTTAACATAGTACAACTCTCTAGAACACCTATTTTAATTCTAATTACAATAAAACATGTTATTTTCTTAAATACAACGATGGATAAACAAACAATCTTAGCTTATACAGACCAAATTTTTTATAAAGTCAGCATACAAATGGAATGGGGCCCAAAAACGACTTCCAGTATACTTATACATGGACATATGGGCATCAAGAATTTTTGCAATTTGGCTAAATTGACCTAAGGTTAAAAACCTGTTTTGTTCAGGAGAGCCATTTTAAAGATTAGGTCCCTTTCTATTTGCGCTTAGAATCGTCGACTTCACTTTTATAAAACGCGCATATCTCTGGGAGGGAACACTTTTGGGGCATAGGGTCGCTCTCAATCGATGCTCAGATGTTGTCCACATCAAAAAGAATATAAATTAAAATTGATTTTTTTACCCTTAGATCCCTTTCTCTATGCGCTGTCACATATGAGTAATAAAAACTAATAAAATTTACTCACAAATGAAATTATATCAATATTTTTAAAATCTGGGAAAATTTAGAGTTCTTCTAAGTTAATCGCACGTTTTAATTAGCATACCTTAAAGTGCAGGCTTTTACATAGTCAGTCACTTCCGACTTAAGCTTTTTAAGTAATTTAATATCTCCTTAAAATTATGTCAGATTAAAGCGTTATAAGCTAAACATGTTGTATTAAGGCCATGCATGTAGATTATCATGCTTGGCAATAAATTTCCTACGGTACTCCACATGATAAGATCTCCAGGGAGCCAGCCCATTCCTATAGGAATATGCTTCGTTTAATTAAATTTCTTGAGAATATACAGTGTCAATGCGTTAAAAATCACCAGGCATTTATTGTAATACGAAACGTATTGATGAATGATTGTAAGTTGTACATTAGAGTGATACGAGCAAAAAATAATATAGAAAATGATCTCCGTCTTGATACTAAATACTGGCATTGGACATTTCGAACGCATACCGTGGAGTCAAAATAAAATGAAAAAGTAAAAATATTATTGGGTCCATACCCTACACCGTTGAGCGCAAATACTTTAAAAGTTTACTTTTTCCAAGGCACCGCAAGTCCCTTAAAGAAAAAGGTTCCCCCTGAGTCCATTTGCAAAAAGCTTACGATTATTAGCCATCAGCATTGCAACGTCCAAAATATCAGGGTCTTAGTGTAATTTGTGAAACCACTATTAAGTTTTCAACACACAAAATGACGTAGGGACAGACGGGGCTCATAATACAGGGTGGGCCAAAAGTTACTATTGGGTTTAACATTTTTTTATTTATTTTTTTAGATTATATAAATAAATCTTGAAGAATAAATAAATTTGTTCACAACTGAACAAAGAACCAGAAAGATAGAATTTTAATCAGCGGTCAATTATTTTAAAGCAAAGTGATGAGTGATGAAGCTCATTTTCATTTAAATGGTTTTCTTAATAAGCAGAACTGTAGGTTCTGGGGCTCTGAAAATCCACGAGTCATTTATCAACAGCAATTGCACACCATTAAGTATGGTGTGGGATCACATCTGCAAATATCATTGGGCCTTACTTCTTCGAGAATGAAGATGAAAGTGCAGTCACCGTAAATAGAGAGCAGTATCGGTTTATGAAAGAAAATTGTTTACGTCCTGCTCTAGAAAACAGAACTGTAAAGTGATTTCAATAGGACGGAGCCACTGCCCGAGACACAATGGCACTTTTTAAATCAAATTTTTAAAAACGAATAATTTCCAGAAATTCGGAATTAATTTAGCCAGCACGATCACCAGAATTGTCAGCACCCAACTATTTTCTTTGGGGTTTTTTGAAGGAGCGAGTATATGTGAACAATCCTTCAACTCAAGGCCAGCAGAAATTCTAACGCTATAGCCAAAAATTGTGAAAGATGTTATGGAAAATGTTCTAAAATGAGCCTATCATTGCGAAGCTGAAAACGGGGGTCATTTAAGTGTCATTATTTTTCATACACAGTGTAAAAGAAATTTCTTTTTATATATAAAGTAATATAATCTGAGAAAATAAATTAAAAAAACTTATTAAAAGAAAAAGTTATTAAAGTTTTAAGCTTATGGTAATTGTTGGTCCCCATATAGGGCTTCCAAAAATTTTCGAATTGCTACGAAGGAGAATATAAAAACTTTCGAAATACTCACAATTCTTCAAAATATCAGTACAAAAGTTGTAATATTCCGTCAAAACAAATTTTGAAAAATAATTTAAAGCAGAATTATTATCGTGGCAACAAGTAAATTAAATTCCCCTTTTTTAAGTACAGTTCTCGTATCTATTTGTGGGAAATTTCAATTTTTAAATATGTTTAAAAACTGGTCCGGATTGCAGCCTATATTTTAAAAATAGTTTTAAAACTTATTAATTTTAATATCGTGGGAGTTAGAAGTTCAACTAATTTTGTTGAGTTTCTCCAATGTACATTGGTTTTAAAATAACTTCCACTCATAACATATGTTCCTTCTCGTACGATACGTTTTTCCTCCCTTCATCTATAGAAGTGTTAACTCCCCACCCCCCCCCCCCCCCCCCCCCACCCGAACACATACTGATTACACTCTACACTCCTGGCAAAACAAGCAAATACAATGTTCCCATTTTTAAAGTGGAATTACAAAACCGAGTATCAAACTGTAGTTCAATTTAATTTGAATAGATGTTTAGAAACCGGTCCAGCTCACGAATGCAGTCAATATTTTGGGAATCGTTTCAAAACTTATTAACTTTAATTTCTTGGGAGGTATGTGTGCAACAAATTTTGTTGAGTTACTCTAATGTACATCGGTCTTAAAGTAACTTCCACGCTATAAAACTCATATCAAATGCTCCTTCTGATGCGCACCTTTTTTTCCTCCTTTCATCTATAAAAGTGTTAACTATTCTCCCCCCACATATTGATAACAGCCCACTCCCGCACCCATATCTCTTTGCACCAGATTTCTCTGCATCCCTTTTTAACGCACTCCCACCCTGTAACTCAATACCAAACCCAATTTCTGTAGACAAAAACAACGTAACAAAAACAAACTAAAAACAAAAGCACATTCAATTCGCTTTAGTCCTGCTCAAATGCGACTTTACTTTATGTAATACCAGATGACAATGCTGGACTCCCATTACTCAAAAGATTAAATGGGAACCAAAAAATATATTGAAAGTTACTGGGCTAAGGACATGCGGACGACGGCAACGGCTACATAAACAATGACTTGAGTAGACGAAAGATTCTTATTTTATGTTTTTTTATCGTTTTACTTCTTTTTGCATTGTGTTTGGCAATCGCCTTGAAAATAATGAAAGAAATAAAGAGCCAACTAAAATATCTGCTAACAAGAATGGAAAGGACTTTTTTGAGCATGAATTGTAGTTGTTGGTAATGGTGGCAAATACATTGCGTTATTGGTCCTTGGCTAAAGCGACAAAGTCTAATAAAATTCACGCGATATAAAACATTTGATCGAGATCGAGTAAAGAAGGTGGCTAACATTCTTTATATTTTCTACATTACCCTACGGTCTTTCGGATACGCATATAAAGTTTATCATTATCATCTGTAACAGATTCAACATGTCGGTTCGAGTGTATGTTGAGAGCACAATACCGGTCAAACGATTTAACCTAAGATCCTTATATTTTGAATGATGTTTGTGTATGAAATGGATTTACAATTTTCCGTCGTTCAGTCCTTCAGCCTGAAGCGTACTAATTTTATTGAATCAGTCAAAGGATTTACCCTAAGATCCTGATATTTTGCCTGATGATTGCTTATGCTTATAGCTATAAATGGATGAAATAGACGTTTTTCTTTAAGGAACTAAAGATACATTGAAAAAAAACATACCTTGAAAAAAACATACTTTTGGGGTATTTTCTCAACACACCAGAACTTTTTGTGGACATGATAAAAGTTGCTGGACTTATCGGCTCATGTCGCCTGAAAAATGGCCCTTATTTTCATAGTCGTAGTGGGCGATCAATAGTCAATAACAAATGGGTATTGAAATAAAGTGAGTTTATATAAGTAGTTTTCCGTCGTTCCGTCCTCCATTGACTGAAGCGTATCAATTTTATTGAAATCTCGTAAAATGTAGTATACATCTTTTTTTTTATTAACCAACACTCAGGGGATGTGCCCTATTATGCGGTGCATTGCGTAGGTGAGAGATCAGAGGGGGGAAAGAGAGAGAAATGTTTATTGACATTTGTCCTCGACTGATGTCAGCGTAGCATGAAAGTAACGATAAAACAGCGACACACATCCCACATTCCTACGATGCTCAAGGAAAACAATAGAGTTGGATACCCTACTGTCGCCTATCAGCACCATCGCTTTCTTTTAATCACGGTCAAGTAGCTTCAAGGATGATTTTGGAGCACCAGCCCATATGTGGGAGTTGTATTCCATCTAAGGCCTGATAAAGGTCGTATAGATGTTGAAAAGATCAGTAGCAGTGAAATATTTCTTACACTGCTCTAGACAGTCCTATAAAGTGCTTCTTTCGACACTTCAAATACATGTATCTTCATGCCCAGAATATCAAGAGCATCGATTGTTCGATATTTATACCATCGATAGATAATGACGACACTGATGGGTCATTGAATCGCTTGTGAGACAACATGCAGCACTGTGTCTTACGCGCGTTGAAATGTATTCTATTCACTCGACCCTATTCGGAAATGGCCAGTCCCTGCCAAGTATCTCATCCATAATTTGCCTTTTGTCTTCAATATCTTGAAGACTCGGTCGAATAAATATGAATTACATAGGTTGCTGTTATCAGCAAAGAAGTAGATTGGATTCACATAGGTTGCTATTATCAGCAAAGAAGTAGATTGGATTCACCGTCTGATCCCAAAGATGGTCAATGAAAATATGAAATAAAGAGAGATAAATGACAGAACCCTGAGGTACACCTGCGGTCAGCCTATGTTTCTTGGAAGAGAACCCAACTACAACAAATCTTTATATTACGATGTCTAAAAAAGCTCGAAATGCGAACAGCTTTGATATGAGTGCACTATGCCAGACTCTATCAAAGGCCTTGGAGATATCCAGAGTCACGACCTTACTCTCACAAAGCTGGTGGATAGACCAACTTCGATAAGAAAGCCACCAGGTCTCCCGTAGAGCGATTTCTACGTAAGCATTACTGTCGATTACTAATTAGGTCGTTGGACTCCAGATACCTCACAAGATGGTGGCCGATAATTTCCAGGATTATTGACTTCACCCTTTTTAGGGATGGGCTGGACGTTCGCAACCTTGCAACACGCTGGAAAGACTCTCGCATGATAAGCAAGCTTGAAAAGGTTGCGTAACGGACAGGCTAGTCGAAGAGCACTTACATACCACAAATGCCGAAATACCATCCGGCCCGTATTTACGTCGAGATTCAAGAACCGCACGTGTTCGAAAAAAATATCAAAGGCACATGCACTATGAGATCCGGTATATGGGTTCTAATTAGCACTTAAGCATGGTTATTTGTGTACCAGAAGGGGGCTTGGCTAGGAATCCAATTTTTTGCTACATAGTATACTTTATAACTGTAATCTTAAGTTTTTGATCAGGATTTTTTTTAGTTCCTTAAAGGATAATTTTTTCTCCTTAAGTCTGATTTGGTTGATTTTCAACAACAACTACAATACATATATCTGGTTAATTGAAGACTCTAGCTCATATCGCTTGAACTGAATCGTGTTTTCAACAGACAGATAGAAAGACATGGCTAGATCGCTTAAAATTTTAATGACGATCAATAATATTCTTATATATATGTATGTACTTTATTTGGTATGAAATAAGTATTTCGAGGTGTTTACAAACGCAATGACAAACTTATGTATACTTCCTTATAGTTAGGAGTATTAAAATTAAATATATTCTGTGAGTAGTGTATAAAGTTCGTAATACGTTAAAATGCAGATGATGCAAGCAAATTGCATAATTTAAAAACAAGTTGTCAAAATTAACCTTAATATTAACCTTAATTAATAGATGAAGCTCTTATTTGCGGCAGGAGCTGAAGATAATTTTTCGGACAAATCAAATATTGATATTATTTTATTTATTTAAATATTGGAGAAATTGAAGAATTGTGTCATACATTGAAGTAGACTTTTGTAAAACTGACCCAGACTTCGAAAGGTAATAGCTCTATTCGATGATAAAGAAATTCAATATTTTGTTATTAGCCATGTTCTTTTCAGGTTACTAAACAAGCATTTTGAATGGAAGTTACTCGGTTAGCAAGCGAGTTGGCTGTTACTTGGTATTGAAACGAGTAAGAGTTACCTGACTTATTTTTTTAACAAGAAAAATATTATGACACACCCAGCTTGTATAAGTAGTATAACAAAATCAAAAAGATATGTTTTTTTTTGTTATTGCTACAGATGAATAGAATGAAAAAAATAAAAAAGCGGGATAATATCATATCTATAAATTACAATGATAGAAAAACGGTAAGTGAAAATGTTTATTGTTAAGATTTAGGGAAATTTCGAGGTAGCTATATTATTTTAAGAGCCAGGAACGAGTGGTTGATGCTGTTGGTTTGCTACAAAGCCAGAGAGCACGAATTTGATTGTCCCCTGCGAAAATAAATGCCTACCAACATGTTTTAAAAGACATGATTTGTCAATAAAATATTAGCAAAACAAGAAACTATTAGTATACTAAATAACAAAATTCGTTTTCCACAATTTGTTTTGCCTTTTTTTGTTTGTTAACAAACTTTTGTTGAGGTAATGCTGCCATCTGATTTAAAATGTTGTTGAATGTTGCCAGAATACCATATTGCTAACTAAATAGGTAACTAAGCTAGTTACCTGAAAAGAACACGGCTATTATGTTTATCGACAATGAGAGCAAAAAATTTTGGTCATCTCTCAAAGATACTAACGAGTTGCTAAATATAAATTGTATCAAGAGGAAAGCGCCAATTTCAAAATTTCTAGATGCTACTTAAATAATATAGAAATCTTTATGCCCAGACTAGAAAAAACCAGGATAATGTTTTTAAAGAAACTGGCTTAAATTTAATCACGGCAAATAATTATAAGAGAACTTTGATATGGTAAACATCCACAATCGATTGATTTGGCGTTACAATTTTAACCACTTCGAGCAAATTACTGCCTCCACCAGCACGAAACAATATTCGTCGCCAATGAAACCTGAGCTACAAAATGCAAGCGCATCCTTAGAGTATTTTTAGACGCATAGCAAAAATATCGTTACAATTCTTTGCACAAAGCTGAAGTTAGTCCTTATGGTTTGAAACAAACAATACATCCTTGAATTATGTTTAATATTATTTAAAAATCGTTATTGCATCTTTTCTTAATCCCAATCTTAATGTATTAATGAATTTGTCTTTTGATAATTAACCTTATAATTATTAATGGATTTGTCTTTTGATAATTAACCTTATAGAATACATAGTATTTACAATTTATAAATTTAATTTATTTTTTTTTTAAAAAACAAGGTGTATATTTACGGGAATATAATATGTTTTGTAATTATTCCAAATATAACTATTATTGAAAGATCTGATTACAAGAAAAACTTGGCACAAGGCCTCTAAATGTCAAAAAAAACCTGTTCTCGGTGATACAACCGATTAATTACACTTGTTTTGATTATTTGTCAACTAATCTTTTTTTTACATTTTGAAAAATTAAATAGTTTTGCTGAAAGTCGTGAATGCACCTCAGGTATAGGTAACCTTGATAACCCAAATAATCTTTGATGTATAGCTACTAATATGTTATTAAATTTGCTTTGAATTTAATAACGTAATTATTTTGTACGTTTAGCTAAAGTTTAAACTTTATCAAATGAGATTTCAAAAGATAGGGAATATCCTTTGGAATTCTCATATGTGACACGCAAAATAGAAAGGGATCTAAGGTTAAAAACCAGTTTTGTTCAGGAGAGTCATTTAAAAGATTAGGTCCCTTTCTATTTACGATTAGAATCGTCGACTTTACTTTCATATAACGCGCATATCTCTGGGAGGGAACACATTTGGGGCATGGATCGGTCTCTTTCGATGCTCCAATGTTGTCCACATCGAAAAAAGAAAAAAATGAAAATTGTTTTTTTTACCCTTAGGTCCTTTTCTCTAAGCGCTGTCACATATTCCTTTTCGTTTGTTCATTGCTGAATATTTCAGTGAAAACTTTTGTCTTTGAACATTTTTGAATTAAAGGAAAACGGTTTTAATAATAAAGAGTTAAGAAAAAAGCAGACTGAGACAAATCCACTAAGCATTGTATATTAAATAATTTGTTATGGCCTCCAGCAAAGGATGGAGTGTTTACTTAATTTGCCATTCTGATCAGAGACCCTAAAACGTATACATGTAACGGGTGATCTATCTAGGGGTTATTTTGTAATAGGGGTTTGGTACTACAGGACGGCGCCGCTTGGCATACATCTGCTCAAGTAATGGATCTATTGAGAGCTTATATTGAAGAGCAGCTACTTTCACGTTTTTGGTCGGTGAGTTGGCTGCCTAGATCGTGCGATATCACACCATTAGACTATATTCTTTGGAGCTACGTAAAGTCTAAAGTCTATGCGGACAATACAGCTACAATTTTGGTTTTCGAAGCCAACATTACGTGTGTTATTAAAGTCATACCGGTCGAAATTCCGAACGAGTCATTCAAAGTTGGACCCTCAGAATGGACATCCTGAAGGAAAATTTGAAGGAAATTATACTTAAAAAATAATTGTCATAAAATGTCCTTTTGAATGAACAGTAAAGATACCACGATTGATTTATATTTTGATTTTTTTTAGTTTGATAAAAAATACCTCCAGATTAATCACCCGATATAAAATTGATCGATGTAAACTTCTAAGACGATCTAGCCTAGTCTGTTCGTGTGTCTATCCGTCCATGTTTTTGTTGTACTTTGATGGCTTATAACAAAAAATCTGAGCTAAATTGGCCAAATGGCAAAAACATTTGACTTTATGAAACTATAGATACATCGAAAAAAATACTTTTTTTGAGTATTTGCTTAACGTTCTATAGTATATAAGATTCGGAGCGCTCGAACTAAAACACGTTTTTACTTGTTTAAAAAAAAGAAACCTTTTTTGTAACTATTTAAATGTTTGTTTAAGCGGGTTCTTAAGCGGATACTTTCGATTGTTCAATATTATTTGTTATCTGTGTTATCTACTCTGTTAAGAGATTTTTATTATGTAGTCCGCTAGTCCATTAATTTTAATCTGCCAGTCTACCATTAAAGATATCCAAATTAGCTGGATGAAGTTATCATTTTTAAGCCGCATAATCAATAATGTGAGCTTTAGGTTTTAAAGGTATTATATAGGGCTTATCTAGAAACTCCATACAAAATCCGATTTATATTAAATATTCGCAAAGCGTGTTGTAAGTACAGACCTACAACCAACCAAATTAAACCTTTTCTTCGACGATAATTATCTAAATTTCGAAACAAGTAGAATTGGTTGTTTCGGCAAATCCTTGCCACTAAAGATGTGTTAGCACCCGTTTTAAGGGTTGCAGAATCTGAAGGTATTTTTATGTCGACTTTAGTTAGGGTTTTTTTTTGATTTTCTTATCAATGCGGAGTCAGATGACAAAGAGCGTTTTGTAGCGGGGGAAAAGGGGATGTAGTTGACCTTTTATTGGCTTATTGGCCGTTATAATCTGTATTGATCAGACCTTAGGTGTTGGTATTATATACTTTTTAGGAATGTTATTGTTTGCGAAAAAGACGAAGACGAGTCGAGCGACAGGACAAATATTTGTTGCTTTACAGCGCAAAAAGGAAAAACCAGGCGACAACGTAAGTGGTGGGTGTTCAATTTTTATAGACACCATTTGCTAATTTTTGTTATTTTTTCTATAACTTTTTTTTAGTAGAGGACGTTTTTTTTTGGTATGAATAAGCGAAGTGTCATAAGACACCAGGACATAGAAAATACCCCGCCCATGAAAATCCTTTATTACTGTTGCCTTGAGGCCTTAAGGATAGAAAGACATTCCAGAGAATATTATGGAGGCTTAAAATGTTTCACTCTGCTTTATTGGAACTCTTCTGTTTTTTTTTTTAGCAAGAAGAGGGATGAGCGATTGTAAATAGCTGCTGGTTAGTGGTAATGATGACAATGACGAAGTGGGTTTCTAACGGAGGTATGTAATGTATTGATGGCTTTTTTCACAATTGGTTTTTTTCTTGGCCAATAAACACTTTCGAGGCATAGTAATATTTGGTTTCACTTTTTTCCTGCTGCAGGTTATATTTTTTAAGGATTTCCTTTACGACAGGCATATCCTTTCATTTTACACTTTTTTATGCTGTTGGCCTTAACAACACACACACTTTTTTCACTTTCATTTCCTTTATTGTTATGGCTATAATTTTTCACTTCTTTTTCTGCGTGTGTGTGTTTTTTTGTTTGAATGGATGCTGTTGATGTTGTTGGCTTTGGTTGTTTTCAACAACATTTTGCAACATCGTTGACGACGACGACGTCGTCATCGTATGGCACACCAAAATATTTCAAGGACTTTAACATTGCACTACACATACGACGACAAGGACCACGACTACGACGGCCACAACACCACATACACACACATAAAATGTATGTGGTAACATTATTAACTTTTATTTTTTTTTTTTAATATTTGCTTTATTTCTTGGTCACAGTTTCACTTATTTAATTGTTTCAACATACTTTCGGGCTGCTGAACTTTTCATATTAGTTTGGCAATATCTTTTCATATAACTAAGACAGAAAAAACAGAAAATCTACTATTTATTTATGCTTTGAAAAACACTGACAGTTTGAAAGGCAAAGGAAAATGAAAGTGAAACGAAAATCATCGCCAGCATCGTCAGTGCTCTACTACGGTGGTGCTACACGTACCGAAGAGTCCACACCCAAAAAATGTGAAGCACACAATTTTCTTCTTCTATTATTTTTCTTCTTTCTCGTTTGTTGTTGTTCCTGTTGTTGTTTTGCACATCACGATTTTCATTTTTCCTTTACATTGCTTAACGCAGAACACTGGAGGTTTTCTCTTGTTTTCCCCCCACCCCCATAGCTCAGGCATTCCACCGCCGCCGCCTCCGCTCGCCTTTTGGCTCGAGCCAGTGATTCTCTCTAGCAGGCAGGCTGCCCATTTTATCCTTCGTTATATTACTACGACTAAACGTTTGGGGTTTTTTATTATTTCATTCCATACTTCTTTTCTATTTCATTTTTTGTTTTTCTTACATTACGTTTTTTTTATTGTTATTATATTCGTTTTATTCTCGATGCTGCGGGGAAATGTGTGTTAACGCTTTAAATGTAAAGAAAAGACTGAAGAAGTATTCATTGCGACAACTTCGTCAGAGGCAGGCCAGCAGCAGCAACATCGTCATTATCATCGCCATGGACATGATAATGTCGTACGGAGCTGATGATGAGCATCAGCATTTTTTTACAGCTGCCAGGCTAGGCGCGTCTCTTGTCGTAAAGAAAAAACCACAACAACAAAACCATCTTCCACTGCACAGCTAACACTAACACATTTGTACACACGCATACGCACGCACTTACTCACACACGCACGCACGCACTAACACAGAGCACATAGCTATCCCGTTGTTGTTGCTGTCGCTTTATTTTTAGCTTTCGCTCGTATCCCGTCGTACGTATCCTCTCGTACTTTTCTATTTTCCCCCCATTGGCTCGTTTATCTCTTTGAATAGTGCGCTTATAATAGGTTTGAAATTCAATTAGGCCTTCCTTTGTTAGACTTACAAAAATTTAGTTTTCACTTCATTTTTTAAAATTTTTCAATTTTTTCTTGGTTTTTTCTCCTTTTTTGTATCAATGTAATTATATTTTTTCTGTATAATTTTTGTTAAGCGTTGGATTTGTTGTTATGCCAAGTTTGTTTTTTTTAAACTTTCACGTATTGCCGTTTTTATGACCGTCCGTTACGAGCAACTGTCGTACACTAAACCGTGCCTGTCTTTGCATTTGTCTTCGGATGATGTTACGTTCGCAGCCAGCATCCTCTTTGGTCTTAACTATTTGCTGTCGCTATTGGAGTGAATCAAAGAGCAAGCGTTTGTGTGGTAAAGAGAATTTATTTAAGAGTCCAAATGTAAAGAGAAATGTAAGGGCCTAATCGACTACAAAACGAAGGGGCCTTTTTAAAAAGGCAAACAATACGAATAGAACAATGCTTTTTTGTGCTTAAAGTAACAACGTAAATTAAAGAAAATGATATCCTTCACCACTGAGCCAAGTAGAAGACTCATCCCTTCATAAAATTAAAGAAAGAAAGGTTTCTAAGGGGCTTCGAAAAAGTATTGAAACTTTCATGAATCGATACTTTTTTAATAATACAAAAAACCTTTTAAGACAATTTTTTTTCTTTTGTATACAAGGACGTGTCGCTAATAAAAATAATTGATCGTAGACCCCGATTTGGTTTATCGAAAAATTCAGAATACACGCTAAAAAAAAATCAATACATTTTTAAACTCTCCACCATAAGATGAAAGTTTGGGTGATCCATCTAAAGGTACCTTTTTAAAACAAAAAAAAAACATAAATAAAAATTCAAATCAAGTGTGGACTCTTTATTGGTAGTTTGAAAGGACATTTTACGGCATTTATTTTTGAAAATAATTTCCTACAAATGTTGGCAAATGTATTATGTTAATATGCTTTTGGTGAGAAACGGGTAGATCCGATTTTCGACCAAAATTCTGTTCAGTGATGAGGCCCTTAACGGCAAAGTCAATAAACAAAATTGCCGCATTTGGGCTGAAGAGCAACAAGAAGAGGTTCAAGAGGTGCAATTTTACCCAGAGAAAACCACGGTTTGGTGCGGTTTATAAGATGGTGGAATCATCGGTGCATATTTTTTCAAAAATGAAGATGGCCGGAACGTACCCGTGAATTTTGCTCGCTATGGCGCCATGATATCGAATTTATGCTACCTGAAATTGAAGCCCATAATCTTGACGACACTTGGTTTCAACAGGACGGCGCCACTTGCCATACAGCTACTCGAACAAGGTATCTATTGAGAGGTCATTTCGAAAAGCAGCTAATTTCACGTTTTGGACAGGTGAGTTGGCCGCATAGATCGAGTGATATCACATCTTTAGACATTTTTTACGTCTTGTCCAAAGTCTGTGCTGACAAACCAGCTACGATTCAGATTTCAGTAGCCAACATTACGCGTGTCATTAAAAGCATACCGGTCGAAATGCTCGGACAATTTATTCAAAATTGGACCCTCAAAATGAAAACCCTGAGGCATAATTGCGGCCAACATTTGAAGGAAACTATATTCAAAAAATAAATGCCTTTAAATGTCTTTTCAAATTACCAATAAAGATTCCACAATTGATTTGATTTTTTATATTTTTATTGTTCTGAAAAAATACCTCTAGTCTTATATTTAAATTTGTGGAAAGACTTCACCTTAAATGTATGCTCAAATGTCCCCGAACGTTTGGAATGGAATGTCGTCGCATACATAGCACTTTCGCTTCTAGAAATCATATACAAGGTCTAAGCTTTGTTAAAGAAAGGCACATTTTATTCTTATTGGTAGATCTATATCATGTTTATTATCCAATCCGAGGTTATAACAGGACGGTAATACACGCAATACAAGCGACGCAATGCTTGATACTAGGGGGGGAGGGGGGTAATTTCTCATGTGACCTAATGCTCTTCGAGTGTTTTCTTTCGAGCTACATCAAAAATATTATTTTTTTAGGCAAACAGCGAAGAAATTTAAAAAAGGTCAGAATATTTTCTTGTAATTTTTGTATATAAAATCATTTTTGTTCTTATCTCATCGCAAACATGCCCTAGTGAATAAACGTTGTAACAGTTTCTGTTAATGTTTTTCGCAATCAATCCTATAATTACACAATTGAAGTTGTAATTGCTTTCAAAGCCATTTGATCTGTACGAGTTAACCAATGGTATAAAATCGCTCACTTCAATCACCTTAATTGTCTCTGTTTTCAACTACAGCATTCTTCAGAATACCAATGACGTTATGCATCGATAAACGTTCTGTTATTTACGTTTCGTTTTTATCTCAGTGATAATAGTTTTATGCTTTATCGAAGTACGTCATCCTTAAAAGTGCATTAAAGTGCTCGAAAACAGTTGACAGTAGTTTGCTTCTTTTGGAAGCCAATCAAATGTCAGTCCTGCAGAATGTATTCAGTTTTAACTAGTTAGGAGACAACAAATCAAACTTTTCGTTTTTAAGAGGTTTATAACTTCAAATGTACAAAACACTATTTTCAGTAAGAGTTTTTTTACATGTGTTTCTGAATTTATTATAGTTTGTTCTGTTTTATATTGTGTCCAAATTTTTGTAACTGCTCTGGGTATACGAATGCTGCTATATATATTTCTGGTCTAATAATAAAAATGCGAATATTTATCATCAAAAATGGTTTTATAGTATTCTCCAGCATGATTTATACACTTTTGCATGCGCTCAAACCACTTGTAGAAGCACTTTTTCCACTTCGATTGAGACACATCCAAAACATGGTTTTTAAACGCTTCAACAGCAGCTTCTGGCGAGGAAAATCGAACACGCATTTTTTACTTGATGTGCTGGAATAAAAGGAAGGGATTAGGCGCCAAGTCAGGGCTGCACGGAGGATGACCCATCAATTTGACGTTTTGGCCGGTCAAAAATGCGCTGGTTTGAGCCGATTTGTGAGAGCTCGCATTGTCATGGTGCACAATGATTCGTCTTCTCTTGTTCGTTTTTCCTACGCTACTCTTCTCTTGTTCGTTTTTTAATTTCTCCGAAAACTTCAAACAAATTGTGGTGTACCACTC
Source organism: Hydrotaea diabolus (assembly GCA_963513945.1). Taxonomy (NCBI): domain Eukaryota; kingdom Metazoa; phylum Arthropoda; class Insecta; order Diptera; family Muscidae; genus Hydrotaea; species Hydrotaea diabolus. The sequence goes on from OY740718.1 coordinate 170,872,325, forward strand.
AGAATTGACCGTCCTACGTTGCCCAAGCGGAACAGTCGCCACATGACCAGTTTTGCCGAAGAAACAGGCGACCATTTGTTTCGAAGGCTTCTTCCACGAAAAGCTTTCGTTAAATTTGTTTCGTCTTCGATTGCTGTTTTGTTTCGGGCTCATACGCATAGATTCTTTTCACCTATCGACACGAGCCTTCTTTTGAGCAATTGCCAAATTGTGCGGGTTCCAACGAGAACAAACCTTTTTTACGGCCAGGTGTTGCATTATCGAATGTATGCTGGTGGAAGAAATGCCCAAAGATGCCACTATCTCATGGTATGTTACATGACGATCTTGCATTATCAGTTCACGCGCGGCATCAATGTTCTCAGTCGCAACGGCCGAGGATGGTGCTTTATCGCCATACAAAGATTAAGGTTCATCGATGCACACTTGTCGTGATAATCCACGTCGAAAGTTGTGAAAAATTATCGCACGAAAATGTTCACGAGTTAATTCCATTTATTTGCCAAATTGAATTTTTCAAGTCACTGTAAACAACACAAATGATGGTCGCACGACAAAAAGTTCAAAATACGTTTACGCTAAAAAATGTCAAACTTTCCAATAGAAATGTCAGATGGCGCCAGGCTACACTTATATACTTATAAAGCATCCTTGTATTTGGGGACGGACCTTAGCATGTTTGCCAATGTAAGCTGATGTGCACTTAATACATCTTAAACTAAGTAATTTTAGGCGTTTAGGCCCCAACAATCTTAGTTAATCCTCCACATGGTCTCTCCACCGGAGGCTCAATATTTTCTGTCAGATTTTTTTGTAGTAATTATCGTCTAAGCTTTTCTGACTGGAATGAAATTAAGAATACATGTTTTTATACAGATTATATACTCGTAGTGCTAAACTTTTATAAAAGGGCGTGGCCCATACAACCCTGAACTTTAAAAGGCTATATCTCGTGAACTTATACCAATATGACAGAAATTGTTATATATTATATTTTGGTGTGGACAGACCCCAACTCTGAGAAAAGAGCCAGTGTAATCCATGATGAAGAGTATGTTATTTTCGACACGGCCGAACTAAATGTGTCCACCTGTACAGTTTGGGGAGCGGAAATTTGCTTATTTTGGAAAGATATAAATAAATTTTTCTAAGGTTCATAATTTTTTTATATCTTTCCAATATAAGCAAATTTCCGCTCCCCAACCTGTACAGGTGGATTTTAATTATATTGAACAGTAAGGATATTTTTAAATTACATGGTTTCAAATAGTGTATCTAGCAAATGTCGATCCTTGCTATCCACACACTGCTGCATACATTTTCTAAAGTTTTCATGAACTCTAACAAGCATATCGACTGGTATTCTGCCAATTTCAGCCTCAATACTCGTATTGTTAATTAGGTCTTCCAAGGTGTTAGGACGGTTGATATACACCTTCGACTTCTGGTAACCCAAAGGGTTTCCAATTTACAATTGATTGCGGTCCAGGAGAACGTCCGCGTGGGGGGACAGTGAATCTTAAACGAAAAGCACGCTGCACTGCCATGATCGAAAGCGCATTTAAAAAATACACTTTAACGCAAAATGACGACTCTTCACCTGTCCAATGCATGATGGCAACTGAAGGGCAGACGAATACAAATCTCCCGTTAGCCACTATAAGCCACTCTTCGCCAACAGTGCCGCCACAGCCTGCAGTGCAAAAAAGCAAATTTCCGCGCTTCATCCTTTGGGCTGATGTCCAACTGACTTTATCCGTGTTTATATAATCTCAATTATTTTATTCGGGCAATAACCGCTGAAGCTTCTGCCCAGAACATATTTCCCTTAGCGATATGTGTGGGTTTACCTTAAGACATAGCCAATCGACACCACCACTTTTACTTTGTAACTTATTTTAAGTCTTCTATTTTTTTATGATTCTTCTACCTTTAAGTGTTTGCTTATTTCTTAACAACGACGCAAAAAAAAGCCACACAAGAAAAAGCCCTCCCTACGAAACTAAAAAGGATTGACTTAAAATTAATAGAATCCCACTATCAAATCTGTATCGAGTGTAAACACTCGAATGTAAACTACATGAAATGTGCCAGACCGATGTTGTTTACTATCCTTCCAACGAAAAATCCTGTCGTTCATTTCCCTTAACTACAAATAAAGTGACACCCAGCAGCGAGTTGGTCCCATCCTGACAAACCCTCGTCAGAAGTGGAAAACAACGTCACAACTGATCTGATTAGAGGCAAATCCGTTTGGTTTTTCTTTTTCATTCTGTTATTATTATTATTATTAAAGCTTTAAGATGACAATTGAAAATGTGAGAAAACTCTTAAAACTTTATTCTTGAACTTTACGAGCAGCTAGAGTGCCATAAAGAGTGGATGGTTATGGTGCTCTCTTAAATTTAACGAAGAATAAACCTATTTTCTGATGGTGTCTTCTACGTATGTATTACCGCCAAACCCATTTTCTAGCCCATAATTACGTTCGGGAGAGATACACACATACACACGCGTGCAGGCACATACTCAACAAACACTTCAATGTCACCAAACCGTGGTCGTGGACGCATCGTCGTTGTCGTTACACGCCCTTACAATGTTGGAGTTTTGTGTCTCGGTCATGATAATGACGATGCTGCCGTTGTCTACCAAATGGCACCAAAATAGCTCTCAGAGCACGGCCTGTGTAAAATCTCTTTTATAACGGTTTATAAAATTAACTTAACCCTCTTTAGCAGCATGAGCAGAGTTTAAACGAGTGGCTAAGTGTATAGAATGTTGGGAAGTGTGTGTGTGTGTGAAGGGAAAGAAAAGTGAATTTTGTAATTATTGTCGGTTAAGTGTCAGATTTGACAGTTTGCCTTCTAAGGACTGTCTGTATGTCTGTCTGCTGCCTAATTGTATGTTTTTATCGTGGTTCACATGCATAAACAAATCCTTGTACGCATGACCTGCCATGCCTTTTTCCCCCAAGAGCTGAGAAGAATCGCATGTAAAACAGGAACATGCCAAAAATGTGGTATCTCTTGTGCTATGTGTAGTTGTTTTTTGTTGTTCTTTTTCATATTGTGATTCCTTCCTTCCGTTAAGCGGGCCTTTGTGAGCGCCCTTTGTTTACCACATAATTACAGGAAGAAACCACGTGTTGATATGTTGCAGACATGCGCCGAACATAACCTTCAAAAATGTGACTACCTCAGCCACTCGTTCGTTGCTGATGACGAGAGTCCCTCTTGTGCTCCGGTATTTGTGAGATATTTTTACACTGTCATTCTCATTTATTTAGCATCGTCTCTTTAGCTCTTGTCGCTAACATCGGTCCTTGCTAGTCAGCCTTCGCCGGAAGTGTTGCGCAGCGCCTCTTTGCTCTATTTCGTACGCACTTTTATTTGTTGTGGCTTAGATACACTTTCATTTGTAGGGCGATTACGTTGTAAACGTAATCAAAACATAGTTAACCTATACTCTGTGACCTAATCTCGCTCTGCTATATATCTACATGTACGTATGCTCGCGTTTGTGTGTGACTGTGTTGTTTGTGTTATTATGTCATTGTGCTCTGTGCTCTCTAGTCTCTATGTTTGCAAACATGAAACTTCATTATGTAATATAATAATTATCAACACCAGCATCATCTCGTTTGTTTTTTTTTTGCTTGTCTGGTTTTCCGCTTCCCTCGCCTTGGGGCTCCTCTCATTAAACGCCGTCGTCACTGTCATCGTTGTTGTCGTCCTTTTATTGTTTACTTTCTCTCTACCATAACAAATATCAGCTGTAGTTGCTCGAGTCAGCTTTTGCAGCATTAGTCGGCAACGCTGCCAGAGCATCATCATCGCCTTCACACACACCCTCCGAATTAATCTCCGTTTTGACGTTTTTCTTTCATTTGTTCGGTTCCTTTGAAATTTTCTTATTAAATCCGTTGTTTTTGGAATTCTCGTTTTTCTTTTTTGCTTGAGCTGTTTGTTTTTATCATAGAACTGCCATCGTGAATATGTCTATTCATATGCATGCACCAGCACAACAGACATACGAACAAAAACTTTCACTTTAATTTGCTTGATTCGGCATAAATGTTGACATCATTGAAAGGCGCTGCCGTCTTGGTTGTATGCAAAATAATTGCTTTTCCTTTTGAAATAGGCAGAGGTCAATACGCCGGATATATTAGCTGAGTATTTCCGGTTAGGTCAATTGTCTTTATAAAACTTCTTCGTGTGGTTTTTCATATCAAAGGGACGATAATTTTTAATTTGATTTATTTCAATAAGCTTGTGGCATGATAGTTTCCTTTATCAGAAACCGCTGCCTTGTATTATTTAATAATCATTTTGAGCAAAGTATTTTTATAACTCCCCCTTGTCATATACGACTAAATGTTTAAACTTGATAACTTGCTAAGCCCTCATACAAAATCAATACGAATAACTTAAAAATTATTCAAAAAGGCTAAGGTCTCAGGTAGACTTTAGTCTTTTGTTGTGGATCTGGAGTATGATCGGTAAAGAGAAGGACCTTTGTATAAGAGCTCAGTACCCATAAATCAAGAATAAGTCAAAAAAGCTAAAGTCTATCGTGGCAGACAGAAGACTTTTGTTCTGGATATAAAGTAAAGTTGGTTGAGGGAAGGACCCTTATCTAGGAACTTGAGAAAATATTGACCTATTTATATTATGTAGTTTCGCTGAAAAAATTTAGGCAGGAATGGGTTTAATTTGTGGTTGTCTAGAGTGACCGAAAATCGGGTGCAACCTTTGTGTGTGAGCTATTTAAAGGCGTGGACTGATATGTTCCACTTTCACCAGAGATCTTGGTCTCTTGTAGCGTTGTGAGCAAAACTAGGTCAGAAATGAATAAAATATGCTGTGAACTAATATAAATAGGTTTGTCCCCGTCCCTTCATTAAAGAATGTTCAAATTTTCATTCGTAATTTCGACCTGTACTTTGATTACAGCTGTAGATAGACTAAAGGATGGTAGAGCGAGCGGTCATTGCTTAATGGAATCAGATGGTGATTCTGAATAGAACAGTTAACTTAACATGGGGTCTATTTCCATTCCTTATGGGAACAACCATCAAAACTAACTCATAATATCATGTACCACATTGTGGTGTAGGATAAACAAATTATGAACGATTTTGCATGAATTTTTTCAATAGTCCGGTAACCTGAGGAAAAGTCTTAAATGCAGCTAATCCGAGTTTACTTTAGGGACATAAATACTGCTACACACGTTTTATGCTGTAAAATAAAAAGTACTGAATGTTTTGAACCAAATATTTTTTTAATATATTTATTGATGTATATTGTATCCAAAAAAAATCTACTTATTCGAAATATCCGCCTTTTGCCTTTACACACGCCTTAAGTCGCACTGGTCAATCGTCAATAGAGCCTCATCCATTGGAAAATTGGCCACAGCTCGAACCAAAGCAGTCTTAAGAGATCCAATGTTGGGGTATCTTTTGTTACAAACATTGTCCTCTAAAACCATCCACAATTTGTAATCCAATGGGTTCATATCTGGACTGCCTGAGGGTCATTCTTCAGTGGAAATGAACGGTGGCAAATTGTTTGTAAGCTAGGCCTGGGACGTTTTAGCCTTATGGGCCGGCGCAGAATCCTGCTGGAAAGTCCATTTTTTTTTTTGAAACAGGGAATTGTTAAGAGGGTTCACAACAGCTTCCAAAACGGTTTCTTGGTAAACTTTGGCCGATATTTTGACTCCTTGTTCGCAGAAATGCAGGTCAGTGACCCAATCGTAAGAGACTCCCTACCAAACCATGACTGAAGCTGGGTGATAACCCTTTTCCAACCTTGGGATCAGTTCAGATGCCTCCACCTCCTTTTTCCTGAACAGTAAAAATTTTTTCATCGGTGAACAAAATTTTTCTGTGCAAGTTATCAGCGTGCTTCACCAAAAGACGTTTGCATTTTTCAATCCTATTTTTTTTTAAAGCTGCAGTCAATAAACGTGTGGTACGTCGTTTGAAAGCTCCAAGTCCCAAGTCTTTTTTATCGATTCGACTCATGGACTTTTGCGTGATATTCATCTCACGGGCCATGATTTTCTTTTTTCGGAGCGGATTTCTGTGAATTCTTGATTTAACGGCTTTGATGACACGCGGTGTTCGAACAGAGCGTGGACGGCCCGACCGGTAGCGGCCTTTTACATCTCCAGTCTCCTCAAACAGTTTTATGCATCGGTAGACGAACATGCGGCTAATCCCTTGTAGCCGGAGCGTTTTGAAAATATCGCTTTTTTACATTTCACACTTGAAAACGCTATTACAGCGATACGGTTCTCATTAACTGAACACTCCATGATGAAAGTGAAACAATTTTAAAATCCCGTTACAGACTAACGCTATTGAGGTTGGCTTTCAAAACCCATATGACATTAACGGAGTATGATCAGTTCTACTATTGAAATGGGTGTGTTCAATGTTGTTACAGTATTTATGTGCCTACTTTATACCATTTAAAGCTTCTCTCAGTGACTATAGTCGTGGCATCAGCAGAAGTACTTATATAATGCAGTTGGGGCTTTGACGGTCCTTAATTGTTTATAAGATAATAATTCAATTTATTGAAATTGTTATCCCACTTATCGTGGTATTAACGAATCGTCTTGTGTACCGATGTCCACCCAGACCACATCCCCTGCAACATTTTTAAAATAATCCTAGCGCAAAACCTATTATTGCTACCAAAGCGTCACCAGCGTATGCAATTGCCTTGGATTCTACAGCAGAGTGGGGATAAAATTTCGTTCTGTTAACCTGGAAATATTAAAGGTTATTTCAGAAGGGTCATTCTAGTATATAAAGTTCATGTTTTTGTAAAATTCTTTATTTGCAATCTATTACTAGAAAATCTATCTATCATCGGAAAAACTAAATCATTGCGGCTAGATGCAAGCAGTATTTCGCATTAACAACTCACCCATTTATGGCGTAAATAGCTTCTGCTATCTTAGAAGTATTATCGATAGCAAAGGAATTTAATGTCGGATATCGAACACCGCCCTAAAATTGCCAACCGCACATATGGAGCCTTAAACGCCGTCTTGACTTCCACTTACATTTTCACAAACACAAAGATAAAAGTTTTTAACTCCAACGTTAAATCAACGATGTAATATGGTTGTGAAACATGGAATAAAAGCTCCCGCGATCTGAATAAATTTCAAGGCTTTACCAACAGATAATTAAGATTTTCTGGCCAGCCACAATCTGCAACAACGATCTGTGTCTGCCGAGAGGGCAATCTCCCATTGCATCAGTAATCCTCAGAAGTAAGTGGAAATGGCTTGGACATACACTATGAAAGCCACAAGAGGACCTGACCTGACCTGAACCACTCTTGAATGGAAGCCAAAAAAGGCAGACCCATACCGGAGAAGACAACTGGACAGCAAAGTTGCGAAGTTTAATTAAACCTGGAATGAAATTCAATTGTAAACTTTTAAAGAAATTAATGGAATTTAATGATTATGTCCCAATATTCCATATTGAAACGAAAGGAATAAATATATATACATAAATTAAAAATGTGTTACGATGAGTAAGTTATTAATTAAATATTACGTAACAAGTGGTGATCCATCTAGACGTATTTTTTAAGAACAAAAAAATATACAAATTCAAATCATGTGTGGAATCTTTATTGTTAATTTAAAGGGACATTTTTTGGCATTTATTTCTGAATATAATTTCCTTCAAATGTTGGCCGCAACTACGTCTCAGGGTTTCCATTCTGGGGTCCAATTTTGGATGATACAATGTTGGTTTCCAAAACCTGAATCATACCTCATTTCAAAGTCTTAAGCAATAAGCTAAGGAATAAATAATTCTATAATTACTTGCCTCGTTTTGATAGACTATTTCCCTTTAAGAAAAACAATCTGTTATTCTGCTCACAGCGAGGAATGGGGTAAAGTCGTGAGCAGTGTCGGCCAATTAAGAATAACCAATGCTAAAGTATATCGGTATTCTACCGGCGGTCTTTTGGGATTATGCTCAGGAGATTTAACAAAAATTAAAGATTCTAACGAGCCATCTTATGCTAAAACGTGAAATCGGAACACAGAGAAAAGAATGGTTTAGGTGACAATATTCGGAGAGGTTACTCATATTTTCGATATGTGGTTGTGGTACAACAATATTATGGTTATGAGGATGATATTAACATTGTTGAAATGTAACAATAGCATTATTGCCAAATTTAGTTGTTGCTTCTAAATTTGGCAATAAATATAAATATGGTTGGTGCAACAAAAGCATAGTTAATTGAATTTGATGGTAACAATAATATGATTACGGCATTAATATTATATGATTGTCATTTTTTTAACTTGAATAAGTTTTTGAGAACAATAATTTTGCTACAAATCATATGCACGTAGAAAAAAAGTACGGTTGGGATAACAATATTCGAAGAGCATCATACTATTGTTGGGAATATAGTTGTGGTAAAACAATATTATCTTCCTCACAACAAATATATGATTCAAATACAACCATATTATGATCCTCAGAACCATACTATGATCGTCACAACAATAGTATGATTCTTACAACAAGAGTATGATTCACACTCAACCATACTATGACATCCACAAGCATATTAAGATCCTCACAACCATAGTATGTTTCACATACAACCATAGAATGATCCTCACAGCCACATTATGATTGACAATCAACCATATTATGATCCCTACATCCATAGTATGATCACACACAATTATACCATGTTCCCGAAAAATATTTATTACAATTAGGTTAAGTTGTCAACAATTGATTTGAATAACCAAATTATTTGAAAATACATCAAATTCAAAATAAAAGGAGTGAATTATTTAACAGTTGAAAATATCAGTTTAAAAAACATACTCGTAGGCATTTTTATACAAAATATTTCAGTTAGAAAAAACCAAAGCAGTTTGTTTGAAAAATTTAAATTTCCATATAAAAATAACTACCTTTATATTGCATTAAATCCGTAACAATAACATTGTTCTAAAAAGCATATTCAAATGAAGAAAAATTACAATCATACAGTATGATTCCCGTAATCATATTATTGTTAACATAAAACCCAAAAAACAATACTTTTGTCGCACTAACCATATGTTTATCGTTACTACAACCATATTTTTATTTTCTAATTTGGCAAAACTAATGTTGTTACATTTCAACAATATTAATATTGCGTGACCATATAGTAACCATATTTTTTCTCTGTGTGTGCAATAATAGTACTTTTTACCAGTAAATTAAAATTTCTCCAACAAACTGCCTTGGATTTGTTTTTTGAAAGAGTGGTTTACTCAACAAGCTTATTAGTTCAGTTCTGTCATATGGAGAAAAAAATGCTTTGGATTTGGTTAACAGATTTTTTTTTATAAATGAAACGCTTACGTTTATTTAAACATTTTTTTCTACTGTTGAATAAGTACTATTATTTTAAATTTAATTTATTTTTCATTAATTTTCTTAACACAAGTCTCTATAGTAGACAACATATCCTCATATATAAATTCAGGGACCAGTAAATGGTTGAGTGGGATTATACTAAAGTTGAAGGGATTATAACATAGTTGCGTGTTTTATTCTGATGTTTTTTTAAATGTGTGTCGTAACATCTGACCCTTGGTACTCGTATACACAAATACCAAACTCCATATCAAAATAAGCTACTAAAGGGTGTTTTTTAGACATGTGGTTTTAATCTGGCCAGTTGGTCTTTTTGGCAGCTGTCACTTGATTTATGCTCAGTTTGGTTTGCCATTTCACAATGAATAGACTTACTTCAGAATACCGTTTGCAAATCGTGGTGGTTTGGCCCAAAAAGAGATGGCAACCGATCCTAAATTTTACAGAAAAATTTGGAAGCACACTTTTGGTTGAATGGATACATTAATAAATAAAATTGTCGCATTTGGAGTAATGAAAATCATCAAACCATTGTTGAAACGCCGTTACATCCTAAAAAGGTCACTATTTGGTGTGATCTATGGGCAGAGGGAATCATTGGTCCATATTTCTTCAAAAACGAAGCCGGCCAAAATGTTACTGTCAATGGGGAACGCTAAAGAACCATTATTTATGACTTTTTTGTATCTTAATTGGAGGATGTTAATGTGGACTATCTTTGGTTCCAAAAAGACAGCGGTTCATGCCATGCAACCAAGGAAACAATTAATTTATTGATGGGAATTTTTAATGAGTGCATTATTACGTGTCGTTGGTCTGAGGCATGGCCTCCAAGATCGTGCGATTTAACGCTGCTGGACTATTTATACTCTTTGTTATGTGTTTTGGGTTATGTGAAGTCGTTTTTTTACGCAGATAAGCCCGATACGTTTGACGAAAGTTAATATTTGGGCATTATTGTTGACATACGGCCACAAACTTTGCAAAAAGTGGTCAAAAATGGGCCTTTTGGTTGGAATTTTTGCAAGCCATCCGCGGAGGCTATTTCTCTAAAATCATTTTCAAAACATAATGGCAAACTCTTATATTTATAACAAAGTTAAATTCTTGGCTGCAACATTAAATTATATGTACTTTATTTCTTCTTGAAAACCACACGTCTGAAAACGCGCTTTATTAGGACTATAAAGATAATAAATGTTATTCTGTCATATAATAGAGAATTAACAGTGAAGGGTATAGAAGTACATACTTATAACGTTCAGCCTGTCTGAACATAACAATGTTTAACCTCTTTGTAATTCGTACCGGTTTTCAAACGACTTTTTCCCTTTTTGCACAGTACAAATGAGCTAAACGTAACAATCTCATTAATACAGAAAAAGGAGCCAGATTCAAGAACATTTTGTTCACTCGGCGATTTCGACTCTACAGTACTAATTGCAACACACCGTACCTTCTCCTCCTTTCAAACGTATGATTTATATTTGAAATTCTATTAATAACACTCATACGACACATGGTCTGACAAGAATTTTAACAAATCAGCGACAGACTTAATTACAGCTAATTGCTGGTGCAACAGCTGTCACAAGAGGGGGCTCTGACAAACATTAAAACTTTGTCGCTTTAAAAAACCTTGCGTTTTTTGCTTAATAAATTTAGCATTTAAAATTATTTTGATTTTAACTTTATTAGAACGTAGCGATAAATTATATACATTAAAGACAATTTGAAATACACGCAGAGAAAAGATATGGTTACACTATGGTCACCGCAACAATAATATGTTCTCTCCAATAAAAGCATGATCGTCGCAACCATAGTATTGTTTTTTGAATTTCATTTTGACAATAGTATGATTGTGACAATATTACTATTGTTGAAATGTAACAATAGTATTATTGCCAAATTTAGAAATGAAAATATGGTTGTAGCAACCATATAAACATGGTTAGTGCAACAAAAGTATTGTTGTTTAAAATTTACGTTAACAAAAATATGATTACGGCAATCATACAGTATGGTTGTGACTATGAACATAACAAAACAGGTTTTGTAGAGAATACATGTATGTGGGTGCGTATGTTTTTTTGATATACAAAAAAAAAACATATACACACGATACAGTGAATGGTTGTTGTCCATTAAAAAAAAAAATAACAATCGGAAGGTAGTTCGAGGGATTTTTATTGTGTTTACTTTGTTCGGTGAAATACTCTAATACCGACTGGTTCTCGTTTATTTAAAATCTGCCTGCACTTAAGTATATAGCCATTGATCATGGTTTAATCACATTCGTTACTTGGTGTCTACGGATGGTGAAGTAGCATTCACCTCTGCTGGCAACTAAAAGTATTTTTGACCGTTGGAATATATATTTTGGTTTCTTGAATGAAATGTTAAATAAAAACGTGGCCTCAAAATTGGCTATGATCTAATAGTAATGCAATTTATAATAACTTGCTTGATAAAAATCTCTATTTTTGAATAACAACATTACCCAATCCTAATAAATAATTTTGAGGATCATACATAGTATGGTTGAGTGTGAATCATACTATGGTTGTGGGGATCATAGTATGGTTGCGTGCGAATCATACTATGGTTGTGAGGATCATACTATGGTTGTATGAAAAACATACTATGGTTGTGAGGATCATAATATGGTTGTGAAGATAATAGTATGGTTGAGTGTGAATCATACTATTGTTGTGATGATCATAGTATGGTGTGAATCATACTATGGTTGTGGGGATCATAGTATGGTTATGTGTGAATAATACTATTGTTGTGAGGATCATAATATTGTTGTGGCACAACCATATAGCCAACAATAGTATGATCCTCTTCGAATATTGTCACCACAACCATACTTTTTTTCTGCGTGTAGTATTCTCATTTTAGCAGACGAAAAGTTGAAGTTCTCCGAACGCAGCAAGCATTCGAAATTTTTTTTATTATCTTGTAAAACACACCACATGATTCACAAATTGAGTCTAACCAAAATACCGACATGTCGTTTATTTTTTGAAGCTATAAATATATATGCCTACTTTGTCTATACAAAGCCAAAAAAATCACTGGTAACATATGGCTAAGACGGCGCAACAAGCAGAGAAATTGTTTGTCCATCTGTCCTTTAGTACAGAAAATTTGACGGATTACCATCGACTTCATTGCCTTCATGATAAATTCAAATCTTATTCACTTCGTCATTGTTATGCCAGCCAAGTCGCCATCGCCATCTCATTTTCTGCGTCGACCGTTGCCGTCATAAATAAATCGTAATTCAGCACTTCTAGTCAAAGTAAGTCACGAGCTGTATGTCTCTAATTCATATTCATTTATAAACTTTTGCTGTCTGGTTTATTTAAATCTTATTGAGGACTACTTGACAAATAAAGCACATTCAACAAGATGACTCTTCCGCCGAACATTTGAAGCATGTTCTGCTCGACAATCTTTGAATCTACCAGAAAAAAAACATTAATTTCTCAAACATGACACAGGGTGAGCGTAAAGGGAAAAATATTGCAAACAAAATGAACTTGACACATTTTCAAGTTTCTCGTCGACGAAAAAAAAACTTGTAAAATGCATAAACTGCAAGCTACAGAGAGAATTGCAAACACAAAGATTCTATTCGAATTTGATTGTGAAGTTAGTTAAGAATATGCAATCGTTAACACGTACTGAAGTTTTGTGATATAAATTGCAGTGCTTTCAAAGGATTTGGGAGCGGATGTACAACAACGTGCAACAAAATGCATGTCTCATTTTAACCCTTATCCTGTATTTAAAAATAATACCACAATTTTGTGGGTCAAATTTGCCCAATATGAGTTTATTATTAAAAATGTGTACTATAAATTGATGTGGCAGTTTGTACATGTTACGAGGGTTGTTATTTATATTTCGGGTCCGGCAATATTTTATCATTGGAAATAGTCTTAATGTATTTCCAAATATTCTCCTTTAAGATCAATACACTTTTGCATGCGCACAAACCAATTTTCGAAGCACTTTTTCCACTTCGATTGAGACACCTTCAAAACATGATTTTTGAACGCTTCAACAGCTGCTTCGGGCGATAAAGAATGTTGACCACGCATTTTTTCTTGATGCTAGAAATAAGAAGAAGCCATTAGGAGCCATATCTGGGCTGTACGGTAGATGGCCCATCAATTCGACATTTTGAGTGGCCAAATAGCTCATCGTTTCAGCTGATGTGTGAGAGCTCGCATTGTCGTGATGCTAAATGATCCGTCTTCTCTTATTATCTTTAGTCATTTCTTTGAACAGTGTTGTCAAACAGATGGTTGTCTACCACTCAGAATTGACCATCCTACGTTACACTAAAGACACTGTGGTAACATGGCCGATTATAACAAAAAATAACGCAATCATTTGCTTCGAAGTACTTCTTCCACGCACAACTTTTGTTGGATTTGGCTTGTCTTGAAAGACCCATACGGTCGATTGCTGTTTTTTTCGGGTTCATATGCATAGATCCATGATTCGTCACCTGTGACAATGTTATACACTGCCTTTGAGCTACCGCAGTTATACTTTTTCAACATCTCTTTGCACCAATCCATAAGAGCCTTTTTTTTGAGCATTCGTCAAATTATGAGGGATCCATATGGGGGATCCACATGCAATATCTTATTGTTGCTTGTCATACAATACCTCAATCTCACGGTATATCACATGTCGGCCTTGCTTAATCAGTTCACGCACAGCATCGATGGTTTCTGGTAAAGTGACCGAAGTTGGACGTCCTTCACGAAATTCATCCTGGAGCGAACGGCGTCCGAGACTGAACTCTTGTTACCACCGATAAACGGTGGTTTTTGATGGTGTTTCATCGCCAAAAGTCGAAACAAGTTGATTAAAACACTCTTGTCTCGATAACCCACGTCGAAAATCGTAAAAAAATCATCGCACGAAAATGTTCACGGGATAATTCCATTTTTTGACTGAGATGATTTTTTCAACACAGAATAAACAAAACAATTCGCCCTCAAATGACAAAATGTTCTGAGTGAAGTTATGCTAAAAAATGTCAAAGTTTCCAATGGAAAAATATGTTGTTTGAAAGGACATCTTCCGTGATATGTGATTAATTCCTCAACTAATTTAGTTATACTTTTTTCTCAAACTACTTTCTCATCGGTCCAAAAAAATCTCTGATTGGAGCTAATTTTTCTCGTGCACGTCTTTCGTTGCGGCCTGAGTTTTTATGGGGTCGCAGAACTCTTGAGATGTTTTGAAATCTTCGAAGGCTCATTGTTGCTATGAAAGTTGACCTGCCCTTCATGCGATCCTCAAGCTTTCCAATGCATCCACATGCGAACGAAATGCTCCTGCTAATAAAAGAAGTCCGAAATATGCCTTGGTTGATACTTCGTCGGAAACAAATTACCACCAAAAACAGTCTGTTCTAAAATTGTATACATATCTGGTTCAAATACGCAATACCATATTTAAAATATATATTTTTTCGAATACCCAAATACATAAAAACAGTATTCGCAATTTTTTTCATAGGGCCCAACTAGGAAGACCTACAAAAAAAACTAGCATGCAGAAATTTTTGTAGGAAAAATAAAAGTCAAGAAGTTATAAGAAGGAATTACGAACCGATCAAAAACTATACGCCATTAAAACTGGTTTGGGTAAGATTGATCCACTTATACAGGATAAGGGTTAAAAATTCAAAAAAAAAATCATCATACATTCCCTGAAAAACAGACTAGTGTGCCATAAGATGATTATAATAGACAAATCAAATTTTGGGAACAACAAATCAAAGTTGACTTTTTGTTTTCAAAAAAGTCTAAAAATCGACTTCATATCGACTTTATGATTTAAACTTCAACTAAAACCATTTAGTTTCGTCGATTGAGAAAAACATACAAGTTTAATTTAGTGTAGTAAAGACGTCGAAGTTTAAAACACAGGCCTTCATATATGTTCGAGATTCATCCAGAGCAATCAATTAAGTTTATTTACTGACTTCATTGATTGCCACATCTGAAATTATATTTATCTGCATTAACAGTTTTTTTTATTATTTTTTAAGACGTACTGATAAACACCTAATTCAGAAATTCTTGAATAATCCGAAGAGATTGTGGGTTCCAAAGCCAACGAAGAGGGTTGCCTATAAGGGGTTCTTCGACAAGATTATAAGCACTAGGCGTGAAAACGGCCATAATGATGGCACTGGTGTTTCAATACAAACGAAGCACTATCCGAAGACAAAACAAACCCTAATCTTATATGGAGAACAATGGAAAAGGAGTACCCATTTATTGCAAAAGTAGCAAAAAAAAACCTTTTTCAATCGTTGCTACTTAGGTCCCATGTGGGATAATACTTTCGCATCATTGCTTCCCAATGACTATCTTTCAACAAATTTAAACATGATTATCTTTTTGAGATCATTTAATGTGGACTTGTGGTTCCATGTACAGGGTGGCTCATAAAAGCCGCCACGAAAAAAAATTAATAAATTTTTTTCTATTTAATGAATCTGGTTAAGTTTTATTTTTTATTTTGCAGATTGATTTTTTGACTTAACAAAAACGGATAACTGGTACACTGATACAAGAATTTTGTCCGCCGCTATCACGCACTGAAGCCCGCAGTTTAGGTTCAAAGAGTATAGGCTTACGTTTGGCGGAAATCCTCCGAGCAGGCGGGCCATAATGAGACTGGGTAACAATTATGCCGAACATAGGACAGTCAACAGAAAGCCTTACCATCGAAACCCTTCAGTTCGGGCGAAGAATACAATCGCTGCTGTAGCTGCTGCTATACAAAACAATTCAAGAGTTTCGACAAGAAGCTTATCTGCTAAAATGGGTATAAACAGACAGTCATTGCAGTCAATTATGCACAAAGATTTGGACTTATTCCCATATAAAATTCAACTGGCCAACAAACTAAACGTAGCAGACTTCCCGATTTTGCCAGAAGATGCTTCAAATGCTGAAACAGGACGGAAAAATTACTTTTCATGTCGATTTACATAAACAAACAAAATTGTCAAAAATGGAGTGATTGCAACACGCAGATACTCCATGGGACGGAATTGCATTCAATTCATGGGACTGTGTGGTATAAAGTTTCATCACGCTGCATTGTCGGGCCCTACTTCTTTCAAGAAAACGGTCAAACAATTACGGTTACTGGAAACCATTACTGGATCATATTGAGATAGGTTTTCTATCCAAGATTACGCCAAATGAGAACTTCTTTCAACTCAGTGTGGTTTCAACAAGTTGGTGCAACTTCTTACATAGCCTGGCTGTTATGATAGAATTGCGACGAAAATTTCCCAATAAGCTGATATCCAGAAACTCCACATTCCGTTGGCCCCCCAGGTCACCTGACCTTACTGCACCTCAACTTTTTTTTGTGGGGTTATTGCAACCAGGAAGTCTACAAAGCAAAACCCACAAACTTAAATGAACTAAAGCAATCCACTCGAGAAACAATTGCGGCTATTCCTGTCTCAACTCTCCACGCAGTAATAAATAACTTTTTGGTAATATGCCGCACATGCATCAACGACCGGGGAGGGGGCATTTAAACTTCAATATTTTTAAACCTAATTTAGATATATTTAATAAAATTGAATAAGCCTTATCATAAATAAAAGAATTACATACACTTAAAAACCCTGTATGACTCATACTAACACCATATTCAAATCAATTAAAATTACAATCATATGGTATAATTGCCGTTATCATATTACCGTTAAAACAAAATCAAATAAACCATACTTTTATCACAGCAACCATATATATATATATATATATTGATGCATTAACCATATTATCATTTCTAAATTTGGCAATAATACTTTACATTTCAACAATATTAATATTGCCGCAAACGTGCTAAAATTAAATTCAAAAAACAATACAATAGTTGTGAAAGAACATATTTTAATTGCAGAAATCATATTACTGTTCCCTATATAGTAACCAAATTTTTTTCTCTGCGCGTACAGGGCTGAATGTTCCTGTAAAGTCAATAGCTCTTTGTCTATAGCTGTGTGAGGTTGCTTGCATATATGACCAACTCACCTGAAATTGGAAATAAAATTCAAAATATTTATTTTTTCAAAAACAGTGCGATGCTGTGAGTATTAAACCTTAGATTTGAGAAGAAGAGTGATTTTCATTACGGACATAACAAAGTTATTTATATTAATTAAACACAGAATATTTAAAACAAAGAGTTCAAATTTAGTAGAGGCTTAGATACTCGTTTTATGCTGTAAAATAAAAAGTACTAAATGTTTTTGGACCAAATATTTGTTAACATATTTATTGATGTATAGTGTATCCAAAAAGAATCTACTTACTCGAAATGTCCAAAGCAGTCTTATGAGATCCAATGTTGGGGTATCTTTTGTGACAAACCTTGTCCTCTAAAACCATCCACAATTTGTAATCCGATGGGTTCAAATCTGGACTGCCTGAGAGCCATTCTTCAGGGGAAATGAACGCTGTCAAATTGTTTCGAAGGCAGGCCTGGGAGGTTTTAGCCTTCTGGGCCGGCGCAGAATCCTGCTGGTTTTGGAACAGAAAACTGTTAAGAGGCTTCACAATCACTTCCAAAACAATTTCTTGGTAAACTTTGGCCGATGTGTTGACTCCTTGTTCGCAGAAATGCAGGTCAGTGGCCCCATCGTAAGAGACATCCCACCAAACCATGACTGAAGCTGGGTGATAAACCGTTTCCACCCTTGGGATCAGTTCAGATACTTCCTTAGATGACCGCGCATACACTCTATCGTTTTGCTTGTTAAATTTTTCCTGAACGGTAAAAACTTTTTCATCGGTGAACAAAATTTTTCTGTGCAAGTTATCAGCGTGCTTCACCAAAAGACGTTTGCATTTTTCAATCCTATATTTTTTTTAAAGCTGCAGTCAATAAATGTTCGGTACGACGTTTGAAAAGCCCCAAGCCCCAAGTATTTTTTAATGATTCGGCTAATGGACTTTTGCGTGATATTCATCTCACGGGCCATGATTTTCTGTTTTCGGAGCGGATTTCTGTGAATGTTTGATTTAACGGCTTTGATGACATGCGGTGTTCGAACAGAGCGTGGGCGGCCCGACCGGTGGCGGTTTTTTACATCTTCAGTCTCCTGAAACAGTTTTATGCATCGGTAGACGAACATGCGGCTAATCCCAAGTGGTAGGAGCGTTTTGAAAATATCGCTTTTTTCATTTCACACTTGAAAAACGCTATTACAGCGATACGGTTCTCATTATCTGACCACTCCATGATGAAAGTTGAAACAATTTTAAAATCCCGATAGAGACTAACGCTATTGAGATTAGCTTTCAAACCCCGTATTTATGTCCCTACTAAGAAGAATGTAGTGCAAATGTTACATTTCAAGAATGAAATTAAATTGCGGTCATACGACCACCACGAGCGTATGTACAGCGATCTATTCTTTCGACCCAACTTTCCACCACTCTTGTTCTTATTGCGATCGGAACGTTAGCAATTTCTCGTTCAAATATGACTCTGAGCTCGTCTTAAGTTGTTGGCTTGTTGCCATAAAGCAATGACTTGATGTGGCTCTATATGTGACGCGCAAAATAGAAAGGGACCTAAGGTTAAAAAACAGTTTTGTTCAGGAGAGCCATTTTAAAGATCGACTTCACTTTCATAAAACGCGCATATCTCTGGGAGGGAACACTTGTGGGGTATGGAATCGGACTCATTCGATGCTCAGATGTTGTCCACATCAAAAAAAGAAAAAAAATTAAAACTGATATTTTTACCCTTAGATCCCTTTCTCTATGCGCTGTCACATATAAAGAAATTCAATGAAAATTAATTCAAAGAAGTTAATCGCACAAACGAGGTGGCCATTTGACCGAACCATTTCTTGAGATAACACGTTCACGAATTTGCCTTTCAAAAAATCGATTGTAAGGCGTGCTGTGTGGCTACTGACACCGTCTTGGTGAAACCACATATAGGCGATGTCAAGCTCATCCAATTATGTTCAAAAATAATTTTCTAATATGGCACGATAGCGCTCTTGACTAACAGTAACATGAAGATTATTTAAGTCGCCAAAAAAAATAAGCCCAATCACACCTCCGGCATGAAAACCACACCACACAGTAATTTTTTTCGGACGCAATTGTGTCTCTTGAGGCACATGTGGGTTAGTTGCTGTCATCACTCACCCTGTCGGGTGGACGATTATTACGGCAGAAAATGGGAGTAAGAGCTCATAAAGTTGCGACCACCCACTTAGAGTTTTGGTAGCCATTTATAATGATTTCCAAACGTTGCTCATAAGCGAGCTTTACCATGATGAAACTGTTGACTTGGACTAACGTTTTGACACTGAAATATAATTAAAAATGTTTAAGGGTGCTTTGACATAACGATACGAAATTGTCATGGCGTCATTGGAAAACCCTTCAACTCTTTATAAGATCTAGAATATTTCCATGTGCCCCTATTCCTACGAAGCTACTTCTTTTTTAGTCCCAATTAGCCGAGCTTAGATCGTTCTTTACATCTAGTGTTACTATATATGAATCTGTCATGCAGAATCAGTAAGCTAATTGGTATCCTGTTTGTAATATTAATATTACTTATACTTATATTTGCCTATGCCAACGAATCTATATATTTACGACTATTTTTATTTTGTAGCATCCATTTCGTTGCATACGGTATAACACACGTGGCATAGCATCTGACCTCGACTGATTTTCGACTTCATCTTAATGTATTTGGACAGAAACTCCGGTAAATTCCTGTCATACCAACATAATTATGACCACGCTTGCTTGTACAACACACGCACAAGTGAACTGAGCAACCCCGTAAAACATGCGGCCAAGTAATAACAATATTTTGCCTCCGTTTATCACCTTTCGAACAAACGACGTATAAGTTCATCATTAATAACCTGAATAACTGACAAAAAGGTTTGACACGTCATTAGCCCGAACGAAAGATACACACTCGCAGACACAGACTAATGTCAAACAGTACAACTCAGAAAGTCACATTTATAAAGAGGCAGGCAAAGGGGACCCGGTGCAGGTTCAAGACAACGCCGACATAAAATCAAAGTTACTCCAGTTCTTTTTGCGCCCTTGTCGTTCGGGGGCTTTAAGTAGCACAATAAAGTGTTTGCGTACACTCGCGGTTGCTGGGTGCGTTGTCGAAGTGAAATTCCTGGAAATGAAATATAAACTTACGCACAGGAGTTACACACACTCTCTGTCTAACACAAGCATGCACACGCATACCAGTAAACATACTTCCGCACACACACTCACACACATCCATAGCATACATACCACATACAAACATAATATGCCATGGTGACTGTATTTGGCTTCAAGTGTTGACATCAATGGAAAAACTTTAAATGTGGTTCCTTGTTCTGCGACAACAAACATAGTGTAACGCACACACGTTCACACTCACTCACAGAGCATACTCAACTCATCGTCAACTTCATCCGCCGGATGGATTGCCATGATGTTACTGAAGGAGCCGCTTCTGTCGCTGACAATGCTGCCTGATGAATTCATAGAACTTGTGCGGCGTTTAGTCTATCCCTCCTTGCACCCGTCCCTCCCTACTACCACCACTGATGAAGAGACCAGAAATTAAGGCTCACTCCGTGTTTGTGTGTCTTGGCGCAAGCATTTGTCGTTGTTGCCCTGTTTGTGTTTGCCAAAAAAACAAAAAAGGAGAAAACTTGTTATGCTTAAGTTTAAATTAAAATACAATAAGGCAAATGTTTTCTTAACAATTTTTACTTAAGAAAAATATTAAAATATTTATTTAGTTTTTCATCAGTTTTACCAACGTTTCTTTGACGGTGTCTGCTCTGCTCTATTCTGCCTGAGATTTCAGTTTGGAAAAGTTTCGAATAAAGTTTAATTACATTTACAAGCTGGTGCCAGCACTTGTTGTGATAGGATTATTCATTGCGGTTGGCATATTTGAATTTGTCATGTTCAGATTGACAGAAGGCATGCTCCAAAGTATGGAATTTTCCATGAAAATATTTAATTGGAGGCCAAGTGGCAACGCAACATTAGGTCAATCATGTCGTATGAGTATTATTAATCCGTATATATGAACAAATATTACGTATACGCTCTAAGTCGTTTTGCGTGGTAGTGGTAGCAAATTTAGATTTTGAACGTGAAACTTTTAAGAGGCTCATGTTGAACAAACACTGTCCTTTGAAGAAAAATAAAAATATGGGAACAAAGTATTCAATGCAAACTAATTCGTTATCTTACGAGGGTTGCTATTAAAATGTCAGGTCCTGACGAAACTAGTGTTCCCAGATGCAAACTAGAACTCCCATTGCAAAAAATGACATTTTTTAGCAAAACTTCACTCAGAATGTTTTGTCACTTGAAGGCGAATTGTTTTGTTTACAGTGTACCAGTGATTAACAGTGGTTTGATGAGGCTTCATTGCCAAAAGTTAATTTAAGTACTCTTGTCTTGATAACCCACGCCGAATGTCGTAAAAAGTCATCGCACGAAAATGTTCACATGATAATTCAATTTTTTGACTGAGATCAATTTTTCAACTCAGTCAAAAAATTAAATTATCCCGTGAACATTTTCGTGCGATGACTTTTTACGATTTTCGGCGTGGGTAATCAAGACAAGAGTATTTAAATCAACTTTTGGCGAAGAAGCATCATCAAACCACTGTTTATCACTGGTACTAAGAGTTCAGTCTCGGACGCCGTTAGCTCCAGGTGAATTTCACGAAGGACGTCCAACTTCGGTCACTTTACCAGAAACCATCGATGCTGTGCGTGAACTGATTAAGCAAGAATGACATGTGATATACCGTGAGATTGAGGCATCCTTGCGCAATAGTATGACAAGCATCAATAAGATATTACATGTTCACTTGGCAGTGAAAAAATTAGTTCTCTTTTGATCCCACATAATTTGACGAATGCTCAACAAAAAAAGAGTCGTAAGGATTGGTGCAAAGAGATGTTGAAAAAGTATAACTGCGGCAGCTCAAAGGCAGTGTATAACATTGTCACAGGTGACGAATCGTGGATCTATGCATTTGAACCCGAAACAAAACAGCAATTGACCGTATGAGGTTTTCAAGACGAGCCGAACCCAAACAAATGATTGCGTTTTTTTCGGTATAGCCGGCCTTGTTGCCACAGTGCCTTTAGTGGAACGTAGGACGGTCAAATCTGAGTTGTATACAACTATCTGTTTGCCAAGAGTGTTCGAAAAAATGAGGAAAGATCCAAAAAAGAGACAGATCATATTGCATCACTACAATGCGAGCTCTCATACATCAGCTGAAACGAGCTATTTGACCACTCAAGATGTCGAATTGATGGGCCATCCACCGTACAGCTCCGATTTGGCACCCAATGACTTATTCCCTAGAATCAAGAAAAAAATGCGTTGTCAACGTTTTTCATCGCCCGAAGCAGCTTTTGAGCGTTCAAAAATCATGTTTTGGTGATGTCTCAATCGGTGTGGAAAAAATGCTTCGAAAATTGGTTTGTGCGCATGCAAAATGTATTGAATAGAAGAATATTTTGAAAAACAATAAAAGCCACTTCCTATGATAAATTATTGTGTTTGTATTGCCGGACCCGAAATATGAATTGCAACCCTTGTATTATAAAAAAATTGTATTGTTCGGTGTATAAGAGACTTAATCTCGAGAAACGTTCGACTAAATTACACCAAGGTTAGACAAAATGTAAGTTTTGATCGTCGAAAGGTTTCTTCTAAGTTTTGTCCCAACATGTTGAGCAGTTTTCGAGTTATTTACTTTTTTAAATTTTAAATCCAATTTTGACATTCTCCCGTTTAGATTGAAATATTGCGAATAATTTTAATTTTCAAATGACAAAAACAAAAATAATCGTCACTAGCTTTAGCAAAGTTTAAAATTGCAGCAACGCTCCTAAGATTGCATGAATGAAAATCATACAGAAACGCCAACATGTAACATCGCTAAACATTTTGCATTATTATGAAAAGACTTGGTTAATGTTTGGAATATAGAAATCTCTTTTTAAACTCTTGGCCGTTAATTCAGAGGTTTTAATGACCCACCAATGGATGGAGCTCTATTGTTCCTTGCTGGTTATAAAAGGCAATTTTAATAAGTGACTTTAAGATCAACACTAGCCGCTGAACTAAAGCTTTGGAGGCATGTCATAAAACTTACAAATAACCGTCGAACAGCGTTTGAATATGGGTGTTAGAAAACTTCCCTTTGATCCAACTACGCGTAATAACCTTTCCGCCTATACCGGTGAAAAGATGACGTATTCCCCTATTTAATTGGTACTTCTTATCATTGCAGCTATAATACGGGGTGTCCGTCGGAAAGGTATACTACCTTGTTTGTTTATAATTTTTGATAAAATGAAAGAGAATGAATCTTATATTGATAAATTTTTTATTTAATATCGTCAAGTATGTATGGAATACAATATCAAATAAATGTCCGCCTTTGCTAGCGTCACAAATGCGAGCCCTTTTAAGCTCATCTTTCAGCACGGCGTCGAATTGAGGTTGATGGATTGGTTTGAACACTTTCTTGAGCAGCAGTAATGTTTTCAGCCGATCTTGCAGCACATTGTAGTCCATGTTTCGGCCTATCAGCTACAGACCCTCTTTCTGCAAATTCAGTCACTTCACGATAAAAAGTGCGTTTTGTTGGCACGTTGTTTCTCCCAAAAATTGCACGTAACTCTCTCATCGTCACAATAATCGATGATTGATTTTGATAAAGTGGCGTACATACGCCATGGCTCATCATCTTATCTCCTGGATGCCATTGATATCCGCCCAGTATTCTCGGAGGACATCCACCAGTTGGATAATGGCACCTGACATGCCCATAAACATATCCGTAAATTGCGGTCCTTTATTTGTTTGCAGTTCTTGTAAACAGCCTACAGGGGCCTAGTTTTTTTTTTTGATTAATTGTAGCTTTTAGTGTTTTTAATGTATTCCTAAGCGGGCTATAAACCCAACTTTAACCCCTTTCACCTTTCACACATTAGCCATTACTTTGACGTATGTCAAAACACCGATGCCCAGGAGTTAGCATATGGAGGTCTGTGAGACGACTTGTAGTATAGTCAAAAAGGATCGCACTGGGTTACACAAGTTGAACCGATCAGTTACATTACCTTACGACATACACCACCAACAACTCTCTAAATTCGAAACAAGCTTTTCCAAATACTTTAGTTTTTCTTTCCATTTCTTTTCACTAAGTTTTAAACGAAATATCATTTCTGACTAGTTACGTAGCCAATTGTATGCCGATCACCTACATAGCCTCCATTAACAAGGCTACATTATCTGCTTTTAAGTGGCACCAAGGCATAACCATCAATACGAACTCACCACTCATATTCTAAAAGTTTCTAGAGTTGATTTTTGATAAAGTGGCGTACATACGCCATACAAGACCCTAGAAAAACCTGCGCTTGGGTTAATTAAAAATCACTTTACCTACTCTTACGTAAGCAGTCGAAATTTAGAAGTCAAACTGTTAGATTGTAAGTAGAGTGTCCAGAAAGGGAGAAGTGAGAAGTGGCATATCGAGTTTTTTAAAAGTAAAAAATTAACCGACATTCCGGTTTTACCACTTTGATATGGAATGGAAAATATTTTCCAGATCAGAAGTGAAGTAAATGTCTTCAGTTAAAGACTCTTAAGGCTGAACCATTTAAAATTATAAATATCAAGATGCTGTTAAACAAAATACTGATAATTTTTTTTAAATTTATGGTTCTTTCCCTACGGTGGCTTTGAATGTGGTGTCTCTGTAGAGGTGGTCAAGGTGATTTGTATTTTCGTTGACAATTGTTTGAAGAAAAATGTAAAAGTGAGATTTAGTTTTCATACGTTTTGTAAGAACCTGATCTTCAAGAGTTTTGGTAGTTTTCCCTTTAACAATTGCTGCGTAGCTTTCTGATGAAGGTCGTCACGAACACGAAACTCAATGTCACTTTGCCATTGTGGAAAATAAAAATGTAGATGAAAAAGGTTTTAAGCCGTTAAATCCCTGTTCAATTTCTGGTTTGAAAAGGTCGAAATTTGTCATTAAATATTGGAACACGCTGCATTTTGGCTTCAGCCAATGGGCCCAAGATTGGCTGGGGATGATGAATTTTACCTTAATTTTTTTTTTTTTTTTTTTTTTTTTTTAAAACCAACACTCAGGGGATGCCCCCTATACATGCGGTGCATTGCGTTGGCGAGTGGAAATTAATGGATCGGAGGGGGGAAAGAGGGAGTAATGTTTGTTGACGCTTGCCTTGAACTTCTGGATGTCGCAATTAGTGGGAAATACATTTGCCGGAAGTCGATTCCACATACGGACTGTACGAGCGAAAAACGAATTTGATCTGTAGTGTATAGTGCGGTCAACTGGCCAATCGATAACCAACGGGTGTGAATTCCTAGAAAGTCGCGTATCCCTGCCGAACATCCTCACGTCAGGAATAAGGCGACGGATGTTTGATGAACACACACCATGAAAGTAACGATAGAACAGCGTCACGCAACCCACATTCCGACGATGCTCAAGGGAAACAATAGAGTTGGATACCCTACTGTCACCTATCAGCACCATCGCTCTCCTTTGAACACGGTCAAGTAGCTCCAAGGATGATTTTGGAGCACCTGCCCATATATGGGAGTTGTATTCCATCTTCGGCCTGATGAAAGATGTATAGATATTGAAAAGATCAGTAGGAGTGAAGTATTTCTTGCACCGCTTTAAAAAGCCTATGCACTTGAGTGCTTCTTTCGACACTTCGAATACATGTCTCGCCCAACGAGCGTCACATTGTATTTTCATGCCCAGAACATCGAGAGCTTCTGATTGTTCAATATCCGTACCATCGAGAGAAATTGACGATATTGTTGGGTCAGCGAATCGCTTGTGAGACAACAAGCAGCACTGTGTCTTACGTGCATTAAAATCTACTCTATTCACTCGACCCCATTCGGAAATGGCCAGTAGATCCCGGCCAAGTGTCTCATCCATAATTCGCCTTTTGTCTTCAATATCTTGAAGGCTCGGCCTACGGTCGAATGAATACGAATGACAGAGGTTACTATCATCTGCGAAAGAGTAGATTGGATTCACGGTCTGACCCAATAGATCGTCAATGAAAATAAGAAATAAAGAGGGAGAAAGGACAGAGCCCTGTGGTACACCTGCGGTCAGCCTATGTGTGTTGGATGAGAACCCATCTACAACAACTCTAATAGTGCGATCTCTAAGAAAGCTCGATATAAACCGAGCAAATGTATTACCGACACCAAAAGCGATCAGCTTTGATATGAGTGCACCATGCCAGACTCTATCAAAGGCCTTGGAGATATCTAGAGCCACGACCTTACTCTCACCAAACTAGCGGCATCATTGGGCCATTTTTTCGAAAATGAGCAAGTAGCCGCCGTTACCGCGAACGGGGAGCGTTACCGCTCCATGCTCAAAGTATTTGTGTTTCCGAAAATTCAAGAGACTACGTTTGGTTTTAAGAACACTGGGTCACTTAGCCAACGCAACCATCGATATTTTATGCACTGTTTTCGAAAACCGAATAATCAGCCAAAATTGTGGTGTCAATTAAACGCCTCAGAGCTGTGATTTAAGCGCTTTGGACTATTTTCTGTGGGAGCCATTTAGGATAAATGTTATGCATAGCACCCAGAGACAATTGAAACGTTTAAATATAAAATCGAATATCCTTCGCTTCTGAATGTGCAGAAAATCTAATTGAAAACAGATTGAAAAAAAGTTCATTTTTGATTTGTCAGAAAATTTCATAGTTTTCGGTACTCATATGTCCGTGATTAAGTTAGATTTTCGGGCTTAGACTTGTCCTCAAATTTAGTCAAATGACAACTTTTCTTTTGGCTTTGTAGAAAAATGTTATACAAAGCCCATATATATTGGAAACCAATTTTTGCACGCCAGAAATTTTTACGGAGATATACAAAAATTAGCTTATGTGATCCAAATCGGTTCAGGATTGGATGTTTGTCTATCGTTCGATACTAACCAAAACTGATACTCGTATGTCCGTAATTAAGTAAGGTTTTCGGGCATTTCATTTCATCAAGATTAAATATAGTATTTGGCTTCTAGAACCAAAAATATAAAATTTTAATAACATATTTTAGAGATTTCATGTCAAGTAACCAGACTTATGAAATCGATGCACCAAGGTTAGTTCTATTTATAACTAGTAGTGACATAAATACTGTTACACATTGAACACACCCATTTCAATAGTAGAACTGAACATACCCCGTTAATGTCTTATGGGTTTTGAAAGCTAACCCCAATAGCGTTAGTCTGTAACGGGATTTTAAAATTGTTTCAACTTTCATCATGGAGTGGTCAGATAATGAGAACCGTATCGCTGTAATAGCGCTTTTCAAGTGTGAAATGAAAAAAGCGATATCGCTCCGGCCACTAACGATTAGCCGCATGTACATCTACCGATGCATACAACTGTTTGAAGAGACTGGAGATGTAAAAGAACGCCACCGGTCGGACCGCCCACGCTCTGTTCGAACACCGCATGCCATCAAAGCCGTTAAATCAAAAATTCACAGAAATCCGCTCCGACAACAGAAAATTATAGCCCGTGAGATGAATATCACTCCAAATTCCATGAGTCGAATCACTAAAAAAGACTTGGGACTTGGGGCTTTCAAACGACGTACCGGACATTTATTGACTGCAGCTTTAAAAAAATAGGATTGAAAAATGCAAACGTCTTTTGGTGAAGCACGCTGATAACTGGCACAGAAAAATTTTGTTCACCGATGAAAAAATGTTTACCGTTCAAGAAAAATTTAACAACCAAAATAACAGAGTGTATGCGCGGTCATCTAAGGAAGCATCTGAACTGATCCCAAGGATGGAAAAGGGTCATCACCCAACTTCAGTCATGGTTCGGGGGGTGTCTCTTACGATGGGGCCACTGACCTGCATTTCTGCGAACAAGGAGTCAACACATCAGTCAAAGTATACCAAGAAACTGTTTTGGAAGCTGTTGTGAAGCCTCTTAATAATTCCCTGTTCCAAAACCCGCCGTAGACTTTCCAGCAGGATTCTGCGCCCGCCCATAACGCTAAAACGTCCCAGGCCTGACTTCATTTCCTCTGAAGAATGGCCCACAGGCAGTCCAGATTTGAACCCATTCGAATACAAATTGTGGTCCGTTTTATAGGACAAGGTTTGTCACAAAAGATGCCCCAACATTGGATCTCTTAAGACTGCTTTGGTTCGAGCTGTGGCCAATTTTACAATGGACGATGTTCGTGCAGCTATTGACGATTGGCCAGTGCGACTTACGGCGTGTGTAAAGCAAAAGGCGGACATTTCTAATAAGCAGATTCTTTTTGGATCAATAAATAAATATATTAAAAAAAATATTTGGTCCAAAAACATTTAGTACTTTTTTATTTTACAGCATAAAACGTGTGTAACAGTGTTATGTCCCTACTAAGTATAATCTAATGATACGGTTATACTTGAGTTTGGAGACGATTTGTAAGGTCTTCTCTTGGTGAGTATTTATTTCATACTTTAGATTAAAGAATATATTAAGGTCTTCTTTGGTTGAGTAATCGCAATAATTGGTGTTTCTTGGGCCGATCGGTACTAATAAAGTGTGTCTAGCTCAAATATTACTAATGTATTTTGCACAAGAAATTAAGAAATTTCTCTAATTTAACATTTAATAACAAAAAAAAGCCAAAAATGCCAGAGGAAACCGACAAACAGTGATTTTTTCTATTGAAAAAAAAAAATCAAAATACTGACCTGCTTCGAAGTTAAATTTTTTGGTATCATTTTAGAGGTAATAGTCCAACAACCAAATTCATGAATAGATTTTTATAGAAATAATTTTTTTTGTACTCCAAAGCCATGCGCTTTGTATCAAGAATAAATTGATATTGTTGTTTCGTTCCTTGGTAGTTGAACGAAAATACTTTTAAAGCCGCACTTTTAGACGGAATCGAATTGGCTTATAATTTTTGAATATTTAAGGAGTGGTACAAATTTTAATTTTTTGAATTTTGTTTAAATCTAATAAATATTAATTTAAATTTTTTTTTTTTTTTTGACGAATAAGTGAAAAATTTTCAATTTTTGATAGTAAAATGAAAAAATTATCATAAAATTCGATGACATTTTTTTGCATAATAAATTAGTTTGGATTATCTTATATTAGAAAAAAATGAAATCATCTCCGATTTTGCCCGAATCATTGGGATTTTTGTTGTTAAAAGTGTCAGTGATGAATGTTTTATTTAAAAAATTCTAAATTTTAATGCCAAAAGGCAGATCATCATAATAATTCTGGCCTACTTGATATACCAAATGATTCAGTAAAAACCAGTAATGTGAATTTTGCAAGAAAATCGTGAATGTTACATAAAAACGGATAACAGTTTTTAAATAAGGGTATCATAATCCACTTAAAATTAAGTTTCATTGTATACTGAAAACTTCTACTTAGAAGGGACATAAATACTGTTACACACGTTTAATGCTGTAAAATAAAAAGTACGGATTGTTTTTGTACCAAATATTTTTAAATATATTTATTGATGTATTTTGTATCCAAAAAGAATCTACTTATACGAAATGTCCGCCTTTTGCCTTTACACACGCCTTAAGTCGCATTGGCCAATCGTCAGTAGGAGCACGAATCTCGTTCATTGGAAAATTCGCCACAGCTCGAACCAAAGCAGTCTTAAGAGATCCAATGTTGGGGTATTTTTTGTGACAAACCTTGTTCTCTAAAACCGCCCACAATTTGTAATCCGATGGGTTCAAATCTGGACTGCCTGAGGGCCATTCTTCAGAGGAAATGAACGCTGGCATATTGTTTCGAAGCAAGGCCTGTGACGTTTTAGCCATATGGGCCGGCGCATAATCCTGCTGGAAAGTCCATGGCTGGTTTTGGAGCAGGGAATTGTAAAGAGGCTTCACAACAGCTTCCAAAACGATTTCTTGGTTAACTTTGGACGATGTTTTGACTCCTTGCCTTTTCATCGGTGAAAAAAATTTTTTTTTTCCGTGCAAGTTATCAGCGCGCTTCGCCAAATTTTTCAATCCTATTTTTTTTAAAGCTGCAGTCAATAAACGTCCGATACGTCGTTTGAAAGCCCCAAGTCCCAAGTCTTTTTTAATGATTCGACTCATGGACTTTTGCGTGATATTCATCTCACGGGCCATGATTTACTGTTTTCGGAGCGGATTTCTGTGAATTCTTAAATAAACGGCTTTGATGACATGCGGTGTTCAAACAGAGCGTGGGCGGCCCGGCCGAAGGTGGTCTTTTACACTCCAGTTGTATGCATCCCTAGTGGCCGGAGCGTTTTGAAAATATCGCTTTTTTATTTCACACTTGAAACGCGCTATTGCAGCGATACGGTTCTCATTATCTGACCACTCCATGATGAAAGTTGAATCAGTTTTAAAATCCTGTTACAAAATTACGCTATTGATGTTAGCTTTCAAAACGCATATGGCATTAACGGGGTATGTTCAGTTCTACTATTAAAAT
This sequence comes from Hydrotaea diabolus, assembly GCA_963513945.1. Lineage (NCBI taxonomy): Eukaryota > Metazoa > Arthropoda > Insecta > Diptera > Muscidae > Hydrotaea > Hydrotaea diabolus. The sequence continues at coordinate 170,903,431 of OY740718.1, forward strand.
GGGTGTTTTCAATGTTGTAACAGTATTTATGTCCATACTAAGTATTTTTGTCCCATGCTAGTATGGGAACAGAGAACTGTGCGACATGTCGTGTTTTGCCTATTTTCTAAAAACCGACTGTCGGTTTTGGACTTAAAAACCGACTGTCGGTTTTGAACTTAAAAACCGACTGTCGGTTTTGAACTTAAAAACCGACTGTCGGTTTTGGACATAAAAACCGACTGTCGGTTTTGGACATAAAAACCGCAAACTCGGTTTTGGATACTCTAGTTTACAGCAGAGTATGTACAATAGAGTGCGAAGTTCATAAAACCCTCTCCCATACATGTCATTGTTCAATTTTTGATGTAGGTACCTTCCAGCCACCCATCCAATTGAGCTGTTCAGTCATAACATTATTATTGTACAATTTCATATCTTTTTTAACATAATTTTAACTGACATATTTTATGCAAAGTCATTTTGAGTTATTTTCAAAAACCCAAGAGACACATATAAACACATAACAGCACAAAACATCCACGTATGACAAGCTCTGCTCACTCATGCTACAACAGTCAATAACACACACACATAGTCTTAGGCACACAGTCACAATTTTGCACAAACACTATTATGAATGCCAGGGTAGGGCCTGGGCCTAGCGGTAAGAGGGTCCGCTGTCGCTGATGTATGATTATGGGTATTTTTCATATTTTATATTATCCTCCCATCTAGTCACACACACAGGGCGTTGTAGTGTATATAGATATACTTTCCGTTCTCTCCTTGTTTTGTTTTATTATGCACATGCAAACATACATACAGTTGGGTGTCTTTGTGTGTGTGTCTCTGTGCTCGTGTGAGTATTTTGCTATGCTACTATTGTGGATACTGGCATAACATTTATTCGCTTGCAAAACCCATTAGTATCTAAATGTTTACATTCAATCTTCAATCTTTTGTTGTGTTTACCAACATTGAAATTTATACTCAAACTCACGAGTCATACCTCCGCCACTAGTCATCGCCCATCTCCCAGCTCCTCCAGCACACACACCACGCTATCCTAAGTCAAGATCATACTGACGGTTGTATGAAATACAAATACTCGTCTACTCATATCATCACATTTTCCAAGCCAGGAATATGAGTTACGTGTACACGTAAAGCGTGTTCTTGTGTTTGTGAGAGTTTTCTAGTCTGCCAACACAGACACACACGCGTATCAATGGCAACAACGTACGTACGTTCGTTTAAATGCCACGTCGCTGTATTTTTTATTTATGCTTGCGTTATTTTTCAGCATTTCTATTTACTCTTATTTATTAACAGGAGCGTAGCTATCGTTTTTTTCTAATTCTACAAAAGGGAATTAATTTATTACCATACACAAAAGGCTATCGTATTTTTTCTTATATCACAAGAGGGACCTAAAAGTAGACAATAATTATAATGTTCCGTGTAGAACATGTTTGTGGACAGCGGAAAACTCCAATGACTACACGCAGAGAAAAGATATGGTTGCTATATGGTCACCGCAACAATAATATGTTTTCTACAATAAAAGCATGTTCGTCGCAACCATAGTATTGTTTTTTGAATTTCATTTTGACAACAGTATTATTGCGGCAATATTAATATTGTTGAAATGTAACAATAGTATTGTTGCCAAATTTAGAAACGAAAATATGGTTGTAGGAACCATAAAAACATGGTTGGTGCAACAAAAGTATTGTTGTTTAAAAAGTACATTAACAATAATATGATTACGACAATCATACAGTATGGTTGCGACTATGAACATAACAAAACAGGTTTCATAGAGCATACATGTATGTGTGTGCCTATGTTTTTTTGATATACCAAAAAAAAAACACATACACACGATACAGTGCATGTTTCTTGTCCATTATTAAAAACAACAACAACAACCGGAAGGTAGTTCGAGGGATTTTTATTGTGTTTACTTTGTTCGGTGAAATACTCTACTACCGACTGGTTCTCGTTTAAAAAAAATCTGACTGCACTTAAGTATATAGCCATTTTTATGGTTTAATCACATTCGTTACTTGCAGTCTACGGATGGTGAAGTGGCATTCACCCCTGCTGGCAACTAAAAGTATTTTCGACTTCAGTTGGAATATGCGAGTAAATTTTTGTTTCTTGAATGAAATATTCAATAAAAATATGGCCTCAAATCTGGCTATGAACTTATTGTAATGCCATTTAAAATAACTAGCTTGATAAAAAAAACTCTATTTTTGAATAACAACATTAATAAATAATTTTGGGAATCATAGTATGGTTGAGTGAATCATACTTTGGTTGTGGATATAATAGCATGGTTGCATGTGAATCAGACTACGGTTGTGAAGATCATGCTATGGTTGTATGATAAACATTACATGGTTGTGAGGATCATAATATGGTTGTGGATATCATAGTATGGTTGAGTGTGAATCATACTATGATTGTGGGAATCATACTATGGTTGTGAGGATCATACTATGATTGTATGCAAATTGTTGTGAGGATAATAGTATAGTTGTGGATCAAAGTATGGTTATGTGTGAATCATACCATTGTTGTGAGGATCATAATATTGTTGTGCCACAACCATATACGCAACAATAGTATGATCCTCTTCGAAAATTGTCACCCCAACCCTACTTTTTTCAGCGGTAGTTTAAATATTGACCTAGGGTGTGTCAGGCCGAAGTTACCATAAAGATGAACCCAGTATATCCTAATGTGATAATCCGCGAAAGATTTAATTCCGAAGCTCACATACGGTTTAATTCATTAAGGAGTTTTATTTATTTTATTTTTTGTTCTTTTGCTGTCCCCTTGCCAATAACAGTCATATACCGATTCATATAGATATTTGCTATCATTTAAGTACCCAAATATCCATATTTATTTTAAGTCGCTCTTTTCGACCACAAACTCAGAAATAATACATACTTTTTTGGGATGCGTCTGAGTCCCAATATCGGCCCAGTCTTCAAAATTAATAATAAATTCGATTGGTAGGGAAATTTTCTCTTATTTGAGTATCCATATTTGCTGGTGGTAACTTGCATCGATCATAGCGGGGTGTTGTTGACTCCTAATATCCAAGATTTTTTTTAGTTAAGTCATAATAATGATAAAAGAATGAATAAATGTAAGCAAAACAAATTCATTTTCATTTCGGCCACCTGTAAACAAATGCAGCAGCAATATCAGAAGAAATCAGAAATCGTTTGGAATAAAATCAAAAATATCAAATGAACCAATAAAAAAACGTATAATATCATGGAATTTACTTAGGTACATTTTTACACTTTAATGACCATGTTAAATACAGGGTGTTCGCCGGGAAGGTATACTACTTTGTTTTGCCACGAGGCACATTTCCATTTGAATGGATATGTGAATAAGCAGAATAGTCGGTCCTGGGCAATGCCGAACCTTCAAATTATTCATCAGTCACCTTTGCATCCATAAAAAGTGACAGTCTGGTGTGCAATTTGGTCAGGAGGAATCATTGGACCTTTCTTCTATGAAAAGAAAACATCGTAACGGTAACTGTCTATGGGGAGCAATATCGTGATATGATTGAAAACTTTTTGACGCCAGAACTGCAAGCTTGGGCTTGATTACGAGGCTGCTGTATATATTTCTGGCCTAATAATGAAAACGCAAATATTTATCATCATGCATGATTCCTGTGACTGTCTAATAAACGTCTTATGAAACACCGCGAACGTATTTTTTCAAAATTCTTTGTCAAATTATTCGGGATCCAACGAGAACAAACCTTTTTTAAGGCCAGGTGTTCTTGCAATATCGAATTATGCTGCTGGTAGAAATGCCCAAGGATGACTCTATCTCACGGTATGTCACATGATGATCTTGCATTATCAGTTCACACACGACATCAATGTTCCCTGGCACAACTGCCGTTTTTGGACGACCTTCACGAATTTTGTCTTTGAGCGAGCGTCGGCCACAATTGAATTTATTAAACCAGTTTCACAGTGCTATAGGCGGTTCGGAAACTTCTTAGCCTAGCACAAAAAGCGCGGTATAAACAGAAAAAAGTTAAGTGTTTTGGAAACTTCCTTGAACACATGTTAAATTTTGTTTCGATCTGGCAAATCCTTCATATAGAAACAGGTGTTCACAAAAGACGTATCCGCGATTTTTTTACAATGGAAAAATTAGAAATGCGTGGTGTCATTAAATATTTACATAAAAAAGGTTTATCGGGACAAGAAATTCATAATGATATGGTGAATGTGTTAGGTGAAAGTGCTCCTTCATAAGCAACAGTAAAAAATTGGGATGCTGAATTTAAACGTGGTCGTACAAGCATTGAAGATGAACCACGTAGTGGACGTCCAAAAACAGCAACAACAACAGAAATTGTAGCCAAAGTGCATGATATGGTATTAAATGATCGACGAATAAAAGTGCGTGAAATAGCTAATATCATGGGCATCTCAAATGATCGAAATGATGAAAAAGCTTTCTGCAAGATGGGTGCCGGACTTGTTAACAGTCGACCAAAAACGCATAAGAATGAACATTTCTCAAGCTTGTTTGGATCGTTTTCAGCGAAATAAAATGGATTTTAAGCGTCGTTTCATAACTGTTGATGAGACATGGATCCACCACTATACTCCAGAGACAAAAGAACAATCCAAACAATGGACTGAAGCTGGAGGAAATGCCCCAAAGAAGGCAAAAACAATTCAATCGGCTGGTAAGGTTATGGCAACGGTTTTTTGGGACTTCAAAGGTATTTTATTTATTGACTATCTGCAAAAGAGTAAAACAATAAATTCAGAGTACTATTGCAACCTTTTAGATCAATTAAAGGTACAAATTCGAGAAAAACGTCCTGGCTTACAACACAAAAAAATAATTTTTCATCAAGACAACGCACCAGCGCACAAGAGTGTTTTAACAATTGCTAAAATCAACGAATTAAAGTACAAGTTGCTTGACCACTCACCTCATTCTCCTGAATAAGCTCCCAGTGACTTTTACCTGTTCCCAAATCTAAAAAAAATCCTTGCTGGCAAGCGTTTTACCTCAAATGAAGATGCAATTACAGTTGTAAACCACTATTTTGAAGACCTTGAGGAAAACTATTTTAATCAAGGGATAGAATTGCTAGATAAGCGTTGGACTAAGTGTATTGAAGTTTCAGGAGATTATATTGAAAAATAAATATATTTTTGAAAAACTAACTATTCTCTTTCATTGATAGGCTAAGAACTTTCCGAACCACCTCGTAGGATGGTACTTCACCGCCATACAAAGATACAAGTTCATCGATGTTCTCTTGTCGTGATAATCTACTTCGAAAGTTGTGAAAAATGATCGCACGATTTTTTTAAATCACCGTAAACAACACAAATGATGGTTGTACGTCAACACGTTTTGAGTACGTTTATGCTAGAAAATATCAAACTTTCCAATTGAAATATCAGATGGCGCCAGGCAACACTTAGAAAATATATATTGTAGGGCATTTGAAACAGCATATTCGTTAACAGATAAGTTGAAAGTTTATCGAAAGGTATTATTTCTAAAATTGTCTTTCCGCTCTTGAGTTACCTATTAAGTCAGTCTTGCTCAAGCTCAAGCTCCAGCTAGAGGCACGAAATCTTAAAAGTGGTATTGTGTATCTCAGTCGGTGCGCCAGACTTTAAACTTTCTTACTGGTTTGAAAAAGTGTTGTTTTCCTGTTATACCGTTGCTGAGCACAGTTGTTAAAGAGCCCCTGTCGATTTACCACTGCCTACGCAATATTTTCTTTTTATTCTCCTAAAAATTAAACAATAACGTTCAAAACTCATTTCAAAGGGCAGAATATGGAATTAATTAACTTGTTTGTAAAGTTCATTAACCATTTAATTGAAGCATGATACATATTTTCCGAAGTACCGCCCTTCCCTGCCTACACCCACGGAGCGACACCTCTGCTTTCATGCATATGAATAAATTCGTGTGTTTATTTATGTTCACTTTTTCCCCTTCATTGTTTTTATGCTGATGATTCTTGCTTTTTTTCAAAGCAATGACTCTGAATTTTGTTGGGTTTTTCTTTGTTAGATTCTGTGTATATATTTTTCAATCAGATCCTGTGGAAATTCAACAATCCTGTCTGCATACAGACATACATGTATAGGTAGGTAGACTAGACGTTACACATGTAGCGATAAGGGTGTGAACGGATGCTTTGATAATATTCAAACATTATTCAAACTTCATCTATTTCGTGCGTTCTGCAAAATGATTTCTTTTCTGCTTTTTTGTTGATGCTATTTTTACTGCTCTGCATAAGGCGAGTCGAAAATTAACTTATCTTTTCATTTTTGTTGTTTTTTTTCTTTCTTTGGTTGAGTAACGACTTTTCCGTTTGTTTCCTATTTTTCTGTCTGCCAGAGATTACAAATAAATTACAGCGTTTTCTTAAGCATTTGGGGGATTTGTTATCGTTGAATTGTTTTAAACAAAGGCGCAGCACCGTGGCATTCATTACATCAGTAACCAGCGCTAATCCGTCTGAATGAGATGGCGGAGCCGGAGACAAAGACGAATTGCGGTGCGACGACAGTATGACAGTCAGTGTCAATGGCCATAAAGGAATGACTACTTATCCATACTTTTCGGGAATATTAATTAATTGAATTATCACTTGCTTAAGTTCCGCTTTCAATCACCAACCAACCATCCCAACGACGTTAAAATTCAGCTGCCTAAGTAAGCAGCCCATTGTAGTACTTTAAGCTATTTACAGTCTTTTTGATTAGTTCAATGGGACCATTAAGAATTTGTTTGTCGGTTGGCATTCACAATAAATTGTTTGGGAAATTTCAATTGAAAGGCAAATTGGTTTCATCTCCCCCTTCGCCGTCATCGTAGCCGCGGACTAAAGTGCCCTAATGATGGTTTATGCTGATTGGAAATGACCTTAAAGACTTTGTGTTCGGATATGATGGCTTAGTGATTAACATTCAAAATGTAAACTTTTGATCTTTGTGCATAAACATAAGCAAGCTTTAATGTTGACGAAGCGTTTTCTTTGTAAGATATGTTTTTTTTTTAAGTTTGGAAGGTTTTTTTAAGCTGGTCTATATTTTTAAATGATGGTTTCCTTAGTGGAAAAATTATCGTCATTTTTGATTGGCAATTCATTATCCGGGTTACTAAACATTGACCCTCATTTTGCTGATATTCATTGCTGGTGATTTGAAGTTAATTTATTTAAATTATTTTTGAATATATTGTTTAAATGTTGTTTATATAATTGCCGAATTGTTTTGCCAACCGAATGATTTTGGTGGCGCATACTCTTAGTTATGCATCTGTTCATCCGAATAATAGTTCATACTTGTACAATGTATGAGGTTAAGTGTTCAGAGTTTTAGTCGTAAACTTAATTATCTTTGATCAGTTTTGTACTCGCTTTGGCCTTCAATCGAACGAAGTTCTTAAAAAAATATTAATGCAGTACAAATTAGGGCAAAAACTAGTACCCACAGAGAAAAAAACAGTTGGAAATCAGTCCGAACTACAAATATTCGGTTAGATAAATCGATTTTCTGTTGCAATCACCAACATTCAATAGTAATGACAGAAACATAGTTCGACATATCATATGATGGTTGCTACAATCGCATCACGGTATTCACAGGCAATAGCACAGTTATACGAACCGAACTCAGATAAAATATTGGTTGCGACAACTGGCGGTTATGACAACCTACCAACTGCGATGCACATATTACTTTGGTAACAATAATTGGTGGTAACAACAGATAAATTATATGTAGTAACCAAACCCTGTGCAATTCGCTGTTGTAACATAAAATTAATTAACTCCTACAAAATCCTTGTGTACGACGAAAACATATCCCCAAAAATGTATTAAAAGAAAATAAATAAATATGATCAAAGAGATTAAGCTTTAACCGAATTCAAAGAGTACTTACAACCAACAATACATGTACAAATTTAGTTCTCATAATCATCCCAATTAGTTAGGTATACCGATAATTTTCTCCTCAACTGAAAGTGTGTAAGTGTGCCTGTATTAAAAATTACCGTGTACCCAATTAACATTTGGTTGCAGCTATGGAAAACATGGATAGTTCGTGCAACCACCAACATGTGGTTGGCAAACAATTCAGTTGTGCCGACAAATCTGTTCTCTGTGTATAGAAAAAGCTAAAGTCTGACGTTGCTTTGCACTCCTGGCTGTTCATAAAAGCCAACTGATAATTGGTTTGTGGACCCAATTTAAACAGATATGAAATGATTGTCATAACGGGTAATCAATCTAGACTATATTTTAACTATATTTTTTTTCTTTCCAATTTCTGGCTTAACGGCAACATCAATAAACTAAATTGCCTAATTTGGGCTGAAGATCAACCAGAAGAGGTTCAAGCGGTGCCATTCTACACAGAGACAACCACGGTTTTGTGGTGGAATCATCGGTCAATATTTTTTTTCAAAACTGATGATGACCGGAACGTAACCGAAAATAAGTGATCTCTATCGCGCCAGATATCGGACTTTTTGCTACGTGAAGTTGAAGCCTGTAATCATAAGGACATTCGGTTTCAATTGGAAGGTGCAACTTACCATACAGCTTCTTAAACAATAAATCTATTAAGAGGTCTTTTCGAAGAGCAGCTTACTTCACATTTTGGACCGGTAAATAGGCTGCATAGATCGTGAGATATCATACCGTTAGACTATTTCTTTGGGGCTACGCAAAGTCCAAAGTCAATGCTGACTAACCGGTTTAGATGAAGGTGTTGGAAGACAACACTACGCGTGTTATTAACGCCATACCAGTCGAAATTCTGGAGAGAGTCATTCAAAATTGGACCCTTAGAATGGATCCCTAAGGCGTAGTTGCGGCCCACATTTAAAGGAAATACTATTCAAAAAAATGGCATAACATGTCCTTTCGAATGAACAATAGAGATTTGATACTTGATTTGAATATTTGTAACCCTCGATTGATCACCCTATATTTAAATTTGTGTGAATATTTCATTGTTTAAGGATAAATAAGATAAATCTTGTGCCAGAGCTGACTCATCAATAAAAGTTTTAATATGTGGCTTCATGAGCTAAAAAATCACAAAATCAGATAAACATATACTATGAATGGGAGCTATATATAAATCTGAACCGATATTCTTAGATTTCAACAATGTTCTTTCTTGACCTAAACAACTTACTTGTGCCAACATTTATCAAGATTGGATGTAGATCTGGCTTCTATAGCTAAAAACCGAAAAAACGATTGAGCACATGTTTGGTAGCTATATTTACGTAAATCTGAACCGATTTTCTTTAATTTAACTACAGTTTATTCTTTGGTCAAAAAACTACCGTATTCCAAATTAAGAGCAAAACTACATAAAATCGGATAAACAAATGTGACAGCGCTAAGGGTAAAAAAATCAATTTTCATTTTTTTCCTTTTTTTGATGTGGACAACATCTGAGCATCGAATGAGACCGATCCCATGCCCCAAAAGTGTTCTCTCCCAGAGATATGCGCGTTTTATGAAAGTGAAGTCGACGATTCTAAGCGCAAATAGAAAGGGACCTAATTTTTAAAATGGCTCTCCTGAACAAAAGGGACTTTAGGTCCCTTTCTATTTTGCGAGCTATTCTTCCGTCCAGACAGATGAACGGACAAAAAATTTCTAGCCTTTTATGGCTGCTATACATGGATTACAGCTCGTTGCAACCTCAAAACTCTTAAACGAAACATTTTTATCAAAGAATTGTGTTTAGTGATTTCCAACAATTTATCAGCTAAACACCAACGACATTTGCAGCGAACTAGTAGTGATCCAGTTTACTGGTCTCTCGTTCATGCTCATTGAACGATTCTGGAATACTATTTATGGTACTATTTTAAGTCATTAGTTAATGCCAGCAAACCAGCAACATAGTTTAAAGCCAATATTCGGGAGATATTCACCATTGACGCTATTCTGCCAGATTTTTTGGAAAAAATGGACTGATCGAAAGGACCTTGTAACTTGTAACCGCGATGCCAAAAATCATGTTTAACAAAAAAATATCTAGCTAAATTTCTGTCTTGTACTGGATGGCCCATATAAGACTGAGGGGTTCACCACAGAGGTTACGAAAAAGTTCCATTGTGGCTCTTGCTGTATGTGCAGTGGCTCCATCTTGCTGGAACCATATGTAAGGAATATTCTCAACTGGCAAGCGAAAACAGATTTCAATCATAGCCCTATAGAGAAGCCCAAACTCTCCAAAAAACGTTTTTTTCTTAGTTAGCTGCTCGTACTAACTAATCATGCACAAGTGGTTTTTACAGCATATCTCCAAACAGTGTTGTCACAACACATTAAAGAGATCCAACACCCAGCTGACCTAAATAACGTGATCATACTAGACAGAAAGAGGATTGAAAAAAAGAGATGTACTCTGAAAGTTTAAGAATTCAACAGAGAATATCGAAATCACTAAAAACCAAAGAAGACAAAGACAACACAAAGCTCCAATACTCTGCTGCAATAAGTTAAACTGAAAAAAAGTGCGTTACTGTGACTTAGTGTTAAGTTTTGCTGTGATTTATTTTTATTTATTTATTTTTATTTATTTTTTATTATTTTATTATTAAATTTGTTCGTGGAGTCCAGTTTTTTAATAGTAGTAAGAAATTATGAAGAATGAAATGTTAAACTAATTGTGAGTAAAACTAACACAATGTAGAAAATTATACATAACACAACACTTTTTGTCGACAGGATTTTCAAATAAACATCCCCTGAAGAAGTTGGAAATAAGCTAACGAAACTATGGGAAAACATGGAATAAATTAGTTTTATTTAATTCATGAAGGAAGACTGACCCATCAGCTCAGTCAAAAAACGACTCAAACAAATAAAAGTGTTCAACATTGTTAAAGGTTTTCATACCCGTCACCGAAGCGTGGGTGGTAAATTAATTTGCAACTCCACAAAGTATTGATTTGGGACCCTATAAAGTGTATATATGTGACAGCGCATAGAGGAAGGGACCTAAGGGTAAAAAAATTTAATTTGATTTTTTTTTTTTTTTGGTGTGGACAACATCTTAGCATCGAATGAGACCGGTCCCATGCCCCAAAGGTGGTCCCTCCCAGACCTAATCTTTAAAATGGCTCTCCTGAACAAAACTTTTCATCAACTTTTCACTTTTTTTGATGTGGACAACATCTGAGCATCGAATGAGACCGATCCCATACCCCAAAAGTGTTCCCTCCAAGAGATATGCGCGTTTTATGAAAGTGAAGTCGACGATTCTAAGCGCAAATAGAAATGGACCTAATCTTTAAAATGGCTGGATTTCAACCTTAAACTGGATTTTAAAAAATTGGATTTCAACCTTAGGTCCCTTTCTATTTTGCGCGTCACATATATATATATACATATATATATATATATATATATATATATATATATATATATATATATATATATATATATATATATATATATATATATATATATATATATATATATATATATATATATATATATATATATATATATATATATATATATATATATATATATATATATATATATATATATATATATATATATATATATATATATATATATATATATATATATATATATATATATATATATATATATATATATATATATATATATTCTTGATAGTCATAAACTTCTAAGACTATCTAGCCATGTCCGTCCGTGAGTCTGTTAAAAGCGCGATAGCGGTCAAACGACTTAATCTAGGATCTTGAAATTGTACATGATGATGGCATACTGTTATAACCTGTTCGGAATTGTAAATCAGGAAATTCGGCCTTAGAGGACGAACGTTTCGCCTGAAGTGACTAAACGTACCTCGGTAAAAAGTTAATGTTTTCCAATATTTGCTTAGCAAATAATAATAATAATAATAATAATAATAATAATAATAATAATGATTTATTGTGAACGGATAATAGTTAGCTGGAATGCACTCAATATCTCAAAAAGGGGCAAAGTTGCTGGAGTTTTTGGCTTATGTGGCCCAAAACACGTACCGCATGGGCAATTTATAGTCAAAATGGCCAAGTTAAAGCAAATTTTGCCTATATATAAACATTAAGTAATTCTAAATTTGTAGTAGCGTAGGAACGGACGGTGGAAGATTTGGTTAAGCCTTGTTTACTAGTTTTTTTTTTAAATTTTCCATTCCTGAAGATTCTCATCAAAAAGGGACGACATATTTATCAAGGAGACAAACACAAAACAAATTCTTATAATCAATAAAAATAAACATAGCAATTTAAGACGTCGTTAAGTTCGGCGAACCTTACACAGTCCCTACGATACCAAAGCGCAAAAAGAAAATATTCCGTTTTTGGCTCATCCTCCTGTTCCTAATGCCGTATCTTCAAAATTATAATTATTTGAATAGCTAGCAAAATTTCCTTTAGCTTAAGTACCGATATGTCTATATTGACTATCGATCACCCATTTTAACCCAGCGGGACGTTTTTTGGGAAACATGATCTAGAACGTCCACTTATTATTTTTCTTTCTTTAAGTATTTAGTGCGTTCCAACTAACAGTACCCATTTCAACCATTGACCGTTCACAAAAATTCCTATATAGACTATTTATCGTCTGTTTTGACCATACGGTACGCTTATTGGGCAATATGAGGCTTTATGCCCGTTTTTGAGGTATTTAGTGCCTTCCAACTAACATCAACAATTTAAGCCATTGAGCGCCCATAAAAAAATTATTATTTGCCAAGCAAATACTAAAAAAATGCACTTTTCCTCTTAGGAAAAATGCACTTCTCCTCTTAGGAAACTTTTTTCCCCTTTGGCATAATGCAATTTTTCAGGCTCCTAGGGTGATTCATTTGACCGCTATGGTGCTTTCGATAGACACATGGGCGGACGGACGAACATGGCTACATCGTCTAAGAATTTAGCGACAATAAAGAATATAAGTATGGTCCCATATTATTAGATCGTGGTATTGCGAACGGAATGACAAATTTAGTATATCATTCACCTTTAGGTAGAGGGTACAAAAAGGTTGAACACCTTTTTTATATTGAAAATTTCAAGTGGTTTAACTAATGACTCTTGTATGACTCATTGAAAACACTTTCAAAATCAGAAAAGTTATAAGTGAGTTCCCAAAGCATTTTAAAAACACTTCACTTAACCCTTTACTAGATAGACATAGACGACTTAATTATGCCATTATCCTGCAGGATAAAGATGATTTAGAAGCTTCTTGACAAACTGTAGAGTGTTTTATATTTGCTTGAGTGTTTTTATTTTTTTACAAACACACAAAAAAAACAATTCCCTAGAAGACTTACAGAACTTTGTGGACAAAACATTGCTCACATTTTGTGAAACACGTTGCGAAGATGAAAATCTTTAGTAAACCCTTAACTTTTTTTCTTTTTTCAAAGAAATACTGGGAATGTAAAGGTGTCACACCACTAAACCTCACCATCCCACCCTTCAAAATGTGTCACATAAATGCACTGCGTTGTACATACGAGCAAATCAGTTAAAATGATCACGCACCTAAATTCAAACAACAACAACAACAACAAAAAGCAAACAATAGCAGCGGAAGTAATGCATACGTACATAAATGCATACTCTCATATAAATTAAACATAACAATATCATCGAGTTTAGACGTTTGTCAAATATTTACCTTCCCAACCCCATTTTCTACACGTCGGCTAAAAATCAGGAAATATCATTCAACTTTATCCGTTGACGCCCTTAAATACTCCTAACATGTTTCTGAAAGGCGTTCCGTTAGCCCCAAGGTTAATATATGTGAATACGACCAACGACAGAAGCTACGACAACATCAGGCGTGTTGGAAATATGGCAAGAAGGAAGGCGCACTACAAAACTGAAGGGTAACCCAGCGTAAACAAGCGACAAACCGTGTTAAAGTTAAAGCTTTATGAGACCCCAAACAGAATCTCGAAAATATTCTTTAACACAAACAGCAGCAAGCTAGAGCAGCTGGATGGGGCCTAACGCAAGAAGAACGCAAGGATATGGATGGCACACATACACACGCGCTCATGCGTATGTGCTTACGCAAAATAAAATTAATATTCCATCTTGTTATCAAGAGGAGGCAGCAAGGAGCAAACAGAATGCGAAGCAACGAAAAGAAATACCGGAGTGAATGGAAAGGGGACATGTCAAAACATTGACGGCAAACAACACGTAACACTAATGCGAATCTACGCATATTTCACATACAAGGGTCGGCAGTGGAAGTTTTGTTGTGAGTGCATCTACCAAGCGTACTACATGTTACATAAGCGTTTTTTTTACCCTCCACCATACAATGGAGGGTATATTAGTTTTGTCATTCTGTCCGTAACACCTTGAAATAATCATCGGAGACCCAACAAAGTATATATATTCTTGATCCCCGTAAAATTCTAAGACGATCTAGCCATGCTGTCCGGCTGTCCGTCTGTCTGTCTGTTGAAAACAAGATAGAGTCTGTATGAAAACAGCTAGGGAGCTGTGGTACAAACATGTGTAGTTAACCTTGCATGGTTGGTATTGAAAATGGGTTACATAGGTCTACGGGAAGTTGGACCCTCAACCGACACTACCTCATAAAAATTACTTTTTTATTTGGAAATATCCGTCCAGTTTCATGAGCAAAATCACTGAAATTTTGCAAATAATAATCTCTAAATAGGCGCAATCATCTATGTAAAAATGGTTTAGAATGGGCCACCATTTCTTGTACCTCCCACACAAACGGCCTAATGGGCCTTGAGAAATAATATGACTATAACTCACCACAAACTTGACCTATTGAAATGAAATTTTACACATCAAGATTTCTATATACAACACACTTCCACGCTGAATTCGGTTGAGATCGGAAAAGTCCTACTGGTACCTCCCACACTAACGGTCTCATGGGCCTTGAAAAATAATATGACAATAACTCACCACGCACTTGACCTATCGAGACGAAATTTTCGGCATAAAAATTAATATATAGAACAGACTTTTGCGCTAAATTTGGCTAAGATCGGAAAGGCCCTGGTACCTCCGACACAAACGGTCTCATGGGCCTTGAAAAATAATATGACAATAACTCACTACAAGCTTGACCTATCGAGATGAAATTTTCTGTATAAAGATTATTATATAGAACACACCTCTGCGCCAAATGCTGTTGAGATCGGAAAAGTCCTACTGGTACCTCCCACACAAACGGTCTCATTGGCTTTGAGAAATAATATGACGATAACTCACCACAAGCTTGACCTATCGAAATTAAACTTTTCACATACGAGGGCGGTTCGGAAAGTTCTTAGCCTATCAATGAAAGAGAATAATTAGTTTTTCAAAAATATTTTTATTTTTCAATATAATCTCCTGAAACTTCAATACACTCAGTCCATCGCTTATCTAGCAATTATATCCCTTGATTAAAATAGTTTTCCTCAAGGTCTTCAAAATAGTGGTTTAAAACTGTAATTGCATCTTCATTTGAGGTAAAACGCTTGCCAGCAAGGAATTTTTTTAGATTTGGGAACAGTTAAAAGTCACTGGGAGCTAAATCAGGAGAATAAGGTGGGTGGTCAAGCAACTCGTACTTTAATTCGTTGATTTTAGCCATTGTTAAAACACTCTCGTGCGCTGGTGCGTTGCCTTCATGAAAAATTATTTTTTTGTGTTGCAAGCCAGGACGTTTTTCTCGAATTTGTACATTTAATTGATCTAAAAGGTTGCAGTAGTACTCTGAATTTATTGTTTTACCCTTTTGCAGAAAGTCAATCAATAAAATACCTTTGAAGTCCAAAAAACCGTTGCTATAAACATACCAGGCGGTTGAATTGTTGTTGCCTTCTTTGGGGCACTTCCTCCAGCTTCAGTCCATTGTTTGTATTGTTTTTTTTTGTCTCTGGAGTATAGTGGTGGATCCATGTCTCATCAACAGTTATGAAACGACGCTTAAAATCCATTTTATTTCGCTGAAAACGATCCAAACAAGCTTAAGAAATGTTCATTCTTATGCGTTTTTGGTCGACTGTTAACAAGTCCGGCACCCATCTTGCAGAAAGCTTTTTCATCTTTAGTTCTTGATGCAAAATTAAATGGACTCGGTCATTTGAGATGCCCATGATATTAGCTATTTTACGCACTTTTATTCGTCGATCATTTAATACCATATCATGCACTTTGGCTACAATTTCTGTTGTTGATGCTGTTTTTGGACGTCCACTACGTGGTTCATCTTCAATGCTTGTACGACCACGTTTAAATTCAGCAACCCAATTTTTTACTGTTGCTTATGAAGGAGCAGTTTCACCTAACACATTCACCATATCATTATAAATTTCTTGTCCCGATAAACCTTTTTTATGTAAATATTTAATGAAACCACGCATTTCTAATTTTTCCAATGTAAAAAAATCGCGGATGCGTCTTTTGTGAACACCTGTTTCAAAATGAAGGAGTTGCCAGATCGAAACAACATCGAAATTTAACATGTGTTCATAGCAGAGATGGAAGTTTCCAAAACACTTAACTTTTTTCTGTTTATACCGCGCTTTTTGTGCTAGGCTAAGAAGTTTCCGAACTGCCCTCGTAAAGATTTCTAAATTTGGTTAAGACTAGTTAGTCCCTTCTGGTACCTCCCATACAAACGGTCTTATGGGCCTTGAGAAATAATATGACAATATCTCACCACAAACTTGACCTATCGATATGAAATTTTCCACATAGTGGAGACTTCAATATATGCCGCGCAACTTTGCAAACAAATTCAACAGGAACTTTTCTCGAACAAAAAGGCTTTTCATCATTGTTAGAAAAATCTGTACCAACAACTAAACACGGAACACATATCGATTTGGCGTTCACAGTCATCATGATGCTATAGTAATAGGCATTTAGTTTTTATTTATAATAATTTTTAGGCTTCTTAATAAGAAATATTGTGAGTAAATAATAAAAAAAGACAAAAAAAAGAAAATATGTCAATTTTAAGTTATAATTGTTAGTTATATTGCTTTAAATAAATTACAATGAATAAATTACAAAAATTAAAAAATAGTTATTTATTTGGGAATCTGGTGGAGGGTATCCAAAGTTCGGCACAGCCAAACTTAATATTTTTTACTTGTTTTTGTTAGCGTTGTAGAAGAACACTACGTTCGTAGTAATGATAGGCATTTTACACGCACTAAAAAGTTCTGGTTAGAAGATGGTCGCGTCAATAACACAGTGTGACAGAGAAAACATACCTGGGAAATGATATTATTTTTCTTGTAGATCTTGCTGAGTACAACAAGAAACCAGTTTTGCAATTTCCCAAACACCTCCAAAATCTGGAGTTACGAGTAAAAACCCGGGTTTTCGGATCATTCGCACTTATAACTTGGATGAATATCAACTGATTTATTTTCGGCTGATTTAGAAAGAAGAAACTGTGGCCTTTCGAATGGTGTATACAGTTTTAAAATCACACTGAAAAAAATCAGTTTTTTTTTGAATATCTCAGTATGCCGTTTGTCATGTAAACATATTGTTTTAGTTTTTGTTCATTTGTTTTGTTTGATTTATCACTTCTTGTTCACTTTGAAACTGTATTTATAAAAAAGTTAGCAATTTGATAATAGTCGAGTGTAATTAACCACAAAAATGTGTGATAAACGTAATAACTTTTGTTGCATTTGTGGCCTATTAACGGATATCAGTCATAGGCGTGATTTAAAAAAAAAATATTGCTCTGGTGGAAGTACACAACAAAGTCTTCAATCGTTCTTACAAATCCAGTCGCTGGTAAGAGCCAGAATTTGTAAGTGAAAATTGCTGTGCAACATTAAAAAAATACAAAGTTCAACCTTCAATTTCTGTGTCCTTTTGTACGCCTATGACTTGGCATCATCAGCTCTGGCATAAACCAGATGATTGCTACTTTTGTGAAACAAATATTTCAGGGCACACTTTTAATACCCGCAAAAATGTAAAGTACGCAAATGTTGTAAGTGTAACAAAACCGATGTCTGGTAATGATAAAGTTCCGACAACGAGCATACACTACGCGTCATCAGGTTAGCACACCCCTATAAGCTTAATATAATTGCTCTTATAGTTGTTGTTGTTAAGATGCAGCAATATTTTTTTACTGTATATTTCTAATCTTCTTCTAATTTCGGAGTAAAGATCCCGTTATCCGGTTTTTGCTACTTTCTTTTATTTTTGATGGAAAAGTGTGCTCTATTTTTGCGTCATCAGGTCAGCACATGTAAATTCTTTTTTGTTTAACTTTAACAGTTGAACGCGTATTGCATCCAAATTTTGTATACTGCTCAAGTAGCCTGTTAGATTTAATATGAGTAAAGGAAAATCGCTATCCGTAGAGGAGAAATCCAAAATTGAAGCTTACAAAGAAGCAGGGCTGTCATTAAGTTCAATATCCAAAAAAAATGGACAGAAGTCGTAAAGATATATCATTATTCCTGAGCAATAAATTGGCAAAATGGCAAAAAAAAATAAAGGAGGGAATAATATAATGATTTCCGCTGCTGATAAGAGAGATTTTGAGAGAAGCCTCGATCAGGGAAAATGTTATTGTTTAAGCGAGCTTATCTACAGTTCAAAGAGTGATACGTAGTGCACCCCATTTAAAAAGACTCAAATTGAAGAAAAAACCCCACTGAACGTTGCTCTAAAGGAAATGCGCTTGGAATCTGCGCGGGAGCACATGGCATGGAATTCTGATTGGCGCTACGTTGTCGTCTCGGATGAAAAAAAATTTTATTTGGAAGGTCCAGGTGGATACAACTACTACTTCCATGATCTTCGCAAAGAGGAACACCTGTTGGATCGCCTTCATAGTAGGGTTTGGGGGTATGGGGAGCCATCTCCTATTATGGTACGTGCGAGTTACAGTTTTTGAATACAAATATGAATGCAAACACCTACAAAAAAGTACTTCAAAACGTTTTTTCCCAATTTCAAAACTTGTTCGGAAATCTGCCATGGATTTTCCAACATGATAATGCCCCGATCCATACAGCGCGGGTGGTTAAGTCATGAATTGAGGAACAAAATGTCCGTTTAATAATAGAAAACGTATGGGGATGGCTGTCTCGTAAAGTTTACGAGTCTGGGAAACAATATTCCAACAAAGAGGAGCTAATTGAAGGCATCAAGGACGCTTGGTCCAGTATTTCTCTAAATTATATTGGAAAATTGTATGAGTCGCTTCCCAATCGAATCTATGAGGTCATTCTCAACAAAGGAGGATCGACACATTATTAAATTTTGTTTAAATACATTTAAATTACTATATATAAAAGTTCATAAATAATTTCATGGCTAAAAACCTTATCAACAATGAAAAAAAGTGATCTGTGCTAACCTGACGACCAAATTTGAATTGTTATTTTTTGTGTTATTTTTCGAAATAATCCAAAAAATATATTTAAAAATAAAAAATCAGTATTTTTGTGTTTTATTTAACTCAGAATTGAATCGGCCATAAACGAAAATAATTTAAATTAATTTTAAAACCATTAGTGTTTTAAGTTTCGTTTCTAAACCACCTACACGAGGGTATGTGCTAACCTGATGACGCGCAGTGTATGTGGTTTTGAAGCTGAAAAATATTTTTTCATTAAATGCTGATTTCTGCTATCTCGTTCGCGATTTAAGTTTGTCAAATCGACAGGCTGAAATCCTTGGGTCGCGATTTAGGCAGTGGAATTTGGTGGATGAAGATTTTCGTGTAACTTTCTGTAGAAGAAGTGGCCGGACATTGTTATTTGAAGAAAGTTGTAAGACTGGTGAAAATGATAGTAATCTCTTATATTGCGCTGATATATCCAAACTTCTTTCGGCATTAAGTCATAATTACAAGTCAGACGAATGGCGACTTTTCATTGACGGTTAATGTAAAAGTACGTATTCAACAAACATATTGATTTTAATAGATTTTAATCTTTTTATATAAAATATGTAATGCTGTTTCTAGGCTTGACATAACAAAAATCTGTTACCATCTGTTCTAATCGCATATGCGACTAGTACAAAAGAAACGTATGAAGTTATGAACCAAATACTGTGATTCGTCAAATATGACTTGCATAAATGGAAAGTCGTCGCTGATTTAAAGGTTTTGACAATTTTATTTGGTATGCAAGGTGGTTACACAAAATATCCATGTTATATTTGTGAAAAGCATGAAGAAAAAACATTTTAAAAATCCCATTAGTTACAGTTGATAAGGTTGTTCTGCCACCACTGCATCTAAAGTAAGGATACATGAAACAATTTGTAAATAAACTTGATGTAAACGCTGAAGCTTTTTGCTATCTTAGAGCGGTGTTCCCAAAATTAAGCGAAACCAAAATTAAAGATGGTATAAATTTCATTACAGATCTTATATTTGCTCTCGCGTTTATTAGTTATGATGAATTTCAGGTATATTCATTTGACCTCAAATTCGTAAAGTTATGAGAGATGAGAATAAGCCGAAGCCAAAATTGAAGAAGGTATAAATTTCTTCACAGATCTAATATTTGCTCTCGCGTTTATCAGTTCTGATGAATTTCAGGTATATTCATTTGACCTCAAATTCGTAAAGTTATGAGAGATGAGAATAAGCGACAACTACGAGTATGTCGCGATTGTTGATGAATTTTTGAGTGCGAATGGTGAAATGGGCTGCACCATGTCAATTAAAATTCATTTCCTCCATTCACGTCTAGACTTCTTCCCAGAAAACCTGGGCCAGTTTAGTGATGAACAAGGCGAACACTTTCATCAAGAAATAAGTACAATGGAAAAACGTTTTGAAGGAAAAAATAAAATAAAAATGATTTCCGAATATTGCTGGTCACTTAAACTGGATACTGATAATGTTCATTTAAAAAGAAAACGGTGAAACAAACATTTCTAAGTAGTATTGCCAATAATTGTGTTTTTTCAAAAAATGTTGTTTTAATAAAAGCTGAATAAATCAATTAGTTTTTTACGGTTTTTTAAAAATGACACCGAATTATTTTATTTTCTAGTTCAAAAACTGCTCGGTTCCCTTTAAAAAATTCTGTGTAAAAACGCATCCAAAGTTAAAAAATTACAAACAAATTTAAAAAAAATCAGATTTTTGAAAAAATACACAGATTTTTTTCAGTGTGATTTTAAAAGTGTATACACTGTTCTAAAGGCCGCAGTTTCTCCAAGTTATCCAAACAAGTTACTGGCATATAAGTGCGTGAGATCCAAAAAACCGTTTTTCCTCGTAACTCCAGATTTGGGAGGTGTTTGGCAAATTTAAAAACCGGTTTCTTGCTATCACTTCCCAGGTATTTTAACTTCATTCTATTTTGTTGCAATCTGTAATTGCATGTTTTCTACTTAAAAATTATGTTTGTCGCAATCATAGAATTGTTATTTGAATTTCATTTTAACCATAGTACTTACTTATTTAAATCCTTAAACTTCATATTAAGGAAAAAGGAGGAACTACTCTTAAATTAGTAAGCTGTGCACGATTCAATTCGTATACTCACTGACCTACTGTTTGACGGCGGCTCCGAAACTTTTATAATTTTTATAGAAAAGTTTTTACATGGCTTAGTGATAAATCTCCTACTCACAAATTTACATGAGGTGGAAAAACCGCTGCCGAAAAATTGTTAAATGTTCTCACTTGAGGTTGAACCTAAGCTTACTGACATGATAGTCGTGCACACTTCCTAGCGGTATAATTTAGGGTGATCAATCTAGAGGTATTTCTTTCAACTTTATTTTTTTCAGTATTGTTTGCCATTTCATCATGGAAACATTTACACCGTGAAAAGCACGGTTTGATGCGGTTTATGGCTGGATAAATAATCGGTTCATATTTTTTTAAATTTTGTAACGGGTGATCAATCTAGAGGTATTTTTTTCAATGTGGTTTTTTCACAGATTACGCGTGAGTTGAATTAAAGTTTTTTTCAGTACTGTTTGCCGTTTTATCATGGGAAGACTTACACTGCAAAAACCACGGTTTGTTGCTGCACGGGCTGGTAGAATCACCGGTCCATATTTTTTCAAAAATCATGATGGCCGGAACATAACCGGGAATGGTGCTCGCTATCACGCCTGTAATCTTGACCACATTTCGTTTCACGGGACGGTGCCACTTGCCAAACAGCTGCTCAAACAATGGATCTATTTAGAGATCATTTCGAAGAGCAGCTAATTTCACGTTTTGGACCGGTGAGTTGGCCGCCTAGATCAAGGGGCTACGTAAAGTCCAAAGTCTATGCTGACAAACCAGATACGATTCAGATTTTGGAAGTCAACACTATGAGTGTCATTAATGCCATACCGGTCGAAACGAGGCATCCAAAAATGGACCCTTAAAATGGACACCCTGAGGCGTAGTTGCGGCCACCAGTTGAAGGAAATTATATTCAAAAGAAATGACATAAAATGTCTTTTCGAATGAACAATAAAGATTCCATTCCAGATTTGTTTTTCTGGTGTTGTTAATGCACCCAGTTATAAAAACGGGAAGAAAAACTCACTTTCCTACATTCTATTGTGGATATTGTGGATTTTGTCCACAAGAAGCAAAATAATTTTAAATTTATTTTATGCATTGACATACGATATGATCTACATTTAGAGCAGTGAGAAAGTGCGTTCCGAATTTAAGCAGAGTGTCAAAGAAAAATCAAAGAAATTGAGTGGAACTGGCAAAGAAGTTCTTTAAAGCAAACAACTAATTTATTTTCCAAAATTACTAAGATCCTTCGAAGGCTTTATACAAAATGTATTTTACACGGTCGGTGTTGTTCAAGAGGAAATCTGGTTATTTTCATGCCTTAAAACGGCTTTTGTGGTTCCGATTATAGTGTCCAAAACCCAAAACCGGCATTCCGGTGTCTCAAAAATAGCTAAAATCCGTCAAGTTGGTTAAACCTGTTTCTTGCTGTCGGGTTTTCCGGTTTTCGGTATTTTGTATTGTATTTAATATCAGTTTAATATTGTGCCCTAGCGCCACTTTGACATGAGCTATTTAACCACTAAATCTATTTGATCAATTTGTAAGATAATTTCAATTCTGTAGTCTCATATGTCTCCGACTTACGGCCTTGTGTTCCTTCTAGAAATCATGGCAATATATATACATTTATGTCGCCAAACATTAGAGGACGGTTTTTAGGGCCCAGAGCCTAATGAATGCACAGGTGGAATGCACAGGCCTCAATTTCAGCCATATCAGAAAACTTATGTCATATTCAGTTTTGTAAGATTTTTTTTATTCCTGAGAACCCATATGTCTATTCTTGACTAGTTCCCGAAAGTAAGACGAATTCTGAAAGTAAGAAAATACTAAGACTAGAGTGAATATTCCAGAATTTTTGAGTACCCACATTTTCATGTTATAAGGGACATTTTTGGAGCCCCGAGGGATCTTTTTGGCGCCCCAAGGGACCTTAGACCTTAGAGACATAAATACTGTTACACACGTTTTATGCTGTAAAATTAATAGTACTGAATGTTTATGGACCAAATATTTTTTAATATATTCATTGACGTATATTGTATCCAAAAAGAATCTATTTATTCGAAATGTCCGCATTTTGCCTTTACACACGCCTTAAAACGCACTGGTCAATCATCAGTAGCTGCACGAACCTCGTCCATTGGAAAATTTGCCACAGGCCGAACCAAAACAGTCTTAAGAGATCCAATGTTGGGGTATCTTTTGTGCCAAACCGTGTCCTCTAAAACCGTCCACAATTTGTAATCCAATGGGTTCAAATCTGGAAAATGGCCATCAGGAAATTCTTCAGAGGAAATGAACGCTAGCAAATTGTTTCGAAGCCATGCCTATTACGTTTTAGCCTTAGGGGCCGGCGCAGAATCCTGCTGGAAAGTTCATGGCTGGTTTTGGAACAGGAAATTGTTAAGAGGCTTCACAACAGCTTCCAAAATGGTTTCTTGGTAAACTTTGGCCGATGTTTTGACTACTTGCTCGAAGAAATGCAGGTCAGTGACCGCATCGTAAGAGACACCCCACCAAACCATGACTGAATCTGGGTGATGACCCTTTTCCACCCTTGGGATCAGTTCAGATGCTTCCTAAGATGATCGCGCATACACTCTATAATACCGCTTGTTAAATTTTTCCTGAACGGTAAAATTGTTTGTCATCGGTGAACAAAATTTTTCTGTGCAAGTTATCAGCGTGATTCTCCAAAAGACATTTGACGTTTGAAAAATCCTATATTTTTTTAAAGTCCCAAGTATTTTTTAATGATTCGACTTATGGACTTTTGCGTGATATTCATCTCACGGGCCATGATTATCTGTTTTCGGAGCGGATTTCTGCGAATTCTTGATTTAACGGCGTTAATGACATGCGGTATTCGAACAGAGTGGCCGGTCGCGGTCATTTACATCTCCAGTCTCCTAAGACAGTTGTATGCATCGGTAGACGAACATGCGGCGCTATTACAGCGATACGGTTATCATTATCTAACCACTCCATGAATGTCAAAAAAATACTTATATATCTTTAGTGGAGAGAACGAATCCAAAAATTAATTCATTTTTAGTTTTGGCTCATATAAGGTCGGACTAAGGGGCTGAATAAACAAAAAAACTTATGGGCAAAAGACCGACCATTGGAAAATGTGGGCGAATGGGTACTAAGATTAAATTCTATTTTACAACGACTTCAAATAAGCCATTACTTATAGTTTGAATTTTTATTTGATATTAAGATCGGACCCGACCCAACCCAAACATGGTTCACTTTTATAGTGAATCCACTGTAAGGGGCACATAAGAGCAGGCCTAGCCATATCCTTCTTCGGTTACAGCCGCATGAAAACTAACAGAGTTGTTGCCAATTCTCTACTTAGTAGGGACATAATTACTGTTACAACATTGAACACACCCATTTCAATAGTAGAACTGAACATACCCCGTTAATGTCATATAGGTTTTGAAAGCGAATCTCAATAGCGTTAGTCTGTAACGGGATTTTAAAATTGTTTCAACTTTCATCATGGAGTGGTCAGATAATGAGAACCGTATCGCTGTAATAGCGCTTTTCAAGTGTGAAATAAAAAAAACGATATTTTCAAAACGCTCCGGCTACTAGGGATTAGCCGCATGTTCGTCTACCGATGCATAAAACTGTTGGAGGAAACTGGAGATGTAAAAGACCACCACCGGTCGGGCCGCCCACGCTCTGTTCGAACACCGCATGTCATCAAAGCCGTTAAATTAAGAATTCACAGAAATCCGCTCCGAAAACAGAAAATCATGGCCCGTGAGATGAATATCACGCAAAAGTCCATTAGTCGAATCATTAAAAAAGACTTGGGACTTGGGGCTTTCAAACGACGTACCGGACATTTATTGACTGCAGCTTTTAAAAAAAGGATTGAAAAATGCAAACGTCTTTTGGTGAAGAACGCTGTTTACTTGCACAGAAAAATTTTGTTCACCGATGAAAAATGTTTTACCGTTAAGGAACAAATTTAATTTAGCAAAATGGTAGAGTGTATGCGCGGTCATCTAAGGAAGCATCTGAACTGATCTCAAGGGTGGAAAAGGGTCATCACCCAGCTTTAGTCATGGTTTGGTGGGGTGTCTATTACGAACGGGTCACTGACCTGCATTTCTGCGAACAAGGATTCAAAACATAGGCCAAAGTTTACCAAGAAACCGTTTTGGAAGCTGTTGTGAAGCCTCTTAAAAATTCCCTGTTTCAAAACCAGCCATGAACTTTCCAGCAGGATTCTGCGCCGGCCCCTAAGGCTAAAACGTAATAGGCATGGCTTCGAAACAATTTGCCAGCGTTTATTCCTCTGAAGAATTTCCTGATGGCCATTTTCCAGATTTGAACCCATTGGATTACAAATTGTGGACGGTTTTAGAGGACACGGTTTGGCACAAAAGATACCCCAACATTGGATCTCTTAAGACTGTTTTGGTTCGGCCTGTGGCAAATTTTCCAATGCACGAAGTTCGTGCAGCTATTGACGATTGGCCAGTGCGACATAAAGTGTGTTTAAAGGTAACAGGCAAATAAGAAGATTATTTTGAATACAATATACATCAATAAATATATTAAAAAATATTTGGTCCAAAACAATTAGTACTTTATATTTTACAGCATAAAACGTGTGTAACAGTATTTATGTCCCTACTAAGTAGACACAAAACTTTCGCTGCATCTCTCGCTCAATAAAAAGAAAAACTGAAACAAAACCGACAAACACGAAAATATCTGAGTTAAGATATTTTGAAGGACTTAAGAAACTTCTGTACTTAGTTCAAGTTGATTCTCCCATACATGCTGGCAGCGCGCACGGTTGACTAAATGCCGTCACACACTTCAAGCTGACAAGAAAAACAGCTTATTCGGCAAAATCGCAGTAAGAACAAGAAAACAACAGCAGAAGCTGCAAAAAGAAAACTGAAACGAAATGAATGTGTGTCACATAAAGAAACGTGCATTATCCGTTCGTACAAGAGCCAAAAAACCCGTCCATGATTTTCCAGCCATTACACGTTTGTCACCGCATCTTCGTTGGTACAACACGACTGACAGCAGACAAAACGCACATGATGCTGGTTAGGGAAAGATCTACACACTAGACCAGGAAAAGCCGTAGCCGCTGTCTCTGCCTCTATGCCAAGCAATGCCAGATACTACAAACGTGTGCGAATCGTATCGGCTGAAGTCAGTTAAGAGGGCGGGGGGCGTAAATACCCGGTATGTTGAAACACTTACTCTAATGATACAGTGTATTTTTGTAACGAAAAGTCGTCTAAATGTAACACGAATGAATCCTGGTGAAATGTTTGCTTAGCTTTGATATCATCCGATATCATCCCAGCAATAGTCAGTGGCACTAATGTGACCGCCTTAGGGGGCAATATTTGATGTATAATAATACGAAGATGAGTAAATGTATCTGTCTTAGAACGAAGTTTGATTCAGTAGCACGCATTACACGGTTACTAATTAAAAAAAGGAACGCGTTCTTGATAATGATGAGGAACTAACTCTACTTCATTACTACACCCTAGATTTGTAGGTGTACTAAATTAGTCATTCTGATTGCAAAATCTGAAAAGACACTCGTTCATTGGTGTATAAACAAATAAAGAAAAGCTAAGCTGCCTCAAATGTCGGTTGACCAATTTAGGTCGAGTAAAGGAACAGCATGCTTTAAACAAAGTGACACACTTTAATTCATATGGGTCCCTGGTCATTTTAACATTGAGGACAATGAAAAAGCTGACGAACTTGCAAGGAAAGGATATGCGCAACATTCAGTAGATTTGGACAACTTCACTCCTTTAAAGCCTATGGTAGAGTGTTTGTTTCGAATACCACTGAGGGGTTTTCCCCTATATATGCTATAAATTGCGTTGGTGAGCGGAGTGGGAAAAGAGAGAGCATTAGTAATTGACATTGACATTGAATTTCTGGATGTCGTTATTGGTGCGAAATACATTTGCCGAAAGTCGATTCAACATACGGACAGTACAGGCATAAAACGAATTCGATCGATAGTGTATAGTGCGGTCAACCGGCCAATCGATAATAAATGGGTGTTTGCCTGCCGAACAGCCTTAAGTCAGGATTAAGACTAAGAATGTCTGTAGAACACAAATCATGAAAGTAACGATAGAACAACACAACCCACATTCCGACGATGGTCCAAGGAGACAATAGAGTTTGATTCACTACTTACTGTCACCTATCAGCACCATCGCTCTCCTTTGAACACTATCAAGTAGCTCCAGGGATGATTTTGAAGCACCTGCCCATATGGAGTTGTTTTTGATCTTTCGAGAAAGATATCGAAACTAATATTCTGCTTTCGAAAACTCGAAAGGAACAGCCTTCGGCCATTGTGCCAAGCCTAAAGCACTTGTAATAATAACAAACCAAAGAACAAGAGCGCACAGCATGCCGTGTACTGGCTTGGATGTATACCCTTAGGGTATAAGCCACTCCTTTCTGCGGCACTCTACTTTATAAGTAGACCAAGTCGAGAGCAAAATCATCCCAAAATTAACGAAGATTCGTAAAGAAAATTTTATTGTTTGAAAGACCACAAATGTCTATTGTTGAAGAGGACAGCAAGGATCAAAAAAAACCCTTATATAAGAAATGTAGACATATCCTAATATTTAATGCTTATTGAGATAAGTAAGAAAATTTCACTGTTTCTGAGTAACCGTACGAGTATGCCGATGTTCGATAGCACCTTATTTTCAGAACTCTAGGAACCTTTGACCTCAAATAAAATCTAAATGTGGAATAAATATTATTTTTGAATTAGTGATGATACGTTTTGTTGTTTTGAATATCCATTTGTGCACAGTTAAAGGACGACGATTTTTGGTAATCTATGGAAAGTTTATTTTTCGATTCGTGACGATACGCTTCGTTGTTTTTTAGTACCCATATGTCCATAGATAAAGAAGGCCGATTTAAGATCATCTATGGAAAGGTTTGAGTACAATATTGGCCCAAATCTTAAATATAGGCATATTATATTATTTAAAAACTGTTAATTTTTCGGGCGGCTTTAGGTTAAGGCCTCCAATTAGGCCAAATCGTAAATTTAAAATTCATGACAAAATTCCACTGTTTCAGAGTTCTCTTTAGTCCCTGTTTGTAAAGACCTTTTTTCAGGACCCTAGAGACCATGTCAATGACTTAAAATAAATACCCATATGATTTTTCGATATTTTTATTGGTTCAAGATTTAGAAAATGCCTATGTGCATTGCTTTATAGTACATATCATAAAATTATAGAAGAAGGCCTATGTGTTTTTCTTCACATACGAGGGCGACCGCAAAAGTAACTGGCCTAACATAAAACGAACCGTTTTTTTTGGAATTATTATTATTTATATTTCAACATAATTTCCTTCCAACTCAATACACTTCATCAAACGTTTTTCAAGTTGTTTAATTGCATCCGAAAAATAAAATTTTTCAAGACCTTCAAAATATGTCTCAGTTTCAGCAATAACCTCGCTATTGGACGAAAACTTTTTGCCAACGAGAAATTTTTTTAAATTTGCAAACAAGAAATATTCAGAAGGAGCTAAATCTGGACTTTATGGTGAATGCGGAGCAATTTCAAATCGTAATTCGGCCAGTTTTTGTTGAGTTAAAAATGCAGTGTGTGAAGGAGCATTATCTTGATGAAAAATAACTTTTTTTTCTAAATGCGGTCGTTTTATCTTGATTTCTTCACTCAACCGATCCAATAATGCACAATAATATTCACTATTTATAGTTTTTCCTTTCTCAAGATAATCAATAAATATTATACCCCTTTGCATCCCAAAATACTGTGGCCATTACTTTTCCTGCTGACTTAACAGTTTTCGCCTTCTTGGGACCACTTTTACCAGCTTCTATCCATTGTTTTGACTGTTCTTTGCATTCTGGGATGTAGTGATGGATCCATGTTTCATCAACAGTTATGAATCGGCGCAAGAATGCTATTAGATTACGCTGATAAATCGCTAAAAGCTCCTCGGAATTGGGGAAAAGTCAACAAACGCGTCACCCATCTTGCGGATAGCTTTTTCATGTGGAGTTCATCATGTAAAATACTCCAAACTTGTTTTTCGTGTATTTTAACAATATTAGCAAGTTCTCTGAGCTTTATTGGTCTATCTTTAGTCACTTCATTAAATATTATTCTAATGTTTTCAATAGAAGTAGCAGTTTTCGGTCTTCCAGAGCGTTGTTCATCTTCCGTACTTGAACGACCCATTATAAATTGTTGAACCCAGGATTTCACGGTGGAGTATGATGGTGCATTATCACCATGAACAGAATCCAAAGGTTATACGCACAGAAAATGTGCGTATAACCTTTCATATAAAAGTGTTTAATTAGCGCACGAAACTCTTTATTTTCCATTTTTCAAAAATTATAAAACTTGTTTACTTCAATCACCTGTAACAAAGAAAATAATCATTAAATATTTCGGAAATTTTGGACAGATGGCTTATAAAAGATTGCTCTTAAAAAACAAAAACAAAAAAGTTGCTAGTAAAACAGAAAATGTGCCAGGCGAGTTAGTTTAGCGGTCGCCCTCGTAGGCCTTTTCAATTTCCAAATAAATAATTCTATATGGTTTGATATGGTCCAGATGCTTAACAGTTCACTGCCATTCCTTAGAACAAATTTATAGTAAACTGTGTCCAGATCAAACAATAAATGTGGATTTTGAGGCCTTTGTACGAGGGCTGTATAAAATCATGGACCGATATAGTCTAAACTAGAAACAGTTAATTTTCATGTCATACAACTACTTCGTGTCCGTCGAGATCCGACAAAAAATGCAGTGTCTTGTGCACCGGAACCTGAACTCGGAAAGCTACTTTGTATGGGGGCTATATCAAAACATTGACAGATTTGGCCCATATTTAATCCTAAATAGGCCTTGACCAAGTTTCAGCAGTCTAGGGCAATCTTCTGGTGCCGACTTTTATAAAAAAATACCCTCAAAAGTGTGATTTTTACAGATGTTGTTTGAGTCCTTGCATAAATTACCTTTTTTTCTCTGAATGGATTTGGTACATTATTAATCCCAAACAACATACAACAACAATATATTTCTGTGCAAAGTTTGGGCTTCCTAGGTTGATTATTGTGGCCGGCATCATGCTTTCAACCGACACACTGATAGGTGGATGGTCAGACATCGCTATAGCGTTTTAGAAGTGTACGTTGATCAAAAACATTTATACTTTATAGGGTATCAGATCAATATTTTGAGGTGTACCAAGCGAAATGCTAAATATGGTACACCCCCATCCTTTGTGAAGGATATAAAAGGGCTTATGTGAAAAATATTTATTTTTTTTTTATTTTAATACAGAAAAGGCAATACTAAAGGCCTATGTGACATTGTTGTGCCACACAAAATCGCCCCATAAGCTCAATTTTTTTTTAGTAAAAACGTAGCAAATCTATTTACGAATCGACTGCAATAACTGATTATCGAAAATTCCACGAAATAAATAAATGCAACAATTTTTTATCTCTCCTGTACAGTATCGGAAAAACACATAGGCCTTCTGCTGCGAACACCTACGATGTATAACAACGCAATTCCTTCAAAACTTATAATATATTATCTTACAGGATTTGCATTTATTTGATGGTTGATGCTAGGGCCAAGGAAGTAAAAAAAATAATAATCAACCATTATTTGCATATCATCAAGTATGTACTAATTTTATAAA
The DNA here is from genome assembly GCA_963513945.1 of Hydrotaea diabolus. Lineage (NCBI taxonomy): Eukaryota > Metazoa > Arthropoda > Insecta > Diptera > Muscidae > Hydrotaea > Hydrotaea diabolus. The sequence goes on from OY740718.1 coordinate 170,934,767, forward strand.
TTTTCATAAATTTGATCTGCACCTAGTACACTTGAATCTACAAGCTATCTATAAATAAGGGAATACATGCTTCGAAAGGAAAATAATAACCTTACAACTACAAATATTAGTATATTCTACAGAATATTCACGATTTACCCCATATGGGGACAGGACCAACAACTTGAGATACGGTAGCAGATTCCTTCGCGCTAAGATGTATTGGTACGCCAAAAAATTATCCGATACATAAAATATAAACATTAAGAGAAAAGTGAATGATTTTGGGCACAAGTAATAAATTATAAATTGAAGTTTTTTTTATTAATATTAAGGTCTCTTAAAAAGAATTTTATTTTCTATCAAATTACAGACCAACCAACCGTAGAGTGGAGGGCATAAAAATGTGAAAATTTCTGGTTTGGTTTGTGTAAGTGTTACACAAGTTATGTTCTTCGCACAATATCGTTATTTGAGCTCTTTTAGACTAACTCAAAACAAAACTTCATAAATAGAAATGTCAGTTGATTTAAGACTATGTACCGACAGTGATGATTACACACTGCTACAAGAAAGAAGAATGAAGTTAAATGTATGAGAAGTGATACTTTTTTTCTTGAATATTGGGTTTTGTAATATTTGCCACAAGACCCGAAAATCTTGAAATCGGTTTAAAAACAGGCGCTTTTAACTTAGTTACATAAATTATTTACTGATGCACATTGTTATATTACTGTTTATTGTATTCCACTTTTATGGAGCTCGTCATATTTTAAACTTAAGTTTTCTAAAACACAAACTTAAATTTGTACACCCTAAACGGTATGCATTCGTATGTTCCTAAAGCCCTTCATTTGCGAGACACTAAAACAAATGTTAACCATCATTAGTACCTACTGATGCTTTTAATTGGCTTAACAATAATGTACTCCTCTATCATATTTGTACGATTTCCCCCTTTAAAACTGCAATTTCCCTTTGGTTTTGCTCACCCAATTTTTAAAACATATCCACAACTCTCGCGGTAATCGCTCCCATCTACCCGCTCAACCAAAGTTTAATTGTTCTTTTTGATTCCATGGTTGAATAGTTTTGTAAATTGTCCATGGCCCTAATACCCCCCTCGTGATTCAGCAATCATTGATGGCAATACGAGTAGTTTTAACCCCAATGCCACCATGTGTTGCCTAAAATTTATGGGAGTATGAGTAATAATAATTCGCTAAAGATAACAGATGTAACTCATACGCTCCGGGGGAAACTACCCTCAACATAAAATGGGAATATTCGACAATAGAAATATGTGTACAGAAATGTACGTACAGGTTGGTATATGCATCATATTGTATTCTGACGTGATGATATTTTTATCCATCACTGGGAATCGGTATTGGTGGCGTTCATCACTTTCGTGCCGTTTGGCAGTTGTGAAACATGGAGATAAACTTCGCAATGATTTGTCTGTCATGGACATATGTATTTATACAGATAGCCGAAATCTCGTTCACAATACCACCACTATCGGAGTCGCTATGAAAATTAAAGAATTGGTATGTAAAAGAAAACTCCTAAATATTTCAGCGATTGTGAAATATGTAGGAGCAGTGTTACCGCTGACAAGTTTCTAAAAGTATAACAAAAGGGTATTTTTCAAAAAAAAAGTGGCATACATATTTTAAAAAAGTAGCATAAACTGAGAGATAGTTTTTTGGGTGTTTATTCAAGAAAACTTGCATACGGAGCAAGGTGGAAATAATATACAATATTTTGAACAAATTCTAAGCATTCAAATGCATCGAATTTTGAATAAATGAATTTTGAATAAATCCCGAGCTTTATGTTTGCAACTGCTAGACGAAAGTTTTTTCAACTCTATTAATGGCGCTATCATATGATTAATGTTTTTAAATATTTTATGATTACAAACGAGGTCTTTTAAAAGGATGAAATTGAATGTTTCTCAAAAAATATTTATTTATTCAATAATATATTTTTTGTCCCCTTCAAAGTATTCAGCCCCAGATATAACATAGTTACTTGTTCCAGCGTTTTTTCCAATCCTCGAAGTACTCGTATTCCTTATACATTAGTATGGCCTTCCTCTATGGCCATCCTCTGTCGCATATTCGGTTTTTATCTCCTCAATCATCGCAAAACGCTGTCCTTTTATGTGTCTCTTTAATTTTGAAGGCAGGAAACAATCGCAGGGGGGCCAAATATAGTGAAAACGTTGGCTGAGGCATAAATACGGTACTCCTTTCGATCAAAAAATTTCGAACATGCAATGACGAGTAAGCAGATGATTACCGTAATGTTAAAGCAAAGAACTGTTGTTCCACAATTCCCGGCGTTTTTTTGTATTGCTTGAGAGAACAAGCGGCGCATAACTTCAAGATAATACTTCTATTTCTTTTATTTAATCTATTTAATGATAATGCACTATGTTAGGAAGTGTTGTAGAAGGCGAAAAAGACTAAGTCGTTCAAGATCTTTTGATACTCAATTTATTCATACAATTTCATTAACTTATATACTACTTATAATTCTAAATTTCCACCCTTTACTAAAAGGGATCAATATCTTAAGATAAGAAAGAACGAGAAGAATGGATGATTACCAACATCGTTGGCTGTACAGCATCTGTATGACAAACAGCGTGTGCATGACAAACAGCATGTGTATTAGAGAAAAGGACTATTAGTTTAGGAATGATATGGACATGAGCGATAAACCAATATAAATAAAGTAATTATCATATGCGTCATAGATAAGAACAAAATATGATAGTGGCCTGAAGTAGGACGCTCATGCGGAAAAACCTCACATTAATGAGAGATAATTATTTAGATGTAGGTACAGAGAAATGCTATGTTCATTCTTGAACACACAATGTCCCGGTGATTGAAAAAAATGACCAAGATCTTTACACTTGATTGAACTTGTCGTGTTTTTTGGGGTCTTGGCTCTTCCATAAGGACTATTGGTCTTTGGTTTCGATCTCATAACAATATAGTAACTATTCGTCAACAGTAATGTCCCTTTTAAGGAAATCCGCATCTTCGTAATATCATTCAACAATTCTCGGAAGATTTAAATGCAACGGTTTTAGTGTTCAGCAGTTTTGGGAGTAACTTCGCTAATGGTGATTCGTTCACTTAGTCAACATTTTAATCGGTTTTTTATGTGATGTATCTTCGGGAATGAACGCCGTCATTCACATACCATCGGCCTTCTTTGAAAACCTTATACCTATGCTGATATTGAATACATTTACCATAAGCCACTCTCAACATTTCAAGTGCATTTAAAAACTTGATTCAATTGTGATTCCACCCTAATTCCACACAAAGTTTGATGCAAATTCTTTTATCCATTTTTTCCACAGCAGAATATCACCACATAAGCAAAACACGTCTCACGGTCATGCCTCTCACAATCAAAACACAAACAAATTATCTTAAGAACATATGTTCTAGACAAGTGTGCGAACATAAAAAAAATGCCAATCGAATGGATGTAGGCCGAGAAATTTTAAAATTCACATTTTCTTTTGAACAGACGCATTAGTTTGCTGATTATCCAGAGAAGATCTTTTTTAAGCAAATGACAAGGTTTGCTTGCCTATGAAAAATTGTTTATTTGAAGATAACGACTTCCAATGGGTTTTTCTTTAGCACAATGTACCACAAATACCATTGTTATGGTCTTCGTTAAAAAATTCGCCCCGTTAATGTAAAGAACCTTCCTCATTTTCAAAAAATATGATACGAACGATAAATTTATCATCCTTAACACCGTGCCAAAAAGTGTAATTGACGCTGATGTTATATCCCACGATTCTGACCCTAAACATGTTATACTAGGTGATGTTCTAACATTATAATCACGAAGATAATTTTGTTGAGCTGAGAAAATAGACTTGCCAGAAGAGCAATAAATTTCAACGCTTTTAACCCATTGCTGTACATTATACGAGGGTTGCTATATATATATATATATATATATATATATATATATATATATATATATATATATATTTCGAGTCCGACAAAAAAACCACAATAATTTATCATTCGAAATGGTTTTATTGTTTTTCAAAATATTCTTTATTTCACTCCGATTGAGATACTTTCAAAACATGATTTTTGAACGCTTCAACAGCTGCCTCAAGCGACGAAAAACGTTGACCACGCATTTTTTTCTTAATGCTAGAGAATAAAAAGAAGTCTTTAGTTGCCAAATACAGGCTGTACGGTGGATGGCCCATCAATTTGACATCTTGAGTGGTCAAATAGCTCATCGTTTTAGCTGATGCTTGAGAGCTCGCCTTATCGTGATGCAACATGATCCGTCTTCTCTTATTATCTTTCCTCATTTCTTCGAACACTGTTGGCAAATAAATGGTTGTATACCACTTAGAACTGACCATCCACTGTTGGCTAACAGATGATTATATACCACTAAAGGCACTGTGGCAACATGGCGGTTATACCGAAAAAAACGCAATCATTTGCTTCGATGTACTTCTGCCACTAACAACATTTGTTGGATTTGGCTCGTCTTGAAAGACCCATACGGTCGATTGCTGTTTTGTTTCGGGTTCATATGCATAGATCCTTGATTCGTCACCTGTGACAATGTTATACACTGCCTTTGAGCTACCGCAGTTATACTTTTTTAACATCTCTTTGCACCAGTCCATACGAGCCTTTTTTTGAGCATTCGTCAAATTATGTGGGATCCAAAAAGAACAATTTTTTTTCACGGCCAAATGAACATGCAATATTTTTTTATGCTTGTCTTACTTATGCCCAAGGATGCTTCAATCTCACGGTATGTCACATGTCGGTCTTGCTTAATCAGTTCAAAGTGACCGAAGTTGGACGTCCTTCACGAAATTTATCCTGAAGCGAACGGCGTCCGAGACTGAACTCTTGGTACCAGCGATTAACAGTGGTTTTTGAAGGTGCTTCATCGGCAAAAAGCGAAACAAGTTGATTAAAACACTCTTGTCTCGATAACCCACGCCGAAAATCGTAAAAAATCATCGCACGAAAATGTTCACGGGATAATTCCATTTTTTGACTGAGATCAATTTTTGAACACACTGTAAACAAAACAATTCAGCCTCAAATAACAAAACGTTCTGAGCGAAGTTATGCTAAAAAACGTCAATGTTTCCAATGCAATTCCAGTTTGCATCTAGGAACACCAGTATTGTCAGGACCCGAAATATAAATAGCAACCCTCGTACATATGCAGCCCTCACATAAATACTATATAACCTGCAAAACGGAAAAGAAAAAATATTTTTTACAATAAACTTTTTTAAACCATCAGTCTAATTTGGGCCATCCGGTATTATTTTTTTCGCCATAATTCAATAAAAATTATACTTCATTAACGACAACGGTAATAATGGCTATTGGATAATTTAATTTTTTGTCAAAATTATGTCTTTTCAAAAAGACGCATAAAAGTATCAAGACAGGAAAATAGTGGCAAAATAACCACTTTAGTGGTACAACGGTAACACTGTCTTTGAGTCGTGTGCAAAACTTGCCGAACATTCAAATGCGGCAGCTCTTCTATTTTCTACAGTAAATGAGCATGTGCTTTAAGTGTTCAGGTCAAAAATAATAAAAAGTCCAACAAGTTAAAGACAATAGACATTATTAAAAAAAATATTTCATTCAATTTATGGTTACTGTTTTTTTTATTTAAATAGTCTCTAAGACTCAACAGGCCTTTCTGATACAGCAGAAAGTAGTAAAAACGTTTTTTGGCTCTTTAATGTGTTTAGTATTTTTTATAAAATTTTGCAAAAGATAGATAAGCTTCTTAAATACCGCAATAGCCACGACCAAAATAACGAAAGAATTATTTATTTACAAGTCCCAAAAATAAAATATTAACAAAACGATTCGCGCTTAAAGAGTTCTGAGTAAAGTTATGCTAACAAATGTCAAACTTTTCAATGGAATTTCAAGTTTGCAGTAGTATTGCCAGGAACCGAATTATAAATATTAAACTAAATGCGAAATTAAGTACAATAATATAATTGACCAATGGACGAACCTTATTGGAATTTATCAATATCATTTAATGTTCATGAATAGACCCACACAATATTTCTTGTCGATTCGAGGTTACGCAGCTCTAGAAACTACAAATTTTACATAAGCATGCTCATATTTCTCAAGGCAATATATGACCAACAATTAACTGTGGGGCAACTGACCATACAAAGACTTGAGAAGCTACAAATTCAATCTGATAGTGCTAAAATTTTGCATGTCACTTTATGACCCACGAACGAATATCTTTAATAATACTAGCCCATACTTGCTAAATTAATTCCCATAACATCACATTAAGACAAAAGGGAAACTTTGCTTAAATCAGTATGCTGAGCATGCTATAATTCTTAAACTCACTGACCGCGGCCTACTGTTTAACTCTGGCTCCGAACGGCTAATACATTTTAAAGAGAAGTTAGGAGATAAACTTCCATCTACTAAAGTAGCCGGCAATTAAGACGTGGAAACCCGCCGCTCACTGACTCGAAACCTACTGTTTAACTCTGGTTCCGAACAACTTATACATTTTAAAGAGAAGTTAAGAGATTAACCTCCAACTCCTAAAGTAGCCGGCAACTAAAAGGTGGAACCACGCCGCTGAAAAATGTTTAGATATTCTTCTCCTGAGTTAAACCCGTAGTTTCATGTCTGACAGTCATGCACACTAACTATCACATCAAGGCCACCCACACAGAAAACGTCCTTCCCAGCCAGAATGTCTAAATTACATTCGATTCCGACTTAACTTCGCATAAAACACACATCTTTAGAGAGATTGGACCAGATCGTACTTAAAACTTTTACGAATAATGTTGTAAGTGAATAGTTGACCTTTAGTGTTGTTATTTTATAAAATTATTTTTCGGCTTGAGGTCATTTATTTAAACTCATTGTTCTATGTGTTGTTTAATTTTTATTTATCCCAATACTTCGATTGACTTCGTCAATTATCTTTAGGGGTTGTCAATTAACAAAACAATGTCGTCCGTCTGATTATCGCTGTCAACTGGACCAATAGTTACCTATTGTGAAACCTATCGAATAACAGCGCTTAATGGTCCCTCCAATTTGAGGTAGTGTCGCTCTCGAAGCCTTATATTACATCCGATTAAAATTTTAATACTAGCGATTAAAATTTAATCAAATTATGCACAGTTTCATTGGAGCGACCACTTACTAAGCCTGCTTAAAGTGCAACATATCGTTCCATATTTTCGAACAACCACTGTATAAAGATACTTCCGATTTAAGGCCCTTCTGCTCTGGACATGGCATATTGAATCCATTCTTGTTTAAATTTAGCATAGTGCATTGTACGAGGCCTATACGAGCGTTGCTATATGTGACGCGCAAAATAGAAAGGGACCTAGGGGTAAAAGCCAGTTTTGTTCAGGAGAGCGATTTTAAAGATTTAAATACGTGTAACATTGGTGTAAAATCGTTGACTTCACTTTCATAAAACGCGCATATCTCTGGGAGGGAACACTTTTGGGGCATGGGATCGGTCTCATTCGATGCTCAGGTGTTGTCCACATCAAAAAAAAGTGAAAATTGATTTTTTACCCTTAGGTCCCTTTCTCTATGCGCTGTCACATACATATTTCTGGCATAGGCAACACAAAGTGTTGCCTGACGCCATTTGACATTTCCATTGTAAAGTTTGACTTTTTTAGCATAAACGTACTCAGAACGTTTGGACGTACGACCATCATTTGTGTTGTTTACAGTGACTTAAAAAAAATCAATTTGGCAATAAAATTTAATTAATTCGTGAACATTTTCGTGCGATCATTTTTCACAACTTTCGACGTGGATTATCACGACAAGAGTACATCGATGAAGTCAAATCTTTGTATGGCGATAAAGTACCATCCTATAGCACTGGGAAAAACTGGTTTAATGAATTCAATCGTGGCCGACGCTCGCTCATAGACGAAGGTCGTGAAGGTCGTCCAAAAACGGCCACTGTGCCAGAGAACATTGATGCCGTGCGTGAACTCATAATGCATGATCGTCATGTGACATACCGTGAGATAGAGGCATCCTTGGATATTTCTTTCACCAGCATACATATTGCATGAACACCTGGCCGTAAAAATGGTTTGTTCTCGTTGGATCCCGTACAATTTGACAATCTTTAAAAAAAAGGATCATGTCGATTGGTGCAAAGAAATTTTGAAAAAATACGATCGGGGTGCTTCAAAAGCCATTTATAAGATCGTCACAGGTGACGATTTATGGACCTATGCGTATGGATCAGCAATCGACTGTGTGGGTCTTCGAAGAAATCAAACGATAATTGTTCGTGAAAGAAGCACTTCGAAGGAAATGGTCTTCGTTTCTTCGGGAAAACTGGTCACGTGGCGACCGTTGAGCTTGAGCAACGTAGGGTGGTCAATTTTTGAGTGGTACACCACAATTTCTTTGTCTGAATCCTTCGGAGAAATTCGAAAAAAACGAACAAGAGAAGACGAATCATTGTGCACCATGACAATGCGAGCTCTCACACAACCGCTCAAACCAGCGCCTTTTTGACCGGCCAAAACGTTGAATAGATGGGTCATCTGCCGTACAGCCCTGACTTGGCACCCAATGACTTATTTTTATTCCCGCACATCAAACAAATGCGTGGTCAACGATTTTCGTCGCCAGAAGATGCTGTTGCATTTGATGCATTTTTTGGCGGTGTCTCCATCGGAGTGGAAAAAGTGCTTCGAAAATTGGTTTGAGCGCATGTAAAAATGTAAAAATCATGCTGGAGAAAACTTTGAGAAACAATAAAACCATTTTTGATGATAAATATTCCCATTTTCATTATTAGGCCAGAAATATGTATAGCAGCCCTCGTATGTAACACGGAGGAAATTGGACTATATCTCTTCATGCTTTCGAATAGCTTTTTTTCTCTTAAGCTCTGCCATATTGGACTCTCTTTCGATATAGCCCCCATAAAAATGACATTTAAATTTTGAAGTCATAAATCCTCAATGAAATTTGACGTTCCCGCACTAGAGGTCACATTATTAGTACGACCTAGCATAAAGACCAGATAAAGGCATGGAATCCTCTAAATAACAGAGTGGAGTACTGTGTCTCATAATTGGACTTAACTTATTTTTACTTGTTTATTAACCTTACACTATTTTAAGATAAACGGACCACTTTTATTTTTAACCTAGACTCTTTCGCGCCTGGTATGTACCGCAAATGAGAAAGTGTTGTATAGAAGATACAGTGAACAACAATAAACCCAAATGATTTCTGTCTAGCTGTTGTTGTGTGGTGCAAACACTCAAATACACACACCCAACCACATCCGCTATACATTCTAACACACCCATGCACAGACAGTTTGAATACCTGCCAACCGGGATGTCATAACAGTTTGATAATAGTCGAACACTCACGCTCGAACACATATACATACACAGTCATGCCAAACTATTCGAATAAATTTCAGTGAGGATGCCGTGTGCCGGTGTTGAAGAAACATCTGAGGTTTCCTACCCCTGTTCCATCATATGGCTTTAGTGGATTGGGTTGGGTTCGGTTCGGTTGTACGCTTGACTCGAATGGCGTTTAGCTGATTGTAATAAAGTGTTAAATGAGTGACAGTTATAAAGGCATAAATTCATATAAAACTTACTGTCACACCGTGTGAGTGTGTTCTCTCTTTGTGTGTGTGTGGGAGAGTGTGTGAGTGAGTTCTGTGTGACGTACTTAAGTACCCCGGCGTGTGTTGGTGGCGAGTTTGTGTCGTCAGCCTGAGTGGTCTTAATAGCAATTTAATAATGATAATGTGGTCTAAAGGTGTGATTGAGTGTGTTGACTGTTTCAGTTAACTGTGCTAAGTGTACCATTGTGCAAAAAGCCTGATTGCGGACGACAAAGAAAATAAGACAATGTACAGTGATTTGCTCGTATATGTTCAAACTGATTTAATTATAGTGTATATATGGTGGCCACTGGTCTGGACATGTTTTATATATTTTTTATATTCATCACATCGATGAGAAACAGTGAACCATAAAGGATTCTTTCAAAATAACACAAGTACAAACCAGTAAAAATAAGCTAATTTCTGGAGTGGCCGACTATAATATACTCTGCACTCCTGAATGTCCAGAAAAGCCCACTGAAAATATATTTTTGAACCCAATTTACACAGATCTCAAGCTAAACGCAATAAAATCGGAAGGATATGTATGTACTTGCTATATTTAAATCCAAAAGATATGCAAAATTTCATTAAGATTGCCAGTGTGGCTTCTAGAGCTAAAGATGGCTTATACAGATAAAGACAAAAAATCGGATGAACATATATTTACTTAGTAAGGACGTAAATACTGTTACACACGTTTTAAGCTTTAAAATAAAAAGTACTGAATGTTTTTGGACCAAATATTTTTTAATACATTTTTTGATGTATCCAAAGAGAATCTACTTATTCAAAATGTCCGCCCTTTGCCTTTACACACACCTTAAGTCGCACTGGCCAATCGTCAATAGCTGCACGAACCTCGTCTATTGGAAAATTGGCCACAGCTCGAACCAAAGCAGTCTCAAGAGATCCAATGTTGGGGTATCTTTTGTGACAAACCTTGTCCTCTAAAACCGTCCACAATTTGTAATCCAATGGGTTTAAATCTGGACTGCCTGAGGGCCATTCTTCAGAGGAAATGAACGCTGGCAAATTGTTTCGAAGCCAGGCCTGGTAAGTTTTAGCCTTATGGGCAGGCGCAGAATCCTGCTGGAAAGTCCATGGCTGGTATTGGAACTGGGAATTGTTAAGAGGCTTCACAACAGCTCACAAAACGGTTTTTTGATAAACTTTGGCCGATGTTTTGACTCCTTGTTCGCAGAAATGAAGGTTAGTGACCCCATCGTAAGAGACACCCCACCAAACCATGACTGAAGATGAGTGATGACCCTTTCCATCAGTTCAGATGCTTCCTTAGATGACAGCGCATACACTCTATCATTTTGCTTGTTAAATTTTTCCTGAACGGTTAAAATTTTTTGGTGAACAAAATTTTTCTGTGCAAGTTATCAGCGTGGTTCACCAAAAGACGTTTATATTTTTCAATCCTTTTTTTTAAAGCTGCAGTCAATAAATGTCCGGTACGTCGTTTAAAAGCCCCAAGTGCCAAGTCTTTTTTAATGATTCGACTCATGGACTTTTGCGTAATATTCATCTCACTGGTCATGGTTTTCAGCTTTCGGAGCGGATGTCTGTGAATTCTTGATTTGACGGCTTTGATGACATGCGGTGTTCGAACAGAGCGTGGGCGGCCCGACCGGTGGCGGTCTTTTACATCTCCAGTCTCCTCAAACAGTTTTATGCATCGGTAGACGAACATGCGGTTAATCCCTAGTGGCCGGAGCGTTTTGAAAATATCGCTTTTTTTCATTTCACACTTGAAAAGCGCTATTACAGCGATACGGTTCTCATTATCTGACCACTCCATGATGAAAGTTGAAACAATTTTAAAATCCCGTTACAGACTAACGCTACTGAGGTTAGCTTTCATAACTCATATGACTTTAACGGGGTATGTGCAGTTCTACTATTGAAATGGATGTGTTCAATATTGTAACAGTATTTATGTCCCTACTAAGTACGTACGGGAGCTTTAACTAAATCATTAGCGGTTTTCTTCAATTTCTATAACGTTCTTCATTGACCCATAGTACTTTCTCATGCTTAGATTCATCAAGATTGGATGTAAGATGTGGCTTGTAGAGAAGGGCTGTTAGGGTTGTTGTAAAAATTGATAAAGTCGTGATCGACCTTTGCGTCCGATTTAAATATAACAATCGAATTTTGCGTTAGACTTTTTGCTGCCGGCTGAATACATATTTTACCCAGCACCACAAGGTGGAATCCACTTTGTCACTAGCTGATTTGATTTAACGATGATGCCGGTTCGATTGCCTCTCTGTCTGTTAGTGTCTATATAGCACGCTTCGAATTGGTACCGGCGGGATTTGCCTTAAGGGGCGCACCATGGTTGAAGCTATCATGTAAAACACTCAGACGCTGTCTGTCTGTCTACTAGTCAGGGCCCCCAGATCTTGATCGATTACTTAATGGTAGGTCTAGCTAAAATATGTTTGGCAGTGACAAACATTTGGCATGAAACTAACTTCTAATACCCTGTTCCACAGAGTGATGCAGGGTATAAAAGTCGGACGAGGCTATCTTGCCACACTCTGTTCTTCAGAAGACCTCTGTCCTGGAAGACCTTTGCCTTAGGGTTCCGCAACATGGTGCAATATGTTAAACTTTAGAACAAATTGTTCGCAATGGGATATAAAAGGAGGTTTTTAGATCGGTAGTTTCTTAATGAAACTATATGGTATTTTTTTACCACAGTCAATTACTGGCCGCTTATTCCGTATCATGCAAATAACGTATCTTATCATGAGTACCATAAGAGACCTTTGTGAGGGAGCTATTCGAAAACATAAACCAATATGGTAAAATATTGAACTAACATGTGGCTTTTAGAGCTGTAGGTTCTAAAATCGGGGAAAAAAACATGGTATGATATCATAAAATGGACCGATGTTGACAAATTTTACCAGGGTTCCTCCGTATCACCAAAGTACAGGGTGCTCGCATTATAATTATATGCTTATGTTTGTGACAGCTAAAGCAAAGTACCAATGGAATATTTTACCGAACACTATCTGATGCAGAATCACTATACTCGTATGATTACATTGAGCCATGTTTGTCTTTCCAACTATCGTTGAAATCGAAATTCAGGTTGCAAATGTAAACCAATTTCGTCGAAACATGGCACATTCATTAGGTTTGAGCACTAACTCTAATAAAACTGATCCATCCTGGTCTATGTTTAGTTAAAATACAACAGTCATTTCCGATTATTTCATTCACATATTCACATATTTCATTCAATTTCGACATAATTTAAACAATGCTTTACTCGTATAAAACTCAGGCAAAATTGGGCCTTCTCGGTTCATGATCCCGAAGAGGCTCACACAAAGGTCCCTCCAGATTTAAGGTCATGCCGCTGTATATCTCAGTATAACAATCAGCTCGGACGGGGTCGAATTTAATTTCGCATAGTATGCTCTTAATGACAAATAATTAACTCTAGCAAAACTGGAGCATATCGGTTCATATTTTCATATAGCCCTCATACAATGGTCCATCTCGATTTATGGTACCGCTGTTCTAGAAGCCACAAATTAAATCCGACAGTGAAGATATTTCACATTTCATTATGGTCCATATTTTAAACAGCAGCAAAGGTCCTTTCCGATTTGAGGACCTGCCACTCTAGAAGTATTTTATCCGATCTTACTGAAATCCGACCAGTAAACCAGAAAATAAGACCATATTGGTCCATGTTTTTTAAACAACGCCCATGTCAATGGGTTCATACAGTCCACACAAATTGTATACCACGATATACAGCGTTTTTTTTTGGAAAAGAATTGCTGATGACGTAGGAAAAATTCTACAGAAATTTTTAATTTTCGTTACAAAAAAATACTTTTATCTGCCTAAATTTATTAGATTTTTTACCAGTGTTGTATTGTCATGACAAGTTCAATATACCGTATAAATTCTAATTCCAACAAGCTTATAAACTTTATAATCCGATTAAATTTGACTGAGTTATTCAAGATTTATTCAGAAATAGGTTCTTTCACCTTCGGTACCACAATGATTTTGAAAATTGGCTTATCCCAAAAATGGGATATAGGCTTGGCTGATTGAGATGAGTTTAAGCGAAGTTCCATTGCTTTCAAGAGCTTTTCAACTGATGTTATGGTCCAGTTTATTAAACGCTTTTTCAAAATCTATAAATACTAAATATAGTGGCGACATCCATTCGACAGATTGCTGAGCGATAGTTCTGAGGGTGTTTATTTAATGTAGACAGGATTTTCCAGGACGTAAACCAGCTTGTTGTTGACGGATTTCTGGTTCCAAAGCAGATGCCAGTCTGTTTGCAATAAACAATTGATTGGAATAGATTACTTATGTGGCCAGGACCCCCAACTGGCTAAAGAGCCTGCTAAGGTAGGCAAAACATCAAAGATGAGTCCCTCTAAATAAGTTCAAATTAAGTATTGACTAAGTACGTCTAGATTTTTAAATACTTACAATTATGCATATTTACATAATTATTTATTTTTAACGTCTATATTCTGGACACCTGTTGCAAGCTTTATTAGGAACAACACCCATCACAAACACATTTCACAACAAAAGTTGGTAAGCTTATCATAATTCTTTAATTTCCTTTAGTTTATTACTGAAATTGGTCTTTAGTCACCTTGTCGTAAAATATTATCTTTCGAGTTGTTTATCCAAAACAACCACTTGATCTTTACTCCGTTTCCCTCCGTAAAGTAAACATTTCAACTTTTGGCAACTATTTAAACACTGCAAACATCCTTGTGTTTGCAGTTTCCTGGCATGGATTTCACAACTGCAAATTGTTGTTTTGTTTGGGTCTTGTTTTTTTGTTTGGTCTTTTGTTTTGTTCTTGTGCTAAAATATTCATCGATTGTCATGAAATTGTTAAGTTGTTGTTTATTGTTCTCAACGCACACAATTTAACACGTTTTTGTATCACAGATGCCATAAAAGCCACTTGAAAATAGTTTAAAACACTTTAAACTCGACGTGATTGCCTGCAGCCCTCATGGGAATTCATGGCATGAACATATGCTCGTACGTGAACCACGACTACAATACACCTGCGAAGTGTGTATTTCATTTCACTTGTAAATAATTTTAATTGCTCACAGTTATAGGACTCTCTCACACACACGTACGCCTGCACACACTCACATATAGGAACAGTCAGAAGTTTACAGAAATATTTTTTGCCAAGGCCGTAGGAGGGGCCTTTTTCGATAGATTACTCGTAAATACTTATTGTAGTTAAGCGGAGGAAAGTGTTATAAAAGGTCTGAATTTCAAGAACTTATATTTATATGGATGTGCTTCAAGCATGACGTGGGCTCAATGTTATATACTTACATTATACGATGGCATATTAATGATTCCGTGACTTTTCCAACTTGCTCGTAGTTGCATGAAATGCAACACTGCTCCCATCAAGTAACATCTGTTGATAGACTACTGTCAAAGTTTGAGAGAGTTTCGTCATTTAGTTTGTTTTTAACAGCTGTTCAAAACATACCGTCAACTGCACTGTCTAAAAGTAAAAAGGAAGTATTGCCAGATTGTCAGCGTGGCCGGTATGCTGGCGTTTAGCACGGCTAAGCTCGCCGGTTTGGGTGTGGTTGTTGCTGACAACTCTGGACGTATCGACAGTGACAATAATAAAAATATAGGTGGAAGTGGAAGCTACAAAACAACCAAAACGGAATAAAAACGTACACTCACACTCACTACAAGACACATACACTCACTGAGATGAACTCTTGGTGGATGTATGGAATCAAAGGCTGATCCCTCCATGATACCTTGACGATTTGTTCGGTATTCCATGTTTTGGCTTCTACTTACTTTTGTTTTCCCTACTACCACAGGTAAATAATTTACACCATGATTTTTCTATTCATAGCATTAAAAAAATTTCGATTTTTTTATTCGAGAGGTTAACGCCTGCTAAATGTCTTACATAGTTACTAAATGAGGAATTCTAAATACATTTAAAATTAATATTTTGCATCAAAAAAACTAGAAAACTTTTTAATAAAATACCTTAAAAAGAAAAGGGCAACTGTTTACAAATTCCATCTTCTTCTGCAGGTTCTGGTGGTCAGGAAAACTGGCGAGATGAGGACGTTGCTGCTGATGTCGTAGCGTTTTCTCCAAAAGTTTTTCGTTTGTCTAGTCCAAATGTCTTTCTGTCCTAAGAATATATTTTTGTAAAATTTATTTTGTTCGCGTTTTTGTTTTATTATATCTAGGTCAGAACAACACCGTCATACCTATAGGCAAATTATCCCTTTGCATACGGGGTCTCTAGACTTGAGCTCAACCCTAAGAAGTTTTCGCTCACCTTTTCCTTTTATAAAAAGGGTTAAAAAACATAAAATAATTGTTTTTCCCTAATAAGAAAACTCTAAACACAAAAAAATTTAAATTCTTCACTTTATTATTTCAGTGTCCAGTTCGTCATGTCGTCCTTGGTCACCGTTGTAGGGTCCGAACTTTAAAGGGTACCTGCATCCCGGGCTTGGTGATGCAAAGCAGCGGCTATAGCGATGGATTGGACATAGGTGGCTCTGATTTTTTGGATTCACAATTCGTTTTTAACCTGTTCAATGTGCCTGACGCCATCTGGCATTTCCATTGCAAAGTTTGACATTTTTAGCAAAAACGTACTCAGTACGTTTTGACGTACGACCATCATTTGCGTTGTGTACAGTGACTTGAAAAAATCAATTTGACAAAAAATGGAATTAACTCGTGAACATTTTCGTGGATCATTTTTCACAACTTTCGATGTGGATTATCACGACAAGAGTGCATCGATGAATTTAAATCTTTGTATAGCGATGAAGCACCATCCTATAGCACTATGAAAAACTGGTTTAATGAATTCACTCGTGGCCGACGCTCGCTCAAAGACTCGTGAAGGAAGGTCGTCCAAAACGCCCGTTGTGCCAGAGAACATTGATGCCGTGCGTGAACTGATAAGGCAAGATCGTCATGTGACATACCATGAGATAGAGGCATCCTTGGCCATTTCTTCCACCAACATACATTCTATATTGCACCTGGCCATAAAAAAGGTTTGTTATCGTTAGATCCCGCACAATTTGACAATCGCTCAAAAAAAGGCTCGTGTCAATTGGTGCAAAGAAATTTTGAAGAAAAAAAAAAACGATCGCGGTGCTTCAAAAGACGTTTATAGGATCGCCTCAGGTGACGAATTATGGATCTATGTGTATAAGTCTGAAACAAAACGGCAATCGGGTCTTTGATGACGAGCCAAATCCAACGAAAGTTGTTCGTGGAAGAAGCACTTCGAAGCAAATGGTCGTCAGTTTCTTCGGCAATACTGGCCAAGTGGAGACTGTTCCGCTTGAGCAACGTAGGGCGGTCAATTCTGAGTGGTACACCATGCGTTTGCCTAAAGTCTTAATAGAAATTCGAATAAATAAACAAGAGAAGACGAATCATTGTGCACCATGACAATGAGAGCTCTCACACATCAGCTGAAACAAGCGCATTTTTGACCGGCCAAAACGTTAAATTGATGGGTCTTCCGCCGCACAGCCCTGACTTGGCACCCAATGACTTCTTTTTCTTAACGCACATGAAGAAAAAATGCGTGGTCAACGATTTTCGTCGCCAAAAGATGCTGTTGAACCGTTCAAAAACCATGTTTTGGAGGTGTCTTAATAGGAGTGGAAAAAGTGCTTCGAATATTGGTTTGTGCGCATGCAAAAGTTCATTAGTATAATAAATCATGCTGGATAATACTTTGAAAAACAATAAA
Organism: Hydrotaea diabolus; assembly: GCA_963513945.1. Classification (NCBI taxonomy): domain Eukaryota; kingdom Metazoa; phylum Arthropoda; class Insecta; order Diptera; family Muscidae; genus Hydrotaea; species Hydrotaea diabolus. Next base: position 170,952,294 of record OY740718.1, read on the forward strand.
ACCATTATTGATGATAAATATTCGCATTTTCTTTATTAGGCCAGAAATATACATAGCAGCCCTCGTATTGACTATGAAAAATCCTATTTTTTGGATAGTATACAAAAGTTGGAGAAACTTTGGACTAAGTGTATTGAGCTAAATGGAGATTATGTTGAAAAACATTTTTTTTTGCAAAAAAAAGAGTGTTTTATTTGAACAGTCTCGGAATTATTGATCTGTCCTCGTACCTCAATTATACCACTGTACTTGTTTGATATTAACTAAAATAAAAAAATCCTAATGTGTCGGTCGGAATCGCCTTGGTTATACAATAAAGCAAATACGAAAAATTCAAAGGAAATACTTCAAAATGTATTTCCGGCAAGACCAGCAAGACTACAACTACCGTAGTGTTACAGTTTGTGTGATGGAGTATGCGGATCTTAACATTTTTCAGTGGCGGATTTCACGAATAAAAAACTAATCTCCAAGCCATGTTAAACCTTCTAAAAATGCATTAGCTGATCAGAGCTGGCGCAAAGCATTAGGTCAGTGAATATAAGATATGTTTATTGAATAGCTAGCTACCTACAAGCGGAAAAAAGTATGGCTGGGGTGAGAATATTAGAAGAATGTCATACAATTGTTGGGTAACTGGTTGTGGCACAACAATATTATGATCCTCAACACAATAGTAAGATTCACACGCAACTATACTTTGATCCCCACAACCAATTTTTTATTCACACTCAACTACTATGATCCAGCCATAGTATGATTCTCACAACCATAGAATGATTTACACGCAACAGTTTAATGATTCCTAAAACCATAGTATGATCGCCCTTAACCATACTATGATCTCCACAAATTTTTATTTGGATTGGGTTATGTAGTTTTTCAGCAATAGAGATTTTTATTTAGTAATTTATTTAAAAATACATTGAATTTAAAATAATAAGAGTGATTTAAAAATAGAACAATCTCTTTAAAAAACTTAAGTGTTTGACTTATTTAATATATTTCAGTTAAACAAATGTAACGCATTTTGGATTGAAAAGTATTCATTTAATTTAGATTTGTAACAATAACATTATTCTAAAAATTATATTCACATTTTTAAAATTGCAATCATATGGTATGATTGCCGTAATCATGTTATTGTTAACATAAACCTCAACAAAAATACTTTTGAGGTACAAACCATATTTATATTGTTGCTAGAACCATATTTTTATTTTTCAATTTGGAAATCGTTTCAAAAATTATTGTGATTTCTTTTTATTATGATAATATTGGTATAGTTCAATTATGTATAGAACAAAATATCGGCAAAATTGCCGCAGCGACTTCGGCGGCACACCTCCATCCGATGATCAAATTTTCGATGACGCTGAGGCATAATTGAGGTTCTATGCCGTTAATGTGTCCTTTAGCTCTTTAATTGTTGCTGACTTATCGACGTACACATTTTCATTCAAATAACTCCAAAGAAAGAAGTCCAACGGTGTCAAATCACATGATCTTGGCGGCCAAATAACATCGCCAAGACATGAGATTACACGGCCATTGGATTTGTCACGCAAAAGAGCTATTGTTTCGTTAGCGGTGTGGCAAGTGGCACCATCCTGTTGATACCACATATCGTCCACATCCATATCTTCAAATTCGGGCCATAAAAAGTTTGTTATCATCACTTAACTGCCAGACCGGCCGTCGAAAATTACGGTCCGATGATGCCGCCAGCCCATAAACCGCACCAAACAGTCACTCTTTGTGGGTGCATTGTTTTTTCGACAATCACTCTTGGATTATCAATCGCCCAATGCAGCAATTCTGCTTATTGACGAATACTTTGAGGTGAAAATGTGCCTTAACACTGAAGATGATTTTCTTTCATAATTGATCATCCAAGCCTGAATAACTTTAACGCGTTGCTCGCTTGTGTATTTTTCCATGGTTGAAATTGAGTTAGTCTGAAATTGAGAAATATCAAATGAAATGCAGAAAACTTGATGTTTATGTGTGGTAATGTTTACATTCAACCTCGGCCCTTAAAATTTAACCACCCTATAGTAACCACATCTTTTTTTGTGTAATTTGAGAAAAAAATTCTTAGTTCTCTATGGTGTGCTGAGGGACTTAGGATACCAATGATGTATCAATCTTGTTGGTTTCATACTCCTGTGTGGTTGTGTAAGCTATTATGACCTAAATTGTTATAAAAAAAATTCCTTTCCCGAAGTTCAGGCCTTTAACGGCACCGTATTTCAAAAAAAATAGTATACAAATGTCACTTCTACCATCTCCAAATAAAGGCCTGCCAGAAGGCTCTTTTACTGCTTCGATACACTTCTGAAGTATACCGTTTATACGACTATGCACAAACCTATACCTACAACAAATGTTGTTCCTAACACTTATTATGAAACAAAAGAACAATAACGAAACAACAATGGTTTTTACCGGCAACAACGCGGCTAGATTTTTCTATAACTCCCATACAGAATAATATTCGTAGAACAATTAGGACATGGGTTTATCAAAATGTTTATTTTGCCCCACGAACTTAAAGGTTGGTAGGTGGTATGTTACGGTTCAGTGGTCTTTTAAAAATGACCCAAATAATGAAAACAAGTTTGATGAATAGGAGCATGAGCATTATAATTGTGACTAGCTGTGGTGTGAAAGGTAGTTCGTACGATTATCACTCAACCTAACTAATACGGAAAAGGACGGTGAAATTTACCGGTGATTTTTGCACCTCGCGGATATGAGTGATTTTTGGAGTAAAGTTTTCAATAAAATTATTAGCTATGAAACTATACGTCCACATATGGCAGAGCACAAGAGATCGCGATCTATAAGAAAGGTCTAACATTCGACCACTCTTTCCAACATTGCAGCCTGTAACTCGCGAATTGCTCGAGTTTAGTTTCAATCGTACCTAGATTATCGACGAAAGATTTTAACTTCACATAATACCAAAATTCCAGAGTTACCATTTAACAGATTCAAAGCGCAAAATTTTGCTATTTAGCATCGTCTTGTTACCAAAATGTTGTAGCGCTCGAACAATTGCTGTATCAGTACCAATAAATAAAGTAGTCTTCTTTTTGGAGTAATTTTATTTTTAGTTTGGCTAGGAGATATCAATCATGGATCCAAAATTGAATTGGAAAAAAAGAATTATTATCACTAACGATCGCTACTATCTGTGGGCCATCACATACAAATCTAAAACAAAATCAATTTTCGTTATGAAATTTGTTTATACGAGGTCTGCTATATATATTTCTGGCCTAATAATGAAAATGCTAATATTTATCATCAAAACTGGTTTTATTGTTTTCAAAATATTCTCCAGCATTGTTTATACACTTTTGCATGCGCTCAAACCAATTGTCGAAGCGATTTTTCCACTTCGAATGAGACACCTCCAAAACATGGTTTTTGAACGCTTCAACAGCATCTTCTGGCGATGAAAATCGTTGAGCACGCATTTTTGATGTGCGGGAATATATAAAGAAGTCATTGGGTGCCAAGTGCCAGGGCGGATGACCCATCAATTCGAGTCAAAAAGGCGCTGGTTTGAGCCAATGTGTAAGAGCTCGCATTGTCATGGTGCACAATGATTCGTCTTCTCCTGTTCGTTTTTCGAATTTCTCCGAAGACTTCTGGCAAATAAATTGTGGTGTACCACTCATAATTGACCACCTACGTTGAAATGCTTCTTCCACGAACAACTTTCGTTGAATTCGGCTCGTTTTCGAAGACCCACACGGTTGATTGCTATGTTTTCGGGTTCATACGCATAGATCCATGATTCGTCACCTGCACCGCAATCGAATTTCTTCAAAATTTCTTTGCACCAATCGACACGAGCCTTTTTTTGAGCGATTGTCAAATTGGGCGACCATCTAATGTACAATTCCTGTAGGTTTAAGAACTTCAAAGCAGTTATGCTACGAAGTTGCTATATTTATTTCTGGGGCCATCTGACATTTTCATTGGAAAGTTTGACATGTTTAGCATAAACGTACGCAGAACGTTTTAACGTACGACCATCGTCTGTACTATTAACAGTGACTTGAAAAAATCAATTTGCCAAAAAAATGGAATTAACTCGTGATCATTTTTCACAACGTTCGACGTGGATTATCCCGAAAAGAGTGCATCTATGAACCTAAATCGTTGTATGGCAATGAAGCACCATTCTATAGCACTGTAAAAAACTGGTTTAATGAATTCAATCGTGGCCCACGCTCGCTCTCTATTGTTGAATAACAACTTAACCCAATCCTTACAAACATTTTTGGGAATCATAGTATTGGTGTGTGTGAGTCATACTGTGATTTTGACGATCATACTATGGTTGTTTGGATAACATACTATGGTAATGAGGATCATAATATGGATGTGGGGATCAAAATATGGTTAAGTGTGAATAATATTGTGGTTGTGGGGATCACAGTATGGTTGTGTGTGAATAATTCTATTGTCGTGAGGGCCATAATCAAATTACGGCTGTGAGTGAACTATTGTTGAGATCACCATAATATTGTGTTGCCACAACCAACAATAGTATGATGCTATTAGAATATCGTTACTCCAACCATACTTTTTTCTTCGTGTAGTAAAATAAAAAAAATTTTAAAATTTTTTTAAATTAAAAATAATGATCTAAACTGAAATTTTAAACTTTTTACCTGCAATGAAATGCGATTTTGTTAACTAACATTTAATTTTAAACAAATAAAATAAAGCACCCAAAATCTTTTACCTCATTAAAATCTCAATTTAAGAAAATATGTTAAGTCCACAAAATAAGAAAATAATAGAAAGCAACTATGCTAGGTTTAAAAACCTTCAATTAACTCCCTAATGCAATTTAATTTCTTAAAACAATTATTGGTACTAAAGCAAAACAAATAAATGAAAATAATTGTGTTTTCCAAATGCAAAAAATATTTAAAATAGAACCTCGAGCGCGAACTTAAAATTCCCATTATAAGAATTTCGTAAAAAAGAAGAGAATAGAATAGAGAATTTCGTAAATGTTAGAAAGTTTATTCTTTCTATTGAATAAATTATAAAACTGTACTCAGCATATTTTCCAGCATTGCTTACGATACATAATTTATGGGCTCTCCTTTAAGTATTTCGATGTATTCGAAACGGAATGACAAATATACCCTCTATAATATGATGGAGGGTATAAAAATATTTATAATTTCGTATCTGTGAGTTAATTAGATTGTTTTTTTTGGTATCCGTATGAACATATGTAAAAAACTAAATCCATTGAACAGGGTTTAACCAACGCGAGACATCTTACATCTAATTTTTAATAGAAGACATGTTTGTAACGAAATGCAAAGTGACATTGATATTGCACACTGCTTTTATCAAGATTTCGAGTCCGTGACGACCTTTATCAGAAAGCTTTGCGGTAATTGTTGAAAGGAAACCTGAACTCTTTAAGACCAGGTTCTTACCAAATGTATGAGAAATACTGTCTTAATCTCTCTAAATCATTTATAACAAACTAAAATTTTTAATTACAAAAATCAGTCATGACATGATTACCAGGGTTGTAAAAAAACATTTACCGATATGACTTATTTTCATCTGGGGTGGTAAACATCTTAAACCTATCAAAGCGCAAGAATATAGTTGTGGAAGCCACATCTAAATCTGAACTGTTTTTTTTAATTTTAATTTTAACGGTTTTTGTATTTGTATACCCTTCATCATAGGATAGAGGGTACATTCTCTTTGTCCTTCCGTTTCAAACACATCGAAATACTGGTAGGAGGGGGTCTCCTAATATATATGATGATCATAAGAAACACTAGAAAATATGCTGAGTTCAGTTTTATAATTATTTTAAGAGAAAGAAAAACTTTCTAACATTTTCTGTTTTATAATGGAAATCTATTTTTGCCTAAATTCATTAAGATTGGACTACAATTGCAAGCCCTGATTACAAGCTTTAAGTGAGTAGCAGACAGACGGAAGCATGGAAACATCGTTAAATGGAATCAGCCCGTGATGTTAGTACTATCATAAAGCTTGAAGGTGGGTCAAGCTCAAATACCTCGGAAGTTAAAAATATTTGTCGTGAAACTAACTTATATTACCCTATTTTACAGAGTGGTGCAGGGTATTAAAAGTCGTTAAATCAGACGTAAGTGTATTTAAAAGACCGAAATCATAACAAAATTCTTACATAAGTGCCACTAAATTCTCAAACTGAAAGTCAACTAGTAGGACCATAAAATTAAGAAAACAGTGGAGAATTTTATTTAAAAAAATTTAAATTTTACATAAAAAAATTTTATTTTACACACTTAAGAAGTTACTGCTGGCATATATTTTTTATGTTTATTTAAGAGAAATAAACAATTTACTACAATTCACATTCAAGCCACCGTGCAAGGGATAGCACAAGTTACAGGCTAAAAGAGCAAATATTATAACACACATTACTGGCGGCACTGACAATCACTTCAGGCATGAATAATAAAATGTGATTTGTTAGCCGAGGGAGGTGAGGACTTACCACATCGACTGGCAGTATCTGCCAAATGAGATGGTGACACATTCGCCACAATTTGTATGCTGCACATTATCTGGTTAGTGCTAATTGAAGGACATTAACTTTAAGTGGGCAATTTTTACCTCAGTGCAAACTTAAACACACTTACACACACATTTACCCATTGTTTGGCATAAAGTTACGCTTTATTGAGCAACTACAGCCACAATGATTAGCGTCCGAGCAATTTTTTCACTTTCATGCTGCTCATAAATGGGAAACTTTGGAAATTATGAAATAAAATCAGGCGGAATTGCGGCGAATCTCCGCTTTACGGGCCGTTTCTTTATGGAAATAAATTAACAACAATTAAGGGAACTCTTCCTAAAGCCCCCCTCGTAAACACAGATATTAAAATGTACACCAACACCATGACAATGGCCACGGCAACGAGAACAACAACAGGAACAACAGTGATAATAAAAGTAATTTATATGTATAAATGTCAAAACAAACAAAATTTTTCAAGGGTCACGCACACTAAAATACATGCACACACACACAAAGAGACACATACATACGAAGACACCTTCGGCTGCAGGACAAAAAGAAAAAATTACAAACTACTCTGACGTGATTATTTTATAAACAACAAAACAAACACCAACACAGACTCCAACGCAAACAAAAGTTATGAGCTCGTGAGAAAAAACAAAGAAAGAAAGACATCCTCGAGGAGAGGCATTAGACGACATTATGAAAATGTGTAATTTCTTGCGAGTGCACACAAAAGGGCAAAGATCTTCAAAAACAAAACACATAAACGTAAACTTTCATTTAGACATTAAGCAAACACCAACAGGCACACACACAATAATATAAACACTGAAAGAAATAATTTGTAACAAATTGTTGCTGAAGTTTTTGACGGCATCGAATTTATATAGAAAAGCAACTATAGCTACAGCTTTAAACACAGCGATAGCTTCAAGAAAACTTCCGAGACTTGCCCGGAAGGCTCTGAAATTAAATTTAAACCTTAGTGTACTATAAACCTAGAATAAAGTTACCATATGAGTTTGCCATTCCGTTTGTAACTACTAAGACGGCTAAGTCAGGTCCGTCTGTTGAAAGAACGATTGGTCCAAACGAGCTCGAGTCTTCTTACACATCAGATGTACAGGGTTTTGCATTAAGGACATAACAATTTTATAAATCAACAAGTAAAAAATGTTAAGTTTGGCTGTGCCGAACTTTGGATACCCTCCACCAGATTCCCAAATAAAACCAAATTTGGTGCGGAAGTGTGTTCTATATAAAAATCTTTATGTGCAAAAGTTCATTTCTATAGGTCAAGCTTGTGGTGAGTTATCGTCTTATTATTTCTCAAAGCCCTTGAGACCGTTTGTGTGGGAGGTACCAGTAGGACTTTTCCGATCTCAACAGAATTTGGCGCAGAGGTGTGTTCTATATAAAATTTTTATGTAGGAAATTTTATCTCGAAAGGTCAAGTTTGTAGTGAGTTATTGTCATATTATTTATCAAGGCCCATGAGACCGTTTGTGTGGGAGGTACCAGTAGGGCCTTTCCGATCTTAGCCAAATTTAGCGTAAAAGTCTGTTCTATATATTTATTTTTATGCCGAAAATTTCGTCTCAATAGGTCAAGTGTGTGGTGAGTTATTGTCATATTATTTCTCAAGGCCCATGAGACCGTTAGTGTGAGAGGTACCAGTAGGACTTTTCCGATCTCAACCGAATTCAGCGTAGAAGTGTGTTGTATAAAGAAGTCTTGATGTGTAAAATTTTATTTCGATAGGTCAACTTTGTGGTGAGTTATAGTCATATTATTTCTCAAGGTCCATAAGGCCGTTTGTATCGGAGGTACAAGAAATGGTGGCCCAATCTTAACCATTTTTACATAGATGATTGCGCCTATATAGAGATTATTATTTACAAAATATCAGTGATTTTGCTCAAGAAACAGGAGGGATATTTCCAAATAAAAAACTAATTTTAATGAGGTAATGTCGGCTGAGGGTCTCCAACACCAACTTCCAGTAGAGCTATATAGCCCATTTTCAATACCAACCATGCTAGGTTAACTACACATGTTTTTGCCAAATTTCAGCTCCCTAGCTGTTTTCATTCAGGCTCTTACTTGTTTTCAACAGACGGACAGCCGGACAACATGGCTAGATCGTCTTAGAATTTTACGAGGATCAAGAATAAATATAAATATATGTTGGGTCTCCGATGCTTATTTCAAGGTGTTACAGACAGAATGACAAAACTAATATACCCTCCATTGTATAGTGGAGGGTATAATAAAACACAGAATATTTAATATATAGAGCTCAAATTTATTCCAGTTGTAGCGAAAATGCGACATTTTTAGAATGCAATTCCATTTCGGTTATATGACTACCACGAGCCCTTGTACAGCGATCTAATTTTTAACCACCATTTTCCACCATTCTTTTCACACATTTCGACCGGAACGTTGTCAATTTCGCGTTGGATTTTGTCTCTAAGTTCGTCGAAAGTTGTTGGTTTGTTGGCATACCCTGTGACTTGATGTTGCCCCATAAAAAGAATTCTAATGGCATTAACTCGCATGAAAAAGGTGGCCATTCGACCGAATTATTTCACGAGATAACACGTTCACCGAATTTGCCTTTCAGTAAATAAATTGTAACTCGTGCTGTGAGTCTAGAGGCACCGTCTTGTTGAAACCACATATCGGCTCATCCAATTATGGCCAAAAATATTTTTCTAACATGGCACAATAGCGCTCTTCCTTGGCGGTAACTTGACAATTTTCAAGTTAATCTTTTTCGGATGAAATTGATGTAATTGGCTTAACCAATAAAAACAAGTTTAAGTCGATCATAGCAGATAATGAGACACCCTCCCCGACTCTAATATTCGAAGGATAAAACACAACTGCCTGGAGCTTGAGCAAGGACTCAAGATGTTAGAGTTAGTGTTAATTCTTTGTCGCTCAGACATACCATACGAAATTTAAGCGTGATAGGGAAGATTTGTGGCTTTTAAAGCTGCAGGACCTCAAATCGGTGGTGATCATTGAGTGGGCATTATGGGGGCGTTAGTCGCGTGCAACGGAATCGTATGTAAAAGCAAATTTTTCTAAGCTGCAGATTCTAAAATATGGAAGGACCATTGTGTGGGACTATAGAAAAATATGGATCTAAATGTTCTGTGTGATATTTGATCGAAAACAGATGTTATATGTGGTTTTTACTGCTGTTTGTTTTTAAGTCGGGAAACCCTATGTTTGATATCAAAGTTTCCTTAGGTCAAACTTGAAGAATATCCCAGTTCATAATTGCAACCTGTACCTTATCCTGTATCTGTGCGAACGAACAGACATCACCTATAAGAAATCAGATAGTAATTCTAAGTCAATCGGTATACTTAACATAGGGTCTTTATCTATTCCTTTAAGATGTTGCACACATCAGCACCAAGTCATAATGCCCTGTACTACATTGTGGTGTAGGGTATACAAATTGCACTAATAAACCGATTAATGGTTTGAAAATGGTTTTCTGTCTGCAGCATTAATTGAATAGCATTAAATTTTTAATATACGAGGGCGACCGCAAAAGTAACTGGCCTAACATAAAAAGAACCGTTTTTTTGGAGTTGTCATTATTTATATTTCAACATAATCTCCTTCCAACTCAATACACTTCATCAAACGCTTTTCAAGTTTTTAAATTCTATCCGAAAAATAAGATTTTTCAAAACCTTCAAAATATGCCTCAGTTTCAGCAATAACCTCGCTATTGGACGAAATTTTTTAGCCACCGAGAATTTTTTTTGAATTTGGAAACAATAAATAATCAGAAGGAGCTAAATCTGGACTATATGGTGGATGCGGAGCAATTTTAATCGTAATTCGGCCAGTTTTCGTTAAGTTAAAAATCCAGTATGTGAAGGAGTATTATCTTGATGAAAAATAACTTTTTTTAAATGCGGTCGTTTTATCTTGATTTCTTCACTCAACCGATCCAATAATGCACAATAATATTTACTATTTATAGTTTTTCCTTTCTCAAGATAATCAATAAATATTATACCCCTTGCATCCCAAAATACTGTGGCCATTGTTTTTCCTGCTGATTTAACAGTTTCCGCCTTCTTGGGACCACTTATACCAGCTTCTATCCATTGTTTTGACTTTTCTTTGCATTCTGGGATGTAGTGATGGATCCATGTTTCATCAACAGTTATGAATCGGCACAAGAACTCTATTAGATTATGCTGAAAATTCGCTAAAAGCTCCTCGGAATTGGTCCAACGGACGAATTTTTGGGCCAAAGTCAACAAACGCGGCACCCATCTTGCGGATAGCTTTTTCATCTGGAGTTCATCATGTAAAATACTCCAAACTTGTTTCTCGTGTATTTTAACAATATCAGCAAGTTTTCTGAGCTTAATTCGTCTATCTTTAGTCACTTCATTAAATATTTTTCTAATGTTTTCAATAGTAGTAGCAGTTTTCGGTCTTCCAGAGCGTTGTTCATCTTCCGTACTTGAACGACCCATTTTAAATTGTTGAACCCAAGATTTCACGGTGGAGTATGATGGTGCATTATCACCATGAACAGAATCCAATTCATCTTTGATTAATTGTGGCGTATAACCTTTCATATAAAAGTGTTTAATTACCGCACGAATCTCTTTATTTTCCATTTTTCAAAAATTATAAAACTTGTTTACTTCAATCACCTGTAACAAAGAAAATAATTTTTAAATATTTTGGAAATTTTGACAGATGGCTTATAAAAGAATGCTTTTAAAAAACAAAACAAAAAAAGTTGCTAGTAAAACAGAAAATGTGCCAGGCCAGTTAGTTTTGCGGTCGCCCTCTTATTATTTTCTGCCACAAATGTATAGTGGTGGCACTACAAATAAAAAAAATCGTTTCTAAGCGAACCAACAACACTTAGAATTGCCCTGATCGACAAATGAATTTATTTAACGTTTTCCAGCTTAGAGGCCTCAATTATTCACCCAGAACGTGAATTATAATTATTGATCGAAAGCCTTCAAAGTAAGTAGATATAAGTACATAGTAGAGACATAAATACTGTTACACACGTTTTACGCTGTTAAATAAAAAGTACTAAAAGTTTTTGGACCAAATATTTTTTAATATATACTTTACACACGTCGTCAATAGCTGCACGAACCTCGTCCATTGGAAAATTGGCCACAGCTCGAACCAAAGCAGTCTTAAGAGATCCAATGTTGGGGTATCTTTTGTAAAAAACCTTGTCCTCTAAAACCGTCCACAATTTTTAATCCAATGGGTTCAAATCTGGACTGCCTGAGGGCCATTCTTCACGCTGGCAAATTGTTTCGAGTCCAGGCCTGGATCGTTTTAGCCTTATGGGCAGGCGCAGAATCCTGCTGGAAAGTCCATGGCTGGTTTTGGAACAGGGAATTGTTAAAAGGCTTCACAACAGCTTCCAAAACGGTTTCTTGGTAAACTTTGGCCGATGTTTTGACTCCTTGTTCGCAGAAATGCAGGTCAGTGACCCCATCGTCAGAGACACCCCACCAATCCATGACTGATGATGAGTGATGATCTTTCCATCAGTTCAGATGCTTCCTTAGATGACAGCGCATACACTCTTTCATTTTGCTTGTTAAATTTGTCCTGAACGGTTAAAATATTTTCATCGGTGAACAAAATTTTTCTGTGCAGTTATCAGCGTGCTTCACCAAAAGACGTTTGCATTTTTCAATCCTATTTTTTTAAATGTCCGGTACGTCGTTTAAAAGCCCCAAGTCCCAATTCTTTTTTAATGATTCGACTCATGGACTTTTGCGTGATATTCATCTCACGGGCCATGGTTTTCTGCTTTCGAAACGGATTTCTGTGAATTCTTGATTTAACGGCTTTGATGACTTGCGGTGTTCGAACAGAGCGTGGACGACCCGACCGGTGGCGGTCTTTTACATCTACAGTCTCCTCAAACAGTTTTATGCATCGGTAGACGAACATGCGGCCAATCCCTAGTGGCCAGAGCGTTTTGAAAATATCGTTTTTTTCATTTCACACTTGAAAAGCGCTATTACACCGATACGGTTCTCATTATCTGATCACTCCATGATGAAAGTTGAAACAATTTAAAAATCCTGTTACAGACTAACGCTAGTCTGTAACGGGATTTTAAAATTGTTTCAACTTTCATCATTGAGTGGTCAGATAATGAGAACCTAAGTATAAGTATAATCGTCGATAGATCAGAAATTTTGTACGATGATTGACTACAGTCGTATGGATTAAATAGGCGGCCCGAGGGGTAAGGACAAAATGTACACTCTGAAAACGTACATAAAATTTTTCTTGCGCATATGTGTTACCGGGCTATGTGGTCCGAAAACTGCACCTGTAGTCCTAACAAAAGTTTTCTGATGAACATGTATGTCCTCGTACTCGTATATACTGTCACTTAAAAGTTAATAAAATTACCTAACGATTCGCAACATGCAAATACTTAGACTAGATCTTGGAGGCATCGAAGGTCAGGTGATCAAAAGAAATGCCCAACCGAAAATCTGGAAATATCATAAATATTTTTTTTTTTGTAAGAAAACGGTGGTTATCTCTTCATGCTGCTTTACTCTTGTTTAAAAAAATAAAGGACCCTCTCTTTATTTAAGAGTACTACAACTGTTTAAGCGAGCCGTTTTCTTAAGTCCCTTTCGGTTAGTATTCAACTATGCATTTAATTGTAAAATCAGCTTGTAATACCGGATCGTTCAATGCCTAAGGGTTTGGCTGCCAATTTTGCAGACTTTAACTTAGTAAATTCGATCTACATTGAAATTCCGGAATTTACGAAAATCTGATTATGTCATTGAGACTGATTGAGTACATCGCTTTAACACACTTTAACAATAATTCAATATTTCATCCTTACAATAAATGGTTTAAGAAGTTCCTCATCGCGATGTTGAAAACTCACCATTTGTATTAAATATTAAAGTCATACATTTTTATAAATTTGCGAAGACACGCAATTGTTTCAGCATTCCTGCCATTACTTCATTTTCAAATATTTTTAATAAAATATTTTGTTGCACCAACGAAAATGTTCAGAGCATTAACTAACCCCCACAAATTCTGTTTTGCAAACATGCATTTCTCTTTCGGTGTACATGCACATAATTTAGCAAACCAATACTTCAGTCAACGTGAACTAACTTAGACGGGCCGAAAGAGAAAGAAAGAGAGAATGACACACGCTTCTTTTGAGGCAGAAAGTAAGCCGTAAATATGTGACTCTGACAATGTTTGGAGCTCGTCGTATCTGTGCCAAAAGAAAGCAGAAAGCCCATCACACATACACTAACACTCGAACTTACTCATACTACCACCATTGAAATGAAAATGGATGGAATAAAAGCACACACACAGTCTCAAACACATAAAATAGGAATTGCAATAAACTTGACTTGAAATGACATTTCCTTTTAAATGGAAACAAGTAAAAATGTCGTTAAGTTCGGTCTAGCCACACCTTGTACACACTACTAAAGCGTCAAAAAGTGTGGTAACTTTATCCATCCCTTATCTTACCTAAAAATTAAAATTACTCTGTGGACAACATCTGAGCATCGAATGAGACCGATCCCATGCCCCAAAAGTGTTCCCTCCCAGAGATATGCTCGTTTTATGAAAGTGAAATCGACGGTTCTAAGCGCTAAAAGATAGGGACCTAATCTTTAAAATGACACTCCTGAACAAAACTGGTCTTTAACCTTAGGTCACTTTCTACTTTGCGCGTCACATATTTGAATTAGTAGCAAAACTTTGCTTTAATTTGAGTGCAAAAATATCCTTATTAGCAACTATTCGCCTGTTTTGACCATGCGGGACGTTTTTTAGGCCACATGAGTTTAAAAGTACAGCAACTATGCACTTTTTTGAGGTACGAGTATTTAGTGCTTACTAACCTAGAGCAGATATTTTATCTATTGTCTGTCCACAAAACATATGATTTGCTAAGCAAGTCCTTAAAAAAGAGTCCTCAAGAAAGTACCGAGGTGCCTTTAGTCCCATAAAGGTGAACTCTTTCCCCTGGGCGATTTTCGGCCATTTACAATACCAAAAAGTTTATGACCATAAGACATCATCGTGCAAAATTTTCGAATACTATGTGACCGTTCGACCGCTTTGGTGCTTTCAACAGACACACGGACGGACGATCGGACGGACATGGCTATGCCATCAGATTTAAAGACGATCTATAAGTACTTTAAAGGGTGTCCGATTTATATTTCGTTGTGTCGCAAACGGAATGACAAATAAAAAAGACCATCCAACCTTCTAAGGAGGTTATAAAAAGCGCACTCACAAAACTTGGAAAAGTCAAATATTGTTTCATAAAAAGAGGCAGCCAAAATAATTTCGAAAGATCTACACTCATAAACAGAAAGTTGGATTGCCGACAAATGCGAGGGCTGCGTATTAAGTTAAATGTTTGCGCGGTCATAGACTGTTTCGTAGAAGAGCAGGATTTTCAAGCCCAAAATATGTAAGGATAGACTAAATTTAACTGATTCGAGCATACACTTTAAGCATCTAGGCCAAATTAATTTCTGGGCTAGCTGATGATTGTTCCCAGTCCTTTCATTTAGTTTAGAGGTACATCTTCTGGTCCTAGGAGAAAAGCTACTAAAATTTAATATTTCTAGTTTTTATATAAAGGGTGGTAAAATTTTAAAGGCCGATGTTAATTTTCAATAAAACACAAATTATTTAGGAAATTATTGTGATTTATTTTTATTATGATAATATTGGTATAATTCAATAATGTATGGAATAAAATATCGGCCAAATGGCCGCCGCGACCTCGGCGGCACGCCTCCATCCGATGGTCCAAATTTTCGATGACGCTGAGGCATAATTGAGGTTCTACGCCGTTAATGTGCAGAATTATCCCAACCTTAAGCTCTTGAATTTTTGCTGGCTTATCAACCTATTTCTTTTCTTTCTTGGGTTATCATTCGCCCGAATGCGGCAATTTTGTTTATTGATGCATCATCACTGAAGATGATTTTCTTCGAAAATTGATCATCCACTTCATAATATGCCTGAATAACTTTAACGCGTTGATCGCTTGTATGATACATCTTTCCATGGTTTAAATTGATTTAGTCTGAAATTGAGAAAAATGAAATAAAATGCAGAAAAAAGCTTGACGTTTAAGTTTGGTTCAAATTCAATATCGGCCCTTAAAATTGAACCACCCTTTTATGACACAGTTTATAAGTCCCACATCGACTTAAACCACACAGCTTTAATGTAGATTAAGATCAACCAGTTACCAACTACGAGTATACTATTATAGGACCATTGGGGGCTTTGTTTTTGCCGAAAACCTTATATAAATTCAAATCTTAATCACATTTAGTGCAGTATTAAACTACGGACCAACAAGCAAGCTTGCTGAAATGGTTCAAATTAGGATGTAGCTCGAAAATGGTTAGTTGCTTGTCGCCTATAAACATTACTATTCAAGCAAGCAAACGCAAAAACTTCTTTAAGGATTTGTCTAAATATATGTGACGCGCAAAATAGAAAGGGACCTAAGGTTAAAAACAAGTTTTGTTCAGGAGAGCCATTTTAAAGATTAGGTCCCTTTCTATTTGCGCTTAGAATCGTCGACTTCACTTTCATAAAACGCGCGTATCTCTGGAAGGGGACACTTCTGGGTCATGGGATCGGTCTCATTCGATGCTCAGATGTTGTCCACATCAAAAAAAGAAAAAAATGAAAGTTGATTTTTTTTACCCTTAGGTCCCTTTCTCTAAGCGCTGTCACATATGGATTAAAATTAAAAAGATCTGCTCAGAAATCCAAATACGCACTTATTTAAAAGATTTTGCCAAATTTAATTCTCTTAAGTTTTCGGGCTTGCATAACTATGATTAATGGTTTAATTGTAGCTGCTAAGTTTTTAAAGGACGCTGCTTCTTCTTGCACTCGTAGATTGTTCTACAGTGTAGCTCAAACTACCGTTGTGGTTTGAATATTTATTAACTTTTTAAATTTATTTATATTTTTTATTTCTATTTCAAAATTTTGTAAAGCAAACTTGTGGAATTTGAAATGAAAGACTACACAACAGAACAGCGATCAGCAATTGTTGAGCCACAGCCCACACTGCAAGGAACACAATGGCTCTGTAACGGGACCTCTTTGGCGAACGCATTATTTAGCACAAAAGCGATTTCAATTGGCCGCCACGTTTACCGGATTTAACAGCACCAGACTGTTTTCTTTGGCGTTATTTGCAAGTAAGGGTATACCACAGCTAAAACAAAACATTCACCATGAAATTCAAGCCATAACACCGGAAATTTTACGAAAAGTTATGCAAAATGTACTAAAAAAAAGAGCACGAATGTGCGCATCCGAAAATGGCCACTTGCGGGATATAATTTTTCATACTTAGCCAAAAATATTCACCATTAATAACACAGTACGACAAAATCAATTTTTTTTGAGTACACATGAGAAATGTTAACAGAATATGAAAATAGGCTTAAAATAAAGAAATACGTGTCTCGGCGTTTTGCTGTAGCACGTCAGAATTTTGAGAAAATCGATTTTAAAGATTCGAAGGAACGTGGAGGTTCACGTGTAACGTAGTACTATTATAAAAAGTTCTATAAAAATAGAATGGGTGAACCGATTTAAGTGCTTGAGCCAGTTTTGAAAAGGGAATTAAATTTGGATTTGTTTTTATTAAAAAAAATTTGAATTACATTACATTGTTGGATATTAATTTTTGTATTTTTACATTACATTTACATTACATTGAATTACATTACATTTTTGGATATTTTTTAATTTTACATGAAAATTAAAGCGCCATCTAGCGGAAAAAAATGTTTTTTTTAATAAAAACAAATTCAAATTTAATTCCCTTTTTAAAACTGGCTCAAGCACTTAAATCGGTTCACCCATTCTGTTTTCATAGAACTTTTTATAATAGTACTACGTTACAAGTGAACCTCCACGATCCTTCGAATCTTTAAAATCGATTTTCTCAAAATTCTGACGTGCTACAGCAAATCGCCGAGACACGTATTTCTTTATTTTAAGCCTATTTTTATATTCTGTTAACATTTCTTATGTGTACCAACCACTGTCGTACTGTGTAATAATAATATATACAACAAACAAATAATACTACATAACACAAAATAACAATAAAAATTAACCAATAAATAAAAATGTTATTAAACATTCAAACCACAACGGTGGCGCAAAAATAGCCTGAATAACCTAAATTATCTGGGTATGCAGATAAAAACCTACAAAATTAAATGTTAATCGAAATCAACTCTAGTATTCGTAGTACATCAATGTTTAAACTTTTACTGTGGAGGTTTGTTTGTCTTAATATTTTTATCCAAATTTCGGAAAAATCCTTAAAACAAGTAATGTGGAACATAGAACCTTGATCTTTAAATTTCCTCAATTCCTTAACATTATAAAATATTTGGATTTTTACAAAAATTCAACTGTTTTTTGGTAATAATTTCACATAGCTTTTGGACCACTGTGGGAAATTGTCAATACCATATTTAGATTTTTGAAGAAATTTCTTTATATTTTTATTCCCATTTTTTTATTCCCATTCAATTTATCGCCCCTTGGCCCTGTATAGATCATGGATGATAGTTTATCGTTATGGCGCAAAATAAACTATCCAATTTTCTTTAAATTAAAAAAAAATATTTTTTAAAAAAACTACGAAGAGTTGCTAACTGTTGCTTCAAAATTATTTTAATGCAGAGCTCACACAATCTCACCGTTGTACTTATATTTGATATAAAAAGTTGCCACTAGAGTCGATATAATAATTTGAGAACTGTTTTTTTTTTTAATTGGACACTTATTTAATCAAAAGTATAAAATACAATATTAACAGGGTGTTATGAACCATTAAGGACAATAATGTGTTGCCAATCTTAATAAATCATAGATAGTCACTAGATTATATTTTAACGGTAGCCTGAAATCTAAAATAATTAAAAAAAAAAAACTACGAACAGTTGCAAAGGTTAAAAACCAGATTTGTTCAGGAGAGCCATTTTCAAGATTAGGTCCCTTTCTATTTGCGCTTAGAATCTTCGACTTCACTTTCATAAAACGCGCATCTCTCTGGAAGGGAACACTTTTGGGGCATGGGATCGGTCTCATTCGATGCTCAGATGTTGTCCACATCAAAAAAAAAGTGAAAAGTTGATGAAAAGTTTTGTTCAGGAGAGCCATTTTTAAGATTAGGTCCCCTTCTATTTGCGCTTAGAATCGTCGACTTCACTTTCATAAAACGCGCATATTTCTAGGAGGGAACACTTTTGAGGATGTTGTCCACATAAAAAAAAGAAAAAAAATGAAAATTGATTTTTTTACCCTTAGGCCCCTTTCTCTATGCGCTGTCACATATTGACTTTAATGTCTTTTTTTACTAGATTCATTGAAGTCTAAATGTTAAAAATTTTTAAAAATTGAGTTTTGAAAGTTTTATTTATCAAGCTACAAAATCATCTTTAAAACAATGCTAGACAATAATTATAAAATTATTATGAAAAGTTTTATTTGTTTTTAACAAAAAACTAGCTGATCTCATCCCGCGTTTCTGGTCCTTAAAATTTTTTATTTATACAATCTATAATAGTCATTGTGAGTGTATGATGAACCGGTGACTGTAACAGCAATAATTGAAACAGAAAGTCGGAAGAGTTTGTCTGTCAAAAAAATTAACCAACTACGGTGATGGTTCGTTCATATTTTTTTAAAATACTTTAATCGTAAAACATTCCACTCCGAGTTATGATACTCGTATATGATATAATGATATGCAAACTCATACAAAATATATTAATTTCGAAAATTTTCCGATTTTCAGTTGGCCCATAATTATGAAATGAAAAATATGTAATGAAAAAAGGGCAAATTGATCGATTCTTTATTCCGCTTTGCATTGTTTTCATCCTTAAGCCTGCATATGTGACGCGCAAAATAGCAAGGGACCTAAGGTTAAAAAACAGTTTTGTTCAGTAGTCATTTAAAAGATTAGATCCCTTTCTATTTGCGCTTAGAATCGTCGACTTCACTTTCATAAAACGCGCATATTTCTGGGAGAGAACACTTTTGGGGCATGGGATCGGTCTCATTCGATGCTCAGATGTTGTCCACATCAAAAAAAGAAAAAATGAAAATTGATTTTTGATATTGATTGATATTAACCTCGAGCTCGGCCAACCGATGTGGACCAATTAGGTTCGACTGTACCGAAACTTATATACCCTCCATCATGGATTACTGCCCAATATATAAGTAGAAATGCTGTCTAGGGGTCTCTATTCTATCTACTTATTTGAATGCGATTATACCAAGTACCGATACCGATTATACCAAGTATCATTGCCATAGTGTTATTAATTTGCGAGATAAAGCCTTTTAAAGTTCAGAGCAGTATAGGCTACTGGCCATTTCCGAATGCGGTCGAGTGAATAGATTTTTATGCGCGTAAGAAAGACACTGTGCTGCTTGTTGTCTCACAAGCGATTCGCTGACCCAACAATATCGTCAATTTCTATCGATGGAATGGATATTGAATAATCAGATGCTCTTGATGTTCTGGGCATGACAATACAATGTGACGCTCGTTGGGCGAGACATGTATTTGAAGTGTCGAAAGAAGCACTCAAGTGCATAGGCTTTTTAAAGCGGTACAAGAAATATTTCACTCCTTCTGATCTTTTCAATATCTATACAACTTACATCAGGCCGAATATGGAATACAACTCCCATATATGGGCAGTTGCTCCAAAATCATGCTTGGAGCTACTTGACCGTGTTCAAAGGAGAGCGATGGTGCTGATAGGTGACAGTAGGGTATCCAACTCTTTTGTTTCCCTTGAGCATCGTCGGAATGTGGGTTGCGTGACGCTGTTCTATCGTCACTTTCATGGTGTATGTTCATCAGATTTCGTGATTGACGTGAGGATGTTCGGCAGGGATACGAGACTTTCTAGGAATTCACACCCGTTTGTTATCTATTGGCCAGTTGACCGCACTATACTTATACAATACAGATCAAATTCGTTTTTCGCTCGTACAGTCCGTATGTGTAATCGACTTCCGGCAAATGTATTTCCCACTAATTGCGACATCTAGAAGTTCAAGGCAAGTAGCAATAAACTTTACTCCCTCTTTCCCCCCTCCGATCCTTTACTTTCCATTCGCCAACGCAATGCACCGCATGTTTAAGGGGCACCAGCTGAGCGTTGGTTATTTAAAAAAAAATAGGTTTCAAATGTCATATTGTACTTTCAGTTTTAGGGTTATGCGGGCGGTGCAACGCCCCTTATCCATTACATCGTAATACTGTTTTTTAGTAATTGCCTAGTCAGTGATTTTGAAGGTTATGTTTTTATAACGATACGTCCATTTGTTAAACTTTTCGACAATAGCTCCATTTGTTTGTCTTTAAATAGGAATTTGTAATGGGGCGTGACTACATACGTTTCCTCCAGGAGGTGTTTAGATCCATGCCAACATCATGTGTGACGCGCAAAATAGAAAGGGACCTAAGGGTAAAAACCAGTTTTGTTCAGGAGAGCCATTTTAAAGATTTAAATACGTGTATCTTTGGTGTACTATCACTTAAAACGCGCATATCTCTGAGAGGGAACACTTTTTGGGGCATGGGATCGGTCTCATTCGATGCTTAGATGTTGTCCACATCAAAAAAAAAGAGAAAATTGATTTTTTTTACCCTTAGGTCCCTTTCTCTAAGCGATTTCACAGTAGTTTTAATTTAAGTATAGATGATTCTTCCAGATATTGACAAAGTCCCACTGTGGGGGAAAGTTAACCTCTTGACCGATTTGGCGATTTCTAATAAAAACGTTTTAGTCATCATACATGTATCAACACACTTTTAAATATCTAGCTTCAGTAGTGCGACCTGTAGTTTGCTTTCCACAGACAGACTAGGAAGATCATCTTAGAATTTTACGACGATTCAGAATAAAATACTTTATGTGGTCTCCGATCTGTATTTCTATGTTTTATTTGTTGCAGCCATATTAAAGTAATTATTACCCTACAGCACACTCCGGTAAAGAGAATTATGATATGGTACTGATGTTTGCAACACATTAAATGAAAGAGATCACTATCACTAATCGACAGATGTCCGTCGGTTTATTTATTGTTGTATAAGTAAATATGACCCGGTTTTATTATGAAAGCTACAATACAACAACAGTTCTCATTTAATATTATCACTCGAACCATATTTTCTTCTGTACCTACAAACACGAATCAACTCTTGAATTCCTAGTACGATTTTGATGAACTTTTCAGATCATATTACCTCTTACCACTTTACTACATTTATAAGGTATAATGTTGTCGACCCTCTTCCCTTTAAGCATCTTTTCTTTTTTTTGCATCTATGTAAGTTCATCCCTCTGTATCAAAATACTTTTTTTAAATAGTTTTAATTCCCTGTACGCTGACTTCCCTAAAGTTCGCTGGTCAGTCTGCATTGACGTCGCAAAGGCATCTCTTTATCTCAGAAAAAATATTTACTTTACCAACATGATATGATTGACATGAAACGGATATGTCAATAAAACATAAAATACAAGCAAAACTGACGCACAAAGAGAACCATCAACGATGTGCAGTATCACGACGAATTTAGTATGCGAAGGACAGGCGTAAAAATACAACTCGCCGCCAATACAAACCAGAACAAAAGCAAAGTAACGTGGAAGCAAAACCTCAAGCGAAAGTCGAAACATGAAATTACATTAAATATGACCACCCGCCCCCCTCTAATAAATTGAAGTGCGTTAAGGAAAATGTTTACATGGTCGACATCATAAATTCTTTAAAAGCGACAAGAACCTCAAAATTTCGCCATTTCATTAGCTTCGCCAAGCGGCCAGAAAAAGTTTCAACATTTTGCTTAAACTGACTTCCGTTTTTGGATATTTTTTGTTATACTCTCCCCCATAGGATGAGTGTACAATCAATGTGTCATTTCGTTTGGAACTCCTCGAAATACTGAACGAGAGTATATTTTGAAGGTCGTCGAATTCATGAACGACTTCAGTCCGTTCGCCTGTATATAAGTATGAGTGACAGCGCATAGAGAAAGGGACCTAAGGGTAAAAAAAATCAATTTTCACAATTTTTTGATGTGGACAACATCTGAGCATCGAATGAGACTGATACCATGCCCCAAAAGTGTTCCCTCCCAAAGATATGCGCGTTTTATGAAAGTGATTTCGAAGATTCTAAGCGCAAATAGAAAGGGACCTAATCTTTAAAATGGCTCTCCTAAACAAAACTGATTTTTAACCTTAGGTCCCTTTCTATTTTGCGCGTCACATATGTGGAAAGTAAGATAGCTGTAAAACTAATTAGGCTAGGATATTGAAATTTTGCTCGATAATGGTTATAAGCTGCATGGAACTGTTAAAGGGCCCAGAGGGGAAAAAGATTTCATTTAAGGGACTTAAGGTTCTCTCAAGATATCCTTCGAAAAATTGTTCAGCATCGTTCGATATTCAGCACCATTAAACGTAACCGAGGAGCCATCTGCATTTTGAAAGAAATATGAACCAATGATCCTTTCCTTTAACTGTTGCTGATAAACTGTTCTTGGGTTCTCCGTAGCCATTATCCTGCAATTCTGTTTTTTTTACTTAATCATTTAATTGGAAATTGGCTTCATCGCCCATCATTAAATTGTTAATAAAATCGGAATTTTCTTTTGTTTTTTGTCGGAATAAAAGGGTTTAATCAAGCCGTTGTGTAGTGTTCCATTTCAAATTCCCAAAGTTTGTTTCACACAATTCTGAAATAAAAATAAAATATAAATAAATATATAAAGTTATTCAAACCACAATGGGAGTTTTGCGCCACCCTGTAATTTAAAGACTAAATACGGTTTAAATGAAGACCATTATTGGACTTACTTAATTCATCAAAAACGCTTGCTGGACCTTTCAGCGCTTGTAAAAAGGTCATTGAGATCCCAAAAAGTTCCTCTTAGGTCCTTAAAATCGTTTACTAATGAATATGGACCTATGACCTCTCTAGTGTATCAAATTTAATTTCAATTTAATATGTAGATGTATTTACAAAATCAGCCTTAAATGTAGACTTCGAAGTATGGACCGTGCGGGCCAAAAAACGGACAGCATGGTCTCCAAAGAACGGTCCGCATGGTCATAGCAAGCGACCAATAGTACGAGTACCTATGGGCAATTGAATAAATAGAAAGGACAAATTTCACAAATATTGATTTGTTTTGAAGTTTTGGTTAAGATTTACTTGGAGTTATTGGATCCAATGGACCCAAACACTGGTCATAATATGAAAGAAGCGACCACGGGTAAATTTGAAAATATAGGCACTTAAATTGAAACAATTTTTTTTGACTTTTTATATTTATTTATTTTAAAGATTTTGCTGATGCAGCAAAGACTTAAGGATGCATGTATGTATGTATGTCAAAACAAGCTATCAATAGTTAAAATAGGCATATGTTAACCTTGTGTTTTAGTCTCCTTGTGTGGGGAAAAAGTTTGCCTCTTAACCGATCTGGCCCATTAAAGCAAATTATTTGACAAATTAAAGCATATTTCACTACCAATACCAATTGGATTCAAGAGCTCGGCTAATGGATCCTTGTGGCCTAAAAATGGTCTTAATAATCAAAAACAAAAGAACAAATTAAGTTCGGCCGGACTGAAATAAAGAAAATTGTACGTCGAATCTAAATATTTATTTTTCTTTATCTTGAAGATTTTGCTGAACTTGCAAGAAAGAATCGTAAATACAAAAGTCCAGCAAGGTTAAAACAAGCAATTAATAGTAATAAAGGCATATGTGACAGCGCATAGAGAAAGAGACCTAAGGGTAAAAAAATCAATTTTCACTTTTTTTTTGATGTGAACAACATCTGAGCATCGAATGGGACCGATCCCATGCCCCAAAAGTGTTCCCTCCCAAAAATATGCGCGTTTTATGAAAGTGATGGTACACCAAAGATACGCGTATTTAAATCTTTAAAATGGCTCTCCTAAACAAAACTGGTTTTTCCCTTAAGTCCCTTTCTATTTTGCGCGTCACTTATGGGTACTCAATTTAAAGTACATTTCACTACCACTGGCTTTTGTACCCTATACCCTAATTTCGACCCGACCGAAGCTTTTATAAATAAATTGTTGACAAGGGTTCGTGGCCACTTATCTATCAGGGTATGTTTCTTTCCATAGCACCACCATGTATACCAACTGCCATCGTTTAAAAAAAATTCAAAAAAATTCATTAAAAAAAATTCAGATTTTTGGTTGCGGCCACGCCCTTTTGTTCAATTTAATCACTATAGTAGTCTGTTGCTTATCATTGATTTTATTCCTTTACCATTTTATAACAATTGGCCATAAATGCATTTTTTAAGGGGCGTGGCACCGCCCATTTATCTTCCAGGATGTGTTTTGCTTGATGCCAAAATAATATGTTCAAAATACATAGTCCCCATTCTAATGGGTAGTGAGATATTGTCTTTGTAAGTTCGAGGTTGTGTGGGCGGTGTTACGCGCTCTTGTATTATTTTACGATAATATAGTCTATAATAATTGCCTATTCATTGATTTCATTCTGATAAAATATAGGAACGATCGGCCCATTAGTTTCGCCATAATGGGCCGTGACAAATGGGACGTGACACCGCCAACTTTTCCCGTAGGATGTGTAACGATCCATGCTAACCTCATATGTTCCAAATGTCATCGTCATATTTGTAATAGTTCCTGAGATATGGTCTTTTTAAGTTCCGCGTTGTTGATTTTTGGAGAGTTCGACCCAGTCCTTGTGTGGGGAAAATGTTTACCTATTCCCCGATCTGGACCATAAATATTGGAACTTAAATTTAAGCAAAGTTCACTACAAATTCACATATAAATTTGATTTTGTGATTAAGCTAAGATTGCGGCTCGGACACGTTGACATTTAGGGCAAAGACAACGGTCGGCATAGGCAATTGTCTGAGGTATTTTTCAAAACAAAAAAAATATAAAAAATCAAATCAAGTGAGGAATCTTTATTGGTAATTTAAAAGGACATTTTATGACATTACCTTGAAATGTTAGCAACTGTATTATGAGCGTTCGGTTAGAAACGGGAAGATCCGCTTTTTTCGACCAAAATATTTTTTTAGTGATGGAGCCCATTTCTGGCTCAACGGCAAAGTCAATAAACAAAATTGCCGCATTTGGGCTAAAGAGCAAGAAGAGGTTCAAGAGGTGCCATTATTCCCAGCGGTTTATAAGCTGGTGGAATCATCGGTGCATATTTTTTCAAAAATGATGATGGCCGGAACGTTACCGTAAATGGTGCTCGCTATCGCGCCTAATTTCACGTTTTGGACAGGTGAGTTGGCCGCCTAGATCGAGTGATATCACACCTTTAGACATTTTTCTTTGGGGTAACGTAAAGTCCAAAGTCTGTGCTGAAAAACCAGCTACGATTCAGGTTTTGGTAACCAACATTACGCGTGCGGTCGAATTGCTCAAACGAGTCATCCAAAATTAGACCCTCAGAACGGAAACCCTGAGGCGTAGTTGCGGCCAACATTTGAATGAAATTATATTCAAAAAATAAATGCCATAAAATGTCCTTTCAAATTACCAATAAAGATTATACACTTGACTTAAATTTTTATATTTTTTTTGTTCTAAAAAATACCTCTAGATTTATCACCCTCTATAAAGGGTGTTTTTAGACGAGAGGTTTTCAATCATGCCACACTTTGCGGGTCTTTGCGACAGCTGTTACTTTATGATTTATGCTCAGTTTGGTTTGCCATTTCATAATGAGTAGACCTACTCCGGAACATCGTTTGCAAATCGTAGTGCATGGGCCATCTGATCCTTTTTTTTTCAAAAAATGTTTTTCACCGATGAAGCTCACTTTTGGTTGAATGGGTACGTTATTAACCAAAATTGTCGAATTTGGAGTAATGAAAATCCACAAGCCATTATTGAGTCGCCGCAACATACCTAAAAAATCACTGTTTGGTGTACACCATGGGCAGAGGGAGTCATTCGTCCATAATTCTCTACAATGACGCAGCCACAATGTTACAGTCAAGAGCCATCATTAATGACTTTTTCGTGCCTGAATTGGAGGATTTTGATTTGGATGGCCTTTGGTTCCAACAAGACGGCGCTTCATGCCATACTGCCAACGAAACAACCAACTTATTGAAGGAAACTTTTGGTGAGCGAGCGCATTATCTTGCGTCGTTGGCCTGTGGCTTGGCCTCCAATATCGTGCGATTTAAAACCGCTGGACTATTTTTTGTACGGTTATGTGAAGCTGCTTGTCTACGCAGAGAAGACCGACACTATTGATGCCTTGAAAGGGTTGCTATATATATATATATATTTCTGGCCTAGGCAACACTGTCTAGTTGTCTAGCGGTATATGACATTTCCAATGGAAAGTTTGGCATTTTTTAGCATAAGCGTACTCAGAACGTTTTGACGTACGACCATCATTTGTGTTGTTTTCAGTGACTTGAAAAAATAAAATTGGCAAAAAAATGGAATTAACTCGTGAACATTTTCCTGCGATAATTTTTCACAACTTTCGACGTGGATTATAACGACAAGAGTGCATCAATCAACTAAAATCTTTGTATTTCGATGAAGCACCATCCTAAATCACTGTAAAAACCTGATTTAATGAATTCAATCGTGGCCGACGCTTGCTCAAAGACAAAGGTCGTGATGATCGTCCAAAAATGGCCGTTGTGCCAGAGAACATTGATGCCTTGCGTGAACTGATAATGCAAGATCATCATGTGACGTACCCTGAGATAGAGGCATCCTTGGGCATTTCTTCCACTAGCATACATTCTATATTCCATGAACACCTGGTCGTAAATATGTTTGTTCTCGTTGGATCCCGCACAATTTGACAATCGCTCAAAAAAAGGCTCGTGTCGATTGGTGCAAAGAAATTTTGAAAATATACGATAGCTGTGCTTCAAAAGACGTTTATAAGATCGCCACAGGTGACGAATCATGGATCTATGCGTTTGAGCCCGAAATAAAACAGCTATCGACTGTGTGGTTCTTCGAAGACGAGCCAAATCCAACGAAAGTTGTTCGTGGAATTAGCACTTCGAAGCAAATGGTCGCCTGTTTCTTCGGCAAATCTGGTCATGTGGCGACTGTTCCGCTTGAGCAACGTAGGACGGACGATTCTGAGTGGTACACCAAAATTTGTTTGCCTGAAGTCTTGGGAGAAATTCGAAAAACGAACAAGAGAAGACGAATCATTGTGCACCATAACAATGCGAGCTCTTACACATCGGCTCAAACCAGCGCCTTTTTGACCGACCAACACGTCGAATTAATGGGTCATCCGCCGTACAGACCTGACTTAGCAAAATTCGTAAAAAATTCGTGGTCAACGATTTTCGTCGGCAGAAGATGCTGTTGAAGCGTTCTAAAACCATGTTTTGGAGGTGTCTCAATCGGAGTGGAAAAGTGCTTTCACTATTGGTTTGAGCGCATGCAAAAGTGTATAAATCATGCTGGAGAATACTTTGAAAAACAATAAAACCATTTTTGATGATAAATATTCGTATTTTCATTATTAGGCCAGAAATATATTTAGCAGTCCTCGTATTCGGGGCGTTATTGCTGAAATACGGTCCCAAATGCTTAAAAAAGTGGTCGAAAATTAGTCCTCTAAGCTGGAATTTTTTCGAGACAGCCGCGGCGGCCACTTGCCCGAAATCATTTTTAAAACATAGTGGCAACCCTTATCTTTATAAAGAAGCTTAATTCCTGACTATAATATTAAATTATATGCATATTATTTCTTTTTGAAAATCACGCGTTTAAAAAACACCCTTTACAGGGGCAATACAAATGAAGCTCAATTCACTCTATGCTTTTCATTAGAAGGACGGGAATAAATATTTTTTAAATTTTATTGACAATGAAGTCGATCTATTAATTTTTATTTATAAATTCATCTTTATTTACAGTTTGTATTTACACATATGTACAGAGTTGTAAGATTTTATCAATAGTCGATCTTATTGATCCGTAGTGCTTAAAAAACTAGACGTTTTAGTCTCAGGATTGGCCTTAATTTTGTTATTGCTTTTTTCCCATTTCTAAAGCGAATAGTGGAGGGTATTTATGATTCGGCCTTACCGAACTTAGTGTCATTTTTACATGTTTTGTTTTATTTTTTCTTTCTTTATTTTGGAAATCATTAAATATGTGGGACTTTTTTATGGCAGTTTTTTTAATACAAATGCCAGACAGTCAGTTGCGTTCAAATGGACTACCACCATTTATGGTTAACAATACGAGTATGTAGGACCAAATACTTATACTACATACACAAATTTATATTATTAGGATTTATGTTTGTATATAACGGGCATACATACTCGTATAAGTCCATAAGCTCCAAATTAAATGAATTGTGGTCATCAAAATTTGAGCAGTTATTCCCGGTATTAGAATGTTTATGGCCTCTTGTGGCAAAATATTTTCATTTTAATGGATTTTCTTTTAAAAAAAAGACAGTATTGCTCATAAATCTTGAATGTTATTAGCTTCGTAAACGTTATTAATTTTAAGCAGAACTCATATTAAATAAAAGGTAAATCTGGATTTAACTCCATTGCTCGGCTACTCTCTGGCGAAAGAAAAAAATCTTGTTAACTTTCATTGTCTTCATTGAGTTGTTATAAACATCGTTTGTCGCTTATCTCGGCAACAATAATTATCGTTTAAATGCGATTGTTTTTCTTTTCCTTTATTTTAATCGTCATCTTATTCTGCATTAATTACATACAAAGTGCTACAATGTAATTAATGCCTTCCTTTCATTTCGAACTGCACTTTGGCAGCATCGAAGTCTCATGACAATGACAGTGTGTTCTATATAGAAATCTTTGTGTGCAAAATTTCATTTCGATAGGTCAAGCTTGTGGTGAGTTATCGTCATATTATTTCTCAAAGCCAATGAGACCGTTTGTGTGGGAGGTACCAGTAGGACTTTTCCGATCTTAGCCAAATTAAAAGTAAAAGTCTGTTTTATATATTAATCTTTATGCCGAAAATTTCGTCTCGATAGGTCAAGTGTGTGGTGAGTTATTGTCATATTATTTTTCAAGGCCCATGAGACCGTTAGTGTGGGAGGTACCAGTAGGACTTTTCCGATCGCAACCGAATTCAGCGTAGAAGTGTGTTGTATATAGAAATCTTGATGTGTAAAATTTCATTTCGATAGGTCAAGTTTGTGGTGAATTAAAATCATATTATTTCTCAAGGCCCATAAGGCCGTTTGTGTGGGAGGTACAAAAAATGGTGACCCAATCTAAACAATTTTTACATAGATGATTGCGCCTATATAGAGATTATTATTTGGAAAATTTCAGTGATTTTGCTCAAGAAACTGGACGGATATTTTCAAATAAAAAAGTAATTTTTATGAGGTACAGTCGGTTGAGGGTCTGCAACACCAACTTCCCGTAGAGCTATATAGCCCATTTTCAATACCAACCATGCTAGGTTAACTACACATGTTTGTGCCAAATTTCCCTAGTTGTTTTCATGCAGGCTTGTTTTCAACAGACGGACAGCCGGACTGCTGGACAACATGGCTGAATCGTCTTAGAATTTTACGAGGATCAAGAATATATATACTTTGTTGTCTCCGATGATTATTTCAAGGTGTTACAGACAGAATGACAAAACTAATATACCCTCCATTGTATGGCGGAGGGTATAAAAAACAAGTTCATATTTCCGTGGAATGAAATTAATCGCTTAACTTCGTACACTTACTTTCAATGTCAATGCAGTGTAGCATAAACAGACTGTCCACTGAATATAAATTTGAACGAGGTGAAGCACCCTCTGTCTTAGCTGTAGGCAAGTTTAAGAGACTAACTTGCTAATTGACAGCACTCGAGATCTACGTCGACGTACGGTGCGCACCAAAGGGAGTGAAGCTGCCGTAGCCGAGAGCGAGACCAGAGAAGTTATATCCGAGCAAAAAGAACCGTTAACAGGTTCTGAAGATATGACGTGGTCTTTGAAGGCAAAAAAACTCCAAAATAGCAATTGGTATGCTTTAGGAATAAAAAAGCTTTTGTATGCATATTTATCACCTGTTGAATACGAGGCCTGGAATTCATTTCTGCTGGTTGTTACCAATTTTCTTGGAAACAATAAAAGCCCTAACTATAAGTACAAGAAAATTCATTGAACAGGGATTAAACCGGCTCAAGACCTCTTGCTTCTATATTTAAATAGAAGACAAGTTTTAAACAAAAATGACAAAGTAACATTGATTTTCGTGGCTGCACACTACTTTTATCATGATTTCGGGTCCGTGACAACCCTCTTCAGAAAGCCTTCCTGCAATTGTTGAAAGTAAAACCGAACTCTATAAGGCCAGGCTCTCCCCCAAATGAATGAGAACTACTGTTGTAAACCTTACTTTTCAAGTTGTGACCCATCACCCATTTTGACCATGCGGGACGTTTTTTAGGAACATCAAGTAACAATGTCTTTTTTTGAGGTATTAAGTGAGTCCCAACTAACAGCATTCAATTTAACCATTATCCGCCAACAAGAAATTATGATCTGTTAAGCAAATACTCAAAAACGTGTGATTATGTCCGAGGTTCCTTTAGTCTCCTAAAGGAATAAAATAGTTTTAGAACTGTTATGGAGCTGCCCGGTTATGGAGAATTCAAATGGCCTTTGGTGTGTCCTGCTATAAGAGAGTTGTCGGCTTAAGAATAAAAACAAATTTAAAAATTCATTAGGATTTTTTATTCTGTAAAAATTATGCGTTTACGGTTGGTATCCGCTTAAGACTGGTGTCTGCATAGAAAGAGAGTGCACTGTAGTTTTGAAATCCGGTGTTTTCACAATAGATTAGTGTCACAACCGATGTGACCACCGAAGAATGGACGGTATACTAAATTTGTCATTATGTTTGCAATAGTACGAAAATTTGATCGGACATATAAAGTACAGGGTGATCTATCTATGTTTTCAGAACAAAAAAAAATATAAAAACTCAAAGCAGGTGTGGAATCTTTATTGGTAATTTAAAGGGTCGTTTTATGGCATTTATTCTTTGAACGCAGTTTCCTTCAAATGTTGGCTGCAGCTACGCCTCAGGGTTTCCATTCTGAGGGTCCAATGTTGGATGACTGGTTCCAGCATTTCGGTCGGTATGGCTTTAATGGCACGCTTAATGTTAGCTTCCAAAACCTAAATCGTAGCTGGTTTGTCAGCATAGACTTTGGACTTTACGTAACCCCAAAGAAAAATGTCTAAAGGTGTTTTATCACTCGATCTAGGCGGCCTACTCACCTGTCCACAACGTTAAATTAGCTGCTTTTCGAAATGACCTCTCAATGGATCAATTGTTTGAGCAGCTGTGTGGCAAGTGGCAGCGTCCTGTTGAAACCAAGTGTCGTCAAGATTATGGGCTTCAATTTCAGGTAGCGTAAAAATCGATATCATGGCGCAATAGCGAGCACCTTTCACGGTTGCGATCCGGCCATCATCATTTTTGAAAAAATAGGCACCGATGTTTCCACCAGCTTATAAGCCGCACCAAATTGTGGTTTCTCTGGTTATAATGGCACCTCTTGAACATCTTGTTGTTGCTCTTCAGCCCAAATGCGGCAATTTTGTTTATTGACTTGGCCGTACAGCCAGAAATAGGCCTCATCACTGAACAAAATTTTTGTCGAAAATAGCGGATCTTCCCGTTTCTCACCGAAGCCTCATTTCCATAATACAGTTGGCTACATTTAAAGGTAATTTTCAAAAAATAAGTGCCATAGAATGTCCTTTCAAACTACCAATAAAGAGTCCACACTTGATTTAAATTTTTATATTTTTTTTTGTTCTGATTTTTTTCATTTTTCATTTATAACATCTTTATTAAAGTTATTTTTAACATAAGTACATTATTAAAATTTCGAGATCTTATCTATAGATATTACAACGAATACGACTTATAATCACAGATATTGAGTATAGCTAATTCTTTAATATTATGTAAAGGGAAAATGGGAAAACCTTTATACAAGGGCGGTTCTTAGCCTGGTACAAAAAGCTGGGTATAAACAGAAAAAAGTTAAGTGTTTTGGAAACTTCCATCTCTGCTATGAACACATGTTAAATTTTGTTTCGATCTGGCAACTCCTTCATATAGAAAAAGGTGTTCACAAAAGACGCATCCGCGATTTTTTTACAATGGAAAAATTAAAAATGCATGGTGTCATTTAATATTTACTTAAAAAAGGTTTATCGGGACAAGAAATTCATAATGATATGGTGAATGTGTTAGGTGAAAGTGCTCCTTCACATGCAACAGCATTGAAGGTAAACCACGTAGTGGACGTCCAAAAACAGCAACAACAATAGAAATTTTAGCCAAAGTGCATGATATGGTATTAAAAGATCGACGAATAAAAGTGCGTGAAATAGCTAATATCATGGGCATCTCAAATGATCGAGTCCATTTAATTTTGCATGAAGAACTACAGATGAAAAAGCTTTCTGCAAGATGGGTGCCGCACTTGTTAACAGTCGACCAAAAACGCATAAGAATGAACATTTCTCAAGCTTGTTTAGATCGTTTTCAGCGAAATAAAATGGATTTTAAGCGTCGTTTCATAACATTTGATGAGACATGGATCCACCACTATACTCCAGAGACAAGAGAACAATCCAAACAATGGACTGAAGCTGGAGGAAGTGCCCCAAAGAAGGCAAAAACAATTCAATCGGCTGGTAAGGTTATGGCAACGGTTTTTTGGGACTTCAAAGGTATTTTATTGATTGACTATCTGCAAAAGGGTAAAACAATAAATTCAGAGTACTATTGCAACCTTTTAGATCAATTAAATGTACAAATTCGAGAAAAACGTCCTGGCTTACAGCACAAAAAAAAAAAAAATTGTTCATCAAGACAACGCACCAGCGCACAAGCGTGTTTTAACAATGGCTAAAATCAACGAATTAAAGTACGAGTTGCTTGACCACCCACCTTATTCTCCTGATTTAGCTTCCAGTGACTTTTACCTGTTCCCAAATCTAAAAAAAAATCCTAGCTGGCAAGCGTTTTACCTCAAACGAAGATGCAATTACAGTTGTAAACCACTATTTTGCAGACATTGAGGAAAACTATTTTAATCAAGGGATAGAATTGCTAGATAAGCGTTGGACTAAGTGTATTGAAGTTTCAGGAGATTATATTGAAAAATAAAAATATTTTTGAAAAACTAACTATTCTCTTTCATTGATAGGCTAAGAACTTTCCGAACCGCCTCGTATGACTAAAAGAGGGGTTTCAAATATCGTAAGAAAATATACTCGTATATGTATGCATTTGTATTATCTAAAGTAATAATAAGTGGTAATTTATATTTGAAGCTGCACTTAAGCCGACTCTCTACACTCCCTTATAAGTGGTAATTTATATTTGAAGCTGCACCTAAGCCGACTCTCTACATTCCCTTATCAATTGATAAGGAGAACTCTCATTATTTTCAAAATATTTGTTCAGTTTTAATATGAAGTGATCTATCAGGTCATAACCGGTTTCGTTATGATGAAGTTGTGTGGAGTATCTTTTAAGGCATTTGTTCTGGATTATCTGTAGTTTTTTCCTATGAGTTTTTGCAGCTTTACTCCAAATTGGACTGGTGTATGTCAATGTGGGTCTTATGACGCTTTTGTATACTAGATTTTATTAATTTTATTAAGTGACGAACGCTTGTTCAGTGTGGGCCAAAGGGCTCTCAAAGTTTTTAGGGATTTTTTACAAGTTTCGTCGATGTGCTTTGCTATAGACTCCAAGATATTTAACATTATTTGAAATGCTAAGGCTTTCATTTTCAAAAGATAGTTGACGGTTTGGTAACCGCTTCGGGGAATTGTTGTAGGGAAACACAATACATACTGTGTGTTTTGTTGGAGTTAATTTTGATTTTCCACTTATAAAAGTATTCACTGCATGCAGCAAACGCCTTTTCCATTTTCTTCAGAAGCGCTTTTGTGAGTTTGCTTGACGTTATAAGAGCAGTATTTTTTTGTTCTGAAAAAATACCTCTAGATGGATATTTTTTTAAGGATCGCAGATAAGAATTTCGACATGTTACAAACGAAATGACCAACACTTCAACCCTTTGAAAAAATACGGAGTCGGCATAGAGCTAGTGTCACCACTCCAGTTTAATTCCCTACGGATTGACCGCAATTAAGTCAGAATGAAAATATTTCCTTTGTTTGTTATACAGAATTAAACAAATAATCAAATCGAATGATTTCCATAAAAGCAATACCACCTTTTCCAGCCTTATACATAAATACCCACACACATAGAGGGTCATTGGACTGTGAATGTACGAGTAAATTTACATAAAAATAATTTTATGAAAACAAATGTTGGAGAATTTTCATTCGCGTTGTAATTTTTCATTTCTCGCATATGCATATAATAATATTTTGAATAAAATGAACACTCGACTGCACGATTCGCTGGATGTGCTCTAATTTGATTTAAGCGCAGAAAGACACCCAAAGTACACACATAAATTATGGCTCATTAACAATCCATTTAATCGTTCACATTTACACCAACACATGCGACTACACATACTCGTGCGGATGTAACCGCCATTCTGTCAGCCATCCATGTGTCTCTTTGCCGTATTCAGTAATTTGCAAAATATGCCAAAGTTGTTGACGTAGAGGCGAAAATGGTTACACAGCACACTCAGGAAACTATCAGTTTAGTTTGCTGTAATTGCAGCACCATGGGGAATTTGGGAAATATTTTAGAAGTACCATGAAAATAGTTCTAGATGACGGGTCCACTTTTAAGGCAATTTTTCCCAGGAGTATTTAAATTTTCTTTTGGCACCAATGATAAATAGAAGGTCGCTTTTGGCTCAAAGGAAGCAAAACCACGAATTTCGAATGCAAACCCTGCAAATACTTCAATTATTTACCATTTCTAACGATTTGATATAGTTTTCTCCATTTTCTAGTTCTCACTTTTTTAAAATTTTGATTGTTTGGCTATTTTTATTCCTTTTCCTCCGTATTACAATTATAAATAATTTGATATTGTTTTCAAAGCTTTTTTCTATTTCGCTCATATTAATACATTTAATGCCCATTTTTATTTTCTGTGCCATCCGTCGTTTATACTGATTTTTACTTCTTTATATCTCTCCTTGTTTGTCCTGTTGCTATATCTATTTTCTATGCTTGTAAATTGAATTATACGAGGGCGACCGCAAAACTAGTTGGCCTGGCACATTTTCTGTTTCACTAGCAACTTTTTTTGTTTTTGTTTTTTAAAAGCAATCTTTTATAGGCCATCTGTCAAAATTTCCGAAATATTTAATGATTATTTTCTTTGTTACAGGTGATTGAAGTAAACAAGTTTTATAATTTTTGAAAAATGGAAAATAAAGAGTTTCGTGCGGTAATCAAACACTTTTATATGAAAGGTTATACGCCACAATTAATCAAAGATGAA
The DNA here is from genome assembly GCA_963513945.1 of Hydrotaea diabolus. Lineage (NCBI taxonomy): Eukaryota > Metazoa > Arthropoda > Insecta > Diptera > Muscidae > Hydrotaea > Hydrotaea diabolus. The sequence continues at coordinate 170,988,526 of OY740718.1, forward strand.
TTGGATTCTGTTCATGGTGATAATGCACCATCATACTCCACCGTGAAATCCTGGGTTCAACAATTTAAAATGGGTCGCTCAAGTACGGAAGATGAACAACGCTCTGGAAGACCGAAAACTGCTACTACTATTGAAAACATTAGAAAAATATTTAATGAAGTGACTAAAGATAGACGAATTAAGCTCAGAAAACTTGCTGATATTGTTAAAATACACGAAAACAAGTTTGGAGTATTTTACATGATGAACTCCACATGAAAAAGCTATCCGCAAGTAGGGTGCCGCGTTTGTTGACATTGCCCCAAAAAATCGTCCGTTGGACCAATTCCGAGGAGCTTTTAGCGATTTATCAGCGTACTCCAATAGAGTTCTTGCGCCGATTCATAACTGTTGATGAAACATGGATCCATCACTACATCCCTGAATGCAAAGAACAGTCAAAGAACAGTCAAAACAATGGATAGATGCTGGTAAAAGTGGTCCCAAGAAGGCGAAAACTGTTAAGTCAGCAGGAAAAGTAATGACCACTGTATTTTGGGATGCAAGGGGTATAATATTTATTGATTATCTTGAGAAAGGAAAAACTATAAATAGTGAATATTATTGTGCATTATTGGATCGGTTGAGTGAAGAAATTAAGATAAAACGACCGCATTTAGAAAAAAAATTCTTTTTCATCAAGATAATGCTCCTTCACACACTGCATTTTTAACTCAACAAAAACTGGCCGAACTACGATTTGAAATTGCTCCGCATCCACCATATAGTCCAGATTTAGCTCCTTCTGATTATTTCTTGTTTCCACATTTAAAAAAAATTCCAATAGCGAGGTTATTGCTGAAACTGAGGCATATTTTGAAGGTCTTGAAAAATCTAATTTTTCGGATGGAATTAATAAACTTGAAAAACGTTTAATGAAGTGTATTGAGTTGGAAGGAGATTATGTTGAAAAATCAATAACAATAATTCCAAAAAAACAGTTCTTTTATGTTAGGCCAGTTACTTTTGCGGTCGCCCTCGTACTGTTCTACCATTTTGATGTTTTTGTTTATTTTTTATCATTACCTATCTATATTCTCCTATTGATTTAATTTTATTTTTAACCTTTTTGTCATATCGCTCACTTATGTCATTACTTCCTGCTGTTTCGTCCGTTTTATAACCTCTTTCAATCCCCTTTTGTATTTTCTTTTATCCTCTTAAATCGATAGATTTTTATCTCTTTTCTTATTATCATATTTCGTCCCTTTTGAATCTTTTTTGTATTTCTTTTTATTCCCGATTCTATTCTCTTATTCATCATGTGGATTTTACACTATTTTTCTGACTTTTTAATATTTGCTCCCTCTTGGTTCATTGATTTATCTCCAATTATACCCATTTATATTTTCCATATATTTCACTCCATTTGGACTATTTTTATCCGCATTTTAATTTTCTATTTCATCCTTTTAATGATGTACTAATTTCCTCACTTTTTTATATATCGCCCCCTTTAGACCTTTTTTATACCCTTTGCATCCCCATTTCTTTATTTAATGCCATCCTGTTAATTTAATATTTTGTTCTTACTTTTAACATTTTGCTCGATGGGCCTTTTTTCATTCCTCATTATTCGAATTTCTATTTTCTATGTTATTATGTCTTTTTTAAAAAAAATTTTCATTTGGCCCCATTTTGAGCCATTTTTATACCTTTTTATCCCCATTTGATTTTCCTCGATTGCTGCTGTTCCGCCCGTTTTGAAATATTGTTAATCCTTCTTTATCAATATTTATATTTTATTTGCCATCCTTTTGATTTAAAATTTTTTTTCGCATTTTTTATTGTTCACGCCTTTTGGACTTTTTTTAACCTTTTTATCTCAATATTTTTTTCTATTCCATCCTCTTAAATTTATACATTTTCCTATCTTCCTATTGTTTCTACAGTTTCTGTTTTATTCCCATTGTTTTTTAATAAGCCATCATCTTAATGAAATATTCTTTTTTTCATTTGTTTTATCCCCAATTCTACTTATATATACCATTTATTCAATATATATTGGGACCTTTTGGACTTTTTATTAGCCCTTTTTCCTAGCCTATTTTCTATACATTTCTATACATTTCTTTTTTTTTTTTTTTTCTTTCTTTCTTTCTTTCTTTCTTTCTTTCTTTATTTCTTTCTTTCTTTCTTTCTTTCTTTCTTTCTTTCTTTCTTTCTTTCTTTCTTTCTTTCTTTCTTTCTTTCTTTACAATATTGTTTTTCGCACATTTTTTTTATTTTTTGTCTATGCCACCCTTTTGATTTAATATGGTCCTTCTAACTTCCTACGCTTTTAACCGTTTGGGCCTTATTAACAATATGTTATCCTATTTAATTTTTCTGTGCCATTCTCTCAATTAAAAACATTTTTTTCACTTTTATTATGACGACTTTTGTGTTCCGTTTTTCTTATTTTATCGTCATTCCTATATTCCATGTCATCCTATTGATTAAATATTGTGGTTCTCACTATCATTAAATTTTTTTATATGGTTTTTTCACTTTTTTATTTCCCTCCTTTTGTCCTACTTTACCTCATAAAAATTATCCATGCCAACCTGTTGATTCAATATTGTTTATTTTTTTTTAAACTTCTGCTGTATCGCCCGTTTTGACAATTTTTGGATTCTCTTTTATCCCCCTTTATAATTTTTAAAGCCATTCTGACTTTTCTGTATTTTTCTGGTTTTGCCCCTTTTGCATCCCCTTCTTTGATTGTTTCCAATTTGTAATAACAAAATACCCATTTGTTTCTAAAGATTCGCAAGTGACAAACATTTTTGAAATGTTCGACTTTTGAGTTTACCAAGAACCACAAACAATGTTACAATCTAAGAGAAACAAATTTTACCCGTTTAACCCCACAAATTCAATATTCATACCACCCAAATTTCTAACTTAAGGATTTAAAATTTTTCAAAAAATCCCTATTTTACTAGTATTCATACTTTCTGGCACTAAGTTTGTGCCATGTGTCCTGATTTTGTCAAAATTCCTTACCATGCTCTTTTAAGGTTTTTACTTATGCTTTACATTTCCAAAAATCGCTTTTTACTTCGAATCCAAATTTTATGCAACGCCTATTCCATTAATTTAAAAATCTCTTTCTATTAAGCATCTTCATCGTGATCCCACCAAATTTTTTATGTTTCCAGCTGCAGCCGTTTAGCCTGGGCAGTCTTCAGTTAGTAGAGCAACAATCTATATATATGACAGCGCATAGAAAAAGGGACCTAAGGGTAAAAATATCAATTTTCACTTTTTTTGATGTGGACAACATCTGAGCATCGAATGAGACCGATCCCATGCCCCTAAAATGTTCCCTGCCAGAGATATGCGCTTTTTATGAAAGTGATGGTACACCAAAGATACAAGTATTTAAATCTTTAAAATGGCTCTCCTGAAGGTTTTTACCCTTAGGTCCCTTTTTATTTTCGCAAAATAGAAAGGGACCTAAGGTGAAAAACAAGTTTTGTTCAGAAGAGCCATTTTAAAGAGTAGGTCCCTTTCTATTTGCCATTAGAATCGTCGACTTCACTTTCATAAAACGCGTATATCTCTGGGAGGGAACACTTTCGGGGCATGGGATCGGTCTCATTCGATGCTCAGATGTTGTCGACATCAAAAAAAAGTGAAAAGTTGATGAAAAGTTTTGTTCAGGAGAGCCATTTTAAAGATTAGGTCCCTTTCTATTTGCGCTTATAATCGTCGACTTCACTTTCATAAAACGCGCATATCTCTGGGAGGGAACACTTTTGGGGCATGGGACCGGTCTCATTCGATGCTCAGATGTTGTCCACATCAAAAAAAAAATTGAAAAGTGGATGAAAAGTTTTGTTCAGGAAAGCCATTTTAAAGATTAGGTCCCTTTCTATTTGCGCTTAGAATCGTCGACTTCACTTTCATAAAACGCGCATATCTCTGGGAGGGAACTCTTTTGGGGCATGGGATCGGTCTCAGATGCCACATCAATAAAAGAAAAAAAATGAAAATTGATTTTTTTACCCTTAGTTCCCTTTCTCAATGCGCTGTCACATATACAGATATTTTAGGTTTGTGCCAACTCGGATCGGCCTATAAAAAAATCCTTGTACCATAATCATATGGGTATTACCAGCCTACTGGCGCCTGAAAACCCCTTCTTCAGCTATAGGAATATGGGTAGTAAAACCAACACATAATTTAGTCACGAATCAGAAAATAATATTAATTTTTCGATTTGACTATATTTGAGGACTTGGCTCATAGATCAAAGGTCCCCAAAGTGCCGAAAATAAGGTCCTGTAAACATCTACAAATGAAGCAGTGGAATCCCTTGTCTCAATATGCTGTAAGATGGCAACTGAAAGATGGCAACTGAAAGGCAGACGAATACAAATCTCCCGTCGGCGACTATAAGCCACGCACACTCTCCTCGACCAACAGTGCCGCCACAGCCTGCAGTGCAAAAAAGCAAATCACCGCGCTGCTCCACCCTGTACTTATGTCCCCAAAATTATCTATTAGAATTGGGGTAAGTTGTCAACAATAGATTTGAATTATGAAAATTATTTAAAAATACATTAAATTTAAAATAAAAGGACTGATTTATTTAACTCTAGAACAAATCAGTTAAAAAAACGTAAGAGTTTTTAAAATAAATATTTCAGTTTAACAAAAGATTGTTTGAAAAATTTTAATTTCTATATAAAAAGTACAATTATTGCATTAGATCCGTAACAATAACATTATGCTAAAAAGCATATTCAAATGAAGGAAAATTACAATCATACAGTATGATTGCCGTAATCATATTATTGCTAACATCAAACCCAAAAAACAATACTATTGTCGCAACAACCATAGTTTAGTGTTGCTACATCCGTATTTTAATTTTTATACCCGCACCACATAGTGGTATGGGGTATAATGGCTTAGTGCTTGCGTTTGTAACACATCGAAGGAATCGAGTTAGAATACCGGGACCAGAGAGAAAGTTGCTCAGAATTACATTTTGAGTCGATCTAGCCATGTCTGTCTGGCTGGCTGGTCGGCTGGCTGGCTGGTCGGCTGGCTGGCTGGCTGGTCGGCTGGCTGGCTGGCTGGTCGGCTGGCTGGCTGGTCGGCTGGCTGGCTGGCTGGCTGGCTGGTCGGCTGGCTGGCTGGCTGGCTGGCTGGCTGGCTGGCTGGTCGGCTGGCTGGCTGGCTGGCTGGCTGGCTGGCTGGTCGGCTGGCTGGCTGGCTGGCTGGCTGGCTGGCTGGCTGGATGTAAAGATGTCCATCTATTCTTGTAATCAAAGTACAGGTCGCATTTATGCACTGATCTTGATGAAACTTGGCATGTGGTAATATATTGGGACAAGGACGGACGCTATTGAATTTGGTCCAAATCGGAGCACTTTCTGATAGACCCCCATACAAAGGAACTCCCGGATTTGGTCCAAATCCAGTTGATGTCGCGTGTATTGGTCAACAAATTAAAAAAATATGCCATTCGATGTAGAACTGACCACAAAATGTAAAAAAAATAGTTGGACCCGCCTCTCGGACCTACGGGGCCTTCAGAACCCAAAAAATGGACCCATGATTTTAAATATAAGTGTGGCCCCTTAAATGAAAGGAAATTATCTTACAATTTTAAATACAGAAAAAAATTCGACCTGTTTGGGCCCCAGGGTCCATTAGGAGGGTCCAAAAGTTTCGGTTTACCCGGATTTTAGTGTGACCCCTCAAATGACAGGGAATTGCCTCAGGACTTTAAATATGTCAAGCCAAATGATTTATCTCGTCCGTGGGAGGGCACAGGGTCCGAAAACAAGGTATGAAAATGTGGACCAACTATAATTGTTATACCCTCACCACATAGTGGTATGGGGTATAAAGGCTTAGTGCTTGCGTGATAGATACAGATAGAAATACCGACGAGTGCTTTCGATTAACAGGAGACTTAATCACATTTAAAGTGGTGCGGGTATCATAGAGTCGGCCACGCCCGACTATAGCACTTACTTACTTGTTTAATTTGGCAATAATAATATTGTTACATTTCAACATATGAATATTGGGGCATTTATGCTATTGTCAATATTAAATTCAAAAAATAATATGATAATTGCGGCAAACATACTTTTATTGCGAAGAACATATTATTATTGCCGTGACCACATAGATACTATATTTTTTCTCTGCGTGCATGCTTACAAATAAGTGCTTATTCTCAAGCTGCACGCAGAAATAAAGTATGGTTGGGGTAACAATATTCGAAGAGCATCATACTATTGTTGGTTATACGGTTGTGGCACAACAATATTATGATCATCACAAGAATAGTTTGGTTCACACACAACCATACTATGATCCCCATAACAAGATTATAGTCCTCACAAGAAAAGAATTATCACACACAACCATACTGTGAACCCCACAAACATAGTATGATTCACACTCAAACATACTATGATCTCCATAACCATATTATGATCCTCACAACCATAGTATGTTGCACATACAACCATAATATGATCCTTGGAACATTAGTAGTACACACAACCATGCTATGATCCCCAAATTTATTTGTAAAGATTGGGTTAAGTTGTTATTCAACAATAGAGATTTTTATTAAATAGTTATGTAAAAATACATAAAACTCTTTATAAAGGCAGTAATTTATTTAACAGTAGACACAATTCATTTTTTAAAAATATTTCAGTTATACTAATCCGTAGTTTGTTTTGAAAAAATTTAATTTACATATAGAAACTACTATTATTGCGTAAGATTCGTAAAAATAACATTGTCAAATTAAAAATAAATTAGGACTTTGCCTGTATGATTGCCGTAATCATGTTATTGTTAACATAAAACCCATGAAACAAAACTTTTGTCCCACCAACCATATTTATATTGTTCATTTTTTATTTTGGCAACATTGCTTTTGTTACATTTCAACAATATTAATATTGCCGCAATCATACTATTGTCAAAATTAAATTCAAAAAACAAAACTAAGGTTGCGACAACCATACTTTTATTGCGAACATACTATTGTTGCCGTGACCATATAGTAACCATATTTTTCCTCTGCGTGTGCGTGTTTGCTTGTCGATAAGTACTTTCCTCTAATGTCATCATAATAAGTAGAGTGAAGACTTTTGATTTCAACTTAATCGCAAAGTTACTTGGTTGTTTGGGTTTTTACTGTGTGATTATTAGGGAATATTGCAAGGTTTCCCAAGGATATAATAGCCCCCAAATTTCATGCCGCAAACCCTACCTATTCACCATACTAACATAATGATAACAGTAAATTTCAACCGATGTATTTCTGTACATTATGTTCTTTACATGGGTGTATGAGTATATTTAAAACAAAAACATTACATAAATCATAATTATTTAATGAAACACTTATTTAAAAACAATTATGCTGTCCTTTGTGAAACACGTGTGCAAAACAAAAACCAAACAACGTAAATTTTAATGGGCAGCTTTGTGTTTTTGTGCTTTATTATTATTAAATTCCATATTTTATTTAATTACCGTAGAATTTATTAAAATTTTGTGTACAGATTTTAATTATTTAAAGAGCACAAGTCAAATAAACACAAACAATTAAAAAAAAATCAATAATAAACGGATTGCAGAATACGAGTATTGAAATGATGACATCAGGAAAACAGTGTGGTTTTTTCTCTTTCAGCCGCTGTCTAACTAAAAATGGAAGCGAAACAGCACGTCATCCGTTTTGGCTACGGTCTAAGCTAAGATTGGCCATAACATCAACCAACGCAAACTGATAATGATGGTGGTGATGATGATTTAAGATAGAATTTTTGCGCTTTCGAAACAATTTGCCCTATATGTCTTTTATAAATTAAAGCACGAGTATTAGCGTATATTTTTACGTTTGTTTGCAAAATAAAAAAAAAAACAAAAGACATTATACATTAGGCAACATGTTGTTTTCATTTGCGAAAAGATCGTCGTAACTCAAAATTTTAGATTTTCGATTTAAACTACCAAAGTACTTGTGACGAAAACTCTTTTAATTATGCTGCAAACGTAACTTAAATCTATATTTAGTGATTTTCATTGCACGTAATACAAAATGAAATACAATAATTCGTATTTCTAAAACCAGTAGTTGTGTGCCGTACACCACACGACACACAGTGGGGTATTTGACTACCATAACGGCGCTTAAATGAAAAATTAAAATAGATATTTCCGATTATATATTGGTACTCCATAATTCTATACAAAATTCTACATCACTTACTGATAGAATGGATAAGATATGTTGTTTACTTCTTCTTCTGTATTCCGGCGAAAGTGGATTTTTTTCCATTTGTTTAAACTGTCTCAGAAAGTGACATTTAAGTTGTTTCAAGTGACAATTTTTTCGAAAACAATATTATTGCAATGAAACCTTCAACTTCAGGTTTCTTAGAACAGATATACATATCGGTTGTCAGTGAATATGTAGTATAAGTATTTTTAATTATTTTCGGAAAAATGGTCTTAATTTAAGGCATTTTTAGTATATTTGTAGATTTTAAAAGGGTACTGGGCAAAACCCCCCAAAAATTTGTAGATATACGAGGGCGACCGCAAAAGTAACTGACCAAACATAAAAAGAACCGTTTTTTTGGAATTATTATTATTTATTTTTCAACATAATCTCCTTCCAACTCAATACACTTCATGAAACGTTTTTCAAGTTTTTTAATTCCATCCGAAAAATAAGATTTTTCAAGACCTTCAAAATATGCCTCAGTTTCAGCAGTAACCTCGCTAAAAGACGGAAGTCTTTTGCCAGGTTAAATTTGGCAACTAGATATAATCAGAAGGAGCTAAATCTGGACTATATGGTGGATGCGGAGCAATTTCAAATCGTAATTCGGCCAGTTTTTGTTGAGTTAAAAATGCAGTGTGTGAAGGAGCATTATCTTGATGAAAAATAACTTTTTTTTTCTAAATACGGTCGTTTTATCTTCACTCAGCCGATCCAATAATGCTCAATAATATTCACTATTTATAGTTTTTCCTTTCTCAAGATAATCAATAAATATTATACCCCTTGCATCCCAAAATACCGTGGCCATTACTTTTCCTGCTGACTTAGTAGTTTTCGCCTTCTTGGGACCACTTTTACCAGCTTCTATCCATTGTTTTGACTGTTCTTTGCATTCTGGGATGTAGTGATGGATCCATGTTTCATCAACAGTTATGAATCGGCGCAAGAACTCTATTGGATTACGCTGATAAATCGCTAAAAGCTCCTCGGAATTGGTCTAACGGAGGGTTTTTTGGGGCAAAGTCAACAAACGCGGCACCCATCTTGCGGATAGCTTTTTCATGTGGAGTTCATCATGTAAAATACTCCAAACTTGTTTTTCGTGTACTTTAACAATATCAGCAAGTTCTCTGAGCTTTATTCGTCCATCTTTAGTCACTTCATTAAATATTTTTCTAATGTTTTCAATAGTAGTAGCAGTTTTCGGTCTTCCAGAGCGTTGTTCATCTTCCGTACTTGAACGACCCATTCTAAATTGTTGAACCCAGGATTTCACGGTGGAGTATGATGGTGCATTATCACCATGAACAGAATCCAATTCATCTTTGATTAATTGTGGCGTATAACCTTTCATATAAAAGTGTTTAATTACCGCACGAAACTCTTTATTTTCCATTTTTCAAAAATTATAAAACTTGTTTGTTATGGGGTATCTTTTGTGACAAACCTTGTCCTCTAAACCGTCCACAATTTGTATTCGAATGGGTTCAAATCTGAACTGCCTGAGGGCAATTTTTTAAAGGAAATGAACGCTGCCAAATTGTTTCAAAGCCAGGCCTGGGACGTTTTAGCCTTATGGGCCGCCGCAGAATCCTGCTGGAAAGTCCATGGCTGGTTTTGGAACAGGGAATTGTTAAGAGGCTTCACAACAGCTTCCAAAACCGTTTTTTTTTGTAAACTTTGCCGATGTTTTAACTCCTTGTTCGCAGAAATGCAGGTCAGTGACCCCATCGTAAGAGACTCCCCACCAAACCATGACTGAAGCTGGGTGATGACCCTTTTCCACCCTTGGGATCAGTTCAAATGCTTCCCGCATACACTCTATCATTTTGCTTGTTAAATTTTTCCTGAACGGTAAAAATTTTTTCATCGGTGGACAAAATTTTTCTGTGCAAGTTATCAGCGTGCTTCACTAAAAGAAGTTTGCATTTTTCAATCATATTTTTTTTTTTAAATTGCAGTCAATAAATGTCCGGTACGTCGTTTGAAAGCCCCAGGTCCCATGTCCTAAGTCTTTTTTAGTGATTCGACTCATGGACTTTTGCGTGATATTCATATCACGGGCAATGATTTTCTGTTTTTGGAGCGGATTTCTGTAAATTCTTGATTTAACGGCTTTGGTGACATGCGGTGTTCGAACAGAGCGTGGGCGGCCCGACCGGTGGCGGTCTTTTACCTGTCCAGTCTCCTCAAACAGTTTTATGCATCGGTAGACGAACGTACGGCCAATCCCTAGTGGCCAGAGCGTTTTGAAAAATCGCCTTTTTTCATTTCACATTTATTACTGCGATATGGTTCGCTATTACAGCGATACGGTTCTCATTATCTGACCACTCCATGATGAAAGTTGAAACAATTTTAAAACTCCGGTACAGACTAACGCTATTGAGGTTAGCTTTCAAAACTCATATGACATTAACGGGGTATCTTCAGTTCTACTATTGAAATGGGTGTGTTTAATGTTGTTACAGTAATTATGTCCCTACTAAGTATATTGTAGTTTCGTTTTTGAGTAGTTGAACAAAAATATTTGTCAAAGACGTAGTTATAGACGGAATCGAATTGGCTTATAATTTTTGAATAGTGTTACAACTTTTGCTTTTTTAATTTTTTTTTAAATCTAACAAATATTGTTTTTAATTAATTGTTAAATATTTAATTTTTTTAGATCAATATGTGAAATAGTTGAAATTTTTTATGGAAAATAAAAAAACGTCATAAAATTCGGTGAAAGCTTTTTACACAATAAATTAGTTTAGACTTTCGTCTATCAAAAAAACGAAGTTTTTAGTATTAAAAAATTGTTTTATTCAAAAAAATCTCAATTTTTAATGACAAAAACATTAAAAAAATCGGTGGCATTTTTTTGGATAATAAATTATTTTAGGCTTTCTTCTATTAAGAGGGCTGCTAAATACATTTCTGGCCTAATAATGAAATTGCATTTATTTATCATCAAAAATGGTTTTATTGTTTTTTAAAGTATTCTCCAGCATGGCTTTTATACTTTTTTATACTTTTTGCATGCGCTCAACCTAATTGTCGAAGCACTTTTCCACTCCGATTGAGTCACCTCCAAAACATGGTTTTTGAACGCTTCAACAGCATCTTCTGGCGACGAAAATCGTTGACCACGCATTTTTTCTTGGTGTGCGGGAATAAAAAGAAGTCATTGGGTGCCAAGTCAGGGCTGTACGGCGGATGACCCATCAATTTGACGTTTTGTCCGGTCAAAAAGACGCTGGTTTAAGTTGATGTATGAGAGCTCGCATTGTCATGGTGCACAATGATTCGTCTTCTCTTGTTTGTTTTTCGAATTTCTCCAAAGACTTCAGGCAAACAAATTGTGGTGTACCACTCAGAGTTGACCGTCCTACGTGGTTTAAGCGGAACAGTCGCCACATGACCAGTTTTGCCGCAGAAACAGGCGACCATTTGCTTCGAAGTGCTTCTTCCACAAACAACTTTCGTTGAATTTGGCTCGTCTTCGAAGACCCACACGATCGATTGCTGATTTGTTTCGCTCTCATGCGCATAGATCGATGATTCTTCACCTGTGACGATCTTATAAACGTCTTTTGAAGCACCGCGATTTTATTTTTTCAAAATTTCTTTGAACCAATCGACACGAGCCTCTTTTTAAACGATTGTCAAATTGTGCTGGATTCAACGAGATCAAACCTTTTTTATGGCCAGGTGTTCATGCAATATCGAATGTATGCGGGTGGAAGAAATGTTCAAGGATGCCTCTATCTCACGGTATGTCACATGACGATCTTGCATTATTAGTTCACGCACGGCAACAATGTTCTCTGGCACAACAGCCGGTTTTGGACGACCTTCGTCTTTGAGCGAGCGTCGGCCACGATTGAATTCATTAAATCTGTTTTTACAGTGCTATAGGATGGTGCTTTATCGCCAGAGAAAGATTTAAGTTCATCGATGGACTCTTGTCATGATAATCCACGTTGAAAATTGTGAAAAATGATCGCACGAAAATGTTCACGAGTTTATTCCATTATTTTTTCAAGTCATTGTAAACAACATAAATGATGGTCGTACGTCAAAACGTTTTGAGTACGTTTATGCTAACAAATGTCAAACTTTCCAATGGAAATGTCAGATGGCGGCAGAAAAAAATTCTCAATTTTTGATTCGAAAAAAAAATTCGGTAATTTTTTTTTGCACAAAAAACTTTGTTAATTTTTTTTTAATAAAAACTCAAATTCAACAAATTTTTGATGTCAGCGAACTGTTCTGAGAGCAGATCATAGTATTAATTCAGGCCTAGCTGATATGCCGAATTATTCAGTAAAAGAAAATAAAAAATGCATTTTACAAGAAAACCACGAATGTTACATACAAATCGATAGCATGTTTGAAATCAGTAGTTTCTTTGTATTCTGAAAACTTCTTCTATTTTTGTCCAATGCTAGTATGCAAAGGGAGCACTGTGCGACGCAGCGATTAGCACTCATCTCTAGGCCCGACTTTATCATTTTTTACTTGTTCAAGTTATAAAAATCTTGGAGCAGATGAGCTATAAAATATACATACTCGTATTAGTCGAGTGTCTTTACAAAGTGTGACAGTTTGACAAGCTAAAACAGTTGTAGTCAATCTACAATTCAAAAATCACTTACACAATTATGCTTAAACCGATTTCATTACTAAAGTCACGCTCAATTACAGATCAATTATTTTAAGGGAGAATGGTCATTTTTAATAACGAACTCGAAAAGCCTAATAGGTTAGGTTGACAGACACCCTTGGCATATAAATATACTGTATATCTTACGACATATTCATTATCTTTTGGATCGGTACTTAACAGAAGGCCAACTACAATTAAACTCCATTCAAGTCAAATGAATTGACAGGTGCGATAGTGGACAACATGTTGGGACTATAATGCGCAGTATGAAACACCTGCAGGAACTCTTAAAATAAATTCCACAAACAACTGAAGTTTGCGAGAACATTTCAAAATAGAACATGAACACTTAAAACTAGTTTTTTTGCATATGACACACGTTTTTTTAAGATAAGACGTAATGCAGTCATTTGTGGTCCATAAGCCATGAAGAATAAGTTAAAATGTTTTGTTTTAAAAATAAATAGACATAATAGAATTAAGTGAGCAAGTTTCAATGTCTTTATCCGTCATATTCCCTCACACATAGAAGGTTTGTTTTTGTATCCTACCTCGAGCAATAGAGTGTGTAATAAATTTATCATTCCTCGAAATATTGATTGAAGACTCTATACAATTTATAACTGATGTAGCCATGTCCGTCCAACCGGATCTGTTTAAAGCTCGTTAGCGGTCAGAGTTGCCGAGTTTAACGTGATAATCGCCACGACAGCCTGAACCACGGTGTGCCATCACACTGGGGCCGTAACAATGCGACGGCCAGCGCCCCATTGGATTGATTCCGCCGGTACCAATTCAAATCATGACAGTTATGGGTCATAACTTCCCTCTTGGTTAGGGGTCGAGGACTATCTAAGCCTCTACTGTTCTACTGAAGTTCCTTAAAAATGTCATTAAGGTACGATTGAAAACTTTTTTTAATCAGTAATTTGTATACTCACTGACAGCTAATGTCGTTGTTAAGAATTGTTCACAGGACTTGGAGATTTATCTCTTACTCCTGAAAACTCCGGCATTTATGAGGTGGACAAAACAAGTATAGCTTAACGTATCGCCGCTTATAGCACTCATTCTAATGTCAGACTAAGAAGCCAAAGACTTTCGATCCGAACTGAAGGGTTTCGATGGCAAGGTGTTCTGTTGACTGTTCCCTGCTCGGCAAAATTGTTAACAAGTCTCATTATGGTCCATCTGCTCGGAGGATTGACGCTAAACGTGCGGCTATACTCTCTCTTTGCTCCGTAACTACGGACTTCAGTGCGTGTTAGCGGCGGCGGAAATGTTCTCGTACTGAAAAAAATAACACCAGTCGGACAGTGTGTCAATATGGTAGGAATTTTTTCAATAAGTCGCATGTGCCCTCACTTTTAGACAATAATACTTCGCAGAGTCGCCGAGTTTAACGTGATTATCGCGAAGCAATGTTTCGTTTATATAGATCATTAAATGAATAGTGTAGACCTTGTTGTTAGCACACATAATGGTATTGAGAAGCCGCCCACACCAACGACGATTTTTCAATTCAATTCTATTCATTTATTCATCCAAAATATCATATTATAATATGATATTTTGGATGAATAAATGAATTGAATTGAATTGAAAAATCGTCGTTGGTGTGGGCGGCTTCTCAATTATACAAGGAGTATATATACGCTACTTATGAGACATATCAACTAGATATTACAACATGTTATGCTTATATCTAAAGACTTAAATTCTAGAATTTGTGTTACACAATAAATTTAGTTACTTATAGGTAAAAAAGGGAAAAACACCTTAATTTGTATATCGAAAGAGAGAGATTCAAACTTAATTGGAAATGTAAATAAATATAGAAGATTATTTTTAAAATAATCAACTATATTTTATTAACTTTACCGGTTGATAATTTCACATCTTTAAAGTAATTCTAAACAATCTCTCATTATGTCATAAGGAGAGTTTCTGACTTTGTTGAAAAAGTTAATATTCTGTCTTTTTATAAATTCTTTATAAAGGTCATATCCAGTTTCGTTGGGCAGCTCCGCTGTAGAATATCGACAGGGTTCACTGTTTATCATTTTTAAACATTTGTTTTGAATGATTTGCATTTTCTTAATGTGACATTTCGCAGCTTTGTACCAAACTGGCGAGGCATATGACATGATTGGTCTTATTACACATTTAAACAATAAATTCTTATTTTTAAGGTTTAGTGTAGAACGCTTATTTAACATCGGCCACAATGCTCGAAAGGACTTCATAGTTTTGTCACATGCAGTATATATACGAGTATGTTGGCGAAATAATAGTTTGTGGTCAAATATGACTCCGAGGTATGTTACTTCATTTCGGATATCAATGGCGTTTCCATTAAAAAGAAGTTGGCGACTTGGAATTCGTTTAGGGGATTTATTAAAAGGAAAGATGATGGACTGCGTCTTTTCCTGATTATTTTTTATCTTCCATTTTGAAAAATATTTGTTGCAGACTGCTAAACTGTTCTCCATTTTCTTCAAAAGAGCACTAGTTAGCTTACTGGTGCCTATTAAAGCTGTATCGTCTGCATAAAAGGCTATATCGAACAAGTTTGATGCTTTGAAATCGGAAATGTAGAGATTATACAAAATGGGTGATAAGATTGATCCTTGAGGTAGACCAGCTGGAATATTCTTCATTGGAGAAATAACGTGGTTCTGTTGTGTAGAAAATCCGCTTCAATTTTGCATAGATACGAGGGCGGTTCTTAGCCTAGCACAAAAATCGCGGTATAAACAGAAAAAAGTTAAGTGTTTTGGAAAGTGCCATCTCTGCTATGAACACATGTTAAATTTTGTTTCGATCTGGCAACTCCTTCATATAGAAACAGGTGTTCACAAAAGACACATCCGCGATTTTTTTACAATGGAAAAATTAGAAATGCGTGGTGTCATTAAATATTTACATAAAAAAGGTTTATCGGGACAAGAAATTCATAATGATATGGTGAATGTGTTAGGCGAAAGTGCTCCTTCATATGCAACAGTAAAAAATCGGGTTGCTGAATTTAAACGTGGTCGTACAAGCATTGAAGATGAACCACGAAGTGGACGTCCAAAAACAGCAACAACAACAGAAATTGTAGCCAAAGTGCATGATATGGTATTAAATGATCGACGAATAAAAGTGCGTGAAATAGCTAATATCATGGGCATCTCAAATGATCGAGTCCATTTTATTTTGCATGAAGAACTACAGATGAAAAAGCCTCTGCAAGCTGTCGTGCCGCACTTGTTAACAGTCGACCAAAAACGCATAAGAATGAACATTTCTCAAGCTTGTTTGGATCGTTTTCAGCGAAATAAGATGGATTTTAAGCGTCGTTTCATAACTGTTGATGTGACATGGATCCACCATTATATTCCAGAGACAAAAGAACAATCCAAACAATGGACGAAAGCTGGAGGAAGTGCCCCAAAGAAGGCAACAACAATTCAATCGGCTGGTAAGGTTATGGCAACGGTTTTTTGGGACTTCAAAGGTATTTTATTGATTGACTATCTGCAAAAGGGTAAAACAATAAATTCAGAGTACTATTTCAACCTTTTAGATCAATTAAATGTACAAATTCGAGAAAAACGTCCTGGCTTACAACACAAAAAAATAATTTTTCATCAAGACAACGCACCAGCGCACAAGAGTGTTTTAACAATGGCTAAAATCAACGAATTAAAGTACGAGTGCTTGACCACCCACCTTATTCTCCTGATTTAGCTCCCAGTGACTTTTACCTGTTCCCAAATCTGAAAAAATTCCTTGCTGCCAAGCGTTTTACCTCAAATGAAGATGCAATTACAGTTGTAAACCATTATTTTGAAGACCTTGAGGAAAACTATTTTAATCAAGGGATAGAATTGCTAGATAAGCATTGGACTAAGTGTATTGAAGTTTCAGGAGATTATATTGAAAAATAAAAATATTTTTGAAAAACTAAGTATTCTCTTTCATTGGTAGGCTAAGAACTTTCCGAACCGCCCTCGTATTTTGGCAAATTCAGGGAAAGCAACTTAAAAATTAGCCCATTATGCCATACTGTATCGAATGCCTTTTCGATATCCAATAATATAACGCCCGTAGATTTCCTGTTGCGTTTGTTTTGGGTAATTTTGTTTTGTATTCTTTTAATTTGATATACTGTGCTATGTTCTTTTTTGAAACCGAATTGCTCTTTTGCTAGTAGATTATGCGTAGTTACATGCTCATTTAATCTGAAGTGGATGCATTTCTCGAAAATCTTTCCTAAATTGCTCAAAAGGCTTATTGGTCTGTAACTTCCAGGAACATTTTTAGGTTTTTTGGGTTTGTGAACTGCAACAACTTTGGCTTTTTTAAAACAAGATGGGAAATAATTCAACCATATGGAGCTGTTAAATATAGAAACTAGTACTTTTATAGCTACATCTGGAAGATTTTTGAGCAATATATTTGGCACATCGTCTAAACCTGGAGATTTGGAGGATTTAAGATGTAACAGAACATTTTTCAGCTCACTTAAGGTTATATATGTGGCGTTGTCGGTATTAGGTGGTTCAAGTTTAAATTTGTCAACATGGCTATTAATTCTGGATTCAGACGGGTGGGTATAATTCATCGTAAGATAATGAGATTGTGAAAATATGTTGGCTAAGCTTTCGGCCTTTTCTGCATCGGAAATAAGTTTGCTGCTACCAATTTCAAAATGCGGAATTTGTTTTTTACTCTTTCCTCTTAAGCTGCTGCTTAGCTTCCAGAATCGTTTGTCTCCTGGCTTCATTTTCTCTAACAGATTTGACCATTTACGATTTCTTTCTGCATTTATTCTTTTATCAATAAATTTATTCAGAAACTTTGTGTATTGTTCGTAGAATAATGCAGTTGCACGTTGTTGTTTTCGCTTGTATTTATTCCTTTCGCCCAAGTACTTTCGAATGTCTCTTGGCATTGATGTGTAATTAGAATGGTATCTCTTGCGTGTAGCTCTGTCTCTGGCAGACAAAATTAACTTTACAAAGCTATCAATTTCTTTGTCTATGGCCGATTTCGAGTGGTATGTATCAGTAGTAATTCTGATGTTGCGAGTAATTTCGTCTTTGTATAGTCTCCAGTTGCAATATTTGTAAGTATGTTTACCAAGATCGACTGTTCTAAGAGATGCACATTCTATCGTACATATAATTGGTCGATGATCTGAGGGAATTTGATATCCTAAGGTTTTTACATGCATAGAAAGTGCGGCGTTACTTAGAACTAAATCTACAGTTGATGAACTTCGATGTCTCTGGTGGAGACATAAAGTTGGGTTGTCAGGGTGGTGAATAAGCTTGTTGTATTCGAGCTTGTTGTAAGTCATTTAGGATGGTGCCAGCGGAATTATTCATTTGGCAATTCCAACTGGGATGTTTAGCATTAAGATCACCAAGAAGAATAAATTCTCTATTAAGTGGAGTCAGGGCTATAATGTCATTATTGAAATTGTTGGTATATTTCGGAGAATATGCGGTAGTTATTACGACTCGTCTCTGATTTACGGAAACTTCTAACGACAAATTCTCAATATATGAAGTTTTTGTTAGTGGGAGCAATGTGTGATCAAGAGATCGGTCAATCAAGAGAGCCACACCAACGCCTCTTGATTCAGTTCTATCGTTTCTGTAAAAAATGTAATTACTGAAGTATGGGTTGTGGTTTGCCTTGAAAAACGTCTCGTTCAATGAGACAATGTGAATTTTGTTTTTCTCTAGTAAGTGTTCTAGCTGCTTGAGAAGAGAATGGTTGGCAATTCCCTTTGACTTCCAATGAAGAAGCCTAAGCTGTGCGATATTATTTGATGTCATAAGTGCGCTTAACCATGGACATCACTACATACATCTGTTGCACTTTTGTTGTACACTTACTCAATTCATCAAGAGCGGTCGTAAAAATGTTTAATAATTCGTCGATGTTAAAGAGATCGTTACAATTATTATTTTTTACTTGAGCAGCGTAAGAGCGCGGATCTTCGCTGTGACACCAACGACAAAACGCTCGTCTACCAGACGGCGAAGTGTTTCGCTTCGCTGACCTACTTTTCCTTCCCTTTGAGGCTACAACACTTATCTTAACCACAAGAAAACTGATCTTATTAGCTTGTGGAGTAATTTCGCTCTTTTACTAAAAAAAAAGTGTTCCTTTAAGGGACTAAATGTAGCTCGAAAAAAATATACTTTTTTAATTACTTGATTGGCAATAATTAAAATCGTGACTGATTGTTGGAATAACACCTCCAAAAAAGGCATAGTTACATACCGTTCTGGCTTATTGGACCCAAACAACGAACCGTATGGTAAAATCTTGCGATCATTGGTTAATATGGCTTTATTATAACATTTTTAAATATTATTAAATTATGTTATTTACATTTTATTGCGACTCCAACCAAGTATGAAATTATTTTTAAGTTTTGGCTGAGATTAGCGTTGTATTCATGGGCCAAAAGAACCCCACGGATGGCTTTTTAAAACTTGGCTACGATTACGGATCCTAAAGGCCCAATAAACGACACACTTTTTTTGATATGGCAAGGGTATATAAGCTATGGGCAGGTGGAATTTAATAACACGTTTACTTGTTTGATCTGAAATAATCGATTTTCAACTAATGGATTATATGTAGGTGCTAAAAGTTGTTTAATCGAATTGTATCTATCGACTTTTTTAAATTCAATTGTTTCGCTGGTTGTTACGCAGACTTTATTTGTTGTTCACCTGAAAAAAAGTCGAGATCTAAAGCTGACTGTTCGATTAATACACAAAACTTGGCTTGGACTTTTTTTCCAGCAAAACTCGATTAATCTATAAGCCGAAATGAGATTAATGTAAACCAAGTCTCAATGTAAAGGTCTCTCCCGAGCTCAGACCTTTGCCACTAATCAAGCCAGCAATTTGTGAGAAAATTGCGTTGATTTTGGATACCCATATGTCTCTTATCAACACGGGATGGTTTTCGGACTCCAGAGCATATAAACCACGGCCATAGATCAAGGCCTCCAATTCAGCTCAATCGTAAAATTAATGTAATATTCAGATTCTGAATAAAATTCCACTGTTTCGGAGTACCCATTTGCCCATGTTCGCAGGGATCAATTCTGCACCCTAGGGACCTTATTAATCGAACCGTAAAATCGCCCGAACGAGTGTTTCATTTACCCAGATTCTAAAAGTAATATCATATTTGAATTCGTTATAAAAATTAAAATTTTTTGGTACCCATATGTCCATTAAGCCGTACCTCAGTTCAGTCCGTCGTACACCTTCGAATGTGAAGTATTTTTGCAAGGTAGTAGTTTTAAATTGTTTTTTTTTTTATTTTATTGCCAAATGTAGGATTCACGATTTAACATTCTTCTTTATCTTCGATCTTTACCGTCGAATGTTAAAGTGCGAGACTTGATGTTTTTGTCTCGAAAAGACCAATTTTTCTGTTTTTGAAGTCGTTGACCTTAAGTACCCCTTCTGGAACTTACTCATCATTTCTCAGTTACTATGATACTACCTTTGTACCACCCTAATATCACAAAATTAAAGCTTGCACAAAATCTTTAAGCTATTGCTAAAGAAAGTATGTCGATAATATCAGCAGAACATTTTTTTTTTTGTAATTTTTTAAGTTTAGATGCGTTCTTACAAAGAATTATTTAAAAGGAACTAAACAATTTTTTAATAAAGAGAGTGCTCTTACGAACACAATTGCGTGTCGTTTTTAAAAATTCGTTTAAAACTGATTGAGTTATTAAACTTTTATTAAACCAACATTTTTTGAAAAAATACAATTATTGACAATACTACTTATTCTTGGAAATGTTTGTTTGACCGTTTTATTTTTAATTGAACATCATCAGTATCCCGTTTAAGTGGCCTGCATTATTCGGAAATCATTTTTATTCTATGTTTTCCTTCAATACGTTTTGCCATTGTAATTATTTCTTGATGAAAGTGTTAGCCTTGTTCATCACTGAACTGGCACAGGTTTGCTGGAGAAAGTCTAGATGTGAATGGAGGAAATGATTTTTAATTGACATGTTACAGCCCATTTCACCATACGCACTCAAAAATTCATCAACAATCGCGACATAGTTGTCGCTTCTGTGATTATAAAGAAAGTAATCACATAGTGAAAGAAAACTCTTCCATGCGCGTTTTTCAACGGAACTGAGCTTGTTGTTAAAATTCTCATCTCTCATAACTTTACGAATTTGAGGTCCAATGCATATAATTATACATGAAATTCATCAGAACTGATAAATGCGATAACAATTATTAGACCTGTGAAGAAATTAATAACTTCCTTAATTTTTGCTTCGCTTAATTTTGGGAACACTGCTCTAAGATAGCAAAAAGCTTCACCGTTTACATAAGTTTTTTTACAAATTGTTTCATGTATTCTAACTTTATAAGTAGATGCAGTGGTGGCAGAACAACCTTATCAGCTGTAACTAATAGCGATTTGGTGCAGGACTATCCCATTCACAAAGATAACATGGATATGTTGTGTAACCTCCAGAAATCTGCATTTGTACTCTTCTTCCACCAAATATTTTTCAGCTTCAAAACCACATATGCTCGTTGTCGGAACTTTATCATTACCAGATATTGGTTTTGTAACACTTGCAATCTTTGCGTACTTTACATTTTTGCGGGTTTTAAAAGTGAGCCCTAAAATATTTGTTTCACAAAAGTTGCAATCATCTGGTTTATGCCAGAGCTGATGATTCCAAGTCATAGGCGTACAAAAGGGAAGGTTGAACTTTGTATTTTTTTAATGCTGCACAGCAATTTTCACAAACAAATTATGGCTCATACCAGCGACTGAATTTGTAAGAACGATTGAAGACTTTGTTGTATACTTGTACCACGGCAATATTTTTTTAAAATCACGCCTATGAAGGATATCCGAAAATAGGCCACAAATGTAACAAAAGTTATTACGTTTATCACACATTTTGTTGGTGTATTACACTCGATTATTATCAAATTGCTAACTCTTTTATTAAAACAGTTTCAAAGCGAACAAAAAGTGATAAATCAAACAAAACAAATGAACAAAAACTAAAACAATATGTTTACATGACAACGGGATACTGAGATATTCAATAAAAAAAACGGTCAAACAAATATTTCTGAGAAGTTTGGCCAAAAATTATATTTTTTCAAAAAAAATTGTTTTAATAAATGTCGAATAACTCAATCAGTTTCTAACGACACCGATTTTTTTCGCAAGAACACACTCTTTACTATTCAGTTCAAAAATTGTTATGTTCCCTTTAAAAAAATTCAGTGTAAAAACGCATCCAAAGTAAAAAAAAATACAAGACATACAAAGAATTTTAAAAAATGAGTACAGGAAAAATGCACAGATTTTTTTCAGTGTGGTTTTAAAAGTGTATACACCATTCGAACTACCGCAGTTTCTTCTTTCCAAATCAGTTGAAATATCGCTTACTATTTAACCAAGTTACTGGCTTATAAGTGCGTAAGAACCGAAAACCCGGTTTTTTACCCGTAACTCTAGATTTTGGAGGTGTTTGGGAAATTTAAAAACCGATTTCTTGTTGTACTCAGCAGTATCCACATTTATCCAAAATTATATCATTTCCCAGGTATTTTTTCTCTGTCGCGCTGTGTAATCGGCTTATGAAAAATACTTTATGGTTTTTCGAACTTTAAAGTTTTGGAAAAAAAAGTCAAAACATGATTAATACCTGTAATTTAAAAATTCGAGCTGATGGAGAAAAATGGAGATTAGATTTAAAATCAGCGACCTCAAATTAGTAAAAAAAAAATGCTATAGAATTTCAAACAACGCACAACAAGTTACATTAAAATTATAAAAAATATTTTTTGACGTTATTCAAGTTGGCTGTATTATTGGCGGATCTCAAGATTAGGAAAAATGTGGCCTACGCGTTGCTCATCTGTGACCGCCATGGCAGCTTCGTGTACAACACCAAATGCTCGGTGTTTTGAGAATGGCATGGATAAGCTGGGACAATAAATAAGTTTAGCAAAGAAAACAATCAAAGTTATTTTCCTTGTGCTAACCTGGTAAATCGATAATTTCTTCTGATCATTAGAATGCTTCCAACTGCTCTTGCAAATAGAAATGCTAGAATGGTGGTAATATTATAAAATTTGTAACTATGAATAGCTGGTATTATCGCGCCCCTGACGAAAACGAATTTTGCAACTTCAAATATTGGCTATATTCGGGGAAAAAGAAAAGTCGTTGTGCCTTTGAAAGAATTCTTAAAATGTCAAATATTTTGATTTACATCCATATGGACTTAAAACGAAAATACCTTTTTATATTTCCCTTGACATGTTTACCTGGTACCGTGTTTTCGGCCATGCTATAGCTCAATATACCAGTTGTTGGCAGTTAACTTGGGTGTTTAAATAATCATGCTTTTAAGTAATCAAACAATGAATTTTATTTTTGACAAACTGTCTGTCACACTTGACCATATTTACAATTGTTAACAAGAAGTGGATACAAAATAAAAAGATAAATAATATCAATAAGTGTTGTTATTCGTGTTGCTGCTGGTGTTGTTTTTGTTGCTACGAGTACATTTGTTTCCACTTAGAAATGGGCGTAATCATTTCAGTGGCTACCGCTATTGTCAGCTGCTCCAGACTCAGTGGGCTTTTTGGCAGTGATGATGATGCCCTTGACTTTGGCCTTATTAGTGGCGTCACTGTGTTTCTTCTTAACTGCAACGAAAAAGACAACAAGCGAACGTGAATAAAAAACATTAAAGTAATAGCTAATATCGAAATGGTATTTGCAAATTGTATGTACTGGTCTAGTTGTAAAATCTATTTGGTTTTGTTATTTTTGCCCGCCTTCGTTTGTTTGCATTTTGCCAGCCAACGCTGCTGCTGAATAGTGCAACCTTTAAACGAGTATTTGTGCAAGAATTTATGGAGGTTTTACGCTTATTTTGTCTGTTTGTTCGCCATTGTTGTTTTGCTATTTTCCAGATATTTACTAGCATTGTTATTATGAACAAACAACCATGATTTATTTAAATATTTTTGTTTTTTTGCGTTATTTCTTATGGGTTTTGTATATAGTCATAGTCGTTGGATTGTGAGACAAGTTCGCGTAGAAGAGCTTTGACTTTTGAGAAATGTTTAAAAGTTGTTACGACTGCCTAATACTGTCTGCTGTGCGTCGCCTCGTCAGTTGTCTGGTTAGTTTGTGTAGGTTGCTCTTGCTTGCTGCTGCTACTGCGGCGGTTGTTGGTACAATATCTGGTGGTTTTGTTGCTACTATCACAGTTGTTGCCAATAACAATGATGCTGTCGCTGTTGTTGGTTTCGTTGTAGTAAGTGTATTTGTAAATGTCATTTCGCGAAGTGTAACACACTTTATACACCATTTCCAATTGGAATTGACTTGAATAATATTGGTCTAATTTCACCACGCACAAAGAAAAATTTATTGGAAATCGGTCCGATATACAAACATTCGGTTGGAAAAACATACTTTCTGTTGCAATCAGGAACATTCCATGGTATTGGTTACATGGTTTGACTTACCATAAAATGGTAGCTACAATAATATTACGAACTAACAGCTAATAAGTCGGATATAGCAACCGAATTCAGTAAAACTAATGGTTACCCTAACTCGTGGTATTGGCAAGCAACCAATTATGCAGTACATGTTACTTTGGTACCAATAATTGGTGGTGACAACAAGTGACAAAAAGTTCTTTGTAGTAACCAATTCATAGGGGGTAAATGATTTATACTAGAAATGAAAGATTGAGGTGATTATAGTAAACTCACAAAAGGATGGCCCTTGTAGGTCCGAGGAAAAACTTTGTAAACTTTTTGTTTTATCTGGAAGTAGCATCAAACGTTTTAGTTTGACCACCCTTTATAATCTCATCTATATAAGTGAGCCTTAAGTCTCATCTAATAAAATCTCGCCTTAAGCCAGTCTCATCTAAAATAATCTTGACTTAAGTTACGTGTCTAATAGCTGGCGTTCGGTTGGCATGAAAATTGACCAAATCGGGCAAAAGGGAAAAGAGTTTACCTTAGAGGTACTAAAAACAAGTCCTAGTTTTTTTTTGAAATTTTTTCTATGTAATTTGATTAATTAATCTTTAAATCAGCCTTGATTGGAAGTGGTAGGCAGATATTCCTTATCCTCTCCATAAATGGGCGTGGTCAAAAGTGACTGGTGCGCTTGGAACCCAGAAACCATCTCAAAATGTTCAGCGACATATGGGTATCCAGAAACGGCGAAATCTTCTCACAAATAAAAATAAGTACCCATATTAAATATTAAAACCAATTTTGGGTTCAGGCTATATAAGGCCAAGTGGCCCAAAAATCGGCCTTCTATTAAACAATACAATTTCGTTACGTATAGAAATATAACCTTAATTTTAGGATTCGACTAATTTTGGCGCAGAAAAATATTTTCTGACGAAACTGAATATAACATAACATAATGTTGCCATTTGGCTGAAGTAGGGGCCCGAAAACCATCCCCTAATGTTCGGGGACTAATGGGTATCCAAAGAGCAGTGACATTTTCTGACAAATCCAAATATCTTTATTTAAAATTTATGCCAATTTAGAACTCGGATTGATCGATATGGTTTCTAGGCGCCCCAAAATTCGGCCCCTTAAACTATAGACATATGGTTATTAAAAAACATTAAAATTTCGTCACGGCTCTAAATCGTCTATGGTTCCTGGGGCCCAAAACCCGTCCCCTAATGTTCGGGGACTAATAGGTATCCAAAAAGCAGTGACATTTTCGGACCAATCCAAATATCTTTATTTAAGATTTGTGCCAATTTAGAACTCGGATTGACCGATATGGTTTCTAGGCGCCCCAAAATTCGGCCCTTTAACTATAGACATATGGTCATTAAAAAACATTAAAATTTCGTCACGGCTCTAAATGGTCTACCCGTCCCCTAATGTTCGGGGACTAATAGGTATCCAAAAAGCAGCGACATTTTCTGACAAATCCAAATATCTTTATTTAAAATTTATGCCAATTTAGAACTCGGATTGACCGATATGGTTTCTAGGCGCCCCAAAATTCGGCCCCTTAAACTATAGACATATGGTTATTGAAAAACATAAAAATTTCGTCACGGCTCTAAATGGTCTATGGTTCCTGGGGCCCAAACCCGTCCCCTAATAGGTATCCAAAAAGCAGCGACATTTTCTGACAAATCCAAATATCTTTATTTAAAATTTATGCCAATTTAGAACTCGGATTGACCGATATGGTTTCTAGGCGCCCCAAAATTCGGCCCCTTAAACTATAGACATGTGGTTATTAAAAAATTTCGTCACGGCTGTAAATGTCATATAGATTTTAAAATTCCACTAATTTTAAGTCCTCGACGGATGGGTCTAAAGTTCCAAGGGTGGCAAAAAAGTTCCTTTCGAGGAATTATGGGTTCATGAATTTATGGGTACTTAGAAACAGTGGAATTTTATGAAGAATCTTAATACAGGGTGTCCGCCGGGAAGGTTTACTACTTTGTTTAGTAAACATTAGTCATTTTGGTAAACATAAGTCTTGACAGTTCATATTTGGCAGTCGTGAAGTAGAGACGTGGCAAATTGATTATGAAAAAATATTTGATAAACCAACTTGTTTTAATCGGTAAAACATTTTATCAAAATCAATCATAGATTACTGTGACGATGAGAAAGTACCGTAAAATCTTTGGGAGGAACAACTTGCCAACAAAACGAACTATTTATCGTGTAGTGAACGGTTTCGAAGAAAAAAGGGCTCCAATCATGGACCACAACGTACTGCAAGATCGACTGAAAACATTACTGCTGCTCAAGAAAGTGTTCAAAACAATTCATCAACCTCAATTCGATGCCATGCTTAGGAGCTTGGTCTTCAGAGACAACAATTTTGCACAAGGATTTGCATTTGTTACCATTTAAGATGCAGTTGACACAAGAACTTCATTCATTTACGCCGCCGTACATATGCCAATAGGATGTTACAGCTTGCCCATGACAACCCAATTTGAACCATGGAAAGATACATAAGCGAGCAACGCGTTTTTTCGAAGAAAATCATCTTCAGTGATAAGCAGAATTGCCGCATATGGGCGAATATAATCCAAGAGTGATTGTCGAAAAAAAACAATGCACATACAAAGAGTGACTGTTTGGTGCGGTTTATGGGCTGGCGGCGTCATCGGGCCGTATTTTTTCCAAAATGATGCTGGGCAGGCAGTTACTGTAAACGGTGTTCGCTATCGTGAGATGATAACGAACCTTTTGTGGCCCGAATTTTAAGTTGTGGATGTGGACGATATGTGGTTTCAACAGGACGGTGCCACTTGTTACACACCTAATGAAACTGTGGCTCTTTTGCGCGACAAACGAACATCGGCCCTTAAAATGTAAGCGCCCTTTACCAATTTGAAAAAATGTTGACCGACGATTCTACCAGCCGATAAACCGCACCAAACCGTGGTTTTCCCGGTATAAGTATTTCCACGATGAAATGGCAAACAATACTGAAAAGAAAAAAGTAAACCGTGGTTTTCGCGGTGTAAGTCTTTCTAAGATGAAATTTCAAACAATACTGAAAAGAAAAAAGTAAGGTTAAATACAACTCAAGCATAATATGTGAGAAAGCCCCTATTGAAAAAAATGCCACTAGATTGATCACCCGTTATAAAAGCTTCGACCCGCCGATCTAATAGGCTGTTTCCACTACGGTCGCGTCCACGATTTATCGAAAATTTTTAATGGTTTTTCCATGGTGTTTTGCGACCACGTTTGCGTCCAAACAGCTGTTTGTGTTTATTTGTTTTTTTTTGTGGTGCGAAAAATTTTAATATTTCTGTGTTGTGACATTATCATGAAGTTAAATGATATTATTTTGCTAACCGCAGTGGAAAATGAGGATCAAATAGTAATGTGCAGTAGCTGCAGCGCTTTATGTTTATGTTAATAAACAGCTGTTTTAATAGGGATGTGCAATTTTCGGTGTTGCCATTAATAGGTGTGGGTGGGTTTCGATTGCAAAAATAATCGAATTTATAGTAAACGCGACTTATCGAAAAACGCGTCCAATATGAACGCGACTTTATCCCATACCTAACTGCCTATGTTTTTTGTATAGGCTTTAACGCTCGTTCATTGATTTTTGGACGCGACCGTAGTGGAAACAGCCTTTAACGAACTGTCCACTTGTTTTATGCTCCAATCGAAATTTCCTATAAAGCTTTCAGAACTTCGTTAGGATAGGGTGTAGGGAATGTTCGCTCGTGGAATTACATCCAACTTGTTTTTCATTCAGTTTCGCTTCATTGCTGTTTGTTATTTTTGTTCATTTTTTACCACACTCGTACTTTTTGTTTGTTCGTTTGATTTCTGTATATATTTTTCCTGGCTTTAGTTTAAAAAAAATGTAAATGAACTTTATAGTTCTACTACTGGCAGTAGTGATGTTTATTAGATTTTTATTCAAAGCTAATGTAATATTTTTTATTTAACTTTGTATGCAAACGAAAACTTCACAAAATATATATTCAAACTACACTGTGATGCTCTGGAACTTTGGTGAATCCTTCGTTAGTTGGAATAGAAACTTGTACTTTAAGCGCAGTGCGAATTTCATGAAAGTTTGTTCATATTAGAACAAAGTAGTAACAGTGGCAGGGCTTTTTAACAAATTAAAGTCTAATGGATTAACTTGGCAGACAAAAAATATAATCTACAAATGCAGTTGATAAAATATTCATCATATTACTGGAGAAGATACTCGAACGTAGGTTAAGCTAAAATATTTGCCAACAAAAATATGCTTTTACACCCTCCATAGAAGGTTATATTAAATTTGTTTGTAGCTCTACGGAATATGTAGCGGATTCCCTTTAAAGTGTATTATTGACTGTCGAAAAATTCTATGACGATCTAGTCACGGCCGTCAGTTCGTCCGTCCCTATGTCTGTTAAAAGCACGATAGCGGTCAAACGATTCAAGCTAGGCTCCTGAAATTTATGTTCATAACCTGTTTGTGATTGTAAATGGGCGAAATCGGGCAAGTGGGAAAAATGTTTCCCTTTAAGGAACTAAAGTACACGTTTTTGAGTATTTACTTAACAAATTATTGTTTTTTGTGAACGGTTAATGGTTAAAATGGGTACTGTTATTTGGGATGCACTTAATACCTTAAAAAAGAGCTTAGCTACTGGACTTTTTGAATCATGTGACCCTAAAAACGTCCCGCATGGTCACCTGTAAGCGGAAAATTGCCTTAGAATGTGTTACCCTAAACCTAAGCTGGAATGAAAAAAAATACTGTGCATTAAATGGATTCAATTGGAAATCAATTCCTACGGGCCAATTCTCCTTGAAGGAGTAAAGGAAATATATATAAGTATAATACACAAAGCTGTTCAAAATAATAGCCCTTTTATTACAATGGGAAAATTTTTCAGATTGAATCTCGTGTTGTTTTATATATTTTAAATATTTATTAAAAATTCTTACTGTAAACTAAAATAGTTTACTTCATTGTCTTCTTACGAGTTTTAATGAAAAAGCACAAAAAAATCACTTTATTCGATTCAAAATAATAGGTTTATTTTGCCTGAGATTAGGGACAAACGGCCCAAATAGCGGCCATATTTTTGCGCTTTAGCAGGGACGGTGGAGGGTAGGCCGAACTTAACGACGTTTTTACATGTTCAAAAATAATGGCTGCTTTGGAGCAGATTCAATAATTCATATAAAGCATATATAATAAAATAATAATGTTGGTATCTTGCCGCATACCGGAACACAACGGGACCGCGTGTTTTCGCCCCACTCCTGTCCCAAATGGGAAAATGTATTACTTTAAGGATTTTGTTTTAAATCATTAGCCAAGAATGATCTTCTGTTTACGTATCAAAACGCAGACCAAAGGTATGGTTACTA
This sequence comes from Hydrotaea diabolus, assembly GCA_963513945.1. Lineage (NCBI taxonomy): Eukaryota > Metazoa > Arthropoda > Insecta > Diptera > Muscidae > Hydrotaea > Hydrotaea diabolus. Next base: position 171,018,458 of record OY740718.1, read on the forward strand.
TAAGTATATGGTCACGACAACAATATAAGTAATATTTTCTCTGTAGTAAAAGCATGTTCGTCGCAAGCATAGTATTGTTTTTTAAATTTCATTTCATATTTTATTCATACTTTTTCAAGTGTTTGTAATACGCTTACGTAAAAGAAAAGTTGGGGTGACAATATTCGAAGAGAGTCATCTTATTGTCGGGTATATGGTTGTGGCACAACATTGTTATGATCTTCACCACAATAGTATGGTGAAAACACAACCACACTATGCTCCCCATAACCATATTTTGATTCACACTCACCCATAATATGATCCGCAAAGCTCTTTTATGATTCTCACAACCTTATTATGTTTTAAACACAACCATAGTATGATTTAGACAACCATAGTATGGTTTACACGCAACTATGCCACGATCCCAACAATCATTGTACGATCCCCCTTAATCATAATATAGGGTGATCCATCTAGAGGTATTTTTTCAGAACAAAAAAATATAAATATTCAAATCAAGTGTGGAATCTTTATTGGTAATTTGAACAAACATTTTACGGCATTAATTTATTGAATATGATTTCCTTCAAATATTGGCCGCAACTAAGCCTCAGGGTTTCCATTCTGAGGGTCCAATGTTGGATGACTCGTTCGAGCATTCCGACCCGTATGGCTTTAATGACACGCGTATTGTTGGCTTCCATAACCTGAATCGAAGCTGGTTTGTCAGCATAGACTTTGAACTTTACGTAACCCCAAAAAAATATGTCTAAAGGTGTGATATCACTCGATCTAGGCGGCCAACTCACCTGTCCAAACGATGAAATTAGCTACTTTTCGAAATGACCTATCAACAGATCCATTGGTTGAGCAGCTGTATGGCAAGTGGCACCGTCCTGTTTAAAACAAGTGTCGTCGAGATTACGAGCTTCAATTTCAGGTAGCATGAAGATTGATATCATGATGCGATAGCGAGCACCATTCACGGTTACGTTCTGGCCATCATCATGTTTGAACAAATATGTACCGATGATTCCACCAGCTTATAAACCGCACCAAACCGTGTTTTTTCTGGGTATAATGGCACCTCTTGAACCTCTTGTTGCTGCTTTTCAGCCCAAATGCGGCAATTTTGTTTATTGACTTTGCCGTTAAACTAGAAATGGTCCTCATCACTGCAATTTTGGTCGAAAACAGCGGATCTTCCCGTTTCTCACCGAACGCCCATTTCCATAATACAGTTGCCAACATTTAAAGAAAATTATTTTCAAAAAATGAATGCCATAAAATGTCCTTTCAAATTACCAATAAAAATTACACACTTGATTTGAATTTTTATGTTTTTTTTGTTCTGAAAAAATCATTCTACATAATTCCCAAAGTTATTTATTAGGATTTGGTTTTGTTGTGTTTCTACAATAGAGATTTTTATTAAGTAAATTATGGAAATTATATTGCGCATTGAAGATTGCTCTACACACAGTTCAAAGACTATACGCAAAGGGTAATTCTCAATAATTCAAATGAGTCTCCCGTTTAAGTCTGCCAGGCAACTAAGCCAATACTATTCACCAATTTTTCACGCTGATGAAATGAAACAACGAAAAGGGTCGAACCAGAATAAAAACTCTTCAAGTCATAATAATGATAAAAGCCCGAATAATTATAATCAAACAGAATAAAATTATTAAAAAGGATTGGTAGGCACAATTTTTACATCAAGATTTCTCTTCGCAAAGCTCCAAGACTATACGCAAAGGGTAATTCTCATTAATCATAAAGAGACTCCTGTATAAGTCATTTGATTTGTTGCCGAAGTAATCGGTGCCAAATGCTGCTGAAGATAAACCTTGGCGAGCTTAGAAACAGCTGTACATTCTGCCAATACATTTCACCCAATACTATGGTTGGTATGAACTTGCTTTCATTTTAGAGAACATATTATTGTTGCCGTGACCATATGGGAACCATATCTATTCTCGGCATGCCTAATAACGGAAAAGACCACGTTTTAGCTTCGTCAATTATATGACTGCATTTTTTTAGTCGGAAAATCAATCGATCATTTTTTGTTAAAAGTGGTTAACCACTCAACCAAATGTTTGCTGACTGTCCGCACTCTTTTTTACATTTTCTTCTAATAACAGAATACCACTGTGCCATATTGACATGATCTACGAACTGTTTCACTGAAAACTTGTCATCAAAATCACTCAGATATGCCTATCGATGAGGTCATATTGGGTATGTAATCATGACCATGGCAAGTAAATTACGTTCCACCAACAGCAACTTTACGGGGGCGTCAAATGAATTTTGTATCTCGACGAAGGTAATATGATCTTTTTCGCACGAGAGTTTTGTGAACTCTGCCAAAAACTAAAATAAATCAATTCCATATTTGGTTCAACCTTATGCCAGTACTGGTGGCTATAAAATGAATGGGCATTATTATTTAATAACATTTAAGCCCTTTGTAAATGATAATCTGTATTTATTTTTAAATTGTATTCATTCGGATTCATCATATTTCACATTCAGCACAATTTATGTCCAGCTACACGAGCGTAAGAGCCCCGCAAAGCACTTGTGTAAATTAGCTGCTGGAAATCCCATCTAACCACTTATGATTTAATTCGGTATTATTGTTATACATGGCTCCATTATATGCTGCAGAGATGTACATCTGTATCCTTAGGTATTGTACATACATATGTACAATACAATTATTCATTTCGCATTATGTTTATGTGCGTATATCTTTCCCCAGCCATACGTACTCGTATATCATGAGTAGTGTCGGCTTAGTCGAATTGTGATTTTTCGAACATAAACAGCGGAACAAAAGAGAACAGAACCGAACAGAACAAAAGAGACGGCGTCATACTTACTGGTTATTAATGTATCCGGATCTTCTTCGGTATCACTTTCGTTTTTGTCGTGCTCGCGTACCTTCTTGCGCAGCTTCTTCAAGTAGGCCTCCTTGTATTCCTCGCTCGGCTTGCCACCCAGACCATAGCTGACTTCGAGTACTGTCAGCGGTATGACTGTCGAGGAGACGGGCACTAAATCTGTAAGAGCAACAAACAAATTATTTACAACAACCATCATTAAAAGTGCGAATGCATTAATCAAAAGTAACAGGGGGAAATGAAACGTTTACACCTGTTAGCAAATTTTGGGAATATAAATAAGCCAACCAAATGTAGTCACATATGGATTATTCCATACAAAGGAGAACTTTATGTTTTCGACCACATAAAGTGATCCATCTAGAGGTATTTTTTCAAAACTAAAAATATAGAAATTCAAATCAAGTGTGGAATCTTTATTGGTAATTTGAAAGGACATTTTATTATTTAATAAACGCAACTACGCCTCAGGGTTTCCATTCTAAGGGTCCAATTTGGATGACTCGTTCGAGCATTTCGACCGGTATGGCTTTAATGACACGCGTAATGTTGGCTTCCAAACCCTGAATCGTACCTGGTTTGTCAGCATAGACTTTGGACTTTACGTAACCCCAAAGAAAAATGTCTAAAGGTGTGATAACACTCGATCTAGGCGGCCAACTCACCAGCCCAAAGCGTGAAATTAGCTGCTTTTCGAAATGACCTCTCAATATATCTATTGTTTGAGCAGCTGTCAAGTAGCACCGTCCTGTTGAAACCAAGTGTCGTCAAGATTACGGGCTTCAATTTCAGTTAGCATAAAGATCGATATCATGGCGCGATAGCGAGTACCATTCATGCACGCAGAGAAAAAACATGCTTACTACATGGTCACGGCAATAATAATATGTTCTCCACAATAAAAGTATGTTCTTCGCAACCATAGCATTGTTAACTGAATTTATTTTTGACAATAGTATAATTGCTGCAATATTAATATTGTAGAAATGTAACAATGGTATTATTGCTAAATTTAAAAATGAAAATACGGTTATAGCAACAATATAAATATGGTTGGTGCGACAAAAGTATTGTGTTTTGCAATTTATGTTAACAATAATATGATTACGGCAATCATACTGTATGATTGTAATTTTTCTTCATTTAAATAAGTTTTTAAGAACAAATGTTATTGGTACGAATCTAATGCAATAATAGTACTAATTTTTAAAAAAGCTGCTTTGGCTTTGTTTAAATGAAATATTTTTAATAAAAACGCTTACGTTTATTTAAACATATTTTTTCTACTGTGAAATAAATCACTCCTACTATTTTGAATTTAATCTTTTTTTAATAATATTAAACTTAAACCAATTCCAATAAATAATATTGGGGATCAAATCTATTGTCGACAACTTAAACAAATTCTAATAAATAATATTGGGGATCATAGTATAATTGTGTATGATCATACTATGGTTGTAGAGATCATAACATGGTTGCGTGTGACTCATACTTTGGTTGTAAGGATCATACTATGGTTGTATATGAAACATACTATGGTTGTGAGGATCATACTATTGTTGTGAGGATCATAGTATGGTTGAATTTGAATCATACTATTGTTGTGAAGATCATAATATTGTTGTAGCACAACCATATACCCAACTATAGTATTATCCTCTTCGGATATTGTCACCACAACCATACTTTTTTTCTGCGTGTGGTTACGTTCCGGCCATCATCATTTTTGAAAAAATATGCACCGTTGATTCCACCAGCTTATAAACCGCATCAGCTTATAAACCGCATCTTGTTGCTCTTCAGCCTAAATGCGTCAATTTTGTTTATTGACTTTGCCGTTGAGCCAGAAATAGGCCTCATCACTGAACAAAATTTTGGTCGAAAACAGCGGACCTTCCCGTTTCACACCGAACACTCATTTCCCTAATACAGTTGCCAACATTTGTAGGTAATTTTTTTCAAAAAAATAAATCCCATAAAATGTCCTTTCAAATTACCAATAAAGATTCCACACTTGATTTTAATTTTTTTGTGCTGAAAAAATACCTCTAGATGGATCGCCCAATATGTTTATATATTCTGAATCCTCGCAAAACATTCTAAAACGATCTAGCTATGTCCGTCTGTCTGCTTGTGGAAACCAAACTACAGGTCGCTCTTTTAAAGCTTGGTGGCTGAAAATTTGTAGTGGCATGTGTTGACGGACTGAGACGGTTTTGAAAATGGGCCAGATCGATCAAGAGATACAAATTTTCCCCACATAAGGATTGGTCATTGCCACACCTTATTTAATAAATCGCATTAATGTTGAAGTGATGAAGAGATATACAATACAATTTTGACAGAATGTAAGCAATAGGCTAGTCCGATTGGTACTCGGTTATTAAACGAGTCAGTAATCGCTAATGCAATAACTTCACAACTTTACGAGAACTTTTCGAAATATCGTTTTAAACAAGAACGGTTTGACTTTTTCATTATAAACCAGTGGATTCGAAAATTTTAAATTTGAAGAAAATATGTTATGCAAGAAATTTTATAAGCTTGTAAAACTGCGCTCGCATAAGCTCGCTAAAAGTTATTCCTGAATAACATTTTCCCCAAAAACGTTCAATATTCTAAATAAACGGACTATAACGCAAATTGTCAAGGGTTTATTTTTAATAAAATAATTTGTAATGTTGTGAAGTTATCGCATTAATCGAGCTGCCATTGACAAGGAAATTACTATAGACTATGTTATATAGGGTGATCAATCTAGAGGTAGGGTTTTTTTTACAAATTACGCGTGAAATGTATTAAACATTATTTTTTTTTCTTTTCAGTATTGTTTGCCATTTCATCACGGAAAGACCCACACCACGAAAACCACCGTTTGGTGCGGTTATGGGATAGTGGCATCATCGGTCCATATTTTTTTAAAAATGATAATGGCAGGAATGTAACAATGAATGGAGATCGCTATCGCGCTTTCGGACTTATAGCTACCTGCAATTGAAGCCCTTAATCTTGAGGACATTCGGTTTCAACAGGGCGGTCTCGCTTGTCATACATTTGCTCAAACAATAAATCTATTCAAAGGTCATTTCTAAGACCAGCACATTTCAGGTTTTGGACCCGTAACTTGGCCTCCTAGATCGTGTGATACCACACCATTAGACTTTTTTACAGTCCAAAGTTTATGCAGACAAACCTGCCAACAGGTTTTGGAAGCCAACATTACACTTGTCATTAACGCCGTACCGGTCGAAATGCTCGAACAAGTCATCCAAAATTGGACCCTCAGTTGCGGTCAACATTTGAAAGAAATTATATTCAAAAAATAAATGGCATAAAATGTCCTTTCGATTGAACAATAAAAATTCCACGCTTGATTTGAACTTTTGTATTTTTGTTAGCAAAATTGGACAAGGGGACTTGGTATCGCCCACACAATCCTGAACATCAAAAGGACAATACCTCATGACGATGATATTTTAGAAATGTGATGTTGACTTGGATCGAATCATATCCTGGGTATAAAATGAGCGGTGCCACGCCCCTTTGAAAAATCGCACTTATGGCCAAAGAAACGAACCGATCGTTATAAAAGTTAAACAGAATAAAATAAATGATTAGCATACTATTATAGACTATGTTATGTTAATAATAGACAACAGAGCGTGGCCCCGCCCATGCAACCCTAACCTTCGAAAGGCTATATCTCGTAAACTAATATCAATATGACGATAGCAGTTGGTTTTTATAACGTTGATTTGGAAAGAAGCACACCCTGGCATAAAAGAGGCCTGGCAGAACAGAGAGCCCTAGCTCTTTTCCCCAAAATAGCTGTTTGAAGTATCTTTTACCTATTAATTCAAACTCAATACATCCATTTCATTAGACCCTTAAAAGTGGAAATGTCATGCCGGTAAGTGATAAATTTCAATCGATTTAAATCGAATTCGATATGTATATTAAATTTTAAATAAATTTTCTTTTTAAATTGATTGATTTAATTATATAGGCAGTAAATCAATATGAATGTTAAAAAAAGTTAGAGTTTTTGTGCCAAATGAAAAAAACTTCTGTTTGAAATCTGAATTACAGAGCAGAAGGATTTTCATTACATTCAATCATTCTCCAAAACAAAACAAAAATCCTTCGTCTTATATGGACTAGAAGGAATATTTTAATGCACGAACACGTTTTCTTTTCAATCTATCTAAACTTTGTCGACTCCATTTAAGTAGGGGAGTTCCTTATAAGTCTTTATATATTTATCATTTAATTAAGAAACGCAATTTGTAGTTCATAAAATGGCATGCAATTTTAGCAACTTTTGTTCCAATAGCTCTACGTATAAGGAAATTTTAATTTATTTTCTAGCAGTCAAGCGATTATTAATTACACATTGCCAAAATAAAATAATGAAATCACTGATTGCTGAGATCATCTTAAAACTTTTTATACTCTCCACCATAGGATGGATGTAAATTTTAGTCTGTCTTTCCGGTTGTAACATCTCGAAATGCCTTTATGCGACCCAATAAAGTACAGGGTGGGCCAAAAGTCACCATGGGGTTTAAAAATTTAATAACTTTTTCGTTTTTATATATATATTTTTTTTTGATTATATTCGTTTAAATAACACGTGGAGAATAAATAATGGAGAGATTTACACCTGAACAAAGAACCAGAATAAGAGAATTTTATTATTTTAATCAGCGATCAATTATTTAAACGCAAACGCATGAGTGATGAAGCTCATTTACATTTGAATGGCTTTGTTAATAACCACAACTGTAGATTCTGGGGTTCTGAAAATCCAAGAGCCATTCATCAGCGCCAATTGCGTGGGGGAGATGTGTGGGATCACATCTGAAAATATTATTGGGCCTTACTTCTTCGAGAATGAAGATGGAAGTGCTGTCACCGTAAATGGAGAGCGGTATTGGTTTATGATCGAAAATGTTCTACGCCCTGCTCTTGAAAACAGTCCTGAGATGTGGACGGAGCCACAAATTTTTGCAGAGCGAATTATTTCCAGATCTTCGGAAATTATTTGGCCAACGCGGTTGCCAGATTTGTCAGCGCCCGACTATTTTCTTTGGGGTTACTAGAAGGAGCTAGTAGATGGACACAAAATTAATAAACGAAAATTTATTAAAGTTTTTAGTCCCATGGTAACTTGTGACCCACCCTGTATATCATCGCCCCTGTATTAGTATCAATCGTCGTAAAATTGTAAGACGTTATAGCCATGCCCGCCCATTGCATGCCTGTCCATCTGTCAGTCTGTTGAAACTCGATTTAGTCCAAACGAAAAGAAATAGATGCTTATAAATCACCCAATATATCAATTATGGTTGCAGATCGGTTAGTATGGAAAGTGGACCACATCGGGCTAAAAGGGAAAAAAGTTCTCCTTTAAGGGACTAATAACACTTTTGACTACAAAATTGTTGTTTTGACTTTTCCACTATTAATTTAATTGATGTTATAGCTGTAGACGCATTAAAGGTAGGCATGGATACTGGCGCAAAAAAGTCTCCAAATGCTCGGGAACATTTGGGTGTGCAGAAACACTATAATTTTCTAATAAATTTAAATATGAACCTTTAATTAAGATTTGGGTAAATTTGATACACGAATCGGACGATATGGGCCCTAGGGATCTAAAAAATAGCGCCTCTTGTCTATGGACTTTTAGATATAATAAACATTCAATTTCATCACAATTCCAAATATATACCTTATTTGAGATCTTAACAGATGGATCGGCCTCCATAAGCTATGGTGTTACCCATATGGCCATAAGGTCCTTCCGAACTGTCCCATAACCTTCGGTGACAAATGGATTTCCAGAAACACTGATATTTTCTCACAAATCCAAATATGTCCCCATTTTTAAGATTTGTGGCAATTTTAAACATGGGCCTTAGGGGCTCACTAATCGGCCTTCTTTAATTATGTACATATGGGTATTAAAGAAACAATTAAATTTTCACCACGGATCCTAATATCTTATATATTTTGAGATTTAGTCCTTAACGTCTTTCGTGTGCCGCCCCTCTAATAATGATTTTGCCAATTTCGACCGGCCTACATGGGCCTTAGGGGTTAAAAATCGGCCACTTTAGCCATGGGCATATATTAACAAACAACGAATATTTTCATCTCGAATATGAATATAACATAAAATCTACGATTCGACTACATTTGAGTTCATAGACCATAGGTGCCGAAATTAAAGTCCCTTCGAACATCGACATATGACTACTAATATGCTAATTTAATAGAGATCATATATAGTAATAGTGTTCCAGACCGTTAGTATCTAAGTCCGGGAGGGAACATTGTACTGGGGCGATATCTAAACGTAGACTATTACGAAACATTTTCATTTGAGTTCATTTAAGCTCAAAAACACCTCTTATATACGTATGTGAAATGTTATCAAAGTCCAACTGTTAATTGAGCAACTAATGAATTATTTTCTTTGTTTTTTCTAATCTTATCCCACTGTGCGCCCCCCAGTTTGATGTAGACTCCTCTCATTAATCTGGACCTAAGGCAAATGCCTACTTGTCATATTGAGTTGAGCTGGCTCTCCAATTGTTTAGAACTGTTATGGATGTCCTGTGTTTTAACTGCTACACTGTGATTGTTCACCCTAGAATTAGAGGCATAGACCTTTCATAAATTGCCAACTTTGAATTAAAAATTGTCCTCGCACCAAAGAAAGGCCCATATATACTTTGTGTGCATGGAGGGGTGGATATGCATAAATGTTTTATAATTTTGCCGCAAGAGCAAAAGTCAAAAAATCGTTTGTCGTCGTACTAACCTCTTTCATATTTATCGTCGGGATTGCGTTTGTACAACATGGGAGTGGAATAAACATAATTGCACATTACCGTCACGACGACGGCGATGACAATTAAATTGCTGTAAATACTTTTGATTTTGTTCATGTTTGAAGGTTGTTGCTGGTCGGTTGCCTTGCCTCAGTCCGTTTCGATTTGCTCTGTCACCGACTGGTATTGTTAGCTTGACTTTTTTCGTCGTTGCGTTTTAAAAATGTTATTTGTTTTGTTTTTTCTTTAATTGTGCACGGTTTACTGGTTTTTTTGTTCAGCTTCTTCAGCGCCTTCGCTCGCAAGTTACACCAAACCTAAAATACGAAAAACGTTAAAATAAAATCGCGCAAATTGTGTTGCTCTTATTTGAAAGTGACATTTGGTTTGTGGACTTTTTGTTCGTTGTTCGTTTTTTTTCTGAATGTACACAAACTGTTGCTGTGCTTTACATTTATAAACAATTCATTACAGCAAATTGTGCAAAAATTTATATTTGTTTTTCTTTTGGTCTCTTTATTTGTTTAATTTTTTATTTTGATTTGTCGCCTACGGTTTGGGCGACACGACACCGTCACTTACAAATGGTTTTTAAATGTTGAACGACGCCCGGCCGGTTGTGAGTGTTTGGCAACGAAATCGAGATCGTTGCGTCCAACTTGTCTAAGAGCTTTTTCTTAACTGAAGTGTTTCAATTTGCAGCCAGTGTCTTTGAGCCATGGCTTGAACTGACTATTAAAAGCTTTTTTGTTTTTTTTTTGCAAATAGCGACTTTATTTAATTGACAACTTTCTGTGGATCATAAATAAAAACGAAATTGCTCTAGCGCAAACGTTAGACATGTCGCCAACATGGAGATACTCGTTTGGTGTGGTTGGTGGTGGTGGCTACGAACGGATTTCAATTGTTCGCAAATGATATGTTGTTGGCTAGATACAATCAGCAACATTTTATGGGGGGAATGTTAAATATTTGCTAAGCAGATAATTACTTTTGTATGTTATGCAGTGGTATAATAATTAAGGGAAATTTCAAGTATTTAAACCTATAACACTCCAAACTCCAGCTTTTGTCATATGTATATTAATGCATTTTTTCAGATAGAAAGCTTGCGTTTACACCCAGTCACATAACGTCCATGGATATTGTGCCTCCAAAAATATGCCATAAGGTTATACTTGTAGACGTTATGTCACTTTAAAAACTGTCACAACGTCCCTGGATAATTTTGAGAGCTTTTGTTTAAATTTTAAAAATTTGGGGGTGTGGAATTTAGTTTTCACCGCATTGCATAGTTTATAGTCAGCTTTAAGACCATGTTTCTTTTGAACATTTTGTTCAAAGAGAATCCAAAAAGTTATTTAAAACACCAGTCGAAAAGCCTTTTAGTTGTAAATAGGGGTGACTGCAGTTTCGGTGAACGTTACACACAGAGAACAGGTTTGTTGCCACAACCGAATTGTTTGCCCACCGAATGTTAGTGGTTGCACGTACTTTCCACGTATTCCATGGCTGCAACCGAATGTTGATTGAGTTCACGGCAATTTTTGGTAGAGGCAACTGACCCTATTAGTTGAGGAAGCAAAGTATCGGTAACCCTTACCTTACATAACTGAATTTTTACATCTATTGGTTGTTTTTACCTCTATTGTTTGGTTAGAAGTACTCTGTGAATTCTGTTGTCATAATCACGAACGTTTGTTAACTGGACCAACTTATGGCCAAATTTAATGAATTTGGTTCATATGACCGAACTAATAAATATAATTAAGCTTGTATGCACAGATGGGCCGTTTTTCCGCATCAAATTTATGTAGTGGGTAAAGTAAAATTTCGGTGTTACAGTGTCCGAAGAAATTTGAAGAAAAAGTTCATTATGATATTGGATTAAAATACCTAAGTAAGTTGGAAGTTTTGACGAAATGTTTTCCCTATATAAAATGCTTATAATCTCTCTTAGAGTTTTTAACAATTTCCACTTGACCCAATCTATTATTAAATCTCCGATTAATATGGGAAATACTGTATTAGAGTAAACATTTCAGAAGCAGATCATTTGAATATTATGTTGTTTAAATAATCTATATCTAATAGCATATTCTTAACAGTGTTGGGCCCGAAATAAAATGTTTATGCGTTAGTTTAGGAACTCTATAAAAAATGATTTTCTTTCGGCTACAAATATTTTTAATACAACTAATAAATCGTAATAGCAAACGCCTTCTATGATATTATGCCTTAAATCGAAGCAGTTTTTTTCAACCACATGCAAATTCGATGTACTGTTAAAAATCGGGGTTTCTTTCTTTCATTTAGCATGGGGGGTTTAAAAAAATCTTTAAATTAGTTTTTTAAGTACATATATATTTTGTTTCATTAGAGCTAACTTTCTAATGATTTTAAAGATTCGGAAAACCAAGTATTGAATAGCTAACATAGCTAGTAAAATAGACGTTAATTTCGAAATTAAATGATCCGGAGGAGCACAAATTGCGTCTTCCTTAATTTCCGGTTGTATAAAAATCGTTGAAATATATGTTAAAAACTTACAAAAAGTTCATGTTATTGTAGTGTCTGCGTAGAAAAGCCCTGTTATATATTGATTGTAAGTTTTTGGCGCTTGTTTCAAAGGTTTTAGACTGCCTCTGTTTTAGACTGCTCCAGTGCGCTTAAGGCTTAATGTGTTTTTGTTTTAAATATAGATTTGGTAGAAATTATGACCGATACATTCGTTATAGAGATTATATTCTGATATTGGGATAACGGTTAATGTGTTACAATAGTAAACTAATCATGATTTGGTTGCTACAAAAAACGTATCTGTTGTCACAACCAATTATTGGTCCAAAGTAGCATGAACTATAGAATTTGTATGGCAACCAATAACCACTAGTTACGGCAACCAACAGTTTAACTGAATTCGGTTGATATAACCGATTTGTTGGCTGTGTAATACTATTGTAGCAACCACATTTTTGTTATATCACTACCATGGAATGTTGCTGATTGCAACAGAAAATATGTTTTTCCAACCGAATATTTCTAGCTCGCACCGATTGTCAACTGATTTTTTCTCTGTGCGTATTTTACCATTCTCAGATCCCAAGCAACGAATGTGTATTTACAGTGATCAAAGGCTATGTACTTAAATGGAGACAAATTTTAATCCAATGAGAAACGGCCAGCAGTTGTGTATTCCACGGAATAAAAACGCCTCACACTGTTGCATAGTGACAGTCATTAGCTACGATTAGGCTTGCAAAACGAGTTCCTAAATTTGGCTTACCTTTATTAAGCCTGTGTTTTTTTTTTTTAATTAGGATAAACCTCCAGCACTTCCTCTCGCAATGGATGTGTGCAGAGATAATTATGGTTTTAAAACCAAGCAAATATTAACATTCAGTGGCATCTTATAGACCAAATAGTTTTTCTCCAAAATATTCGGAGGGCTGCTTATAAAAAGACTGCTGCCTTTTCTTCAAAAAACTGCATAATTCCTGATCACCAATTTGGATTTCGACATCAACACGGATTGCCAGAACAATGTCATCGGATTTTTAAAGAAATAACTGATATGTTTGAAAATAAAACGTTACTGTTCTGCTGTATATCTGGATATACAACAGGCGTTTAATCATACTTGACTACTACAAGGGCATATCAATAATTCCGTGACTAATTCCTATATGAAATGTAACACTGTACCATTACAATTGAGGTGTTGACCGATCAAAGAGTTAAAATGCGTGAGATTGCTGATGCCATACGTATTTCATATGGCAGTGTGGTTTAGAAGGGTTTGGAAAAAACAGTCTGCAAGTTGGTTGCCGCGTTTGCTCTCAATTGACCTTAAACTTAATCGTGTGACAACTTCAAATATTGTTTGGAGTTGTTTAACCGCAATTCGAATGAATAAAACATGGATCCACTACCACACTCCGAAGACCAAGCAACAGTCTAAACAATGGGTTTCTCCGGGCCAACCGGCGCCGAGGACGGCCGAGGTGACTTTGTCGACCAATAAGGTGATGGCAACAGTGTTTTGGAATGCAAGCGGAATAATCTACATCGATTACCTTGAAAGGGAAAAACAATAAACGGCGAAAGTTATGCGAACTTATAGGACCGATTTAGCAGTCTGCAAGTTGGTTGCCGCGTTTGCTCTCAATTGACCTTAAACTTAATCGTGTGACAACTTCAAATATTGTTTGGAGTTGTTTAACCGCAATTCGAATGAATAAAACATGGATCCACTACCACACTCCGAAGACCAAGCAACAGTCTAAACAATGGGTTTCTCCGGGCCAACCGGCGCCGAGGACGGCCGAGGTGACTTTGTCGACCAATAAGGTGATATCAACAGTGTTTTGGAATGCAAGCGGAATAATCTACATCGATTACCTTGAAAGGGAAAAACAAAAAACGGCGAAAGTTATGCGAACTTATAGGACCGATTTAGCGAGGATTTAAAACAATACCCCCTTATAGCCGAGATGATAATGTTTTGTTACGAATTGGTACCTTACACGCCATATTCTCCGGATTTAGGCCTCAGTGACTATTTTTTATTTCCAAACCTAAAGAAATAGCTCGGTAGAAAGCGATTCAGCTCCAACCCTGAAATATTTGATCAAACAAATGCCTATTTTATTAATTTATTTATTTTATTAATTTTTATTAATTTTATTTTGGAAGGGATACAAACATTGGAGAAATGTTGGACTTAATGTATTGAGCTAAAGGAAGATTATGTTGAAAAGAAACAGTGATTTTTTTTAAAGTCACGGAATTATTGATATGCCTTTGTAGTTGTACGTGCTATCCATGTATTACATCGCTACAATCAAATGTTGATTAGGTAGACGGCATTTTTCAGTACTGCGAACTGACAGTATCGGTTGAAGAGTCAAAGTGCCCTCACTAATTAGGATGATTATTAGAACTAAATTTGTACTTTTGAACTACTTAGTTGGGACATAAATACTGTTACAACATTGAACACACCCATTTCAATAGTAGAACTGAACACACGCCGTTAATGTCATATGGGTTTTGAAAGCTAACCACAACAGCGTTAGTCTATAACGGGACCTTAAAATTGTTCCAACTTTCATCATGGAGTGGTCAGATAATGAAAACCGTATCGCTGAAATAGCACTTTTCAAGTGTGAAATGAAAAGAAGCGATATTTTCAAAACGCTCCGGCCACTAGGGATTAGCCGCATGTTCGTCTACCGATGCATAAAACTGTTTGAGGAGACTGAAGATGTAAAAGACCGCCACCGGTCGGGTCGCCCACGCTCTGTTCGAACACCGCAAGTCATCAAAGCCGTTAAATCAAAAATTCACAGAAATCCGCTCCGAAAACAGGAAATCATGGCCCGTGAGATGAATATCACGCAAAGTCCATGAGTCGAATCATTAAAAAAGACTTAGGACTTAGGACCTGGGGCTTTCAAACGACGTACCGGACATTTATTGACTGCAGCTTTAAAAAAAAAATAGGATTGAAAATGCAAACGTCTTTTGGTGAAGCACGCTGATAATTTGCACAGAAAAATTTTGTTCACCGATGAAAAAATTTTTACCGTTCAGAAAAAATTTAACAAGCTAAATGATAGAGTGTATGCGCGGTGATCTAAGGCAGCATCTTAATTGATCCCAAGGGTGGAAAAGGGCCATCACCCAGCTTCAGTCATGGTTTGGTGGGGTGTCTCTTACGATGGGGTCACTGAACTGCTTTTCCGTGAACAAGGAGTCAAAACATCGGCCAAAGTTTACCAAGGAACCGTTTAGGTAGATGTTGTGAAGCCTCTTTACAATTCCCTGTTCCAAAACCAGCCATGGACTTTCCAGCAGGATTCTGCGCCGGCCCATAAGGCTAAAACGTCCCAGACCTGGCTTCGAAACAATTTGCCAGCGTTCATTTCCTCTGAAGAATTGCCCTCAGGCTGTCCAGATTTGAACCCATTGGATAACAAATTGTGGACGGTTTTAGAGGACATTGTTTGTCACAAAAGATACCCCAACATTGGATCTCTTAAGACTGCTTTAGTTCGAGCTGTTGCCAATTTTCCAATGGACGAGGTTCGGGCAGCTATTGACGATTGGTCAGTGCGACTTAAGGCGTGTGTAAAGGCGAAAGGCGGACATTTCGATTAAGAAGATTCTTTTTGAATACAATATACATCAATAAATATATTAAAAAATATTTGGTCCAAAAACATTCAGTACTTTTTATTTTACAGCATAAAACGTGTGTAACAGTATTTATGTCCCTACTAAGTATACAGCGTTTAGTTACTACAAAAAATTTATTTGTAGTCGCCACTAATTACACTGTGGAACATTTTTGGGGTTATTGTCTGGGGGGTGAGAAATTCCAAGTCAGAGTGATGGTACTAGGTCAGTATATTAAACCCCTCAAAGGATTTTGCGTTCGTATGTGCCAGTTTTTTTTATGACCTTTTACATTTGGCAAAAACGTAGTTTGACATAACTCGAGAACGACTAGTTCGATTTTACTGAAATAAATTGAGAAAAATTTATAATTACATTTTCTTGAATCCTTTAATATACTGTTTCTCTACTAAATCAACATTTTTGCAATTAGAAATAAATTTATGAAGAAAATTTTGCCAAAAAAAAAATTTTTTTTTTTTTTTAAACATATAAATCCCAAACGGAAAAACGTGTAGAGTCTTATAACTTTCACGTAAAGTCACATAACCTATAAACAAAATGCGACATAGATCATAGAAATCGATTAACGCGTTCTGCTTTTATTTACAATTAAGTGAAGTTTCTCACCCCCCAGATTGGCTGTTGTACTGTGTTATTGGTACCGAAGGAACATGTACTATATAATTGGTTGGTTGTCATATCCACCAGGTATGGCAAACAATAGGTTAACTGAATTCGGTTGGTATAACTGGCTTATTGGCTGTTATAATCGTATTATTACTGTAGCTACCATCCTACGGAAAGTCGAACTATGTAACCAGCAATACCATGGAATATTATTTATTGCAATATAAAGTATGTTTATCCAATCTAATATTTGTAGTTCGGACCGACCTCTAACTGATATTTGCTCAATGTGTACCCTACATATTAAAAAACTATTTGCGTAATAAAACTTGGTAATCAGTTAAAATATGTTCACACTGAAAATATTTTAAATCTAAAAAATCCAAAATAATAAGAAATATCCGTTTATAAATACATTTACTTCGAAAAAAATTAAGTATCTTAATTTAAATAAAATTGAGTATAACGTTTTTAATAAATCATAATGTTTTCATAGAACATACTTTGTCAAATTATTTTCTCTTTCGCGTGAAAACTCCGAAAACCATCCTCATATTTCGCCAACCTTTCTCCCATTGCAATGACTTTGTTTTCTTTGCATGGATGTAAAACAGGTAACCCAAACACATCACACTTACGCTATTTGCAGCTGCTTCAAATTTAATCTCACATCTTTCAAACACTTAAGTGGCGGATGGTATCCCTGAACTTCTTGTACGCCCAGTAATAAAATGTACGTGTGCTGAGAAAAGGAAACGCCGAGCAAAAGGCCGTTGACCTCTTTCTTTTGCTCTAATCTCACTGACATCAGCAGAAGCCGCCTTATAATGGCCATCCCCCTCACCTGACCGTGTGGGTAGACAGTCTCGGTTAGCTTTAATAATTCATATGCACTGTGCAAATACATAACATAAATATTGGTAATTACATTTTGTATGCATAAACCATACATACATATAAAACTTCCCACACACACACCCACCCACATTCACTCATACACATGAGAATTCTCACATCCACTTTTGTTTCAATGCTAAAGAGGAAGTGTGTCAGTGGCCGTCCGGTGGATGGGGAGGAAGCGGATGAGGCAAACAATAAAATTTACACCGACATTTATTAAAGTCGAGAACAACAATAAAAAATACAACTAAATGTATTTTTTTTTGTACAACAAATTGTGTTATAATAGGCACTTACGCACTTGTAAAAATAAAATACAACTACAACAAAGTGATAATAGCAACAAATAAAAGTATGAAAAAAAACAATAGCGCTTGTAACTTAATAATGATAAATTTTGAAACATTTGTGCCAAAGTGTTTAACATATTTTATAACAATTTCAAATGTGAACAATTAACAGTGGGACGGGCATGAGGTAGAAGAACGACAGTTAGACGTAGGGTGATCATACGTATAATCAAACGAAATCATTTGGACAATATGCAGTAAGAGTAAAGATACTATGTAACAACAGATTTTTTTCGCTTAAGAACTAATGCATTCTTTATTATTGGCTTAATTCTAGCTTATCTAGATTTTCTACCATAAATATATAATATGGCCTTGGAAGCCACTTTAAAGTTTTCTTGTAGCAAAATGTACTACTATGCAAGTCTTTCAAAGTATAGAGTGAAAAGTCGGCCAGAAACGACCACACGGTACCCTTCAACGCTACAGTAAATAAAAGACTCATTGACTCTGTACGAAATCTTAGCAAGATATGTGACTTCTGGAGCGGCTGAGTCTTAAACCGGGTAGTTAAATTTTAAAGGCCGATGTTGAATGTAACCACCCCTAAACGTCAAGTTTTTTTCTGTATTTCATTTGATATTTCTCAATTTCAGACTAACTCAATTTGTACCATGGAAAGATACATAAGCGAGCAACGCGTTCTAGTTATTCAGGTTTAGTACACGCAGAAAAAAAGTATGGTTGGGGTGACAATATTCGAAGAGGATCATACTATTGTTGGGTATATGGTTGTGACACAACAATATTATGATCCTCACAACCATAGTATGATTCACACATAACCATACTATGATCCCCACAGCCATAGTATGATTCACACTCAACCATACTATGATCTCCACAACCATACTATGATCCTCACAACCACATTTTGATTCACACTCAGCCATACTGTTATCTTCCCAACCATATTATAATCCTCACAACCATAGTATGTTTCTCATACAACCATAGTATGATCCTTACAACTATAGTATTATTCATACGCAACCATACTATGATCCACATACTATTATCTCCACAACCATATTATTATTCTCACAACAATAATATGTTTCTCATACAACCTTAGTATGATCTTCACAACCATAGTATGATTCAGACGCAACTATACTATGATCCCCACAACCATAGTATGATTCACACTCAACCTTACCATGATCCCCTAAAAATTAGGATTGGGTAATGTTGTTATTCAAAAATAGAGAGTTTTATTAAGTTGCATTATAATAAGTTAATAGCCAGAATTGAGGCCATGTTTTTATTGAACATTTCATTCAAGAAACAAAAATATATATTCCAACGGCAGTCGAAAATAATTTTGATCCCAGCAGGGGTGAATGCTACTTCACCCTCCGTAGACCCCAAGAAACGAATGTGATTAAACCATGATCAATGGCTGTATACTTAAGTGCAGGCAGATTTTAAACAAACGAGAACCAGTTGGTATTAGAGTATTTCACCGAACAAAGTAAACACAATGAAAATCCCTTCAACTACCTTCCGATTGTTGTTGTTTTTTGTAATGGACAACAACCATTCACCGTATCGTGCGTGTGTATGTGTTTTTTTTGTATATCAAAAAACATACGCACACACATACATATATGCTCTATAAAACCTGTTGTTATGGTCAAAGTCGCAACCATACTGTATGATTGCCGAAATCTACTTTTTGTTAACGTAAATTTTTTTGTTGCACCAACCATGTATATATGGTTGCTACAACCATATTTTCATTTCTAAATTTGCCAATAATACTATTGTTACATTTCAACAATATTAATATTGCCGCAATCACACTGTTGTCAAAATTAAATTTAAAAAACAATACTATGGTTGCGACGAACATGCTTTTATTGTAGAGATCATATAACCATATCTTTTCTTTGCGTGTAGGTTTTGAAAGCTAACATCAATAGCGTTAGTCTGTAACGGGATTTTAAAATTGTTTCAACTTTCATCATGAAGTGGTCAGGTAATGAGAACCGTATCGCTTTTCAAGTGTGAAATGAAAAAAAAGCGATATTTTCAAAACGCTCCGGCCACTAGGGATTAGCCGCATGTTCGTCTACCGCTGCATAAAACTGTTTGAGGAGACTGGAGGTGTAAAAGACCGCCACCGGTCAGGTCGCCCACACTCTGTTCGAACACCGCATGTCATCAAAGCCGTTAAATGAAGAATTCACAAAAATCCGCTACGAAAACAGAAATTCATGGCCCATGAGATGAATATCACGCAAAAGTCCATGAGTCGAATCATTAAAACAGACTTGGGATTTGGGGCTTTTAAACGACGTACCGGACATTTATTGACTGCAGCTTTAAAAACTAATAGGATTGAAAAATACAAACGTCTTTTGTTGAAGCACGCTGATAGCTTGCACAGAAAATTTTGTTCACCGATAAAAACATTTTTACCGATCTGGAAAAATTTAAAAAGCAAAATGATGAGAGTGTATGCGCGGTCATCTAATCAAGCATCTGAACTGATCCTAAGGGTGGAAAAGTGTCATCACCCAGCTTCAGTCATGGTTCGGTGGGTGTCTCTTACGATGGGGTCACTGACCTGCATTTCTGCGAACAAGGAGTCAAAACATCGGCCAAAGTTTACCAAGAAACCGTTTTGGAAGCTGTTGTGAAGCGTCTTAACAATTCCCTGTTCCAAAACCAACCATGGACTTTCCAGCAGTATTCTGCGCCGGCCCATAAGGCCAAAACGTCTCACCATATTTAATATAATTTTAGCATGATCGGATTAGTAATGAGGCTTTTAGTCAAATATGATAAGGATTCAACCATACCGCTTTTAGAGGTACTTGAAATGTTGAGAGTGGCATATGGTCATTGATCTTCTCTAAGCTGAAGAGGTCGAGAAGATGTGAATGGCGACGCTCGTCCTAGAAGAAACATCACATCAAAACCCGAAGAAAATGTTGTTAAAGTGAAGAAAGTTGTTTAAAAGAAATGACTATAAGAGAAGCTGCAGAGGATGTCGGCATGTCGGTTGGCTAATGCTACATAATTTTTTCGGAAGTTTTGGGCATGAAGCGTGTGGCAACGAAGCTAGTTTTAAAACCGCTGTTAACTCGTCATTGCTGGTTCATATTTCTTTGACCGAAAGGAAAACGGTAATCATGCCTTAGCCACCGTTTTCACCAGCCTAAGCCCCTGCGACTTTTTCCTGTTTCCAAAATGTAAAGCGAACCCCCAAAGGACGGCTTTTTAGATTAAAAAAACCAAATCGCTGAGGGAGATCAAGATCATTTCAAAAAGTGTATATCAGGACTGCTTCAAGGATTGAAAAAAAACGCTGGAAGTAGTGTATTATATCCTAGGGGAAATACTCAGAAGGGGCCCAAATATAAATTAATGAATAAATAAATATTTTTCGAGACAAATTTGGAACTGTAGTATCGGTGCAACATACCATGTATCCGGACCTAGTGAATAGAATTTTTGGATCTAAAAGTCCACCTACCACACGTTGCATGACATATGGGCTCGCAAATCAAAGAAAATTCCGCAAAAAATTTGTATATGCAACGCGCAAAATAAAAAGGGACCTAAAGGTAAAAATTATTTTAAAAATTATTGATTTTTTTACCCTTAGGTCCCTTTCTCTCTGCGCTGTCACATATGGATTTATTTGAAATCGGCGTTGCACCGACCACTATTTCACCATATTATGTCCTTTTCCATTCAAATTCACCTTCCTTGTCCCACTGTCCTCGTAGTTGTTGGCGAGTTTATACTCGTATGTGTTATTATAGTGAAACATGGTAAATTATGTTAGACATTTACATAATTAATTAAACAAATTATGCGCTCAGCATTTTTTTTCAACAAATTAACATTTGTTATTTGTAGACTTTTTTTCGCATTTTATTTTATTATTTCAATAAAAATTTCAGCAAAATATATGCCAACAAATCATATCAGCGGGGATAGTGTAGTTACTAACATATTAAATGTAATGATGTGTGCATAATTAAATGGACAAGAAATATGGATTTATATAAATTAATCAGTTAAGTGACACAGATAAAGTCAATGTTGAAATATTTGCATACATCAAAGGTCAGCAAGAGAACATATGAGACGAAGCACAAGACGGCAGATATCGCATGAAAAATGCCACAAATCTCTTTACTAAAGGAGCTTTCCTTATCCCTGGAAATTTCTTGTAATAATAATAATCATTATTTTTCAAAATACGCTCACACAGAGAACAGATTAGTTGCTACAACCGAATTTTTGCCAACCGAATGTTGGATGGTGCACATACTATACATGTATTCCATCGTTACAGCCGAATTTTTATTGGGAAGACCGCCATTTTCAGAAGAGAGAACAGACACTTTCGGTTGCGGAAAACAATTATCGGTAATGCTAACAGACCAACATGATTATTGGAACTGAATTTGTACACGTATTGGTTGTTGTTATAGACTGTTGGTATTAAGTATCGTTTGGTCTGATTTGTTTATATATATTTATTGATGTGTATTGTATCCAAAAAAATCTACTTATTCGAAATGTCCACCTTTTGCCTTTACTCACGCCTTAAGTCGCAACGGCCAATCGTCAATAGCTGCACGAACCTCGTCCATTGGAAAATTGGCTACAGCTTTAACCAAAGCAGTCCTAAGAGATTCAATGTTGGAGTATCTTTTGTGACAAAACTTTGTCCTCTAAAACCGTCAACAATTTGTAATCCAACGGGTTAAAATCTGGAAATTCTTTAGATGAAATGAACGCTGACAAATTGTTTCTAAGCTAGGCCTCGGACGTTTTAGCCTTATGGGCCGGCGCAGAATCCTGCTGGAAAGTGCATGGCTGGCTCTGAAACAGGGAATTGTTAAGTGGCTTCACAACAGCTTCCAACACGGTTTCTTGGTAAACTTTGGCCGATTTTTTGACTTCTTGTTCGCAGAAATGCAGGTCAGTGACCCCATCGTAAGAGACACCCCACCAAACCATGACTGAAGCTGGGTGATGACCCTTTTCCACCCTAGGGATCAGTTCAGATGCTTTCCTAGATGACCGCACATACACTCTATCATTTTGCTTGTTAAATTTTTCCTGAACGGTAAACATTTTTTCATCGGTGAACAAAATTTTTCTGTGCAAGTTATCAGCGTGCTTCACCAAAAGACGTTTGCATTTTTCATTCCTATTTTTTTATCCTATCTATTTTAATGATTCGACTCATGGACTTTTGCGTGATACTCATCTCACGGGCCATGATTTCCTGTTTTCGGAGCGGATTTCTGTGAATTCATGATTTAACGGCTTTGATGACATGCGGTGTTCGAACAGAATGTGGGCGGCCCGACCGGTGGCGGTCTTTTACATCTCCAGTCTCCTCCAACAGTTTTATGCATCGGTAGACGAACATGCGGCCAATCCCTAGTGGCCGGAGCGTTTTGAAAATATCGCTTTTTTCATATCACACTTGAAAGGCGCTATTACAGCGATACGGTTCTCATTATCTGACCACTCCATGATGGAAGTTGAAACAATTTTAAAATCCCGTTACAGACTAACGCTATTGAGGTTAGCTTTCAAAGCCCATATGACATTAACGGGGTATGTTCGGTTCTACTATTGAAATGGGTGTGTTCAATGTTGTAGCAGTATTTATGTCCCTATTTTGTATGTTGATGGTGGAAACACTAATATTAGTTTACAACAGCCAACGAAACAGGGTTTGGTCACTATAAAGAACTAATCTGTTGTCACCACCAATTATTGGTACCAAAGTAACATGTACATCACAATTGGTTGGTTGCCATAACCGCCAGCTGTCGCAACCAATAGTTAAACTGAATTTGGTTTGTCTAACTGTGCTATTAACTGTAAATACCGTGATATGGTTGTAGCCACCATCATATGGTATCTCGAACCATGATACCATCAATACTATAGAATGTTTGTTATTGCAACAGAAATTCAGTTTATCAAACTTAATTTTTGTAGTTTGGACCGATTTCCAACTAATTTGTCCTCTATGAGCAGCGAAAAATCTTACAAAATAGGTGGCCTTTATTGGTTGTTCGAATTTGTTTGAAGCCGAAGGTATTCATGATAGAAGATCTTTCCTATTTATATAATATACCAAATGGAAATTTTTTTATTCTAAGTATGAAAAATAATGGCACTTTTAGCTTTTAGCTTCGCAATAATAAGCGTTCGAATTTCTGCAACAATGTTGGCCTTGAGTTGAAGGATTGTCTCAGAAAATCGGGAAGAATCTTTGAGGACCAATTTAACCCATTTTTATCTGAAATAATTTATAATTGATTTCACCAAGATTGTGTGTAGGTTATATGTGGTTTCTAGAGCTGAAGACAAAAAATCAGTTAAACAAATGTGTGGAAGCTATATCCAAATTTTGACCAATTTCCTTGAACGTCAACAGCCATCGGACAACAGTTACGACAGATAGTTTGATAACAAACTTTAGTTAGACAAGATATGGACGGATGGACAGACAGAAAGATATCGTAAAATCCAATCAGCTGGTGTTTTTGAGTAAACCGACTTGTCGGGTGTTAGCTATTTTAAAGAACCGACTGTCGGGTTTGGGCATAAAAACGGGAAGGTCGGTTTTGGACACTCTACGCGGCATACTATCTCTTACGACTATCCACCAATAATCTGGACAAATCGTCATACAGTTTTTACACTATGTAAATGGTGGTCCAACCAAAATGCAGGATGTTATTTGTGTGTCACACCTAACCGTCAAGTTTTTTGCCCAATTTAATTTGACATTTCTTTGTCTCAGTGTTTGACAAATTTAACCATGTTGAGGTACACAATTGAGCAGTGCGTGCGTTATGATTTGCGAGAATGGGCGTTCAAATCAAAATGCATTTCGTGCACTTCGTGGTTTTTTGGTGCGCAATACCGACCAAATGCGACCACAATTGGAATAATTGAGCGCAAATTTCACCAAACTGTATCTGTAGAAAAAGTGAAAAAACCAGTGTATGCTCGCCTAGTTCGTTTTGTCATCGGGCCGTAATTCTTCGAAAATGAGGTCGTCCAAGCAGTTACCGTGAATGGTGTTCTCTAACGCAAGATAATTACGGACTTCTTGTGGTCAGAAATTGAGGATATGGACCTGGACAATATGTGGTGCAAAATATTCAATGGCTTCTTGGCGATACTAATTGGCCGCCGCGATCATGTGATTTGACACCGTCGAACTTCTTTCTTTTGGGATATTTTAAAGAAAAAGTGCACGACAATAAGACAAGAACAATTTAAGACCTGAAGGATGAAACATTGAATATTAACCATCGGATAGAGGTTTACCGCTTGCCGCCGAAGCCGTGGCGAGCATTTGGCAGATATTTTGTTTCACACATAATTGTCAGAGATCCTTATACCATAATAAAAAATATTATATAATTCCCAAAAATGTTTTGTTTTATTTACAATTAACATCGTGCGTTTTAGTTGGCCCACCCTTTATATTTAAGGGGTGCTGATGGTTTCACAATGGTGTATTGCAGTTCAAATACTAAAAATGTTCAACCATTGTACTCATATATTACTCGTACTTAAATGGGTTCCATAAGACTAAGTTTGTATGCAGTAAAAATGCGTACTCGGCATAAGGCAGAAAAGTACATGTCGGTAAAACACCCACCTTTTTCAAAAACGCTGTACCGTCCATTATAATTGTCCGATTGGCTTGCTATAAAATAAAGGTACTACGAGGGTTACTATATATATTTCTGGCCTAGGCAGCACTAAGTGTTGCCTGGCGCCATTTGACATTTCCATTAGAAAGTTTGACATTTTCTAGCATAAACGTACTCAGAACGTTTTGACGGACGAACATCAGTTGTGTTGTGTACAGTGACTTGAAAAAAAATAATTTGGGAAAAAAATGAAATTAATTCGTGAACATTTTTGTGCGATCATTTTTCACAACTTTCGACGTGGATTACCACGACAAGAGTGCATCGATGAACTTAAATCGTTTTATGGGGATGAAGCACCATCCTATAGCACTGTGAAAAAACTGGTTTAATGAATTCAATCGTGGCCGACGCTCGCTCAAAGACGAAGGTCGTCCAAAAACGGCCGTTGTGCCAGAGAACATTGATGCCGTGCGTAAACAGATAATGCAAGATCGTCATGTGGCATACCATGTGACAGAGGCATTGTTGGGCATTTCTTCCACCAGCATACTTTCGATATTGCATGAACACCTGGGCGTAAACATTGTTTGTTCTCGTTGGATCCCGCTCAATTTTAGAATCGCTCAAAAAAAGGCTCGTGTCGATTGGTGCAAAGAAATTTTAAAAAAAAAAATACGATGGCGGTGCTTCAAATGACGTTTATAAGATCTTCACAGGTGACGAATCATGGATCTATCTGTAGGAGCCCGAAACAAAACAGCAATCGACCGTGTGGGTTTTCGAAGACGAGCCAAATCCAACGAAATTTGTTCGTGGAAGAAGCACTTTAAAGCAAATGGTCGCCTGTTTTTTCGGCAAAACTGGCCATGTGGCGACAGTTCCGCTTGAGCAACGTAGGAGGTCAATTTTGAGTGGTACACCACAATTTGTTTGCCTGAAGTCTTTGGAGAAATTCGAAAAATGAACAAGAGAAGACGAATCATTTTGCACCATGACAATGCGAGCTATCACATATCGGTTCTAACCAGCGCCTTTTTGACCGACCAAAACGTCGAATTGATAGGTCATCCCTGACTTGCGCCCAATGACTTATTTTTATTCCCGCACATCACGAAAAAAAATGCATGGTCAACGATTTTCGTCGCCAGAAGATGCTGTTGAAGCGGTATTTTGCTTATTTGGGAATGAAATAAAAAAATTATTAACCTCAGAATTTTTTTTTATATTTTAATTATATTGAACAGCAGGGAAATTTTTAAACTGCATGGTTTTGGTCCGACAAATGACACACACTGCAGCATACGTTTTATGAAGTGTTCATGAACTCTAATAAACATGTCGACTGGTATTCTGCCAATTTAAGCCTCAATATTGTTAATTAGGTCTTCCAAGGTGTTGGGAAGGTTGATATACACCACTGACTTCAGGTAACCCCAATGGAAAAAATCGCATAGGGCTAAGTCAGGTGAGCGTACCGGCCAGTTCACATCACCCCCCAAAGAGATAAGCCACCCAGGAAACATTTGCCGCAAACAGTTCATGATAATGTTTGTGGTGTTGAAATCCTTCTCTCAGGTCCCCTTCGTAGACATGACAAATTCCTTGCTGTTCTCAATAATGTTACCCAATTTACAATTGATTGCCTTCCAGGAACACGTACGCGTGGGGGAACAGCGAATAGTAAACGAAAAGCACGCTGCACTGCAATGATCGAGTGCGCATTTGAAAAATACGCTGTAAAACAAAATGACCTCTCCTCACGTGTCCAGTGCATAATGGCAACTGAAAGGCAAACGAATACAAATGTTCCGTCTGCCACTATAAGCCAAGTACTTTTTCTAATCTCTTTGACCAACAGCCTGCAGTGCAAAAAAAGCAAAATTCCGCGCTCCACCCTGTATAACAACGGCTCAAATTTAATGAAAATAAATTTTAGTGTGTTGGAAACCCTTTAAATCAGTTGGTAATATTACTATAGTAAGATAAAATTGTTCACTATATATAAATATTATTAAATCATTATTATATTCTTAAGACGTTATGAATTGTTATTGTTTTTGAAAATTTTTTTAATTTTTTAAAGATATTCCCTGTTTCAACTGAAACCGATTTTCATTTTTTTAATATCTCGTTATTGTTTTTGTAAACTTTGAAATTTTTTCCAAGTTTAATATCTTACCCTTTTTGAACTGAAATCAATTTTAATTTGTTTAAATATCTTATTATTTTTGAAAACTTTGAAAGTTTGTCTATGTTATATGTACTAAATATAAACGTAAATAAACAATTTAATAAAAATATATATTAAATTTGTTTTATTTTTAAAATCAAATTATAGATTTCGTATTCAAATTTATAAATTTTTGATTTAAAATTTTAGATATCAATTTGATTTTGATCAATATCAATTTGATGTTGGTTAATATCAATTCGATATTGATGAATATCAATTGGCATTTTTATTTTGACATTTTAGATGTCAATTTGATATTGATCAATATCAATTTGATGTTGGTTAATATCAATTCGATATTGATGAATATCAATTGGCATTTTTATTTTGACATTTATAATATCAATTTGATATTGATCAATATCAAATGGCTCGGTTGACTTTCAAGAAAAAAGTTTATTATAATTTATTATTTATTTATTCCAAGAGAAAATAGCGACCGAGACATTTGATATAGAACGATATCATATTGATATTTTTCGCACTTAGCCCCATTTTGTTAACGTTTAATATCAATTCGTTAACGAAAATATCAATTTGATATTGTTTTTTCGCTCGGTGTACAATTATTACCGAATATATAACTTATATTTATTTCTCAAAAATCATGTTTGGTTGGGGGTAGCAAAAAACAGCAGTTTACGGCTAGTCCAATTATTGGTGATTGTTTAAGACTACAATCGTATTAGCACATAGAAAATTTTACGCTGGCAATTGATTTCGTTTAGGTAATCCTATAGGCGAAAAGAATTGCTGAAATTGAGAATGCTTATCTGCTTAAAATTATCAGACAAATGGTTTTGTTAAGTATTTTAATGTTAATACCATAATAAATGTAATGATTTATTAATTTCTGGAATTGAGTTAACAGCCTACTTAAAGTAAATACATGGAACGTGCACTTATATCTCAATTTGGACTACACATGTTTCCCATGAAAATTATGTGTAATATTTCCATTGTCCTATAAACCTTTTCATGCAATTACCAAATTAAACCCTTATTGTAAAACTAATATTTAAGTATTCCCACCAACTCAAACAGAAAATTTGTAGGCATAAGTCAAGCAAAAGTCAATTGTCATAATTGCAGTGAGCAATAAAAGTATTAAGACATTTATGAGTTCGTTTTTGGTCATAAATCCTAATCGAGTCATCTCTCGACCCTTACACGAGTATATGTTTAACCACATCTATTAAATTCTGTGATTTTTACAAATAATCGTTTATGTCGAAAAAGCCAAATTGATAACATTAACACAAGAGGGTCAATTAAGCTCGTTCAAAAATGCATAATTATCTTTTTTTAAAGAATCGGCGAAACGTGCGTCTACCAGACGGTGATGTGTTTGCTTTACTTCGCTGACTTACTTTTCCTTCCCTCTATGACAAACAACAAAAAACTTGATCCTCTTAGCTCTCTTAGCTCCTCTTTCAAAAAAGTGACATCGCCCTGTTTTTACCAGGTTGCGTTTCTATCCATACCAATATTATTCGTTCACAATATCATCGACACCAGTGTCCAAAAAAATCGGGGTTTTCAGTAAACCGCCATTTCGTGTTTTTCAAAAACCTGTTTGTTTTAGTAAAAAACCGGCATTTACCCCGTTTTCCGGTTTTAGATTTTTGTCTAAGAGTGACAAATATTTTTCTATTCAGAAGTGAAGTGAGAATGCTGTAATCATTTGCTTCTAATAGAGATTTGATTTTTATTCAAAAATAAACTATTAAAAAATATTTTAAGTCGGGTGTGGCCAACCGCGATCTTTTAAATGTGCCGAAAAGCCAATTGAAAACAAGTTTTTGGACCCTTGAATAACGTCACATATGAATTTATGAGAAGATTTCATTGTTTTCCTGCCACCGAAATTGTAAACAAGTTTTTATTTTTGGCTTTATTATTATTTAATACCAATACGAGTATAGGATTTTAAAATTGTTTCAACTTTCATCATGGAGTGGTCCGATAATGAGAACCGTATCGCTGTAATAGGGCTTTTCAAGTGTTGAATGAAAAATAGCGATATTTACAAAACGCTCCAGCCACTAGGATTTAGCCGCATGTTCGTCTACCGATGCATAAAACTGTTTGAGGAGACTAGAGATGTAAAAGACCGCCACCGGTCGGGCTACCCACGCTCTGTTCGAACACCGCATGTCATCAAAGCCGTTAACTCAAGAATTCACAGAAATCCGCTCCGCAAATAGAAAATCATAGCCTGTGAGATGAATATCACGCAAAAGTCAATGAGTCGAATCACTAAAAAAGACTTCGGACTTGGGGCTTTCAAACGGCGTACTGGACATTTATTGACTGCAGCTTTAAAAAAATAGGATTGAAAAATGTAAACGTCTTTTGGTGAAGCACGCTGATAACTTGCACAGAAAAATTTTGTTCACCGATGAAAAAATTTTTACCGTTCAGGAAAAATTTAACAAGCAAAATGAGTGTATGCGCTGTCATCTAAGGAAGCATCAGAACTGATGGAAAGGGTCATCACTCATCTTCAGTCATGGTTTGGTGGGGTGTCTCTGACGATGCGGTCACTGACCTGCATTTCTGCGGACAAGGAGTCAAAACATCGGCCAAAGTTTACCCAGAAACCGTTTTGGAAGGTGTTGTGGAGCCTCTTAACAATTTCCTGCTTCAAAACCATATATATATATATATATATATATATTAAGCTAGACACCATCATAAGATTGTAAACTTTCGACTTAAGCGGCTCTTTTTGAGAACCACAAAATTGTTCTTTCATAAATTCTGGATCTACACAAATAGAAGCAACAATTTACATGGAATTATGCATGCATGTACAACATATGTACGAGTATGTGTGCTCAAAATCAATTGCATTCCATTTCTCACTATTTTATGGTCATTTTATGGCCTCTGTGACCGAGGAAAGTAGTCATGCTAAGGCAAAATGTATAAGTACAATCATAATTCACCAAAAATAATGTGCATTAGTACATTAGAACGTACCTAAAAGAAAGTTTGTCATATTTCAAGATTAAAAGGCAGATTAAAAAAACATATTTTTTTGCGAACAATGTTTTTGTCTTGAGGTGACCGATTTTTATTATTAAATTATTAACCTCAAGAACCCTCTTCTGGTTGTGTTAAACTTTATTTTTTACTTTTCAGTACTGTTTGCCATTTCATCATGGAAAGACTTTCAACGCAACAATGTCTCCAAATTTCGCAACTTTTATGGAAATAAGCGTTCGGTGAGAAACGTTTTTTGTGCGCTTGGTTGGCACAATCGGCCTAAAAAACCTAATTTTCACTATTAGATAATTCTCAACCTAATAGACCACAACCATCACGAAGTAATGAAAACATAGCTAAAAGTGTGCGTGAAAGCCCCCAGGAACCTATTCGTCACCGTTCTTAACAAGTTGTCCTATGACACAACATAGAGCATTTAACGAAACGATCTTGGTTTGAAAGCGTACAAAATATAGCTATTGCAGGAATGGAGGCCTAACGGCGCGTCGCCGTTTTAATGTATAGGCTCTTCAAAAGCTCGAAGAAGATCCGCTGTTTTTGACCAAAATTTTGTTCAGTGATGAGGCCCATTTTTGGCTCAACGGCAACGTTAGTATACAAATTTACCACATTTTGGCTAAATAACACCCAGGTTTAAGAGGTGGCATTACACCCAGAGAAAACCACGGTTTGGTGCGGTTTATGGGTTGGTAGAATCATCTGTCCATATTTTTTCGAAGATGATGATGGCCGGTACGTAACAGTGAATAATGCTCGCTATCGCGCCATGGTATCGTAATTTTTGCTAATTGAAATTGAAGCCCGTTGTTTTGAAGACATTTGGTTTCCATACAGCTACTCCTCCTTCCATACAGCTGCTCATACAATGGATCTATTGAGATGTCATTTCGAAGAGCAGCTAATTTCACGTTTTGGACCGGTGAGTTGGCCTCCTAGACTTTTTTCTTTGGGACTACGTAAAGTCCAAAGTCTATGCTGGCTAAGTAGCTACGTTTTACTAGCCATCATTTCGCGTGTCATTAACGCCTTACCGTTCGAAATGCTCGAACGAGTCATCCAATATTTGATCATCAGAATCACTGAGGCGTAGTTGCGGCGAACATTGAAAAGTTACTTATAATAAATTATTACATTATTATATTATTACATTATTATATTATTATATTATTATATTATTATATTATTATATTATTATATTATTATATTATTATATTATTATATTATTATATTATTATATTATTATATTATTATATTATTATATTATTATATTATTATATTATTATATTATTATATTATTATATTATTATATTATTATATTATTATATTATTATATTATTATATTATTATATTATTATATTATTATATTATTATATTATTATATTATTATATTATTATATTATTATATTATTATATTATTATATTATTATATTATTACATTATTATATCATTACATTATTATATTATTATATTATTACATTATTATATTATTATATTATCATATTATTATATTATTATAGTATTACATTATTATATTATTATATTATCATATTATTATATTATTATAGTATTACATTATTATATTATTATATTATCATATTATTATATTATTATATTATTACATCATGTTATTATTATATTATCATATTATTACATTTTTATATTATTACATTATTATATTATTATATTATTACGTTATTACATTATTATATTATTATATTATTATATTATTATATTATTATATTATTATATTATTATATTATTATATTATTATATTATTATATTATTATATTATTATATTATTATATTATTATATTATTATATTATTATATTATTATATTATTATATTATTATATTATTATATTATTATATTATTATATTATTATATTATTATATTATTATATTATTATATTATTATATTATTACATTATTATATTATTATATTATTATATTATTATATTATTATATTATTATATTATTATATTATTATATTATTATATTATTATATTATTATATTATTATATTATTATATTATTATATTATTATATTATTATATTATTATATTATTATATTATTATATTATTATATTATTACATTATTATATTATTACATTATTATATTATTATATTATTATATTATTATATTATTATATTATTACATTATTATATCATTATATTATTATATTATTATATTATTACATTATTATATTATTATATTATCATGTTATTATGTTATTATATTATAACATTATTATATTATTACATTATTATATTATTATATTATTACATTATTATTTTATTACATTATTATTTTATTACATTATTATATTATTACATTAATTTATTATTATATTATTATATTGTAATATTATTATATTATTACATTATTATATTATTATATTATTATATTATTATATTATTATATTATTATATTATTATATTATTATATTATTATATTATTATATTATTATATTATTATATTATTATATTATTATATTATTATATTATTATATTATTGTATTATTATATTATTATATTATTATATTATTATATTATTATATTATTATATTATTATATTATTATATTATTATATTATTATATTATTATATAATTATATTATTATATTATTATATTATTAGATTATTATATTATTATATTATTATATTATTATATTATTATATTATTATATTAATATATTATTATATTATTATATTATTATATTATTATATTATTATATTATTATATTATTATATTATTATATTATTATATTATTATATTATTATATTATTATATTATTATATTATTATATTATTATATTATTATATTATTATATTATTATATTATTATATTATTATATTATTATATTATTATATTATTATATTATTATATTATTATATTATTATATTATTATATTATTATATTATTATATTATTATATTATTATATTATTATATTATTATATTATTATATTATTATATTATTATATTATTATATTATTATATTATTATATTATTACATTATTATTTTATTACATTATTATTTTATTACATTATTATATTATTACATTAATTTATTATTATATTATTATATTGTAATATTATTATATTATTACATTATTATATTATTATATTATTATATTATTATATTATTATATTATTATATTATTATATTATTATATTATTATATTATTATATTATTATATTATTATATTATTATATTATTATATTATTATATTATTATATTATTGTATTATTATATTATTATATTATTATATTATTATATTATTATATTATTATATTATTATATTATTATATTATTATATTATTATATTATTATATTATTATATAATTATATTATTATATTATTATATTATTAGATTATTATATTATTATATTATTATATTATTATATTATTATATTATTATATTAATATATTATTATATTATTATATTATTATATTATTATATTATTATATTATTATATTATTATATTATTATATTATTATATTATTATATTATTATATTATTATATTATTATATTATTATATTATTATATTATTATATTATTATATTATTATATTATTATATTATTATATTATTATATTATTATATTATTATATTATTATATTATTATATTATTATATTATTATATTATTATATTATTATATTATTATATTATTATATTATTATATTATTATATTATTATATTATTATATTATTATATTATTATATTATTATATTATTATATTATTATATTATTATATTATTATATTATTATATTATTATATTATTATATTATTATATTATTATATTATTATATTATTATATTATTATATTATTATATTATTATATTATTATATTATTATATTATTATATTATTATATTATTATATTATTATATTATTATATTATTATATTATTATATTATTATATTATTATATTATTATATTATTATATTATTATATAATTATATTATTATATTATTAAAACACTTTCTACTGAAAATAATATTGTATGTAAAAATAGTTTTGGCCGAAAATCACGAATAGAAATAGGTATATTTTCAAACAAACAAAAGTGTGGTTTACCAGACCATTACCTTAAATAAAGATATGGTCCTTCCTTTGGAAAGTTTGACATTTTTTAGCATAAACGTACTCAGAACGTTTTGACATACGACCATCATTTGTGTGGTTTACAGTGACTTGAAAAAATCAATTTAGCAAAAAAAATGGATAAACTCGTGAACATTTGCGTGCGATCAATTTTCACAACTTTTGACGTGGGTTATCACGACAAAAGTGCATCGATGAACTCAAATCTTTGTATGACGATGAAGCACCACCTTTCGAGTATAGCACAGTGAAAAACTGGTTTAATGAATTCAATCGTGGACGACGCTCGCTCAAAGACGATGGTCGTGAAGGTCATCCAAAAATGGCCGGCCAGAAAACTTTGATGCAGTACTTGAACTGATAATGCAAGATCGTCATGTGACATACCGTAAGATAGAGCCATCCTTGGGCATTCATTCCACCAGCATACATTCGACCTGGCCGTAAAAAAGATTTGTTCTCGTTGTATCCCGCGTATCGACGAGCCAAATCCAACAAAAGTTGTTCGTGGAAGAAGTACATCGAAGTAAATGGTTGTGTTATTTTTCGGCATAAC
Organism: Hydrotaea diabolus; assembly: GCA_963513945.1. Classification (NCBI taxonomy): domain Eukaryota; kingdom Metazoa; phylum Arthropoda; class Insecta; order Diptera; family Muscidae; genus Hydrotaea; species Hydrotaea diabolus. Next base: position 171,053,829 of record OY740718.1, read on the forward strand.
CGGCCATGTTGCCACAGTGCCTTTAGTGTAACGTAGGACGGTCAATTCTGAGTGGTTTGCCAATAGTGTTCGAAGAAATAAGGAAAGATAATAAGAGAAGACGGATCATTTTGCAACGATGAGCTATTTGATCAATCCAGATGTCGAATTGATAGGTCATCCACCGTACAGCCCTGATTTGGCAACCAATGACTTATTCTTATTCCCTAGCATCAAGAAAACAATGCGTGGTCAACGTTTTTCATCGCCCGAAGCAGCTGTTGAAGCGCTCAAAAATCATGTTTTGGAGGTGTCTCAATTGGAGTAAAAAAAGTGCTTTGAAAATTGGTTTGTGGGCATGCAAAATTGTATTGATCTTGAAGGAGAATGTTTTGAAAAACAATAAAACCATTTCCCATAATAAATTATTGTGTTTTTGTTGCCGGACCCTAAACATAAATAGCAACCCTAGTATGTATTTTTTTGTGTCATTAAAATTAAAAATATTTGAAAATTGCAAAAATTAAATAACTTAATCTTTTATTTATTTGTGTCGTTTTTGACTAGGTTAATTGGTCAACTTTTTATTGTGAATTAAATAAAATTAATTTGGCAATTAATTTGACAAGGTATTGTTTTTTTTTAATTTCGATAACCGTCGGAAATCATTTTCAAATAAAAAATGGTCGAACAAACTGATAAAAGAATATGGAAAACTAATCTATTTCAAATTTTCCAAACGTTTCAATAGTTTCTTTCCAACTTCTTCAGGGGTTATTTATTTGAAAATCCTGTTAGCAAAAAAGTGTTATTTGCCTCATTTGCATTTTGTTTCTGACCGTTTTACTTACAATTAATTTCACATTTCAATCGTTACGATTTTTTATTAATTTGAAAAAAGTGGACATCACAAAACAATTTAATAATAAAATTGAAATTTTTATTTTATTTGCATTCACCAATGACCTTAAAAGCCTATCTTACAAAATTTAAGAAGTAATTCAGAAAAATTTCGGAATTTTTGTGGGAAGATTTGATTGTAAAGTTCAATTTGTCATACACTGAATGGTTCTTTGGAAAGGTCGACCTTTCCAAAGAACCCCTTCACTTCAAAGAACCCCTTCACTTCAAAGAACCCCTAATTTAAATCAACAAAAAAAATGTCATACAAGAAGGTATGATCGTTCGAATGGTAACACTTTAATCGTCTAACACTGTCCGTTTAGGAAATGTGGCACAAGATACCACAAAAAAAATTACAAAGTACCCATTGCCCAGAGATAAGTGTGTTCTGTGCGTTTCCCAAAAACGAGATGCAGTAAAACGGAATCTATTTGTAAGCTATTCTCTGTATTTCGGAATTAGCATGTGTGAGGTTCCGTGCAGGTATGCTGGGGACGAAGGATGTAAGCCGTAGGGTACTTTTTATTTGAGTGCATTAGATGTATGTGCCTGCCCTATGTACCATTTTCATTTATTGTATGTATGCATTTTCCTTCAGTATGTATATTTAGTTTAAGTAAAGTAGGATAGTTTGTAGTAAATAGAGGAGTTGGTTCAAAACCATCGGTTGTTTGATCTCCCCTGGTTGTTTGATCTCCGCTCCGTTTCCATATGTGGGGTACATAGGAAACGGCGTAAGTAGATACTAACAGTTTAGTGACCCCGACATGACAAGGAGTTCTTTCAAAACCATTGAAGTGTTTGGCTGTTTGAACCCCGATCCGTTTCCATATGAGGAGGAAACGCGGTGTTAGTTAATACTATCAGCCATCATACAAAGCCTATTTAATAATGGCATACATTAAATAAATAGAAACATTGTAATACCTCGCCCACAACTCTGTTCTTTTTAAAAAAGTATCTGCACTTTTTGGAACCCCCTTTTATATCCCGATAACATACCAAAGCAGACACGAGTGCAGATGCCGATGGCAATGCAAACAGCCAGACAGATATCCTCACAGTTTAAACAGACATTACACTTCAATAATACTCATACAACCGCCTAACATCCTCTCAACCAGCATCATGAGATGTTGAAAGCGATCAGGGGCGGAATGCAGGTTTTTGTGTAGGCCTTGGTCCTTCATCTTTGGTTTTGGAGTTGTTAAACATGTCAGTCTATCTGAACTATTAAAATTTTTTAACAACGAGGTATCCACTGGTATTCTGACCTTAGTAAGAAGCATCTAGAACTCTATGTGACCTTACTAATGGGTAGGAGGAGTATCAAATTGACTATATCTAAAATAGTTTATGACCTCGTGGTTTGACCGGATTCTTTAATTTGATACCACAGGTGATCAGGATTATTTTACTAGACTGATACCAAACATTTTGTAGTGGTTTATGGGTTGCCTACTTAGCATTCCTCGAATTTGTATCCAGAAAACCGGGGGAACTGGGGGTCATAGCAGGCGTTTCAAATACCGTTCAGCCCCTTATTTTAAAGGAGAACATGACCGGAGAAATATATCCCAGCCTGTTATGACAGAATCGGTGAAAATTTCCCAATAAGCTGATATCCAGAAACTCCACATTTCGTTGGCCCTCCAGGTCGCTTGACCTGACTGTACCTGACGTTTTCTTGTGGGAAAGGAAGTCTACAAAGCAAATCCAACAAATTTGGTTTGCTTTGCGGAAGCAAAACCAACATATTTGAATGAACTTAAGCGATCCATTCGAGAAATAATTGCGGCTATTCCTGTCTCAACTCTTCAAGCAGTATTGAACAAGTTTTTGGTCACATGTCGCACATGCATCAACGAGCAGGGGTGGCATTAAGAATCCATTATTTTTAAAACTAATAAAGCTTTATTTTATAAAACTAAATGAGCTTTAACATGAATTCCATATACTGAAAAAAAGTTATTTGAGTTTCTTAATGTAGCAATATTTATCAGCCACCATGTATATATACCCGACGCCATTCTTTCACACTTTCACAAAAGTTATCCGTTTTTGGCCCATTTTGTTCTTTGCTTCCATCCCTAATCTCACCCAAAACTTCAAAATCTCACCCAAAACTTCAAAATTATTCTATATTTGGATTTGTAGCAAAATTTGCTTTCATTTAGCCATATGTCCATATAAAAGTGTTCAGTGGCGTATTTCCACCTCGAAAATTACGACGATTTTACAAGAAGGAGACTTATCTCTAAGCTAGTAATAAGTAAAAAACATTAACCGTTCGAAGCAGTAGGTCCCGGTCAGGGAGTATAAAAATGCCCAGCTCACTGCTTCGAGAAAAGTTCCCCGTTTGTTCCTTAATGGAATGTTGTATGTTGTAGCCATCGTTCACACCGGTACCAATAAGGCCTGACTTATATTGCCGCTAAACAACAGCAGCCAGCCCAAAAAATCGTCTACTACTTTTATGGATCTTAACTTCGACCACACTCGCAAACGGAAACACAAAGAACAAGAAATATAAATCGACTTTACGATACTGTAAAATTGTAAACCATTGACACCAGCATGAAATAATGTTGTAGGTTCGGCACAGCGTATAATGTCGAGTTCTCGACACTAGAAAGATACCACATACAGTGAACTGAAATATCACCACAATGGGGTTAGGGAGAGACAGCGATGTGGAAGCGTGCAAAGCTCGAAAAAGAATCCACAGTGAATATGTGTACGAGTATTAGAAATATTGAAGTTATTTGAAATTCAAATCACATGTAAAATTAGTCGAAACATAAGTTGGGTGCGGACCGAAGGAAAAAAGCACAGACGCTCACACAAGCATCCAAAGAACTGTGAACTGTAACAGCGTGTCATACATTAACAACGCAGTGGAAATAGAACGACAACTACATTTATTCAAAGTATGTTACACTCAAGCAAATAACTCAGTAATACGTAGTAATTGTACGTAGAAATCAACTGAAGAAATTGTCAGCTACGAGTTTTTTTATATACTTATATATTGTCCAACTTAAAAATTGTATATAAAAAACGTAGTAAAACAAGCAAGGGTCGGGCTTTATTATACTCCGCACTTCTGGATGTTCAGAAAAAGAAAATAGGTTTTTTGACGCCCGGGCTCAAAATTTACCTTGATTTTAAAACTATGTAATTTCATATATAAATTTGTGAGAACATTTCATTGTTTTTGGTATTATCGGTCCGTCCTTGGCACAAGCAACTTACATGAGCTAAATTCCATCAAGATTGGATCCAACATGTGGCTTAAGAGCTAAAGACATAAAATCGGATGAATATACAGCTGTGGGCATATACTTATTAAATAAATAAACGTAAATTCTTTCTTACGCCACAATGTTGTAATTAATATTAACACACAACTAATATTTGTTTTTTCCAAAGGTTTATTATTCGAATTTAATATTTATATAAACTGAAGTTGAAATTCATCAATATAAAAAAATTATCGTTAAGAAAAAAAAAACACCACTAAAATGAGGTGGACACATAAATGGCACAATCTTAGAAAAAGAGAGAAAAGTCATATTTAACTTGGATTTTTTTTATTTCTTATTATGTACAGACATTTAATTATTAATATTTAGTGCTGTAGCCTTTGTTTTTGATGACAGCTTCGCACCTGGGACCCATACTTTCCACGAGTTTTTGGCATTTTGGTTTTGGCATGGCATACCAAGCTTTCTGTGCGGCCAACCGCAAATCGTCCATATTTTTGTAATTTTTTGTCGTTTTCAACCTTGACTTTGTTTCACAGGTTCTATATTGGGTTTAAGTCAGGGCTCTGGACTGGCCAATCCAAAACTTCGATCCACTTTGAGTGATTGGCATGGAGTTGAACGCATATGGCTCCATATGTTCTTTCAAAATGTCTAAATACTGAAACTTGTCCGTTTTACCATTGATTTTTATAAGCAGACCTACGCCATGCCATGAACATGAACCACAAACCCTAAAACTGCCACCTCCGTACTTTACCAGCTATAAGTGTATCGAGGATCGAACTCGTGGCCTTTAGGATGATGAAAAAAGATTCTGCCATCTAGTCCTATCCTAATTATTTTCGCTTCGTCACTCCATAACAAGTTTTTCCAAAAATTGATAGGTTTTTCTTTATGGGTTCTGGGAAAGGTTAATCGATTTAAAATATTTTTTTTTGAGAACAACAGTTTTTTCCTGAAAATGAGCCCAAACAATTTGGCCTGTACACTGTGTACACTTTTTTTCTGAGAAATATGCATTAATATAGAATTCTCCGCCACTTTTTACCCATCTTCATGTAATTTTCATATGATCTGCCTTTCTTCAATAGTGGTATTTTTGGCTGTTTAATTTTCTATGCAAAATAGCAAATGATTTGTCGGAAATCTTCGCGAATACTTTTAATTTACTATTAAGTTTACTCTACTCTCTTTTAACTACTCCGACATATCAAAAAAATCCGTGAGGACCGTGAGGACCATCGTGAAGGACGTCCAACTTCACTTTGCCAGAAGCCATCGATGCTGTGCGTGAACTGATTAAGCAAGACCGACATGTGACATACCGTGAGATTGAGGCATCCTTGGGCATTAGTATGACAAGCATAAATAAAATATTGCATGTTCATTTGGCCATGGAAAAAATTGCTCTCGTTGGATCCCACATAATTTGACGAATGCTTTTCAACATGCAAAGAGATGTTGAAAAAGTAAAACTGCGGTAGCTCAACGGCAGTGTATTACATTGTCATAGGTGACGAATCATGGATCTATACGTATGTATGTATGGGTATTTCAAGACGAGCCAAATCCAACAAAAGTTGTTCGTAGAAGATGTACATCGAAGCACATGATTGCGTTTTTTTTATCGGTATAACAGGCCAGTGCCTTTAGTGGAAGGTAGGACCTTCAATTCTGAGTGGTATACAACCATCAGTTTGCCAACAGTGTTCACGACAATGCGAGCACTCACATAACAGCTGAAACGATGAGCTATTTGGCAACTCAAGATGTCGAATTGATGGGCCATCCACCGTACAGCCCTGATTTGGCACCCAATGACTGTATCTTATTCCCTAGCATCAAGAAAACAATGCGTGGTCAACGTTTTTCATCGCCCGAAGCAGCTGTTGAAACGCTCAAAAATCATGTTTTGGAGGTGTCTCAATCGGAGTAGAAAAAGTGCTTCGAAAATTGTTTTGTGCGCATGCAAAAGTGTATTGATCTTAAAGGAGAATATTTGGAAAAACAATAAAATCCTTTCCAATGATAAATTATTGTGTTTTTATTGCCGGACCCGAAATACGAGTATAAATAGTAACCCGTAAATACCGAAAAATCGATGGCACAGTATCGAAAAATGTGTGTCCTTAAAAATCGGCCCACCCTAACGTTAATAACGGGTAATCTATCTTACGGTATTTTTTTCAATAGGGGATTTTTACATAGATTACACGTGAGTTGTGTAAAACTTTATTTGTTTTTCTTGTCAGTATTGTTTGTCATTTTATCATGGAAAGACTTACACCGTTGCCGATTTAGAGTTTGGGCTCCTCAGAAGCTCGAAGAAGGTCCGATGGTTTCGACTAAAATGTTGTTCAGTGATGAGGCTCCTTTTGGACTCAACGGCAACGTCAATAAACAAAATTGCCGCATTTGGGCTGAAGAGCAACCAGAAGAGGTTTAAGAGGTGCCATTATATACAGACAAATCCACGGTTTGATGCAGTTAACGGGCTGATGAAATCATGGGTCCATATTTTTTCGAAGATGATGATGGCCGGTACGTAACAGTGAAGGATGCTTGCTATCGCGCCATGGTATCGTACTTTTTATTACCTGAAATCGTTGTCTTGAACAATAAAGATTCCACACTTGATTTGAATTTTTGCATTCTTTTTGAAAAAATACCTCTAGATTGATCAGTTCAAAATTGTGTATAGCTCCCATATATATATATATATATATATATATATATATATATATATATATATATATATATATATATATATATATATATATATATATATATATATATATATATATATATATATATATATATATATATATATATATATATATATATATATATATATATATATATATATATATATATATATATATATATATATGGAGCTATACATAATTTTGAACTGTTTTTTTTAATATCTACAGCTTCCGTGCTTGGTCCTAAAAACTAACGTGTGCCAAATTTTTTATCGAGATTAGATGTATAAGTAATTTGTTGCTACTAGTGGTAAAGACATAAAACCGGATAAATAAGAGTATATCGGATTTTTAAAATAAAAAAATATACAAAAATTCAAACTAAGTGTGTAATTTATTGTTCGTTCCAAAGGACATTTTATACTTTTTATTTTTTGGATATAATTTCTTTTAAATGTTGGCCGCAGCTACGCCTCAGTGTATCACTGAGGGTTAAATTTTGGATAAATCCGGTATGGCGTTAATGACACGCGAAATGTTGTCTTCCAAGCCCTGAATTGTAGCTTGTCTGCATAGATGATTTTAGACCAAAGAAAAAAGTCTAAAGGTGTGATATCACACAATCAAGGCGGCCAACTCACCGGTAACAACCAACAACTCATGAAAACGTAAAATTAGCTGCTCTTGTGAAATTTTCTCACAAATCTATATATGTTCCTGTAACTTAGATTTGGGTTAATTTGAGACTAGGATAGGACCATATGGGCCGATACGGGCATTAAAAAACAATATAATTTCGTAACAAATCCGAGCATAACTTTAATTCTTCGAGTTGACCTGATTACATCATTGAACCACGGATGGTCCTTATAGTCCTTAGGGTGCTGAAAAATTGGTCTTTTCGATCATGGACATATGGATACTCAGAAAAAGTGAAATTTTCTGAAGAATCTGCATATGTGACATTTTTTTTTTTATAATGTAGACGATATCTGAGCATTGAATGAGACAGATCCCATGCCCCAAAAGTGTTCCCTCCCAGAGATATGCACGTTTTATGAAAGTGAAGTCGACGATTCTAAGCGCAAATAGAAAGGGACCTAATCTTTAAAATGGATCTCCTGAACAAAACTTCTCATTAACTTTTCACTTTTTTTTGATTTGGACAACATCTGAGCATCGAAATGGCTCTCCTGAATAAAACTGGTTTTTAACCTTAGGTCCCTTTTCAATTTTGCGAGTCACTTATGTCATTTTTAATACGATTTGGCGTTGACCAATGGGTGTGGTTTAAGAGACCTAATGTACGCAGACATAAATATAATATAAAATGCGAATATTTATCATCAATACTGGTTTAATTGTTTTTCAAAGTTTTCTCCAGCATGATTTATCCACTTTTGCATGTGCTCAAACTAATTGTCGAAGCACTTTTTCCACTCCGATTGAGACACCTCTAAAACATGGTTTTTGAACGCTTCAACGGCATCTTCTGGCAACGAAAATCGTTGACCACGCTTCTTTTCTAGATGTGCAGGACTAAATAGAAGTCATTGGGTGCCAAGTCAGGGTTGTACGGCGGATGACCCATCAATTCGACATTTTGGTCGGTCAAAAAGGCGCTGGTTTGAGCCGATCGATGTGTTAGAGCTCGCATTGTCATGGTGCACAATGATTCGTCTTTTCTTGTTCGTTTTTCGAATTTCTCCGAAGACTTTAGGCAAACAAATTGTGGTGTACCACTCAGAATTGACCGTCCACTCAGAATGGACCAGAACAGTCGCCACATGACCAGATTTGCCCAAGAAACTGGCGACAATTTGCTTCGAAGTGTTTCTTCCACGAACAACTTTCGTTGGATTTGGATTGTCTTCGAAGACCCACACGGTAGATTGCTGTTTTTCGGGCTCATACGCCTAGATCCATGATTCGTCATCTGCAACGGTCTTATAAACGTCTGTTGAAGCACCGCAATCTATTTTCTCAAAATTTCTTTGCATAAATCGAAACGAACCTTTTTTTGAGCGATTGTCAAATTGTACGGGATCCAACGAGAACAAACCTTTTTTAAGGCCAGGTGTTCGTGCAATATCGAATGTATGCTGGTGGAAGAAATGGCCAAGGATGCCTCTATCTCACGGTATGTCACTTGACGATCGATGTTCTCTGGCACAACAGCCGTTTTTTGGACGACCTTCACTCCTTCGTCTTTGAGCGAGCGTCGTCCATGATTAAATTTATTAAACCAGTTTTTCACAGTGCTGTAGGATGGTGCTTCATCGCCATACAAAGATTTAAGTTCATCGATGCACTCTTGTCGTGATAATCCACGTTGAAAGTTGTGAAAAATGATCGCACGAAAATGTTCACGAGTTAATTCCATTTTTTTTGCCAAATTGATTTTTTCAAGTCACTGTAAACAACACAAATGATGGTCGTACGTCGAAACGTTCTGAGTACGTTTATGCTAAAAAATGTCAAACTTTCCAATCGAAATGTCAGATGACTCTACTAAGTGTTGCCTAGGCCAGAGATATATATATAGCAACCCTCGTATATCGTTTACAATTTTACGATGATACAAATAAATACACCTTATTAATATTTCGACCTATTGCAAATGGAATGGCAAGTATAGTATACATTCCATACTATGATACAGGCTAAAGCCGTTAGATACATTTTTTACTTTTGGACAGATCTTTTTCTTTGAGTGAATTCCTACGCTCTATTCATTTTCATGGCTCGAGCACAAGCACACTTTTATTCTTATACGATACGTTTGTGCATATATGGGAATTTTGTGTGTGTGTGTAGCACAATCCATATTCAGCTTAAGGTTAATATGTCTGTTTTGCAAAATGTGTTAAAATGTTAATATAACTAATTTAAATATTGTCACCATTTCGAAAACGCTCCATTTGAAACACATTGACTTTTGTAACGAGCAAAATCCAAAATCCCTGAAAACGAGTTATTTGTAGATATAAATGTATGTATAGATACATATGTACATACGAGTGTTACAAATATATTTTTATACCCTCTTTTACCTAAACATATACATAAATACACACATACGTGTGTACATAAGTACATAATAATCAGACACATATCGCTTTTCATATCTGAAGAAATTTTATCATTTTAGATCATAAGGTAACATATGGGCATTTCCACCTCAAAAGAAATAATTTGTTGATATTAGATTTTTTTCGATTTTTTTTTAAAAACTTCTGTTCAAAAAAAATGTATTGCACTTCTTTTTAGTTAAAGTAATATTGATGGTTGGTTTTGTGTCTTAAAATACGGCTCCAATATCAGATCATGAAAAATTTGTTTATACCCACACCCTAGTAGGGTGTGGGTATAAACAAGAGGGTAAAAATCATTTGGTACAGACAAAAAGTGTAACGCATCGAAAAAAGCATTTTAGATCCTACATATGTTTAAACCAAATTCGTTTTATGACTTTGAATGACATTTAACCCATGTCCATCTTTTTGAGCCATTTGACTCATGTCCGACTTTTTAGGAAATTTGAACAATGCCAGTCTGCCCGTTTGTGTGTGGCTGGTTCGCACGATAACTCTCCAAAGGAGCTAGCAATCGTTTTCAAACTTTTTATGTCGTAATATTTTTCAAAACTGCTAATGGGAATAAAAATGGGCCATATAGCAACACTCCTTCTGGTACATCCCACAAAAATGTGTCATTTCGCCCACTTTTGTTATTCTTGCAATATCTTCAATATCTTCTGTTTGCACGATCTCACTAAAAATCAATACTTAAGAATGAAGTTATAAGGCTAACTTGGTGAGAGAACTGGCAACGTCCCTTCTGGAACCACCCTCACAAATTACTTTATTTCACTGAAAATACGAACCCACAAAATTTCTCACCTTGCATGCTTAAATTGTGAAGACCGTAATTTTCTAATAACGGCTTTGTCCCACTGTGGTACTCGTACTTTCTATAAAATGCACGATTCCACCTACTTTTGGTTTTCGTGTAAAATCGTAAAATCAATTCTTAACAACAGAGTTAGAAGGTTAACTTGGAGACAAATAATTGGATTCCTAGTCACGCCCTTTTTGGACCGCCCACAGAAATAACACTGTTTTAGTTTAGCTTTGAACCCACATAACCTACAATTTGTTATAAAATCCATGATATTTTTTTAACGGCTTTATACACGCCTGCGAAAGAACGGCACGCCCCATTCTGGTTCCTCCAGTGCAAATGGAAATTTCGCCCACTTTTGGTCTTTGCATAATAATATTAATACTATTCGTACGATTCTGCTGAAAATTGGTAATTAGATAGTGAAGGATAAACAATTACATGGATTAATGAAGCCGCAATAGATTTATTTTCTGCAATATGTTTATTTTATCTTTACATAAGAAAAAAGTGTATACCACGCCCAAGCTAGTACCTCCCACTCAAACGACCGATTACGAGATTTCAAAAAAATTGGTACGTTTCAGGCTATGAAGGGCGGAACGTAGGAAAATATGAGATCCATAAATATGTGAGGATATAAGTTTGTTGGATTAACTGACTAAAGCATTTTTACTCCTTAATTTTGTTGTTTAAAATTAAAATTTATTATTTTTTATATAGAGATATAGCGTGGGCCATTTAAAATTTGAGTCGGCTGTTCAAAAAGGACAGATATTATTTTTTTAAAGGTTGAACTTTGTCATTTAATAATGGATGACTATTTGCGTTTTCGCTTCGCCCAGTGGGCTGAAATTGCCATTGAAGAGATTTGACCCGAAACAATCGAAAATGTACTAAAAATTCGTGTTGAGCGTATAAGGTACTGAAGAGCCAGTTGTGGTAGTCAGATTGTATTCCATTATTAGATGTCAAAGTTCGACCATTCCAATAAAACCAGAAATTTGAAAAAAAAAAGCAAGTACTTTTTTACAGCCGGTTAAAATTTAAAATATTAAATCGGCCACCCTGTATTTGCACTTTGTCTTAGCACAATGGCTAATATTCACTTAATTCTAATAAACAGATGGGGATCTAGCCACACAAAAAATCCAAACGGCGCAAATCACAAATCGCAGCCAATTGACTGCACAATTTCGGCAGATTATTCGATTTTCAAAAACAGTGCGTAAAAAATCGATGGTTGCATTGGCTGTGTACAATGTGGCTCCGTCTTGTTGAAACGAAATGTCGTCCATATCATCCAGTTGTGGTAGTCAGATTGTATTCCATTATTAGATGTCAAAGTTCGACCATTCCAATAAAACCAGAAATTTGAAAAAAAAAAGCAAGTACTTTTTTACAGCCGGTTAAAATTTAAAATATTAAATCGGCCACCCTGTATTTGCACTTTGTCTTAGCACAATGGCTAATATTCACTTAATTCTAATAAACAGATGGGGATCTAGCCACACAAAAAATCCAAACGGCGCAAATCACAAATCGCAGCCAATTGACTGCACAATTTCGGCAGATTATTCGATTTTCAAAAACAGTGCGTAAAAAATCGATGGTTGCATTGGCTGTGTACAATGTGGCTCCGTCTTGTTGAAACGAAATGTCGTCCATATCATCCTCTTAAATTTTTGAAAACAAAAATTCGTTGAGCATGGGGCTGTAACGCTCACCTTGACGGTAACGGCGGCTCCTTGCTCATTTTCGAAAAAATGTCCTAATTATGCCGCCAACCCAAGATCTACAGCAAATAGTGACTTGTTGTGGATGCACTGGCTTCTCAATAGTCACGTGCGGGTTCTCTGAACCCCAATTTTGCTTATTGACATAGCCGCCGAGATGATCTCACATTGAACTCATATGTGAAAACACGAATTTTCGGAAAAATTCTCATCTCCAGCCAAATAATCTTCAGCCTATTGTGCAAATCGAAAACGCATCGGATGGTGTTCCATTATTAAATTACAAAGTTCTGCCCATGGTTCAATAAACAAGGTAGAGTTATGCTAACAGCTGATTTTCAATTTTTTCTCGTAGTAATTTTAATTGTCAATTTTAAAATTTGACAATGACATTTTTGAAGTTTTTAAAAGAAAAATTCTGTATCCAACATTCACAATTATCATCAAACATTCACAAAAATGTATTTTTGGCGTAATCTTTCCAGTAATAGACAATCAAGCATACTTTTTTGGGCTAGTGACTATACCTTGTTTATTGTACCATGGTTTAGCCCATGGTGCAATTAAGAAGGTGGAGTTATGCTAACAGCTGATTTTGAATTTTTTCTCGTAGTAATTTAAATTGTTAATTTTAAAATTTGACAATGGCGTTTTTTGAAGTTTTAAAAAGACTTTGACAATTTTGCGAACTATTGTTGTTGTTGGTAGGCTAATGACTAATACCTTGTTTGGAAGTCTTAGCCCTATATTTTGTCCAGATCGTTTTAATAGCCTCATAAGCTACTTGACTGCTTGAGTTTGAACCGTCAGTGTTAATTCGACATACGTCCTGGTGCCAGGGGTTCGACAGTAACATTCATACCTGCCCGGTTAGTGTATGGTCAACACATAGGCACCCTGCTATGAATTACACTGTCACACTCATGGACAACAATGGACGGCTTTCTAAATCTGCAGCAGCCTACCTTCCTATAATGTTAAGGAACAGCGCATGTAACATGAAATTTAGTGCTAGGTCTAGCCAGTTTTTGTTACATATCTAGTCTTCCATTATGTGGACTTTTGGAAGCCGCAAAATGGTAAAAAATTGGCATTATCGGTCTCACTTCAGCAGTATACGAGTACATCCTGTGAACATCGTTACATTGATTCTATTTTGTCAGACCCGTTTAAGGGCCCGGGCTCACTGAAGTTTTTCTCCTACGCTGCGTATTTTTGAACTTCCTGTTAAACCCCCTGCCTCATTTTTTTAAATTAAGCTTATTGTACAATAAATGAGGCATACCACAGCAGTTCCCATTCTATTATTTCGTTAAAAACAAATAAATACATTTAGTGAGAGGGCGGAGTCTTTCCAAGATCCGGAGTCGAATGGACAAGAAAATACAACAATAAACAAGGTAAGGTTATGCTATCGGCTGATTTACGAGTAAAATTTTTTTCTCGTAGAAATTTAAATTGTCAAATTTGAAATTTGACAAAAGCATTTCTTGAAGTTTGCAAGGATAAATTTATCTAGCAAACATTCACAATAATCGTCAAGCATTCACAAAAAATTATTTTTTGGCATTTTCTTTTAAGTGGCTTTGACAGTTTAGGGCTAGTGACTATATATATTGTTGTACGAATTTACCCAAAACGGTATTGAGTGACTATGTAGGTAATAGTGGAGATTTTGCTTAAGACTGGATAGCAGAACTGTAGTAATTAAGTCACTGCTGTACTCGATTCTTAAAAAAATGGAAATAATAATGTGTTGTAGTCGTTTAAGTACTTCAGATAGTTATTCAGGGATAGTACTAAAATGGCTACAAAAAAAAAATAATTTAAAATAAAAAAATAAGTTAATTAAAATTTTTATATTTGAATGCTATTTGTTCTTGTCCTATAAACACGAACATAATTGATCTTTTTATTAACAAATGACTGAACAGATGACTGAACTTTTGCTAACCAGTCTTATTTATCGAGGCTTAGCCAAAACATCTACTAAATTGTTCTACTGTATTCGCAGTTTTGTGTTTTTAAATTAGAATTATTGCTGGGCTTGATAACCCTCTTGTTATCTCTTCACTATTGTGAATAGTTACACACATGTTCAACAATCAGCTGAGGTTAAATCCAAAGACAGTGAATGAAGAAGGTGTCTCATGCTCTTCTCTTTAAAAGGTTCATGTGTACGAGATTATATAAGCGGCTATTACACAGTTTTACGATAAAAAGAAAGTAAAAACGACGTTCAGGTAAGATAGGCTGAACCTTATGCGCCTTTCACCGTACCTACGCTAATTAATCAGGGAAAAAAATTAAGACAAAAATGGTTCATTTTTTAATCCTTATCTCAGCCAAAAGTATAAAATTAGTATATATTTGTTTCGTAGCACAATATGACTAAAATTCCGCCTTTGGGCCATGCGGGACGTTATTTGGATCACAGAAGGAAAAACGCTAGTTATTATGCTTATGCCGTCATCATGCAATTTTCAGATCCATTGTTAATTCGTTTGACCACAATCGTGCTTTCAACAGACACACAGACGGACGGACTTGCCAAAACCGTCTTAGAACTTTACCAATAGGAATATATAAACTTTTTAGGGTCGCAGATCAATACTCAGTGGTATTGCAAGCGGATAGACAAATTTAACATACCATCCACCCTTCGGTGGAGTGTACAAATATATTAAACGATTTAAAGGTTGTTGTTGAAGCGGCAATTGTGTGCCGCCGTGACAGCCCTTGGACGAAGAATTTCTGCTTCGGGTCAATCTGGTTCATATAACCGGCTGTCGACTATAGGTCGATTTATGGGTAACACATTTTGCTGTTCACCTTATTTATTAGTGAATACTTTTTATGAACTATTGACAAGAAATTTCGAAAAAGCCTTCTGTGCGCATGAACCTTAAATGACCACAACGAAGACGTCATGAAACCTATTTATGATTTAACATCTTTAAAAACAACGATAAGAAATTAATTTAAAGACAAAACGACGCACTATCTACGAAAAGAAATGGGAAAATTACAATGTGAGCACACATTGCAAGGACACAAAGGTCGTATCTGGTGTGTATCGTGGCATCCCAAGGGAATTGCTTTTGCCTCCTGTGGGGAAGGTATCCTGGAATCCTGTACAGCAGAATCAACTGTTGTCATGTAGTGACGATGGCACCATAAAAATATGGAATTTTACTGAGTAGGGGTGGTGTTTTGGATGCACTGGCTTCTCAATAGTCACGTGCGGGTTCTCTGAACCCCAATTTTCCTTATTGACATAGCCACAGAGATGAAATGAGTTCAATGTGAAAACACGAATTTTCGGAAAAATTCTCATCTACAGCCAAATAATCTTCAGCCTATTGTGCAAATAGAAAACGCATCGGATGGTGTTCCATTATTAAATTACAAAGTTCTGCCCATGGTTCAATAAACAAGGTAGAGTTATGCTAACAGCTGATTTTCAATTTTTTCTCGTAGTAATTTTCATTGTCAATTTTAAAATTTGACAATGACATTTTTGAAGTTTTTAAAAGAAAAATTCTGTATCCAACATTCACAAAAATGTATTTTTGGCGTTATATTTCCAGTACTAGACAATCAAGCATACTTTTTTTTGTTGATGCTGGGCTAGTGACTATACCTTGTTAATTGTACCATGGTTTAGCCCATGGTGCAATTAAGAAGGTGGAGATATGCTAACAGCTGATTTTGAATTTTTTTCTCGTAGTAATTTAAATTGTTGATTTTAAAATTTGACAATGACGTTTTTTTGAAGTTTTAAAAAGACTGACAATTTTGCGAACTATTGTTGTTGTTGGTAGGCTAATGACTAATACCTTGTTTGGCAGTCTTAGCCCTATTTTTTGTCCAGATCGTTTTAATAGCCTCAGAAGCTACTTGACTGCTTGAGTTTGAACCGTCAGTGTTAATTCGACATACGTCCTGGTGCCAGGGGTTCGACAGTAACATTCATACCTGCCCGGTTAGTGTATGGTCAACACATAGGCACCCTGCTATGAATTACACTGTCACACTCATGGACAACAATGGACGGCTTTCTAAATCTGCAGCAGCCTGCCTTCCTATAATGTTAAGGAACAGCGCATGTAACATGAAATTTAGTGCTAGGTCTAGCCAGTTTTTGTTACTTATCTAGTCTTCCATTATGTGGACTTTTGGAAGCCGCAAAATGGTGAAAAATTGGCATTATCGGTCTCACTTCAGCAGTATACGAGTACATCCTGTGAACATCGTTACATTGATTCCATTTTGTCAGACCCGTTTAAGGGCCCGGGCTCACTGAAGTTTTTCTCCTACGATGCGTATTTTTGAACTTCCTGTTGAACCCCCTGCCTCATTTTTTAGTTTTAAAATTAAGCTTACCACAGCAGTTCCCATTCTATTATTTCGTTAAAAACAAATAAATACATTTAGTGAGAGGGCGTAGTCTTTCCAAGACCCGGAGTCGAATGGACAAGAACATAATACAATAAACGAGGTAAAGTTATGCTATCAGCTGATTTACGAGTACAATTTTTTCTCGTAGAAATTTTAATTGTCAAATTTGAAATTTGACAAAAGCATTTCTTGAAGTTTGCAAGGATAAATTTCTCTAGCACACAATCACAATAATCGTCAAGCATTCACAAAAAATTATTTTTGGCATTTTCTTTTAAGTGGCTTTGACAGTTTAGGGCTAGTGACTACCCCGTTTATTGTACGAATTTACCCAAAACGGTATTGAGTGACTACGTAGGTAATAGTGGAGTTTTTTCTTAAGACTGGAAAGAAAAACTGTAATAATTAAATCACTGCTGTACTCGATTCTTAAAAAAATGGAAATAATAATGTGTTGTAGTCGTTTAAGTACTTCAGATAGTCATCCAGGGATAGTACTAAAATGGCTACAAAAAAATTAATTTAAAATAAAAAAATAAGTTAATTAAAATTTTTATATTTGAATGCTATTTGTTCTTGTCCTATAAACACGAACATAATTGATCTTTTTGTTAACAAATGACTGAACAGCCGCGTTTTTGCTATCCAGTCTTATTTATCGAGGCTTAGCCAAAACATCTACTAAATTGTTCTACTGAATATAGTGCGAATAGTTTTGTTTTTAAATTAGAATTATTGCCGGGCCTGGTAACCCTCTTGTTATCTCTTTACTATTGTGAATAGTTACACACATGTTCAACAATCAGCTAAGGTTAAATCCAAAGACAGTGAATGAAGAAGGTGTCTCATGCTCTTCTCTTTAAAAGGTTCATGTGTACGAGATTATATAAGCGGGTATTACACAGTTTTACGATAAAAAGAGAGTAAAAACGACGTTCAGGTAAGCTAGGCTGAACCGTATGCGCCATTCGCCGTACCTACGCTAATAAATCAGGAAAAAAAGAAGACAAAAATGGTTCATTTTTTAATCCTTATCTCAGCCAAAAGTAGAAAATTACTATATATTTGATTTCGTAGCACAATATGACTAAAATTCCGTCTTTGGACCATGCGGGACGTTTTTTTGGATCACAGAAGAAATGCTAGCTACTTTGCTTATGCCATCATAATGCAATTTTCAGATCCATTGTAAATTCGTTTGACAACAATCGTGCTTTCAACAGACACACAAACGGACAGACTTGTCAAAAACCGTCTTAGAACTTTACCAATAGGAATATATAAACTTTTTAGAGTCGCAGATCAATACTCAGTGGTGTTGCAAGCGGATAGACAAATTTGCGAATAGTTTTGTTTTTAAATTAGAATTATTGCTGGGCCTGGTAACCCTCTTGTTATCTCTTTACTATTGTGAATAGTTACACACATGTTCAACAATCAGCTGAGGTTAAATCCAAAGACAGTGAATGAAGAAGGTGTCTCATGCTCTTCTCTTTAAAAGGTTCATGTGTACGAGATTATATAAGCGGGTATTACACAGTTTTACGATAAAAAGAGAGTAAAAACGACGTTCAGGTAAGCTAGGCTGAACCGTATGCGCCATTCGCCGTACCTACGCTAATAAATCAGGAAAAAAAGAAGACAAAAATGGTTCATTTTTTAATCCTTATCTCAGCCAAAAGTAGAAAATTACTATATATTTGATTTCGTAGCACAATATGACTAAAATTCCGTCTTTGGACCATGCGGGACGTTTTTTTGGATCACAGAAGAAATGCTAGCTACTTTGCTTATGCCATCATCATGCAATTTTCAGATCCATTGTAAATTCGTTTGACAACAATCGTGCTTTCAACAGACGGACAGACTTGTCAAAAACCGTCTTAGAACTTTACCAATAGGAATATATAAACTTTTTAGAGTCGCAGATCAATACTCAGTGGTGTTGCAAGCGGATAGACAAATTTAACATACTATCCACCCTTCGGTGGAGTGTACAAATATATTAAACGATTTAAAGGTTGCTGTTGAAGCGGCAATTGTGTGCCGCGGTGACAGCCCTTGGACGAAGAATTTCTGCTTCGGATCAATCTGGTTCATATAACCGGCTGTCGACTATAGGTCGATTTATGGGTAACATATTTTGCTGTTCACCTTATTTATTAGTGAATACTTTTTATGGACTATTGACAAGAAATTTCGAAAAAGCCTTCTGTACGCATGAACCTTAAATAACCACAACGAAGTCGTCATGAAACCTCTTTATGATTTAACATCTTTAGAAACATCGATAAGAAATTAATTTAAAGACAAAAAGACGCACTATTTACGAAAAGAAATGGGAAAATTACAATGTGATCACACCTTGCAAGGACACAAAGGTCGTATCTGGTGTGTATCGTGGCATCCCAAAGGAATTGCTTTTGCCTCCTGTGGGGAAGACAAGACAATACGTATATGGTCGATGTCCGGCAGCAATTGGACTACAAAAACTATACTATCCGATGGACACAAAAGAACCATCAGGGATGTGGCTTGGTCAAAGTGTGGTCAGTACTTGGCATCGGCAAGTTTTGATGCGACCACGGCGATTTGGTCCAAATCTACTGGTAAGTGGAGGAAGTAATATTACATGATGAAGAGGAATGTATTTTTCTTCATTGATGTTTAGGAGAATTCGAGTGCATTGCTACCCTGGAAGGTCACGACAGTGAAGTGAAAAGTTGCTGCTGGTCTAGTTCAGGATCCATGCTCGCCACATGTTCCCGCGACAAATCTGTGTGGATTTGGGAGATGACCGGTGATGATGAATTTGAATGTGCCGCAGTTCTGAGTGCACATACCCAGGATGTTAAGCGTGTTGTGTGGCATCCTTCCAAAGAAGTATTGGTTTCCTGTTCCTATGATAATAGCATCAAAATTTTTGCTGAAAATGCTTTGGACAATGATTGGGAATGTACAGCCACACTGGGCGGACATACCAGCACCGTGTGGGCCATTGACTTTGATGCCGAAGGCGATCGACTTGTGTCGGTAAGCGATGATTGCTCAATGAAAATATGGCGTGGCTATGCACCGGGAAATCCAGAAGGCATTGCTACTCCGGACAATGAGACGGTGTGGAAATGTGTTTGCACCATAGGTGGAGAGCATTCACGCACTATTTATGATGTTTCGTGGTGTAAGTTGACCGGCCTTATAGCCACTGCCTGTGGCGACGACTCAATCAGAGTATTCAAGGAAGACGAGACATCTACGAAGAATGAACCAGTATTCGTGTTGGCAACTTCTCAGGACAAGGCTCATATGCAAGATGTAAATAAGGTATCCTGGAATCCTGTACAGCAGAATCAACTGTTGTCATGTAGTGATGATGGCACCATAAAAATATGGAATTTTACTGATTAGGGGTAGTGTTAAACAATTATAGAAAGTTTATTCATATATTTTGAAAATAAATAAGAAGACAATAAAAGTAGTTTGTGTTCCTTACTTTCCCAAGAAGGGTTCTTGTAATGTTTTATATAATTTCTTAGCTTTGCGGGGACCAAGGCCTATAACTTGTGATAGACGATCTTCACTGGCATTGATGAGGTTCTCCAAGTTGCCAAAGTTTTGCAGCAGAGTGACGGCATCAGTTTTGTTTACAGGTTTGATATTAGTCAAAGCAGATACAAGCTGTAAAAGTAGAAAAAGGCTAAATTAATTGCAGAAAGAAGTAAGAGATTTTCAATTTGAACAGTTTTTTATTCTAGGATTTACATTAAAATAAATTGAAATGAACTGCACTAGTGTCTTCATAGGGAGAAACGAATACAGTTCAATATGTACTCGTTGTAACAAAAAAAAAAAAACGTCTAGTAGCATGAGGATTGTTCAGGCGGTGACAATTACCACCTTTACATAACTATTGGATCATTAACCAATTTATAAATATAAAATGCAGTAGATAAACTAAGCCTATTGTGCAGCAGTTCTAGATAGGCCTCGGCCCCTGACCAAGGGGTAAGTAGTTTCCGTATATTACGCTTCGAATTGGTACCGGCGTGATTATCCTTAAGGGGCGCTGGTCGTCGCTTGGTAATGGCTCCAGTTGCGATGGCCCATCATGGTTGAAGCTATCACAGAGAGAATCATGTAAAACACTCGGACGCTTTGCAGCAGTTCTGTTTAAATTATATTTTGACTATCCATTAAAAATATTCTTTACCTTTTGATGTGGATTCGATTCTACACGCTCCATAATCCAATCCGGTGCCTTCTTTTCAAACAACTTGTAAGTTTCTATCATTTTTCCCGCTTCCTCTGCATTCCATGCCAGCATAAGCGTCAGGTCGGCCAGTAAACTAATCCTAGTCAGACTTTTGAGAGCTCCGTGTGGCTCGGGCGTGTCAACTTGAACCAATAGCACACGCAACTCATACAATTTACCCAAATCTTTGAGACGTTGGCAAATGTAATCTGGATTGAGGTTGTGATACTTCAAAGACAAATATAAAATACATGTAGTTCTGCCGACGACATAGTCGGGTATGATATCGTCCCGGAAATCTAGAGGACAATTTTGTATGGATTTTAATATTGGATTTCCCCTCTGTTTGGGATGTACTAAAATGCAGTGAGGATGAGCTGCTGTCTTCTTAGTGGAGGGAGCTGGAATCTCCTCTGACTTTTTTGCTGGTTCTGGTGGAAGTACGAATAACGAGTCTTTGGTTTTTGCAGTGATTGTAGATTTTTTTTGGGTTTTCGAATCTTTACGAGAAACCTTTGCCGCCGGTGGCAACTCCATGGTGGCCAATGCCAAGTCAAAGGAATCATCGTAGCCGTCTTCCATCATCTCGAACGAACGAATGAACTTGTGTTATTTTGTTAACAATTTCATGAAGTTGGTAAAAGTGACTGTTTGTTTATGAATGTGAATGTTTGTCAACGCTAAAAGTTTTCATTCATAAAGAGGTTTTATCGGCGAATTCTAGCTAGTGTGCATGAGATGAAAATTTCGTCGTTGTCGTCTAGCATACAGCCCTTTGCCAAGTATTTCAAGAGTAAAAACAGAACAATGTGGCGACGGAAACCGGTGCGGCAAGAAAATGTAAATTAATGCTCTTTCTTCACTAAGCACTTTTGAAGTGTTTTCAAAAGTTTGGCCAAAACAATTCAAAATGAGACGTTTTCCCATGCAAATTCAAGTGATGAAACAGGAACGAAAACTTTTTGCACGGGCGATGCCACCGTAAAAAAGTGTGTTATCTCCAAAATAATCGTTTTTTTATCGTTGGTTTGTCATCACAAGTCAGACATTTTTAATCAATCATCAAACATATTTGGTGAAATAGATATTTTATAAAGTAAAAATGAGCGTGCTAAAAAAAACTTAATTTACTTTAATTTATCCATTTGTTTAAGAAAAGTATGTATTTCAGTATTTTAATAGTCACCACGTTGTTCTTTGTTTGTAAACAATAATGAACTATCAAACGAAAACCAAAACGAGAATGAAAACGACCACAAATTGTGTGAAAATTGGTTGAGACGTTTTGAAAAGTTTCGAGCGAAAACGAGAATAAATGGCCTAATGAAAATGCAGTATAAATGACGACGGGTGCGGCGACGGATTTTGTTCAATCCCACGCAGCAATCCCACGACAGCCGGTTCTATGGACCGGATTGACCCGAAGAGCAATTCTTCGGCCAAGGGCTGTCACCCCGGCACACACTTGCCGCTACAACGACGACGACGGATTTGGTTGTCATTTGACAGTTGTTTTTATTTATTATTTGGCCTTGAGTGATTTTGAAAAAAATACAATAAATTTTCAATTGTAATTTGCATGAACAATCAAATTGTTTTTTTTATTTTATTATAGTTTTCTTATTTTTTACTAAATAATTATTTTATCAAGCTCGAGGCCAAGGTTAATATTTTTTATTATATTCTTCTCTTTATTCGATATTTTGTTCCTCTTAAAGAGAAAAATATAACAAAAAATAATAATCTTGGCCTCGAGCTCGATATAATAATTATTTAGTAAAATTTAAAATAAAGGAATACACCGAATACATACCGAATACAAAAATTAAAATTACGTAATAGTTTTCTTATTTTTGTTATTAATTTTGCCTTCCCGCAAATTTATGATTTCTTCTTCTTACTGCAATTATGCCCAAAAACTATTAGCCCTTGCGTTTTTCGTTTATAAAAAACATGAAAATATGGCAACACAAAGAGAGAGAGGCAGAAGCAAAATTTGAGAGCGCAAGAAAATCCGCAGAGAAAATAGAAATAGATTTAATTCAGTGCGGTTTTTTAGTGCGCAGCCGCAATGTTGTGTTTCTACTCTAAAGCCTAATATTCACCTAAAGCCTAGTATTCACCTAAATCGAAATTTTCGCTAAGAAGTTTTGCATTTATCTCTACACGAAAGAATTGTAGTGTAGAGCAGTGTAGAGGAAGCAGCCGTTATTCATTTTCAAAAAAATGACTTTTTATCATATTCATTTAAATACCATCAAAAACAACTTCACATCATTTATTAATTTATTTTTTGTAAATTTTTTAAAATTCCTTGACCAAACAATTATCGGTACATTAATTTTCGTTTGCAGATGGTAAAAAAAAGTCTACACTGCTCTTATAATCATCCCTGTAACAGTTGCAAATTCCGCTACCTTTTCGTTTCAGCTGAGTACAACCAAACGCAAATAGTTACAAGAAACTTACCAATGGTAAATTTCGTTTGCTTTGCTACATGTATTTCTTATGGGAGCGAAAATTTTGTTTTAGGTGAATACTAGGCTTAAGCCTTCCATAAGAAATACATGTAGCAAAGCAAACGCAATATACAATTGGTAATTTCCGGTTAGCTGTTTTCATTTGGTGGTACTCAGATGAAACGAAAACGTGGCGGAATTTTCAACTGTTGCAGGGATGATTATAAGAGCTGTGTAGACTTTTTTCACTATATGTAAACGAAAGTTAATGTTCAGATAATTGTTTGGTCAAGGAATTTTAGAAATTTACAAAAAAAAAAAAAATTAACAAATGTTGTGCAGTCGTTTTTGTGGTATTTGAATGAAAATGATAAAAGTCATTTTTTGAAAATTACGACTGCTTCCTCTACACTCCTATACACTACAATTCTTTCGTGTAGAGATAAATGCAAAACTCCTAAGCGAAAATTTCGTTTTAGGTGAATACTAGGCTTAAGAACATAACAAATACATATATTAATAAAGCGCAGAATTTATTTTCGGTGTAGTGCAAATGTTACATTTACAACGATCCGTGTACAGCGATCTATTCTTTGGACTCGTCTAAAGTTGTGGGCTTGTTGGCATAGAAAAATGGCTTGATGTGGCCCAATAAAAAAATACAATGGCGTTAAATCGCATTAACGAGGTGGCCATTCGAATGGACCATTTCCCGAGATAACACGTTCACCGTGTTTTCCTTTCAGTTTCAGTGCCTAGTGGCGACGTCTCGTTGAAACCACATCGGCAAAGTCAAGCTCATCCAATTCTGGCTAAACATAATTTCTAATATTTCGTCTTCATCGATGAAAAAATATTTCCCAATCACACCTTCGGCATGAAAACCACAACACACAGTAATTATTTGCGGATACAATTGTGTCTCTTGAAGTACATTTGTGTTTTTTGCTATACAATAACGCATATTTTCTTTATTGATAAAACCACTTAGCCAGAAATGAGCTTCATCGACGAAGATGATCTTTCGATGAAATTCTGGACTGTCGTGACAATTTGCCAGAGCCACCGACTCAAAAGATTTCCAGAAGATTTCCAAACGTTGCTCCTAAGTCAACTTTACCATGAATAAAAATGTTGACTTAGTCTAACGTTTTGATACTGAAAGATCATCAAAAATGTTTGAGGGTGCGTTGACATAAATATACGAAATCGTTATGTCCCTATTGGAAAATCGGTTATAATAAATATAGCATGCATTCCTATTTTTCATTGTAAAAATTTACGTCTTACAGATTTTGGTAAGTGTACAACTTTATTTTTTGCTCACTTTTTGTATTTTATTTTTTTCTTTTCACATACTTTTTACAAACATTATTTTTTTGGAAATGTAATGATGTGGAATATTGAATAAGGCCCCCGTTAAGGCTGTGACTACCGAAGATCCTGCTGTGATACTTAGTCAGAAAGTCTGGTTACAGCGAAAAATCCCATTCACAATAGCGATTTGTTTACAGTTTTTTCTCATGAAATTTGTTCTTTCCTCCACCCCATTCTTTCGACCTGTAAAATATAAAATATCTACACGTTATCAGCAGACATTCCTTCAGAAGAAAGTGATGGTATTTTAAATTAAAAATTCCACAAAACGGGACAATTATGAATGGATTGATTGTTTTTAACAATGCCAACGATGTGGTCTATCAGAAATTCAATAAACGACTGCAAAACCATCTATTTGACAAGGCCATAAGCAAAGGATTGTTGCCCGAAGATTTCGCCAAAGACGTTGGAAAAGTCGACCAAAATGTGCTGGTGCAACTTTTTAGTCCGATTATCAATTCGCAGAAGATTATGCACATGCAATTCGACAACTGCTATGCAAGTATACAATGCGAGGAGGATTTGAATTTGGTTTTCGGTGAGGTGCTGGGCTTTCAGATCATTAAGATGGCGCAGGAAAAGTTGGAGCTGATGCATCGACAAATGGGCGTGGTCATGGCTCTGGCCAAGCATCTGTATGGCCCTAATCTGTTCGCAAGCGACGTGCAAGAAGAATTGTTCAGCAAATGCATGGAGTGTTATGAGGAAGAAATACGCGATACTGATTTGATATTACAGGTAGAGGCGTTGCCGCGACTACTAATCAATGCCGAACTGAGGAGGGCGGTGAAAGGCAGCTTGGATAGAGCCTTAGACTGTTTAAGAGATGGTGGTCATTTAAAATGTCATGCTTTAATGTTTGTGGGAGTCAAATTTCTAGCTGTCAATTCCAGCAAATCGGCTCTGCCTTTAAGTCCCTCGGATTTGCTGTTCCTGGCATTATTGACGAGAGCTCTGCAGCGTGACTCCAGGGGTCTTAACAAAACAATGGCCATATTTCTGCAGGGTCTACCACAAGATCCCCAATCGGGCTGTGTGCCCTGCATTGCCCATTTGAATAAACTTAATAAAGGAGTGGTGTTGATACAGTTGGTGGAGTATGCTCCCTTAACCGTGGCCAGCAGCTTATACGATACCTTCTTTGTATTGCAAAAAATCGTGTCCATACAAATGCAAGGCGATGCTGAGGCTTTGAAACCCACTTATGAGTCATTGGAATCGTTTGTACGGCAGTCTTTGGATTCGCTCAAGAAAGCCAAACTAAAGGGTGACGATGTGGAGAGCAGTCTCAAAAAGTTCTCATCCAAGTGGGAAAACCTAAAGAAAATGTATAACGAATTTCTCAAATCCTACGAAAGAGATCTCATAGTGAGGATTGAGTCAAACATTCCTTCATTCCAAGAAGATCTAAAACAGTTGTTCACCTTGACATGCTGCGACTCATCTGCCGTTAATTTCCAACAGCTACCCGAAGTTGCTTCTGTGGTTGAGGGGAAACTTTTGGAGTTCTCTGAATTTTTAGCTGTAAAAGCCGAAAGGAATGTGTCCATAGAAGCCTATCTCGAGGACTTTCCTGGGCTAATACACTTTATATACATCAATCGTTCATCCGGTTTGATGATCTCACCCGATTTGAAGACATGCAGTCCTTTGATACCGTCGGATAAGTTATTTGAAATGTTGGAATTTTCGCGCCAACATTTGAAAAAGGGACACGCTTCAATAATGTGGAAAGACAAGTCATTTAACTATTGCTACTTTCTGTGGTTCGAAGATCAGTCGACGGGCTCACCCAAATCCATTGACTTGGAACGTCATTTGAATGTACCCTCAGCGAATGCGGCCAATTCGTTTAAACCAAATTTTGAGCCGGGACTTCTGGCCGGCGATTACTATCAACTGTTGACCGAAATATGTTTTCCCAAGACACCGGTGCATAAAATCAAATGCTATGAACTGTTTTGTGTTCATTTGGGTTTGGTTACAGCAACCTGTGCTGTGGAACACGCTCGACGTTTGGTGGCCACCATAGCAGACGTTGTGGGCGATGACTCATTTTGAGCCGAAGAATGAGATGAGGAAGGAAAAAAAAGACTTAATTGATTATATGTATTATTGAAATAAAGTGCAATATTTATTAAAAGAACCGATTTTTTTTAATTTTATATACAATATTTTAAGACATTTTGGTGTTGAAGAAAAAAAGTAAATATACAAAAAAGGGGATCCTTAATGCAACTCAATTTCAAGATCAGGATTTGCTTTTGCATATAACGTTTGCAACTTTGCTGAAATCTTAAACAAAATTCGATAGAAATGAGTTTGGCCGGTACAAGCGAACAACAGCTTTGAAAGGAAGCCATGATTTTATATATCCGATAAGTGTGCTTATACGAATACGATTTGACATGTTGATTGATTTGACTTGTCATGTTGGCTGACTTAATAGAGGATTACAATTTTAAATAACAAGACAAGTCGACAATTTGTAAGTTCGGCTGGGCCTTTATAATCTCCACCATGTTTTGCCTTGGAGAATGGCATTGACAGTACTTGGGAATGAGGTTGTTGGAAGTAAGTCCATGCTTGACAGAACTACGTTTTGGGGGCTCTTTGAACCATTGTACTTCTCAGTTTTGTAAATTTTGTTGTTTTGGAGAACCCATACTGGCATTATTGAAGGGGACCTAGGTATTCGGGTCTTAAATTTAGACAAATCTTTAAAGTAAAATCATATGAAGATTAGCTAGGAAATTCCACTATTTCTCATAGGTCAAGGACTTAAAATAAATTAAGTCGTAAATTGTATGTGATATTCTTAATCGTGACGAAATTTTATTGTTTTTTAAAACCTACCGTTGTCTGAGTGCAGTTTGCACGACTATCATGCCAATGAACCAAGGCTCAAACCCCTGTAAGAACATCTAACAATTTTAGCGGCGGGTTTCCACCTCGTAAATGCCAGCGACTTTATTATAAGAATTAAATCGTACACACCTCACTAACTTGAAGGATTTTTCCCTTGTTCCCTAATGGGATTTTGTGAGAATAAGGCAAGTATGGCAAATTCAAACCAATCTTTTAGGGTGGGCCGTTTAAAATGTTATATTTGAATCGGTTACAAAAAAAGTATGGATAATTTTAATTTCTTATTTTGTTGGAAACGTTCTACTTTTGTCGTTTAATAATGGAACACCATCCGATTCGTTTTCGCTTTGCCCAACGGGTAGGAGATTGTTTGGCAGGAGTCAAAGAATTTTACCGAAAAATTGTGTTTCCAGATGAAGCTCATTTTCACCTGAGAGAACCCACACCTGACTATAGATAAAGTGCATCCACAAAAAGTCACTGTTTGGTGTGGATTTTGGGCTGGCGGCAACATTAGTCCATTTTCTTCGAAAATAAGCAAGGTTTACCGTCAACGGTAAGGGTTACAGCGCCATGCTCAAGAGAATGACATGGACGACATTTGGTTTTAAAAAGACATGTCACACAGCCAATGCAACCGATTTTTACGCACTGTTTTTGAAAATCAAATAATCAGCCGAAACTGTGATGTCAATTGGCCGCCTCGGAGCTGTGATTTGAGCCGTCTGGATTATTTTTTTGTGGAGAGACATTAAGGATAATTGTTACGCAAAGCATCCAGAAACAATTGAAGAGTTGCAACATGAAATCAAAGTTGCCACTGAAGAAATTCGACCCGAAACAATCGAAAATGTACTGAAAAATTGGGTTGATCCGACAAGGTACTGCCGAGCCAGTTGTGGTAGTCATGTGAATGGCATTGTGTTCTATTATTAAATGACAAAGTTCAACCTTTCCCATAAAACCAAAAATTTGAAAAAAGTTATGAGTACTTTTTTTACAGCCGATTCATTTCATTTATTGTTATTCAAAAAGTAATCGAAATTTAAAATTTTAAGTCGCCCACCCTTCTATAGGGTCATCCATCTAGAGGAATTTGTTTAGAACAAAAAAATATAAAAATTCAAATCAAGTGTGGAATCTTTATTGGTAATTTAAAAGAACATTTTATGGCATTTATTTTTTGAAAATATGTAGACGAAAACTATAAAACAGAAAACTGACAACACATTTCGACAAGGAAATCTATTTAAATGAAATCGGTCGTAGAAACTAACCGCTTCTGAAAGATTAATTAACTTCTGAAAGATAACTTAACCTCCAATCCAAGCACCCAAGACAGACAATAACAAATACTGCGACAAACTTCATTCTCTTACAAATAAGCGATGAACAACTCAACGGGTCAGACAAATGCAGACTAGCCCATATTCTAAAGCTAAACGTTTTCCCGGACAAAACAATGTCATACTGAAGATAAACGCAACCAAACCACGGGCCACTGAGAGGAGAGAAGAAACTGCAAAGATATATAAGACCGTGACATATATGTATATCGGGATTTTCAGAACGACTTAAACATTTTAACATCTATGACAAGGAAAACATGAGCTGGCATACAAATCCTAGAACACAATAAAGAAACTGTTCAGCAAACCAAAATCTAAAATAAGTAAAGAATATAAACACAACGTCGTCTGCGAAGTAAAGTGCAATAGTGCCAAGTTCAACATGTGTCAGAAGGTATATGTTGGCAGTACAAAAGACAAATTTGACAAGAATTGGATCTCACAAATCTTACTTTAAAGCATTTTACCCACTAAACCGTCGAACAAAAAACGGCACTAGCAGCTCACTGTACATTGGCTGGACATAAACTAAACTTCGATATACGTTTGAAATGCTACATATCAACGATGTTTCACCAGAGAAAAGACTGAATTACAAAAGAGACACATACAAGTCTGCTAGCATAAATCGCAATACAATAAAACGACACATACGACATGGAAATATTTAAAAATAAAATTAACAATTATCAAAACGAAAGAAATTTAGTTTTTTCTAGTTTTTGAAGAAAGACCTTCTGAACAGACCAAATGAACTCAATACAATAAAAAGTTATAGGTTTGTTAAAACTAAAGAAGTGGATTTTTTCATTTATGGTCTGATTTCAATTGCAAGGAGTTCAACGCTTCGACTTATCGTTGTACATTTGACGCCAAATTCGGATTAACTATTACAATTTTAACAAATTCAGTAAAACCCCGATGCAACATTATATTTTCTTATAATGATAATAAAAATATATCAAAATTATTTTTTTTAATAAAAAATAAACTTTTTTATTTATAAAACATTTCTTTAATATTTGTATAACTTTAAATTACACTTTCGTTTTCATTAATAAAACAAATTCTATTTCTGTTTGTTTTGTTTCTTAAATAAAACAAAAACTATTATAAAAAATCCTAAACAAATTTCGAACATTATTTAGTAGTTTTACTGGTTGACGCCGCCGCCGTCGCAGATTTCAACAAGTCAATCACAACAATATGATTTTTAGCTTCCGTTAAACGCCACCAACGACCCCAACGATGTTCTTGTCCCACGGCGGCATACAATTTTGTACCATCTGCATTGAAACTTAATGAATTGATAAAACCATCCAGGGGAATTTTTAGCAGGGGCTTAAGTTTACGACAATTTTCAGCACATTGCCACAGGCGAATGTAGCCATCACAGGAACCTTAAAGTAAAAACGAAATCGTAGGTGTCTTAAACACATCTTATTTGGGTAAAGAATATAGTAAACATACCTGAAGCCACTAAATCTGTGTTTACCACACATGCTATGGCTGTTATCCAATTGGCTTCGCCGTTTGCCTGTACACCGTGTGTGAGTGTTGCTGTATGGAGAGGTTTCTTCTTCAAAGCATTCCACAGGCCTAAGGATCTGAAAAGGATATATGGATTGATTACTTTTCTTAAACATAATTTAATAAATAACGAAAATATTTAAGGGTATAAAATCGTTGGGTACTATGTAAATTACGCGATTCCTATCGATAACTCTTGTATAAAGCCTAATAAACCAAAATGTGGCATTATTATTTAGGTGATGGAACAAAAAGATTTTTAGAAAAGGTTTAATAGAAGCTTCGAGTACAAAAGATATCTAATGAATTTCTATTTCAATTGCTACAAAAAACAACTCTTCTTTCGGCAATTTTAGGACGGAGTAGAAATTTGTATTCCAAAAAAGGTGAGTAATAAATATCACTTCCTTATGTAGTGTAAAAACCTACAGAAGCGAATAATACTGCCCATAACGCAACGCAGCAGGGCATAGCAACAATAGGTCAGGCAAAAATATTGTAAGGTTAGATTTACTCGGACGTACAGGAGTATTAATGTTGACTAAAAACTATTTTTATTTGTTTAGTTGAACTTTTGTTGTTTATTTTTAAGTTATTGTTAGGCTTGAGGTCACGAGCAAAAAACCAGATGTTGATTTTTTTTAATTTATTTATTTTTAAATATCCCAATATTTCGAACTAACTTCGTCGTTCATCATCAGGGGTAATTAATTTAAATAATTGTTAGCTACTATCCTGTTGTACTTCTAATATTAAACAAATGAAAACTTTTTAAAAAAAAGTAATTAGTTAGATAGAGGTCCCAAATAAAGGTAAGAACTCCTGAAGGGATAGAAATAACCATCTGGTAAGAGCACGTTTCTCGTTTACAAAGTTGGTATAGAAATTTGGGAAGAACTAGACGAAATATGACTAGCCAATTTACTGGTTTATAAACTTATTTGAAGATGGGATCGATGTGATTTACACAGTAGTAAAAACATGTTAAGTGGGAGTATTTGGGAGAATGAGTCTTTAAAAAATGTATGAACACATTTCTGATCGCTGAAGAATGCACAGTGAGTTGTAAGCATCATGTTGGCACTGGCATAATGATACTCCTGTTAGTAATCTCGATACAATAATAAATACTGAATTTCGTCGTTGTTGTGGCTTTTGTGTGTCCGTTGTGGCCGTCTTGTGCTACTGATGGTGGTTTCAACAGGTGTGGCACCTGCTGGCATGCAGGACAGGTGATTGACATACTGCTGTCAATTGGGGCCTAATACGAATTGAGACGACTACACTAGCCATATCTCAACTAAGCCAAATACCACTTTGGTTTGTCGGATTAGCATGTTTTCCTTCTGAGATTGACAGTTTCAGCTTTTGTGTTAGAGTGACTACAGACTTGCAAGGTAGAATCTTTGATCTAAGAGCCCCTCTCTCTCTAGATCATGAAATTGCGCTACAGTCATGCCGGTGGGGAGTATTTTTTTCCGTTAGGTGTTGTCTCGGTTGATCCCTTCTGAAACATCCTAACAGGTGCTGCTTTGTCCACATAAAGTCATTTCTCATGTAGGAAAAAGGAAGATATTGTGTCGCAGTTCTTAAAGTGGCGTTCTGGAAGGTCTGTTTGTTGCTCCATTGCGCCTCGCTTACAATTGGTAACGTCAACAATGAGCGTTACCGCGCCATGCTCAACAAATTTTTGTTTCGAAAAATTCATGAGAACGAGATTTGGTTTCAACAAAACGGGGCCACATGTCACACAGCCAACGCAACCATCGATAATTTACACACTGGTTTTTAAAAACGAATAACCAGCCGAAAATGCGATGTCAATTGGCCGCCTCAGAGCTGTGATTTCAGCCCTTTGGATTATTTTCTGCGGGGAGCCATTAAGGATAAATGTTACGCAAAGCATCTAGAGACAATTGACAGTTTAAACATGAAATCGAGGTTGCCATTGAAGAGATTCGACCCGAAACAATCGAAAATGTACTGAATTTGGTTGATTGGATGATATACTGCGGATACAGGTGTAGTCGTCATATGAATTATATTGTGTTCCATTTTTAAATGACAGAGTTCAAACTTCCAAAAAAACCAGAAATTTGAAAAAATATATTAGTACTTTTGTTTACAGCCAATTCAAATTTAAAATGTTATATCGCTCACCCTGTATAACCGCAGTAAACAAAACATATTCAATGTAGTGACCAGAATTAAAAGATACACTAAAATTTCAATTTCGCGCTTATCAGCTGAATTGGGCATTGCCGGAGAATCAACCTGAATTATTTTCCGTTTGTTTTAAGGCATTATATTGTTCTAATACAAGAACTAAAGCCGGACGACCATAAACAACGCCAGGAGTTCTTTTTATGGTCGGGCGGAGTCCCGAAATTGCTATACATAAAAATCACCTTCCTTGACGAGACCCATTTTTAAACATGAACGATTCGGGAGAATCTAAGTCGGGCGAGTCACATACAGTTCACCACACCTTGTAGACTTAATAGACATACTTTGGAATTCTTTGTAATATACTAACAACGAATTCCAAAGTAATATTAAGCAATTGTTGGTTTCCCCTATGTATAAGAGATAACTTATATATCGTTCATATACAACAATACTGTTGGAAATCAGAAACAACACAAACCAAACTAAATAAAATTGTCTGCTTTTTGCTCGGTCACATTTCAAATAAAATAATTGACAGAGATGGTCAAATTTCACCGCTTTTTGTCCTATGTGCGGTGAAGTGCCACATATTAAATTTCATTGATACATGATTAAATTTCCCGTTCGCTAGGATCACAAAACGAAGGTTCATTTGTATGAACATATATTAAAAAAAGGAACTGAACTTGCTACTATTAAAAATGTTTCTTTTGTGTGTACGATACAAACCAATTGGCATAAAGTTATGGACCAAAGTAGTTTATTTTCAGTAATTTTTAAAATAACGACACAGACAAAAGGAACATTTTTATAGGGGGCTTTATCAATATTTGGTCCTATGTGCTTAATAAAGCCCAAGAAAAAATTCTTTAAAATCTGGTAAAATTTGCCGCTTCCAGGACGATTAGACCCCAAATTGGAAGGTACGTTTATATGGGGCCATATCATAACTTTCCCCAATTTTAATGGCGAACGAAAACATAATAATGTTCAAAGTTTAATCGAGATCGACTCCTATTAGTAACATGTTCTTTGATTGCAAGAATAAGATAAGCATACTGACATGACCAAATCGACTCAGAAAATAATTTTTGTTGATCACCTTTTTCTGTATGTTGCAAACGTCAGAACAAACTCACAACATGCTGCACCATAAGTGTAAGGATTTTTAACAGCAAACACATCACAGAAAATGAAATCAACGAAATTGGCAGCGAATTAAAAATGTATATAACCGACTCAGACAATTTTTAATGTTTCAAAATGTTGCCCTTAGGGATTGCACATAAACATGGAGCAGATATTTCTCCTTAATATATTGTCAAGGTAACATTATGTGTCATCAAGAGCATCGGAAAATAGTTACGGTCAGTTTATTTATTCAGTTTTAAACCTACCAATGCTAATCGACCAAAATTTTAAAATCTGTTTATACATTGAGCTATAAATATTAATCGAGTAAAAGCATTGATGCTTTTAACTTAAAAATCATTTTAAGAAAATTTAATTGACTTACCCATCCGTGCCGGAGGAAATAAAATTCTCATCGTTTAAAAATTTAACATTTTCAATGCTGTCCCGATGACCATTATAAATTAACTGGGACTCTTCGGTGATTTTCCAAATTCTCAAAGTACAATCGGAACCGCCAGAGGTAACTGCACGTTCGCGGGATAAAGCATCGATGCCAGTAACAGGAGCCTGATGACCAAACCTATAGACACAAAAAATTAAAAATGATACATTTTCATAGCAGTATATCACTTGAAATTCCAACTCACAAACTCTCCACATAAGCCATTTCATCCAACGACCATATTTTTACTGATCTGTCACGCGAAGCGGAATACAAGTCATGAGAGTCTTTGCGAAAGACCAGAGATGTGACCACATCTCGATGACCATGGAACGTTTTCAAATGTTTCAACTCTTTGGGACACCATACCTGTATGGTGTTGCCTCCATCAGCTAAGGCCAAGTAGCGAAAATCTGAAGATATACATATTGCTGTGACGTGGGATCTTCTTTTTATATCTGTTCTAGTATCTTCCGAATGAGGTTGAACATTGAATGAACCCTCAACACGGAACGTTTTCAAATTCCATTTCAAAACAAATTGTGTCTTGGCTCCGCTAAACAAATATTCACCATCCGGTGATAACGCCAACGAGCACAGAGGCAAATGCTGTTTCTTATGTTTCAGTTTGACAATATTCTCCGAGTCATAGCCTTCGATAGAAGCGGCGATGTTCCTTCGCAATTTACCCACACTATCCAAATATTCTGTTTGCAGTCGATGTGATACATGGTCATGAATGTCCTTATCTTCTGCCTTATCGGCCTCCTGCTTTTGAATTTCTTCTAGGTAATGCTTGGCTAAACGCAATCTTTTGTCTTGTGGCGTTTCCTCTTCAGCTTCATCAGACGAGAATACTAAATTAGGAGCACCCTCTCCATCTATGCCACTTTCATATTCACTATCACTCGCAATTTCCTCATCATCCTTCTGGGGTTTTTTCTTGTTAGGTGGATCGTTTTTTCTGCCCTTGGCGCCAGCACCACTAGGGCCACTTTGAAACTGTGAATTGAGAAACGTTTTAATGAGAGACGAATTTTATGCGATGATTTTTTACACTTTTACCTTTCGTTTTTTGTTATTTTTCGGTTCTTTCTTTAAGAAAAACGATGAAGACATATTATAATTGTGGTTGATATATTTATGGTGGTTTCTTTTGGTTTATTTCCAACTTTTATTGAATATTTCTTAAAACAAAAACGCGTTGTGAATTTTGTGTGTTGTTCCCTCAAATACACGTGAAAGTTATTTGACAGTTCCTTGGCCTCTCTCAGTTGTTGTTTTTCAGACTGTCAAATGTTGCTTTAATCATTCATTCACAGTAAAAAAATAACCCCCAGTTGGAAATTCGATGCATGCATTCACAGTGCGTGTAACAAAAGTGTCGAACAATAACAACGCCTGGTTCAAAAATCATCTTTTTAAGTGAAAGGGTGTTAAAATCTATTAAAAAAATGTTTGCATAATTACTGTGAAAAATGTTTTGTTAAATAATTTTTTGCAAACAATCATTAAACCATTTTTGACTTACCGGTGTTATAATGTACTTGTCTATTATTGCACATAAGGGTCAGAATAGTTAATACGTTCCTAAAAATGTTTATAAATCGCTTTTTATAATTGTACAAATAACTGCCATCATTTTTTTGTGTGTGTTAAGAAATTTAATATGGCAAAGAATACATATTTGGGTTTTACTAAAAATCCTGCTGTTCTGGAACAGCTTGACCGATTTAAGAACATTTTAGTTATATCAAAGAAACACTACGGTCTATATTTTTTTAGTCAAATTTTAATTTTTAATTACATTTTAAGGGCCGATGTTGAATGTGAGCCACACCTAAACGTCGTTATTTTCAGCATTTCATTTGATATTTCTCCATTTCAGACTAACTCAAATTGAACCATGGAAATATACATAAACGAGCAACACGTTAAAGTTAGGCTGATAAATTTTTGAAGAAATTCATTTCAGTGATGATGCACATTTTCACCTCAGTGGATTCGTCTATAAGCAGAATTGCCGCATTTGGTCGAATGATAATCCATGAGTGATTGTCGAAAAAACAATTCACCCACAAAGAGTGACTATCTAGTGCTGTTTATGGGCTGGCGACATCATCGGGCCGTATTTTTTTTCCAAAATGATGCCGGTCAGGCAGCACTGTGAATGATGTTCTCTATCGTGAGATGGTAACGATCTTTTTATGGCCTGAATTGGAAGATATGGACGATACGTTGCTTCAACAGGACGGTGCCACTTGCCACACAGCTTATGAAATAATGGCCCTTTTGCGCGACAAATTTAATGGCCGTGTTATCTAACGTCGTGGCGATGTTAATTGGACGCCAAGATCATGTAATTTGACACCGTTAGACTTCCTTCTTTGGGGTTATTTGAAAAAAAGGCATACGTCGATAAGCCAGCAACAATTCAAGAGCTAAAAGGTGAGGTAATTCGCGACATTAACCGCATAGAACTTCAATGATGCCTCAGCGTCATCGAAAATTTGGACCATCGGATGGAGGTGTGCCGCCGAGGTAGCGGCGGCCATTTGGCCGATATTTTGTTCCATACATTATTGAACCATACCAATATTATTAAATTAAAAAGAAACGACAATAATTTCCTAAATAATTTGTGTTTTATTAAAAGTCAACATCAGACCGTAAAATTTGGCCAACCTTTAGATTTTGTTTTAAATATTATATATTTTTTTAATTTAATTATTTTTAAATGTTTATAGTCTTGTTTATGTGTCCCAAAAATCTGATTACATTTTTGGATTTTAAGGACTCATGCGCAAATTTAAATAAATTTAAAAAATTTGAGACAACGAAAATTTAAAAAAAAAATTTAATTAATATTTTACCGTTTTATGTTAATGCTTAGTTATATAGTTAGTGTGCACCATGGCAATATAGCAGTCTGGCAGCATTAAACAAAATTGTTAGTATTATGGCAACATTGTGTTTCTTCGTTTACACCAAAGATAGCAAGAGGGTTTATCGGCGAACTCGTCAAAGTAGACAATAAGAATGTATAAATTATGACAAAATAATCAATGAATTAAAATAAATCAATTATTTGCTACACTTTTGATTTATAAACATATATTTAAACTTACATTATGACATCTCTTGCATATGTATCCAACACAAATTCGCTAATGAGGTTATTTTTGACTCATTTTTTTTATAAAGCTGTGTGTGTCACTGTATTATTAACAAAAAAGTTTTAAGATATTTTTAATCAAATTGATTTAAAAAAAAATATTAGAATCAACTATCTTTTCGCAAAAATTTACAAGTTTAGACACCAAGTGACCCATCTGCTTGGCTTTGAACGGACAAACAACGGACTTGGGTAGATCTTAAAAGATTTACTTTATGCGATCTCCGACCAGTTTTGTACGCGTTGCAAACATAATTATAAAGTTAATATACTCTACATCCTATGCTGAAGGATATAAAAACTTTTTTTTAAAAAATAAAAAATAAACATTTGAAATTTGGGACTTAGCAAAACACTTCACAATACTAAAACAAGTTATGGCTGTATTCATAGATTTGAGATATTATCCATTTTTTAACTCTCCACCATGGATCTACATCCTATGCTAAAGGATATAAAAACTTTTTTTTTAAAAATAAAAAAAAAACATTTGAAATTTGGGACTAACCAAAACACTTTACAATACTAAAACAAGTTATGGCTGTATTCATAGATTTGAGATATTATCCATTTTTGAACTCTCCACCATAGATCTTGCCCTTTCCGCCTGCAGGTTGGAAGTACTATTCTTTCCGAACGAAAACGGCAGAGTCTTGTAACTTTCCAGTTATACATATATTTTATAGTTCGGTTGGTGTTGATAATAGACCAAATCGGGCTAATGGGGAAAAAGTTTCACTAGGACCACTTTTTTTTGGCATTTTCACTACTTAAATAATAAACCTATAAATTAGCTTCTCTTGGAAGTGGTAGGCATAGACGTAGTAATTGTCGCATAAATGAACGCGGTCAGTGGATTCTGGGTACAAAAAACCGTCTCGAAATATTTGAGTAACTATAGGTATCCAAAAAAACAGTGCCAAATTGATACCTAGGGTAATAAAAACAATAAAATTCCATCAGCAATACGAATATCACTAAAATGTTAAGATTCGATTAAATTTAATTATTCATTATAGCGTGCACAACTTACTGATATGTGAGAAGTTTCCCCTTTGACGCCGACGACTGAGATTTGCCTTCCACTAATGGGCTTGCACGTTTTTTATACTCTCCACCACAGGATGTCAGTATATATGTAAGTAGATACGTTTGTGAGTTCGTTTGTAACGCCTCGAAATACTTATCTGCGACCATAAAAAGTAAATATATAATTGATAGCCATAAAATTCTAAGACGATTTAGACATGTCCGCCAAATGCTAGGGTCTTCCAATTTCACAGATATATGTCATATGGTCGGCGTTCGGTTGGTATTAAAAATCAGCCAAATCGGGCAAAAGGGTAAGAGTTTTTTTTATTGAGGGATTAGAAAAAAATCCTAATCAATTTTATTATTTTTGATTTTTTTGCTATGTAATTTGATCAATTATCCTTAAAATCACTTTTTTGGAAGTGATTTGGACTTCTTTTTCCAGTCCAAAAATGGGCGTAGTCATTTTGGTGTAGGGGCCCAATAACCGTTCTCTTATGTTCGGGGACATATGGAAACGGTAAAATCTTCTCTCAATTCCAAATAAGTACCTATATTTAAGATTTAGACCAATTTGGGGTTTAGTCAATATAAACCCATATAGGCCTAATGGCCTATATGAACTGTGGATATAAGGGGATTGAAAAACAAATAAAATCGTCCCAAATCAGAATATCTCATTAATTCTACGATTCAATGAAATTTGAGGCCTCGACCCAATAATATAAGGTCCCTAGAATGCCGAAGAAAATGTAATTTCGGATAAAATTTTCTGACGAATCTGAATATGACATAAATTTTGCCATTAGGGTGAATTTAAGCCTTGACCAAATTTCGTTACGAATCGAAATAAAACATCAATTTTACGATAAGAAGAAAAATATGTCCTTGCGAATATTAACAAGCAGTAGTAAAATTTACCAACTAATCTATTTATTTACACATGGGTACTCAAAAACAGTAAAACTTGCTGATTTTGCTGAATTAAGGCCTTGACCAATGGACCCTGAAAATTAGGTCTTTGTGCCAGAGCACATTGATGCCGTGCATGAACTGATAATGCAAGATCGTCATGTGACATACCGTGAGATAGAGACATCCTTGGGCATTTCTTTCACCAGCATACATTCGATATTGCATGAACACCTGGCCGTTAAAACTGTTTGTTCTCGTTGGACCCCCCACAATTTGGCAATCTTTCAAAAGAAGGCTCGTGTCGATTGGTGCAAAGAAATTTTGAAAAAATACGATCGCGGTGCCTCAAAAGACATTTATAAGATCATCGCAGGTGACGAATCATGGATCTATGCGTATGAGCCCGAAACAAAACAGCAATCGACCGTGTGGGTCTTCGAAGACGAGCCAAATCCAACGAAAGTTGTTCGTGGAAAAAGCACTTCGAAGCAAATGGTCGCCTGTTTCTTAGGCAACACTGGTCATGTGGCGACTGTTCCGCTTGAGCAAAGCAGGACGGTCAATTCTGAGTGGTACGCCACAATTTGTTTGCCTGAAGTCTTCGGAGAAATTCGAAAAACGAACAAGAGAAGACGAATCATTGTGCACCATGACAATGCGAGCTCTCACACATCGGCTCAAACCAGCGCCTTTTTGACCAGCCAAAACGTCGAATTGATGGGTCATCCGCCTTGGCACCCAATGACTTCTTTTTATTCCCGCACATCAAGAAAAAAAAATGCGTGGTCAACGATTTCGTCGCCAGAAGATACTGTTGATGCGTTCAAAAACCATGTTTTGAAGGTGTCTCTATCGGAGTGGAAAAAGTGTTTCGAGAATTGGTTTGAGCGCATGCAAAAGTGCTGGGGAATACTTTGAAAAACAATAAAACAATTTTTAATGATAAATATTCGCATTTTCATTATTAGGCCAAAAATATATATATATATATAGCAGCCCTCGTTATGATATTTTTTTCAAATTTCTGTTGTTATTGGAAAGGTTGAACTTTGTCATCTAATGATGGAATATCATTAATATGACTACAACAAACAAAAAATTTTTGAAAACAAAAATTCGTTGAGCCTGGCGCAGTTACGCTCACCGTTGACGGTAACGGCGGCTCCATGCTCATTTTTGAAGAAAAATGACCCAATGATTTCGCTGGCCCAAAATACCAA
This sequence comes from Hydrotaea diabolus, assembly GCA_963513945.1. Lineage (NCBI taxonomy): Eukaryota > Metazoa > Arthropoda > Insecta > Diptera > Muscidae > Hydrotaea > Hydrotaea diabolus. Next base: position 171,094,650 of record OY740718.1, read on the forward strand.
ACAGGTACTCGTCGTGGGTGCATTGGCTTCCCAATGTTCACGTACTCGTATATGCTCCATATGCGGCAATTTTACTTCTTGATATAGCCACTGAAATGAAAACACGATATCTATCTGAAAACACGATATTCCGGTAAAATTCTTCATCTCGTAGCCAAACAATCTTCAGCCCATTGGGCGAAGCAAAAACGCATCGGATTGCCATGAGGCTTCAGTTCTTGGACCAATTAAACTTTGTAAGCCATGAAGGTTTACACCGTGGTTTTAATGCAAAATTCTTCTCAAAGAAGTGCGAGAAATGTTCACTTCCTGAGAACGATCACGAGATGTTAATGGATGCTCTTGGACATTCTCAGTCACAGCAGCAATAGTTTCGATTGAACGCACTGGACGAGAAAGTACTCGGATTGGTTTGCCCAATAACGATCTATTTTCATGTATGCGCCTCAGAAATTGTAGCAAAAACTGAACTGAAGGCCGAACTCTTCTCGAAAATATATCACGCAAATTTCTTACAGTTTGCGTTAAATACTCACTATGTTCGAAGAGCGTATAGCGTCACATTTTGACAATGTCAAACATAAACCTGAAAATAAAAATAAATGTTAGTTAGTCTGTTTTTAAAAAAAATTAAATGGACCAACCGTTATAAACATTGCCTTCATATTTTAATGACACACAGTTGTTATTTATGTTTCGTAGTTTTTTTTCAATAACGTTAATTTAATTTTCAATTTTGCACTTTTTAGTTCAGAGTACATACAGTTTTGCATTGGTTTAGAATTAATTTATAGTATACATAGAACTCTATTGTTTTAAATTCTTTATCAGGTTGGTTTTCAATAGCTCTAATTATAGTTAAACGTTTGAGGACATTAACATAGTCGTATATTACAGAGCTACATACATAAATAGTTATCATACAACATTTTCCGTTTAGTATATATGATACACACAAATTTTATTTCTAAAAATTTTAGTATAATTTACATATAATATGCCTTTTGTTGTTCCATTGACTAAATAGTTTTTATAAACTTCTATTATAAAACCCTGCACATATTTTTAACTAATTCAAGATAACATGTCAGCGGTGAATTTAAAAATCGATTCTTATGGTTAAAGTATCTGTTAAAAAATATTCATTATTTTTTCCCAAAGAAATTTTCAAATAATTAAACTGCGATTAAAAACTTCGATAATATTTATGAACCTTTTCATGCATATTATAAAACTTTCATAAAATGTATGAAAATGCATGCACATAACTAATGAAAATATTTCATTGGAGAAAAATCAATGCAACATTTCATAGATATTACGCAGACATTTTTTTCTATGTACGTTTTGAGCCATAACCTTCGGTAGATTTGTCCTAAAGTTACACTTCATCTGCTACTTCCCTTTAAGATGGATTTGATTGATTTTATTGTAAATACTCAAAGTTTTCAGCTCGGAACCTAACAAAAAAAATCGATTTACGGAGACTTCGAGTTATGGAACTACTATACAAATTTTTTTATTTATACAATTTGATTTTTATTCAATACAGCTATAATTACATGAAATATTGTGTAATTTTTGTAAATAAAACGTATCCGTAGCACTTTCATTCGTGTGTAGAAACAAACTAATATTCGCCAACATTGCTTGAGGGTCGAATTTTATATTCTTCTACCGAGTCCTCCTTACCACACATTGCGCGTTTTGCATAAATAACACAGTGTAACAAAAAAGAATGAAGTCAAAATACCTGGGAAGTGATATTATTTTTCTTGTAGACCTGCTGAGTACAACAAGAAACCAGTTTTGAAATTTCCCTAACACCTCCAAAATCTGGAGTTACGGGTAAAACCCGGTTTTTCGGATCTTACGCACTTATATGCCAGTAACATGGTTGAATCCGATTTTAAGTTTTTCGGCTAATTTGGAAAGAAGAAACTGCGGCCTTTCGAATGGTGTATACACTTTTAAAATCACACTGGAACAAATATTTCAGGGCACGCTTTTAAAAACCGCAAAAATGTAAAGTACGCAAATGTTGAAGTTGTTACAAAACCGATATCTGGTAATAATACAGTTCCGACATCGGTTGATATTCAACGGCATATAAATGCGTAAGATCCGAAAAACCGGTTGTTTACCCGTAACTAAAGATTTTGGAGGTGTTTGGGAAATTTCAAAACCGGTTTCTTATTGTACTCAGTAAGATCTACAAAAAAAAATATCATTTCCAGGTATTTTTTCTCTGTCACACCGTGTAACTTATTTTTAGGATCGACAATATTGTCATTCGTTGCAAAGCCTGATGCAGAAGTTCATTATCCACTTAAATGCAATCCTGTGGAGTACTACTGGATGTAATATTATTCTAACGGAGTCAGTTTGATTGCCAAAGTTCAAGATTTGCCCATGTTATAAAAATGAATTGAATTCTATAAGCATAAGCGACTAACCGAATTGACGCTTAAACGTAATTTGCAATAACGTCATTTTGGACGAAAAAACAAACACAGTAAAAACAATATTATTTTTTTAAAATTTGTGTTTCCCAAAAATGTTTGTCTTATGGAAGTTTGTGCCATTGTTTTTTATTTTGATTTAAGGAGATGTTCAAGTTATGGAAGTTCGAGATATACTGATAAATAACTTAAATGAATGGCCTCCTTTGCGCTACAGCCGAAAGATTTGCTTCGACTTATGGAAGGTCGAGTTATGGAAGTTTAACTTTAATTTTATATATGTGCTTCTCTACCCATAATTTGCGAGTTTTTTTTCTATCATTAAATGCTCGTTCCTTGTTATCGAATTTCTACTTTCGACGAAGTAACTTACATCTTAAATACTCGCGACAGTTGACAGTTAAAGGGTATTTTTAAAATTATGTCATTCACAATTGGGAATAATCAAAATTTTCTTCCTCTTGGATTAAAATTGGAAATTAGGTTACTCGAAGAGGTACATTTCATGTATGAAGAGACAAAACAGGGGCTGAAAGGCATGGTTGTAAAGGTGCAAGTTATACAATTGGACCTAACGAATGCCAAAAAATTTATATAAGATAAATCAAGGCCTCAAATTTCTTACAATCGTAGATTTAATGCGATATTCTGATTCGTGACGAAATTTTATTGTCTTTTAATACCCATTTGTCCATAGGTAAAGAAGGCCGATTTTTGGGTCGTTTCTCTGGCACAAATCCTTAATAAAGGTACATATTTGAGTTTAAAAGAAAATTTAACAGTTTCGTAATTCCTATATGTCACCAAACATAAGGGGACCTGAATATCAGCCATATCAAAAAATTTATTTCATATTCAGATTCGTCGAAAAATCCACTGTTTCTGAGCCCATGTTCAAAAGAACCAATTTTTCGGCACCATATAGACATTATACCCATAGGTCAAGGTTTCAAACTTCTTGGAAACATACAATTAAAGCAATATTCTGATTTGAGACGAAATTTTATAGTTTTTAATACCCATATATGGGCCACCATGGTGTGATGGAAGTGTGCACGATAATCATTGCAGCAGTATGAAAATTAAATCTTGTACAGCTCACTGATTTCAGAGAATTTGTCCCCCTTGTTTCTTAATGGAATACGTATACTGTGGGACTTAAGTACGAAGTAAGTAATACCCCTATGTCCATAGTTTAAGAATGCCGATTTTTGTTATATATATAGGCCCGAGTCCCAGATTGGTCTGGTACATATTTGAATTTCTGAGAATATTTTAGGGTTTCTGGATTCCCATCAGGGGATGGGTTTTTGCCCTGATGACCACGGCCATTTATGGGAAGGTTAAAGTATCTATGCCTACCACATACAAAAAAAAACTACAAAAAACTGATTTAAAAGTCAATTAATGAAGTGCCTTCTTATGTCTGTAGTGGACCACTTACATAGGGGCTAGAAGTTCATGCCCGTTCGTCACCACAACAGAACGTTGTCGATACATCACCAGTGTTGGTGTACCGCCGGAGCCATCTTTGCCTAGTGGAAATGCATCCCGACTCAGTTATGTCAAGAAAGGTCTTTATGATCGCGAGAGAGAGAGAGCTCTAAAAGTACAAGGGAGAGGCACTAGTTCAAAATGTCTATCAGGCAGGGATGAGTAGTTTTTACACTGATCTTTGAACTAATACATTGTAAATACCATCCTTGGAGTCCAACGCTATCCATAGCAGCGGAAGAACGCCAGACGCCCAGACAAAAAAGAGTGGTCTTAAAACAATTTATATTAGGATGGTGCATCCGCCTAAATTTCTTTGGGACCCGCATTGATGACACAGCGCAGAACACCTGTCAGGCGGGCGGAACATGTGCGGAACGCTGCACCTATTCAACTGCCCACCAAGCCGACTTTTCACACTTCGGAATCGCTCTGGATGATTAAATGAATGGATGATTAAAAGAATGTAGAAAAAAGAGCCGTGTTCTTTGTGGTAAACAAGCATACATTAAAGGACTATAAATTGCAAGCAACTAATTAATAAAATATATAAAATCAATTAATTGCTACACTTTTGCTTTGTAAACTGTGTAAAATTTCTTTCAACTATCCGTTTGAGTTGATTTATAGTTTCATTTAAACCGTCTCGTGCTGATGTACCCAATCCGAATTCGCCGCTATAACCTATTTCTGCTGGATTATTTTTAAGTATGCAAACAAAAACATATGTTATTAAAAGCAGGGTGTGTCATATTTGATTTATTGTTGCATTAAAAAATGTGGTGACTATAACTCGCTTTTTAAGTGATTTAAGGCAAACTTGCTAGCCAAACGAGTAACTTCCATAGAAAAGCTAGTTTAGTAACCTTAAAAAAACACAGCTACTACATATTTATCATCTGCTACAACAACATCATCTGCTAAATTGCAAGCAACTAATTAATAAAATATATAAAATTAATTAATTGCTACACTTTTGCTTTGTAAACTGTGTAAAATTTCTTTCAACTATCCGTTTGAATTGATTTAAAGTTTCATTTAAACCGTTTCGTGCTGATGTATCCAATCCGAATTCGCCGCTATAACCTATTTCTGCTGGATTATTTTTAAGTATGCAAACAAAAACACATGTTATTAAAAGCAGGGTGTGTCATAGTTGATTTATTGTTGCATTAAAAATTGTGGTGACTATAACTCGCTTTTTAAGTGATTTAAGGCAAACTTGCTAGCCAAACGAGTAACTTCCATAGAAAAGCTAGTTTAGTAACCTTAAAAGAACACAGCTACTACATATTTATCATCTGCCACAACAACCAGATGAAACGTATGCCTGTCAGAGAACCATAGCGCCGAATAAGAGTTTAAGTCAAGGACGCATTTATAAATGTTACACAAAAATTTAATACTCTACATTAGGAATTTCACAATGCGATAACTACAGCAGATCGAAAACAAATTATTTGACAGTACAATCGTTGAATAGCTGATGTATTTCTGAACAAAGACGATTAACTGTACAAGATGGGCGTTATGCTTCTTCTTTGAGAAACACATCAATCAGTTTTGAAGAGCTGTTTAAGGTGTGCGAATTTAAGGTATGCAAATTTAGTGTTTTCCTTTTATATTTTAATATTAACTTTCTAGCGTTCTATTGACATGTTATCGATTATTCTTTCAAGTGAACACTATACGAACTACAGCTGATCAAAAAATAAATAATTCACGGAATAATCGTTGAATAGGTGATATTTATCTGACTGTTGACCTATTATCAGTTCTCCAGCTGACATGTTATCGATTTTCTCTCAGGTGCATATTATCTTTCTTACACTATTCGTATCATTCCTATACTATTCGTAAAGCTAGTATTTTGTTTAACAATAACATAACAACAATTATTATTTTACATATAACTTTAACTATGAGTATTATTATATTAAAACTTCTAAAGCTGTTACTCAACTATCAGCCCGTATCTCTGGAACCACTGGCACCTCCAGCGATGAGGTATCGATTACTTCTGTTGTTGCCGTAGCAATCGAATCATTAGCATCATTACTAGGACCTGGACTACATCGGTTATTAACACTATCAGTCGTTGGAAAATGTGTCGAAGACTTGGATTGTGTCGCTGGTGTCGGCGTCGAAGTCTCCGCATTACTGGAGGGATGGAACAATTGAAATAGGCTGGAATGTTTGACAATTGGAGGGAATATAAAATTACTCATAGCTTTTAGTGGGCTAAATTTCTCTTGATGATGTTGATTCTGTATTCGATGTGGATGTTGATGATTGTAGTCCGCCGAGGGATGATGAAATGTAAAATAATTTAAATTGTTATTATTTTGAGAATTTTCAGGTTGTTCCGAGGACATTGGCAGATTTTGACTGGACGTTGATAAGTGATTGCTTAGCGAACTGCTGCTGTTTGTGTAAACGGAATGTTTGGAAGGTCGAAGATCCCTCTGAGGCGAAGCTGAAGCTGAGGTATCGCTGGTGCAGGAACAGGAACGTGTTAGCGACTTTGTTTGGAGATTAAATGCTTTTGTAATGTTGGCCGATTTCCGAAATTTTGGCTTGTGCCCCGGTGATACAGGATTCGAGTCGCTGTCTATAATGAAAATGGAGGCGCTGTTGAGGCCACCGTTTGAGGCGGTGAGTGGAGACGAGACCCGTGGACTGTCCATAGGTCTCAATTGCTGACATTGCTTTGGCGTTAAAGGTGGTGTATTGGCTAGGCTCTTAACTACATGGGCTTGATGACTGGGAGTATTGGAATTGGAATCCACTTCCTGCTTTGGCATTTCATAGTCACTCTGTGAGTGCGGCGTACTGGGCGGCCTTTCGTCTATATCGGAACGCAGTTTGTCCCGCATCGCGCAGGCTATAAGACTTTGATTGAGGATTTTATGGTCCACACCACCACTACCTACCTCAGGGGGTCGGCTGGGTAGGAAAACTTCTTCGAAGTCATCTTCTTCTGGACTTGGAGTGTATGTACAATTGTCATACGAATAGGGACTTTCACAGCCTTCGGTTTTCGGGCGAGACTTACGTTTACGCCGCGGTGGTGGTGTCGGTGCTGCCGAATCTTTGTCCTCCGGGAAGATGTAGTTCACCTCTCCACTTTCTGCATTCGTTGAGGCTTCCACAATATTCCACATTCCTCTTTCGATATCGGTGGTGACGGAAGCTACAGCGGCCACCGTTTGGTGGATGTTGTTCAAACACGGTGAGACCACTCCACACTTGGCTACCAACTGAGGGGTTTTCATGGATTGCTGCTGTTGTTGGCGCAACCAAACAGGGGAATCTAAAATATAACGGGGAATTTTTAATTGAATCCAATTTAAAGCCATTCTTTGTATAGAAACCTTACCTATGTAGATCCTTGTCTGTACATTATTTCTCGCACTGACATCCATCGACTGCAAACGATGCTGCGAGGCCAATGAGTAACGATGTTGAGCATCCAGTGTCGTCTCCACTTCGATGCCCATTATCCTCAATATCAAGTTTTTTAAAGCCAGCCGGAAATCTTTCAAATGATACGCATACAATATCGGATTAACGGCCGAGTTCAGGTGCGACAGAATTATGCAAAACAGCGTCAATTTCGGATGAATGAAGCAGGTGGGGCAGAAGGCCTGAATGCAATTAATCGTATACAAGGGTATCCAGCAGATCATAAAGAAAAGCACAATAATCGAAAGATTTTGTGTGGCCTTAACGTCTCGCTTTCGTGCGGCGCCCAGCACTCGCAACATGGTGCCACCTTGACACGACCGGCCGTTCCCATTGGTCGGTTGTATTTGGGTCGTAGAACTGCGACGACTGGTATCGGCCATGGGATTCATGGTGACTATTTGCCGGACCTGTTTGATTATAACCTTATAGATGTGGGCATAGAAAGCCAACATCAAAAGAGCTGGTGTGATGATAGTGGCAAAGTATAGGAAAACCAAGTAGTTGTAGTCCATAACTTCCACAAAGAGGCAGGCTTGATTAGAATCGACAGCAGCATGCCAACCGAAGAGTGGCAGGAAGCCGACTATGGTGCCGGCAACCCAACACATGGAAATGATTACTGTAAATGCAAAGAAAATAGGAAGTTATATTAGGCACTAATCTGGGAAACATAGTTTGTTCTAAAATAATATGCGATGGCTTTTAGCAGCCGGTTCGCCAGATTAGTTTTTCAAAAATCTGTCAAAATTGAATCTTATTGAAAATTTTATTAAATCGATAAAAGAGCTTTCAAGTGCATGGGTTTTTAAGTACAGGATGGGGCAAAAAACGTGCTACAAAAACAAAACGTAAAAAAAAATTTCTGTGTGAGTAATCGGCTTATTCTTTATTTTATTTGGAAGGTGTGTATTTAGATTTATTAAAATGAATGCTTGAGATACCGAAAAGAGTATTTGGATAGTGCAGCGGTACCATAGTTTGCAGTCATGCATTTCCGTTCAAAGGGAGTTGATTAATTTTGGCAACAAATTAATAAAATGTCCGAAGAAGACAACAGCTTGATAAATTGCTTGTTTATGTCTGATAAGAACCATTTCGATCCACTCGGCAATGTTAACAAGCTAAATTGTAGTATATGGAGTGTACTCGTATCTAATCCACAAATACTCTTTAAGACCGAACTGCACCCAGAACGAGTTACTGTGTCGAGCGCTGTTTCATCAAGCTGCCTTGCGGGGCCATACTTCAAACAAACTAATATCTAGAAATTGCACTTTCCGCTGGCCCCCAAAGTCACCGAATCTGGCCGCCCTGACTTTTTTTTATAAGGTTATGTCAAGCAAGAGGTGTACAACCAAGGAATTCGAGTGAGTTGAAGCAGTCCATTAAAACAATAATAAAAGCGACTTCAACTCTTCAGGTCGCATGGATAAGCATGGAGGTTTTTTACGGTCTATCATCTTCAATAAGTCATAAAATTGTATTTTCTATACAATAAAAAAAAACAAATAAAACACATTATTAGAAATAACGTTATTTGACCCTGCATTCAGACTAAGTGACCATGTATTTCCGTAGGCTGCGTATTTTTATAACCTCCCCCATTCTGTGGAACATGATATTGTAAGATAGTTTCATGGTAAATGTTTGTAACTACCAAAAATATTTGAGCTAGACTCGTAAAGTACCACAAGTCGCAATTGCGACCGATCTGTGTAAATTTTGGCAGAAGTACGTTTTTTTTACCAAAGACGGATACTATTGAATTTGAAGAAAATCGGGTCAGATTTAGATATAGCTCACACACATATTTATATAGCATCAACTGATTTTATGTTGTTAGCTCTAGAATCCACATATTGCATCCAATCTCGATGAAATTTCCACAAGTCTATAGGCCACAAGTCTTAGTACCAAACCGTTGATATTAAAATATCAAAAAAATTGTCCAATTTTTGTGACCCTTTCGACGCATGCGTCCTTTCTTAATCTAGGCCAAAACTTCAAAATTTCTCTATATTTGCATTGGTACCAACATTTGTTTTAATTTCTATAGTCAATACGGATATATGGGCACTTGGTATGCGGACATATTAGTACTTAATATGTGGACATATGGGTACTTAATACGTCCATATTGTATAGGAATCGCCCGTTTTGATTAGGTGGGACGTTTTTTTTTGGGAACATGAGCCCAAAGTTACGGCAACTATGCCCTTCATTGAATTATTTAGTGCGTCCCAACTAACAGTGCCTATTTTAAATATTGTCCACCCACAAAAAATTATGATATGTCTCGCGAATACTGAAAAAGATGTTCTTTTTACCGAGGTACCTTGATTTCCTTGCCCCCTGGGCCGATTTCGACCATTCACAATCCCAAACATCTCATGACCATATCATCATACATAACTTCAGGATCCTAGGCTTATTCGTTTGACCGCTTTCAACAGATACGCGGACGGACATGTCCATATGGTCTTAGAATTGTACGACGATCAATAACATTAATACTTTATAGGGTCTTCGATCATAGCCTAGAGGTGTTGTAAACGGAGTGACAAATTTAGTATACCATCCACTCTCGGTGGGAGGTACAGGATTTTCAATTAAAAACACAACAATTTAATATATTTTAATTTAATAATTAAAATATATTTTATATTAATAAACACAGAATATTTAAGATATATAGTTCAAATTTATTCCAGGTGTAGTGCAGATGTTACATTTAAAGAATAAAATTCGATTTCGATCATATGACCCCCGCGAGCCCGTGTAAAGCGAGCTTATCTTTGTATCCAATTTTTTACAACTCTTACACTTTTTTCGACCGGAATGTTGGCAATTTCGCGTTGGATGTTGTCTCTGGGCTCGTCTAAAGTTGGTGGCTTGTTGGCATAGACCAATGACTTAATATGGCCCCATAAATAGAAATCCAATAGCGTAAAATGTAGCCATTCGACCAGACCATTTCTTCAGATAACACGCTTAACAAGCACCACCGTCTTGTTAAAACCACATATCGGCGAGTTAGAGGTCATCCAATTCTGGCCAAAAATACTTTTCTAACATGATACGATTGACGGTAACATGACGATTGTTTTCATCGATAAAAAAAATGCGGCCCAAACACACTTCCGACATGAAAACCCCCACCATACAGTAATTTTTTGCGGATACAATTGTGTCTCTTGAAGCACATGTGGGTTTTTGGTAGTAATTTTGAAATGTTGACTTCGACTAACGTTTTGCTTTTGAAAGGTCATAAATGGTTAAGGATGCGTTGACATAAAGATTCGAAAATATTATGTCCCTATTGGAAAACCCTCTGTTTCCTTGGCGCATGTTAAGTATGGCGAATATAACGCATTTGTTTAACAAAATGGTATTACCTCAATATCTTAAAAATTTTATTCTAAATAAATCCAATTTTAATTGATAACATATTTTCTTATTTTCTTTGCTCTTTCAATGAGAAACGATATAATTGTCATTATGTGTTCGTTTACTTAAAGTTCATAAACTAAAAAGGCAAAATATGGCTAATAATATCAAAAAACAAAAGGAAATGGGGACTTTGTCTCATCTATTGATAGTTTTAGTTTCATTTACTGAGAATTTGGCTGTGGCAATAAATCCGTTCTCTGTGTGTACCATTTATAAAATATGTCAAACCATCAATGAATGGAAAACTATCTTTAACTGAGAAGAATATTGGCTAAAGACATGTTTTATCAAAAAGACGGCCTTTAATTTATTTTATTATAACATTTCTGTAATAACATGAGGGCATTAAAAGACAAATCGGAATCCTTTGACACCGTAAAAAGCAACAAACCATTGGCAAAATAGGTCGCCATTGGTTAAAAAAGTTGTCCATAGTTGAACTTCCATTAATGATAAGTGTTGCACAGGCGTTACGAGAGAAAATTCTTAAAAGGGTGATTCAGAGATTATGGGCCAATTTCGACATCATTTTGGCAGTCGATTTTTTTTGCAGAATTTAATATTAAATTCAGTCATAGTTTTAAGGATGACTAGTCATTTTTAAAAGGTACACATCAATATTTTAATTTCTTTTTGTTCTTCATATTGAACTGGATCGTCTTTTATTTTCTGATCTCGCTTTTTTCTGCCAACACTTCCTCCCTTGTTCTCAACTTATTTTTAGCCTAAATCCTAAAAATCATTACACTTCATTAACTAAAGTATAATTATCATTCCCCGGTTAGTCGTCATTCCCCTGTGAAAAATTTTGGCAGGGGGATGATGAATTTCTACAAAACCCCCTGAAATGTTTATTTAAGAACTTACCCTTACAAAATTGACTTGATATGTAAGTTTATATTTGCAATAAACACAAAAAAACACTTGCAAAATAATAAAAAGTATTAATTATCTTTTTAGAAACAACACCGGGGAATGACCAACTTAAGTGTGAACGTTCTTAGTTTAATAAGACTGTTGACACAAAAACTATTATATGTGCACCCACTTCATGTAATGTTCAATCATATTTGAGATGCTTGAAATCAAGATTGGTTTGGAAATTTGAATTTTAGCAAATATTAGATATTACAGGGGATACTGTGTATTTTCATTATTATTATTTACTTTGGACTCGTTTTATTAAATAAATAATTAATATTTTTGTAAAAATTGAGAAAATTTCAATTGGAAGTAGTGTGAGGGACAACAAGGGTAATGATATTTGAACACTTTGGTAGGAAATTTCTTGAAGAACAAATAATTTTTTTAAAAAAACATTTCAAAGTCTTTAAAGGTCATATAAAGATTTATTGTATAGTAACTAATAAAGTACGAGTATAATATATTTTATTTTTCCCGCTTGAAACAAACAAGGACAGCAAAGTGGCCCATAATCTTAGAATCAACCAAAAGAATATTATCGGAAAAGTGCGCAAACAGATGTAAATCGACATATACTCGTATCAAAACATTAATTTTTTACCAATTTTTTTCTAAATTTGTTAGCTTTTCGTTATTGTTGTATCTAAAACAAGTAAAAGGTAATTCCAAATAAAATCAACACAGAATTTGTACTTTTGAAAAATTACCTTTTTGATTTTGATTAAACTTTGCACATTTATTCTCCTCGCTGTTGCCTGTCATATGACACCTGATTTGTGTTCAGCGAGGTAGTGCTTGGCTCGAAACTTATTTTCAGAAAAGATAGCTGTGTTAGAGGAGAGGCCATTTTAAGTTGAAGCGTATTTTTCAAATGCGCACTCGATCATTGTCGTGCAGCATGCTTTTGTTTACGATTTGCTGTTCCCCCGCGCATAGGGGATACATGGTTCCAACAGTATGGTGCCACTGCACACAGCGATGGTAACCATGAATTGTTTGAGGAAAATGTTTCCTGACTGCTTAACTCTTTCAGTGGGGACGTGAACTGGCCGGTACGCTCACCAGACTTAGCCCCATGGGACTATTTCCTTTGGGGTTACCTAAAGTCGAAGGTGTATATCCACCGTCCCAACATCTTAAAGGCAGAATACTAGTCGACATGCTTGTTAGAGTTCATGAAAACTTCAGAAAACGTAAGCAGCCGCAAAGGTCGACATTTGCCGGATACTCTATTTAAAACAACGTAATTTGAAAATTCCCTGACTGTTCAATATAACAAAAATACAAAATAAAATTTTCTAAGGTTCATATTTTTTTATTTCATTCCCAAATGAGCAAATTACCGCACATGATAAAAAAGATTTGATAATATAGCTGGTGTTTTTAAAGAGAAACTGATGATGCTAAAATAACAAAAGACAATAATTAACCCTTTACCGATAGGGGTGGATGTTATACTAAATTTACCATTGCCTTTGCGTCACCACGAAGTATTGATCGGCGCCCCTGTTGAGTATACATATTTATTTTTGAGCGTCGATAAATTCTAAGGCGATCTAGCCATGTCCGACCTTCCGTGAGTCTGTTGAAAGCAATTTTGCAGGCTCATAGAAATAGAAATTTTCCGGAATTCTAAAGACACCTAAGTTAAAGGCAGCCTTCTTCAGTATTTCCTTAACAAATCAAAATTTTTTGTGTACAGATAACACAAGGGAACAAAATGGAACTTTTTGTGAGTTGTTTGGAATTCTATAGCAATTTTTTACTAATTTGGGGTCGCTGATTTTAAATCCAATCTCCATTTTACTACATCAGCTCGAATTTTTAAATTACACGTACTAATCGTATTTACGACTTTTTTTCAAAAATTTAAAATTCAAAAAATTATGAATCTTCTATTTATAAGCCGATTTTTAAAATTATGTTTTTTTTTATATGTAGTTGTTAGTTACCTTTGAAAAAATCAAATTTTTTTATATCACCAAAAAACTGACTGAGTAATGGCTGTTTTATTAAAAAAAAAAAAACAAAAATATATAACACATTTTCATTTTCTTTACGCTTAAAGTTGATCGGTTGCAAGCAAATTGTGCTTTTTAAAAATCGGTTTGAAAATTGAATGAGTTATGCTAAGTTCGGTGATAACAAGTTTCTCGCCCTTTATTGATTCTACCTATGAATAAATAGAACAACAGCACACACACATACGAGTATTTTTTATTAATTTATTCATATAGTAATACAAAAGCCCACAGGGCCAAAAAAACTGTATTACTTAGCAAAACATTCCCAAATAGAAAAACTTAAAAACTAAAATAAACTTTAATAAAAATAAGTATATACAAATGTAATTTAACGCTATTGGCTCCCCGGCCATATTTACATCAAGTAGAACTAAAAAAATAGAAATATAGTCCAGATTTGTACAAACCATACTTAGTCATGTTGTTGGCAAACATGTTTTATATCCATGGAAATAAAAATGAAATTATGAATATAATTATTAAGGTGTAACTGATATAAAGCCATCAAAGAGTTTAAGACGAAAAGCATTATTAGAGTGAGAAAAAAACTCGCAGTTCAATAGGCAATTAATTCCAGCACCTGGCAAACCAAACAACAAAAGACTTCAAATATGGAATTAAAAATTCTAGGTATAACGATTTGAGTATTCCTACTAGAGAGCGAAAAACAGAACGAACTGCACAGTGGAACAGGCGCACCACTTTTAATAACCTTATAGAACTGAAATAAAATTCTATGATTAACATATTCAGTAAATGAAACTCCTAAAAAACTTCTAACAAACGCAGATACATACATGTTCACGCCTATGAACATTATAAACAAACCGAGTTACAGTGTTCATAATACGCCTTAGTTTAAGCAAATTATATTCGACTGTACCCGACACTACCTCTAGTCCATACGAAGTTTGTGGCATTAAAAGTGCATGGGCAAGCCTACATTTAACCCATGGCGGAAAATAAATGTTGGTCGAATACAACCTGCGCAAAATACCATAAATTCTACAATGGACAGAGTCTATATGATGTCCAAAATTAAGTTTGCTATCAATTGTAAGACCTAAACATTTATGACGATCAACAAAATCAACTCTGACTTGCCCCACAAATATGCCCATGTCAAATCCAAGAGTACCGAACATAATTGCTTTCGTTTTTAAGGGATTAATCAACAAAGAATTACAAGAAGTCCATCGTAAAGTCTGATTTAGACAGAAGTTAATTTTTCCTTCTAAAGCATGACAACTATACCGACCACCACTGAAAAGAAGTAAAACACCATCTGCATATGTGACAGCGCATAGAGAAAGGGACCTAAGGGTAAAAAAAATCAATTTTCATTTTTTTTTCCTTTTTTTGATGTGGACAACATCTGAGCATCGAATGAGACCGATCCCATGCCCCAGAAGTGTTCCCTCCCAGGGATATGCGCGTGTTATGAAAGTGAAGTCGACGATTCTAAGCGCAAATAGAAAGGGACCTAATCTTTAAAATGGCTCTCCTGAACAAAACTTTTCACTTTTTTTTTGATGTGGACAACATCTGAGCATCGAATGAGACCGATCCCATGCCTCAAAAGTGTTCCCTCCCAGAGATATGCGCGTTTTATGAAAGTGAAGTCGACGATTCTAAGCGCAAATAGAAAGGGACCTAATCTTTAAAATGGCTCTCCTGAACAAAACCGGGTTTTAACCTTAGATCCCTTTCTATTTTGCGCGTCACATATAGAAATATGCTGCACATGTATGACTCCCTACACGCAGAAAAGTCGTTTATATACTCGTACACTATAACTAGAAGAGGCCCTAAAACCGAACCTTGCGGTACACCAGACATCAGAGCAAGAACACTAGATTCAAGGCCATTCATATCCAAAAACTGAGATCTGTGACTTAGGTAGGACATTACAAGTCTACAAGCCGAGCTCGAAAAATTAAATTGATTTCGAAGTTTTTCAATCAAAGTACCATGGCAAATTGAATTAAATGCTTTGGACAAATCTAAAGAAACTAAGACACTTAATTCATAAATGTTATTTCTGTATGGAAATTGTCAATTCAGTTTTCTTAGTAAATTGTTGACAAAATCAAAAGTTGTTCACCGATTTCAATGAAATAAAGCTCATTCGATTCATAAAGCTCATTTTGATTTGAATATGGTTAACCTTTTTCAAGTTATTTAAATATTTGTAGTGCGAAAAGTCGAGCTGATAGAAAAAACAAAGTGCAGATTTGGTTTCAGCGTTCTAAATTACCATAAAAACAACATTCACTTCTTAAACAACAAATACCTTGTTTCTTGTGTATGTGTAATAGGTACTCAATTATAGCACATTTTGCCATGATTCTATATAAAGTAATCCGGGCCAAGAGGGACCAAAAACAGACCATTTTTTTTCGCCTGGCAGAACTTTACGTATTAATAAAAAACTTCCGTATTAATAAAAAACATCATTAGATCAGGCAATTGCTTACGGATTTAAAAAAACAACTAAGTTTATGTTTTTATTTTCCAAAAATTGTTATGTTGTATGGTTTCCTTTTATTTAGAAAGTACTCAGCCCTCCCGCTACGTTACGGATTAAATCATAAAACGTAAACATTAAAACATAAACTCGAATGAACATACTATATGTGGGGGATGATGAATTTCTACAAAACCCCCTGAAATGTTTATTTAAGAACTTACCCTTACAAAATTGACTTGATATGTAAGTTTATATTTGCAATAAACAAAAAAAAACACTTGCAAAATAATAAAAAGTATTAATTATCTTTTTAGAAACAACACCGGGGAATGACCAACTTAAGTGTGAACGTTCGTAACGAACTGCACAGTGGAACAGGTGCACCACTTTTAATTACCTTATAGAACTGAAATAAAATCCTATGATTAACATATTCAGTAAATGAAACTCCTAAAAAACTTCTAACAAACGCAGATACATGTTCACTATGAACATTATAAACAAACCGAGTTACAGTGTTCATAATACGCCTTAGTTTAAGCAAATTATATTCGACTGTACCCGACACTACCTCTAGTCCATACGAAGTTTGTGGCATTAAAAGTGCATGGGCAAGCCTACATTTAACCCATGGCGGAAAATAAATGTTGGTCGAATACAACCTGCGCAAAATACCATAAATTCTACAATGGACAGAGTCTATATGATGTCCAAAATTAAGTTTGCTATCAATTGTAAGACCTAAACATTTATGACGATCAACAAAATCAACTCTGACTTGCCCCACAAATATGCCCATGTCAAATCCAAGAGTACCGAACATAATTGCTTTCGTTTTTAAGGGATTAATCAACAAAGAATTACAAGAAGTCCATCGTAAAGTCTGATTTAGACAGAAGTTAATTTTTCCTTCTAAAACATGACAACTATCCCGACCACCACTGAAAAGAAGTAAAACACCATCTGCATATGTGACAGCGCATAGAGAAAGGGACCTAAGGGTAAAAAAATCAATTTTCATTTTTTTTCTTTTTTGATGTGGACAACATCTGAGCATCGAATGAGACCGATCCCATGGCCCAAAAGTGTTCCC
Source organism: Hydrotaea diabolus (assembly GCA_963513945.1). Classification (NCBI taxonomy): domain Eukaryota; kingdom Metazoa; phylum Arthropoda; class Insecta; order Diptera; family Muscidae; genus Hydrotaea; species Hydrotaea diabolus. The sequence goes on from OY740718.1 coordinate 171,112,035, forward strand.
TCCCAGAGATATGCGCGTTTTATAAAAGTGAAGTCGACGATTCTAAGCGCAAATAGAAAGGGACCTAATCTTTAAAATGGCTCTCCTGAACAAAACTTTTCACTTTTTTTTTGTTGTGGACAACATCTGAGCATCGAATGAGACCGACCCCATGCCTCAAAAGTGTTCCCTCCCAGAGATATGCGCGTTTTATGAAAGTGAAGTCGACGATTCTAAGCGCAAATAGAAAGGGACCTAATCTTTAAGATGGCTCTCCTGAACAAAACCGGTTTTTAACTTTAGGTCCCTTTCTATTTTGCGCGTCACATATAGAAATATGCTGCACATGTATGACTCCCTACACGCAGAAAAGTCGTTTATATACTCGTACACTATAACTTTAAGAGGCCCTAAAACCGAACCTTGCGGTACACCAGACATCAGAGCAAGAACACTAGATTCAAGGCCATTCATATCCAAAAACTGAGATCTGTGACTTAGGTAGGACATTACAAGTCTACAAGCCGAGCTCGAAAAATTAAATTGATTTCGAAGTTTTTCAATCAAAGTACCATGGCAAATTGAATTAAATGCTTTGGACAAATCTAAAGAAACTAAGACACTTAATTCATAAATGTTATTTCTGTATGGAAATTGTCAATTCAGTTTTCTTAGTAAATTGTTGACAAAATCAAAAGTTGTTCACCGATTTCAATGAAATAAAGCTCATTTGATTCATAAAGCTCATTTTGATTTGAATATGGTTAACCTTTTTCGAGTTATTTAAATATTTGTAGTGCGAAAAGTCGAGCTGATAGAAAAAACAAAGTGCAGATTTGGTTTCAGCGTTCCAAATTACCATAAAAACAACATTCACTTCTTAAATAACAAATACCTTGTTTCTTGTGTATGTGTAATAGGTACTCAATTATAGCACATTTTGCCATGATTCTATATAAAGTAATCCGGGCCAAGAGGGACCAAAAACAGACCATTTTTTTCGCCTGGCAGAACTTTACGTATTAATAAAAAACTTCCGTATTAATAAAAAACATCATTAGATCAGGCAATTGCTTACGGATTTAAAAAAACAACTAAGTTTATGTTTTTATTTTCCATAAATTGTTATGTTGTATGGTTTCCTTTTATTCAGAAAGTACTCAGCCCTCCCGCTACGTTACGGATTAAATCATAAAACGTAAACATTAAAACATAAACTCGAATGAACATACTATATGTGGGAGCTATGTCTATATCCGTCCTTCGTTGGTCCAAACAACTAAATTGTGCTAAATTATAGGCTGTTTCCACTACGGTCGCGTCCACGTCCGCGTCAACGATTTATCGAAAATTTTTAATGGTGTTTCCATTGTGTTTTGCGTCCACGTTTGCGTTCAAACAGCTGTTTGTGTCTATTTATTTTTTTTTCGGTGCGAAAAGTTTAATATTTTTGTTAACCGCACTGGAAAATAAGGATCAAATGGTATTGCGCCTAATGGAAATGTGCAGTAGCAGCAGCGCTTTATGTTTATGCTGATAAACAGCTGTTTTAATAGGGATGTGTTGCCATTGATAGGTATGAGTGGGTTTCGATTGCAAAAATAATCGAATTTATAGTAAACGCGACTTATCGGAAAACGCGTCCAATATGAACGCGACTTTTTCCCATACATAACTGCCTATGTTTTTTGTATAGGCTTTAACGCGCGTTCATTGATTTTTGGACGAGGACGTGGGCGCGACCGTAGTGGAAACAGCCTATTACATTATGATTGGATGTAATAAACATATGTGTGCCAGCTATATCTAAATCTGAACCGATTTTTTAAACCAAGCAATATCGTGACACAATTAAGGTATCATATGAAAGACAGCAATGAGTAGAATCAAATTAAATCTGTTTATATTGAATATTTTTGGGACCGGTTGCATTGTTCCGAACAAAAATATTTAGTTAAAAATAAGGGCATTTTGTCATGATAATGTGGGCTAGTAGACACAATATCCTAAACTACACTAAAGAAGTGTAATTTATAACATCAGATGTCCTTTTCATTTCAACCTTTGCTGTTGAAAAAACAATGTTCTAGTTGAAAAAACAAGTATGACGCCATTCTTTAACAAGACCGTTTAACTTACTTTCACTTGAACCAACTCGCATGTAAGTGCATTTGCAATGAACATTGCAAGACAAGCCTGGCAGAACTTTACGTATTAATAAAAAACTTCCGTATTAATAAAAAACATCATTAGATCAGGCAATTGCTTACGGATTTAAAAAAACAACTAAGTTTATGTTTTTATTTTCCATAAATTGTTATGTTGTATGGTTTCCTTTTATTCAGAAAGTACTCAGCCCTCCCGCTACGTTACGGATTAAATCATAAAACGTTAACATTAAAACATAAACTCGAATGAACATACTATATGTGGGAGCTATGTCTATATCCGTCCTTCGTTGGTCCAAACAACTAAATTGTGCTAAGTTATAGGCTGTTTCCACTACGGTCGCGTCCACGTCCGCGTCAACGATTTATCGAACATTTTTAATGGTGTTTCCATTGTGTTTTGCGTCCACGTTTGCGTTCAAACAGCTGTTTGTGTTTATTTTTTTTTTTTTGCGGTGCGAAAAGTTAAACATTTTTGTGTTGTGACATTATCTAACTCCATGATAATGTCACAACATGATATTATTTTGCTAACCGCACTGGAAAATAAGGATCAAATGGTATTGCGCCTAATGGAAATGTGCAGTAGCAGCAGCGCTTTATGTTTATGCTGATAAACAGCTGTTTTAATAGGGATGTGCAGGGATGTGTTGTTATTAATAGGTATGAGTGGGTTTCGATTGCAAAAATAATCGAATTTATAGTAAACGCGACCTATCGGAAAACGCGTCCAATATGAACGCGACTTTTTCCCATACATAACTGTCTATGTTTTTGGTATAGGCTGTAACGCGCGTTCATTGATTTTTGGACGCGGACGCGACCGTATTGGAAACAGCCTATTACATTATGATTGGATGTAATATGCGGCAGCTAGAGATAAATACATAAAATCGAAAAAAATCGATGTGTGCTAGCTTTATCTAAATCTGAACCGATTTTTTAAACCAAGCAATATCGTGACACAATTAAGGTATCATATGAAAGACAGCAATGAGTAGAATCAAATTTAATCTGTTTTTATTGAATATTTTTGGGACCGGTTGCATTGTTCCGAACAAAAATATTTAGTTAAAAATAAGGGCATTTTGTCAAGTAGTAGACACAATATCCTAAACTACATTAAAGAAGTGTAATTTATAACATCAGATGTCCTATTCATTTCAACCTTTGCTGTTGAAAAAACAATGTTCTAGTTGAAAAAACAAATATGACGCCATTCTTTAACAAGACCGTTTAACTTACTTTCACTTGAACCAACTCGCATGTAAGTGCATTTGCAATGAACATTGCAAGACAAGCCTTCCATTCAATTCGACCACCCATCGTTGGTTATTAAAAAAAAACCAGTTGACTTTACGAAATACTTTGTAGCTTTTCCATAGTCAAGAACACATCTATAACCAACTGTGGGGTGGAACCACTATTCATGAAGCTATTCTACGTAGTCCTCCTTATCATATCGTCATATAGTGTGCGATGCAATTTATTGGGTGCAATTCAGAAAGGGGTGAGTTACACATGTATTTTGTCGTTTCAACTGTAACAAAATTATCATGTTTAATATGATGAAAGTTAGGCAGTGCCGAATATTATTTACCCTCACCCATAACTTTTTGAATGTTCTATTTCGGCTGCCTTCTTTGCAATGTTGTATTTAAGTTGGTTTGTGTAAAGGTAACCCCCCGATCTGAAGAATGAACTTGACGAACATTTTACACCTCTTTTAACAATCTCAAGGTTACTTTAAATGAGTGACACGGTGCGCCTCCTTGTTGAAATCACATGTCTGTCAGGCCTATGTTACCCAGTTGATACCAATAAAATTCAGTTGTCGATGCTCGACATAGTTAGCCGTTTAATTACCGCCTGACCAAACAAAGTTTTATCCAATTTCAAAACCTGCAGCATCAGAAGCCACATATAACCTCGGATGCTGCTAAAAGTTCTCGCTTCGTAATGATGGTGTCGTAATGAGCGTCCTTTAAACATTTTTGGTGTAATACTAATCGTCTGGTTTTTCCAAAGCCAACATGCAAAGCCTTTCTTTCTGTTTTAATGTCCTGTATATCTAGAAACACCAGTTGTCCTACGATCTTGCATAGTGAGTAATGTATGATCTATAAAACAGGACTATATCGATGTTTTCACACAAGGGTCCCACCCGATTTGAGGTCCAGCCACTCTAGAAGCTGCAAATTAAATTCGATCTTTTTTAAATAAACGACCCAGTATTAACTCTGTTCAAATTAGACCGTTCGGTCTTTGGGGTCCTATATCCCACCTGAAAAGGTCCCTTACCGATTAAGGTCACTTCACTTCATTATAAAACCGAACAACATTTTACATTTGATCTTGGGCAAATTTCAATTCAAGCTTGATAAAATTGCACCATACGCGCCTAAGTTTTTTACAAGGTCCGTAAAAAGTAATGGTCCTTGTCGATTTAAGGTTCTATTGCTTTAGAATTGACCCAATGATTACACAGTACAACAGCCAATCTGGGGGGTGAGAAATTCCATGAATTTCAAAAACGCGTTAATCGACTCTACACGTTTTTCCGTTTGGGATTTATATGTTTTAAAAAAAAAAAATTTTTTTTTGGCACAATTTTCTTCATAAATTTATTTCTAATTGCATAAATGTTGATTTGGTAGAGAAACAGTATATTAATGGATTAAAGAAAATGTAATTATTAATTTTTCTCAATTTATTTCAGCAAAATCGAACTAGTCGTTCTCGAGTTATGTCAAACTACGTTTTTGCCAACATTTTACAACTAAGCGAAAAAACATCAAGATAAGGAAAAAATGTAAAAGGTCATAAAAAAAATAAAAGGTCGAACTCAAAACCCTTTGAGGGTTTTAATATACTGACCTAGTACCATCACCCTGACTTGGAATTTCTCACCCCCCAGACAATAACCCCAAAAATGTTCTACTGTGTTATACATGACTCTATGCTGGGTGCTTTACAAAAACCAATCGGCGTAGGCAGCCCTGCTCTACGGTAAACCTTAGGTTAGTAAAGAAGTAACTAAAATGCTGAACTGTGTAACTCTACCATTGCCGAATTTATTTAAACGAATGCTTGTTTTGCTCTAGAAAGTTCAAATATTTAGTATATTTTTATATTATTGTTTACACACTTTTTTCAATTTAAAATTGTAATTTTTGCTCAAAAAATTAAATTTTTAAAAATTTAAATGCCTCTAACGTGAAAACTAGTAAACTTATTTTGATACCTTGTAGAAAAGCTAATTTCTTTTATTTGAGATCACTCTTAATGAAATCGGTAATAGCGTTTGGGAGTTATTGTGCTCATAAATCGTGAAAAAATTAGAAAAATGCTATCATGAAAATTAATCAGAGGAACATTTTTTAAAATTCATTGATTGCCGTGCGGTAGATTATTGCAATCTTGTTTCGCATGGGACCAATAACATTGCGCAACACTTTCTTGGGGTGCATGATTCCTTTGGAAAATGAAAGACCTAGGTGAGCAGAGTATATCCCCAAAAAGACAGGGCACTGATAGGTCTCAGTTATTCCTATAGGCCCATCATGTTTTCAGTTTGCAATGGAATACCATAAAATATGTTATAAAATAATACATTTTCCTTCATTTTAAGGAGTTTTCGTGAGAAGTCTTAAGTAAAATCATACCTCCATGTTTCTTGGGTCGTTTTTTTTTACAGCAAAAGTGAAAAATTCTATCTTACCTGAGCTTCGAATTTTTTGTGTTCTACAAAACTGTTGGCCAGTTAATTAATCTGTAGGGGTCACCGAAGAAGAATAGTCGATATCTCCAATTATACCCTGAACCACTCTGTGGAACAGGGTACCCGTATTATAAGTTGCTTCAAAGCAAATGTTTGTAATTACCAAAAGTAGTTGAGTTAGGCTTAGCTCAAAGTATATCAAACGGTGTACAGTAGGGTGGAGTGAAATTCAAAAAAAAAGTTAACCTCGGAAAGAGATGTAGTCTGGGGTCCTAAAGAGGGGAAAAATAAAGAAAAAAATTTAAAAAAAATTTTTAGGGGTCGCGCCACTCCCTAGAAATTTGGAAATTATCGCTATTTTGGCGTTGATTTTAGAAAAATCCTAAAAATTAACGACTTAACTTATTCGAAATTTAAAAGTTTGAGCTTGTTCAGTGCCCAAACAAAAGTATTTGAGGCAAATATGAGGATAATCGACTAATATTTGTAGCTTTGGTGGCGATTTCATTGTTCAGTCAATTTTCTGAAGAAGGGACGATTTGACTGATTTTACTTTTTGAAATTTTTGAACAATGAGAAAAATTTTTTCAAATTTTTTCATGCCCTTATTTCATTGTTTACGCTATTGCAAACATTTATTGACATAAAACTTTAAAATCGGTTCAGGGGTTAGGAAAATTCACGCCTTCAAACATGTGTATTTGTTTATTTTGGCGCGACCCCTAAACATTTTTTTAAATTTTTTTCTTTGTTTTTCCCCTCTTTAGGACCCCAGACTACATCTCTTTCCGAGGTTAACTTTTTCAAATTAAAAAAAGCATGTTTTCGCTCCACTCTAGTGTACAGGCTGTAAAAATAGGTATTGATAATTTTTTTAAATTTCAGACTTTGCACATTGAACAGGGATTAACCGGCTCAAGACCTCTTGCTTCTATATTTATATACTCGTAGAAGACAAGTTTTTAACAAAATGGCAAAGTGACATTAAGGTGGAAAGAGTGAGTTGTATTTTACTTTCAACAATTGCAGCAAGGCTTTCCGAAGAGAGTTGTCGCGGACGCGAAATCATGATAAAAGTAGTGTGCAGCCACGAAAATCAATGTCACTTTGCCATTTTGTTAAAAACTTGTCTTCTATATAAATATAGAAGCAAGAGGTCTTGAGCCGGTTAACCCCTGTTCAATGTGTAAAAGCAACAGACCGAAATAAAACAAACGAGCTAAACATTTCTGATTTTATTGGAAATCTTGCTCAAAGAAGACTACCACAACCCGTTCGGCAGTACCTCATCCGATCAACCCAATTTTTAAGTACATTTTCGATTGTTTCGGGTCGAATCTCTTCAATGGCAACTTCGACGTGAACTTCTTTGGATGTGAGTGCACGATTCAATTCTTATACTCACTGGCCGGGACCAGATAGTCGTGCACACTTCTATTACACCACGGCGGCCCACAAAATTTTATATTGCTCCCTAATCCGATTTTTATGTTTTTAGCTCTTGAAGCCACAACCAATCTTAATACAACTTAGTTTGAGAAAGTTTTTGAGCCAAGAAAGGACGTTATTAAAATTGTACGACCGGACAAATTTCACCAGCGTATTCCTTGGCTAATTTTATGAAATTATTTCCACCTACGACCACGCCCGAAAATGCAATGGGCGAAATGGCAGCGGTTTAAAGATTTTTGGATTTGTGGTCGGAGGGTACTAGGGTAAAATTACTAAAAAATTACTATAACTATAAGACTGAAACGGATTTTTTTTAAAAAGCGAAATAACAGCCTTATTTATTTGTTTTTGTAAAATAACACAAATTAATTTCAGTCAAATAGTCAAATAGGACCTCTGGGCACCCTGTATGTTAATTTGATTTTTCTGTTTGTAGATCTAAAAGCCACTTATTACATCCAATCTTGATGAAATTTGGCATACGTTAGTTTTTTGTGCCAAGGACGGATGCTATTGAACTTGGTATATAGCTCCCACATATAAGTTCAGCCCATTTAACCAAAAACAATAAACTTTTCTTACAACTTCCAGTATGATATTAGTTTTAAATCTGCGTAAACTAAGTTCAAGTCCAAGAGGTGCAGAAACCAACGAGTATTTTCAGTTTACTTTTCTGAAAATCTAGTAGTGCAGGGTAATATAGTCTGCCACGCCCGAATTAACCATTTTTCATTACACACAGAGAAAAATCTTTTGGAAATTGGTCCGAACTACAAATATATCCAACCGAATATTTGTAGTTCGGACCGATTTCATACATACTTTTTGTTGCAGCCACCAATATTCCATGTTTCGATATACCATAAGATGGTAGCTACAATAATATTGTGATACTTACAACCAAGAAGTCAGTCATTTCAACCGAATTCATTTAAACATTTGGTTGTCAAAACTAGTTATTATGACAACAAACCAATTATGAAGAACATGTTCCTTTGGAACTAACAGGTAAACAATCTATTGAAAATTGGTCCGAACTACAAATATATCCAACCGTAGTTGGATATTTTCATACATACTTTTTGTTGCAGTCACCAATATTTCATGGTATTGATGGTTACATGATTCGACATACCATAAGATGGTAGCCACAATAACACTTATATTATGAAACTTACAACCAAGAAGTCGGTTTTGCCAACCAAATCCAGTAAAACTATTGCCAAAACTGGTGATTATGGCAACCAACCAATTATGAAGAAAATTTTACTTTTGGTACCAATAATTGGTAGATACAACATATAAATTCTTTGTAGAACCAAAACATGTACAAATTCCGTTCACATAATCATTCTTATTAATAAGGGTTCCCGCTACTTTGTCTCTTGAACCAGAACTGATAGTTCCCACTACGAAAAATTGCCGTGTACCCTTTAAACGTTGTAGCGGTGGAATACATGGCTAGTACGTGCAACAACCAACATTCGGTTGGCGAAAAATTCAGTTGTGGCAACAAATATTTTCTCTGTGTGTAGTTTTTGCTTGTTCTGTTGGATCTTTATTTAATGAAATTGTATAAATGTGGCTTAAAATGTTCGTTGTTGGTATTTTAAAGTTTTCAGAAGTACTGCGATAAATATTTTCGGTATATTTAAAATTAATTTCTCAATTTTTTTTATTTTTTCTGTAGACATTCTAGAACTCAATTTCCTGCAGGCCTTTTTAAAGGCTTTCCATATAAGAGAGAGTGGTCTTGCTCTCAAATCCAACTATGTGTTAATTTGAAATGAGATTAGAATGCTGCAAGATTTTCTTCGAGCTCCCTAAGAAGACTTCCTTGAAGGCTTTGCTGGATAATTAACTATCCTGGGACCCCTTTTTTCCCGCTGGAATAGTACAGAAGGACGCCAATATTCAGTTGTCTCCTAACTCGGTTGCGTCATCTTCTGTGCCTCCGATGGATATAAGTTCTAGGTGTTGCAAACAATGTAGCACAATAATTATGCACTCTACTCTGTGGTGAAGGGTATACAATTAAGATTATCATGAACGACGTCATTAAAATTATTATACTCATATGCAACAGTTAAATGGCCATTGATGTTAGGTTTTTGTCGTTAAAAGAAAGAAAGACGTCAGGACCGACTACGGCTATTGACTCATTTCTATTTGCTGCTTTCGTTTTCGTTTATTTGTTTGTACAGTCTCATTATCTGGGGGCATTTGGAAGGACAATGGCGTAGGTGGCGCGGTCGGTCTAAAACCATAACTTTGGCTATGCATGACTCGCACATGCCGTAAAGCGTGGAAAGAGCAATAACCTGAAAGGATTGTAAACGAAACGAAATAGTTTCTAGCCATGGAATATATCTATGTAGCGGTCAAGAGCTTACTTTACCATCAACCATCTCAATTTCATTAAGTTGAGTTTGTCTTTAATCCCCCCCGGTAGGATTAAATAGCTTTTATGTTTGTCGATTGTTTTCAAGAGATTGTACTCATATGCCTTAAAGAGCCCTCCTCCCACGGCCTCTAGTGAGTATATACGGAGTCGTATTCATTTATTCCTCCATTGCCATTTTCTTATTTGTGCTCAATAGAAATATGACAAATGATTAATGGCGTATGTGTCCAAGCACGAAAGAAATCCTTGCGCAAAAAAGGACATAAGCGGATTTATGTTGATACAGTGGCCAGCAAACTATTATTAGTCATATACTTTGATTAAATGATGCAATTTCTGAATATGTTGAATATATAAGTATTTTCAATATGACGTATATATATTTTCGTGTTCACATAAATTTGATAAGGAAGTTGAGAATCTGATGCTTTTATGTCCTTGACAGGTGATTGGATTTCAGTCCGGAAGTTGAATATATCCTCTCCTCGTACATTAAATATTCGTGATCTTACAAACTCGATAACAAATGGAATGAAATAGATTTCTACAATGGGAGGAAGAATGAAGAAGGCTGTAGTTTCAATCGAAGAATGTAAGGCCCTGGACATTTTTGAATCAATTTTATATACATTGCATCTCACTGTGGTAGTAGGCATTTGTACTACCTTAAACCAAAAGAGATTACGCTCATGTTTGTTAAATCGATCGACTCGGAATCATCATTTGACTTGCCACAACTGCATTTTGTTCGATCGACTCGGAATCATCATTTGACTTGCCACAACTCAATTTTTGGCAACTGAATGTTGGTTGTTGCATGTTCTTTTCATCTATTGCGTCGCTACCTCCAAATGTTGATTAGGTACACTAAAAATTTCAGTAGTGGAAACTGATGGTATTGTTTGAAAAGACAAAGTATCGGTAACCCTAACTAATAAGGACCGCGACTGCCGGTTCTATGTACCGGGTTGACCCGAAACTCTTCGGCCAGGGGCAGTCACCTCAACAATATATGTTTTTTGTTCGTCCATTTTTTCGTCGTGGGAGCAGCACTTCCCGGAATGCCTGCCCCGAATACTACTGGTCCGAGCCGGGATCGAACAAAACCCCGGACCTTGGATCTGCTCGGTTTGTCAGAACCAAATACACCATCGTGCTACGTCTGTAAGGTGTAATCGTTGCATGGAATGGGTGCACTTCAGGAGCTGTTCAGGTCTGAACCACATCAGGGAGTATAGCGAAGTAGACTTTGTTGCCTCATGCTGTATCAACGAAGTTAGCAGTGGGTCTCTGGATTTGGTGTTATCATCGTCGTCTGCATTTTCGTCATCGTCGTTGTCATCATCATCCAACTACGAGACTCCCCCGCAGTCGCCCTCGCAACAGCATAAACATATACAGCATTTTACACCACAGATTGCTGTTGCCACTCCTGACAGTGCAATTTAATTGTAATGGCCTACGCAACAAAATCAGCGAGATCATAGAATTTATGAATCGGAGAAACATCATGGTCGCCGCGATCCAAGAAACTAAGCTAAATGCCACCTGCACAGTTGTGACGGATACAACGTGCTACGTAAGGATCGCACCAGAAGTGGAGGACTTGCTTTCCTGTTACACCATTCTGTGCAGTACAGACCTATTTCGCCTGAGCTTGACTCTAGAGAACCATACATGGAATGTATGGGGGTAGCAGTCAAGTCTGAAACTGCCGAAATAGAGCTGTACAACGTGTACATCCCGCCGGTTGGTAGCTGTGCCCCGCGTTATCTGCCAGACATTAGCAATTTGCTACAAGGCAATAACCGCTTGGTCCTAGGAGACTTTAATGCTCACCACGAACTGTGGCATTCTCTCCTAGACAACGACCAGAGGGGCATAGCTTTGGCAGAGCAAATTGATAGCTCTACGTTCTGCACAGTGAATGAGGACGCCCCCACGCGGATTATGGGCGATTGCCATAGCTCGCCAGACATCACTTTGGCATCGCCTGGCCTGATCAACGACGTCACCTGGCAACCCGTCATCTCACTAGGATCGGACCACTTTCCCATAATTCTCTCCATAAATAGACCACCCGATTTCATAACCTCTGAAAGCCGTACGTTTCTCAATCAAAAAAAGGCTGATTGGGAGGCCTTCAGAGAAGCCATCAACCGCAGCTAATCTAGCTATTCCGTCGGACGTTCGGGTAGCCGAGAAAAAGTTCCGGGCCATCATTAACGCAGCAGTCGCTCGCCATATCCCTGCTGGTCGAATACCCGAAGTACGACCAATCTTCCCAGCAGAGGCAGCGGCTCTCGCAGACGAGCGTGATGACATTCGTCGCTCCAACCCTACTGACCCTAGAATTAGGGATCTCAACTCCGAGATCAGTAGGTTGGTCAACGAATATAAGCGGAACAAATGGCTAGACCACTTAAAGCAGTGCAACTTGAGTTCCGGAATTGGTAAGTTGTGGACAACGGTCAAATCACTCTCTAACCCTGTAAGGAAGGATGATCGGACAGCTGTCACGTTCGGTGATAGAACAGTGACAGATCCGAAGCGGTGCGCGTGTTATTTTAACCGGCTTTTTATTGAGCACCCAGAGAGTGATAAGGCGAAAAGTAGAGTATTGCGTCGTATCCGCGCTCTCCGAGTCGAAGAGGCACCACCACAATTTACCGTTGGCGAAGTTGCCCATGTCATCCGCATCGCAAAGTCATCAAAGGCGCAGGGTCCGGACGGAATCTCAATGCTGATGTTAAAGCACTTGGAGACCCCGGGAGTAGAGTACATGACCAAAGTGCTCAATCTGTCGCTAGCCACTCACGAAGTTCCCGATGCCTGAAAAATGGGCAGATTGGTCCCGCTACTAAAGCCAGGCAAAGACGCAAGTAAAGGAGATTTGTACAGGCCGATCTCCTTGCTTTCTCCAGTAGCAAAGACGCTTGAAGCACTGCTCCTCCCCAGCCTGATCGAACACTTTCCTAGTGCTGATCATCAGCATGGATTCCGCAAGCAGCACAACACGACAACTGCTTTACACGCCATCACCACACGTATAAGTCGCAGCCTTAACCAGAACAAGCCTAACGACAGGACGGTCCTCGTGGCTCCTGACCTTGCAAAAGCATTCGACACGGTCAATCATGCCACTCTGTTCGAGGACATTGAAAAAACGTCCATTCCGCCCAGTTTGAAACGTTGGGTCGTAAACTATATGTGTGGGCGCCAGTTATATGTAGAATTTAGAGACAGAAAGTCGAAGCCCCGTAGAGTTAAACAAGGAGTTCCCCAGGGTGGAGTTTTATCCCCGGCTCTGTTTAACCTCTACCTCTCTAAAATTCCTGCACCACCAGACGGCGTTGAAATTCTGTCGTACGCTGACGATTGCACAATTCTGGCGTCAGAACCTAAAGTGGATGACATTTGCGAGAAAATCTACTGTTACCTCACTGACTTAGCACGTTTCTTCACTGCGAGGAATATGAAAATATCCGCCTCCAAATCATCAGCCACACTGTTTACTGCTTGGACCGCAGAGGTGCGGTTGTCACTCAATGTGAAAGTCGATGACGTCAACATCCCGACCACCAACTACCCCAAAATCCTTGGGGTCACATTGGACATCCTTTTTAGATCCTCTGCACATGCTACAGCTATCTGCGATAAACTGAAAAGTAGGAACAAGGTCCTCAAGTCACTTGCCGGCAGTACTTGGGGAGCCGACAAAGAAACCTTGTTGACCTCTTACAAAGCGATAGGTTGGTCTGTAGCAAACTACGCAGCACCTGTATGGTCGGCGAACGTGAGTACGACGCAGTGGAAGGAAATTCAGACTTGCCAGAATGCCGCCCTTAGAACATCAACTTATGTCTTCTGAGGACCATCTGCATGAGGAGACAAAGGTCCTTACCGTGCGCAGACACAATTTCCTGTTGTCTAAGCAATACCTGCTAGGGTGTTTTCGCAGCAGTCATCCTAACCACCATCTCTTGAACAGGATGCCTCCACCCAGGCAGATCAGGTACGATCTTCATGATCTAGAGAGAGAGGTCCAGCGGTATAAGAGAGAACCTTTAGATCATCGAAATTATCAGGCAGGTTTGAACAACATTCACGCCGATGATGTCGCAGCAGCAGTATCCAGCTACCGAGTGAATGTAGTGCTAGGGGAACATCCCCTGGAGATTTCACCTGAGGAGAAGGTACTACCTCGGCAGACGCGCGTGGTTCTGGCGCAGCTGAGATCTGGATGGTGCAGCCGCCTCAATTCTTACTGGGCACGAATTGATGCAAACGTTACAGACATCTGTCCCGCCTGCCATCAGGGACCACATGATGTACTGCACCTCTTCAATTGTCCGGCCAAGCCCACTCAGCTAACCCCCAGGTCTCTGTGCACGCATTCAGTTCAAATGGCGCGTTTCCTTCACCTGGATATCGAAGCAGATCCCCCATAGACGAACAGGACTTCAAAATAAATATATTGTTGTTACAACAACAACAATAAGGAAGATTATAGGAACAGAATTTGTACAAGTATTGGTTGTTTTTACAGGTTATTGGTTATAGAAACTCATTTAATTCGGTTGTCACGAGCATGTTTATAACTAAAGGGTGGTTCAATTTTAAGGGCCGATGTTGAATGTGGAACACACCTAAACGTCAAGTTTTTATCTGCATTTCATTTGATGCTTCTCAATTTCAGTCTAACTCATTTTAAACCATATTTAGGCTTATTAAGAAAATGAAAATCTATTTTCGAAGAAAATCATCTTCAGTGTTGAGGCACATTTTCACCTCAGTGGATTCGTCAATAAGCAGAATTGCGGCATTAGGACGAATAATAATTCATGAGTGATTGTCGAAAAAACAATGCACCCAAAAGAGTGACTGTTTGGTGCGGTTTATGCGCTGGCGGCATCATCGGGCCTTATTTTTTCCAAAATGAGGCCGGTCAGGCAGTTGCTGTAGTTAGTGTTCGCTATCATAACTTTTTATGGCCCGAATTGGAAGATTTGGATGTGGACGATATGTGGTTTCAACAGGACGGTGCCACTTGCCACACAGCTAACGAAACAATGGCTCTTTTGTGAGACAAATCAACAACTCATGGTTACATTTTATGTGTTTGCTTGTCTGACCTAAATAAAAAAGCTTTTTATTTAATATTTATATTTAACGATTTGAAAATATTTATTTGAGTTTTGAGCAGTTTTTTTTAAACTTGGTTTTTCCGTTTGCATCTATAAAAGGTTGTGGCACGGTTTTATGCATCAAATTAGTAGTGGATCAAAAAAATACATGGGTTTTTAAAGTGTTATAAACTTTAATGGTAAAGCTTATTAAGATTAATTATTTAAGTGAAGTAAAGTGGATTTTAAACCTAAATATTTCCAGCTACTAAAGGGTAATGTGACACAAAATATCTCGAATAATTTCTTCGCTTCATGTGATGAAAAAAATATATAGTTACATATCGGTCATATTTCGTAGGTTATACAGAAAAAAATGGGTGGAAAAAATGGTATTAAATAAATTGCTTATCTTGGTCGATATTGGCTTAAATACTGAACATAACTTGTTTATAAAAGTTTATTAAAAAAGATAATTTATTTTAAAAGGGTTTTACCGTTTTGGATGCCCAACATATATACTTTATATAAATATTTCGGGATGTTACAAATGGAATAAAAGTTTTATATAGGTATACTTCCATCCTATGGTGAAGAGTATAAAAGTCGTATTTACATTCGCAGTAAAATTAGTTTAGTTTGGGTACATGTATAACGACATTTACTTATGGAAAGGGTCGCATGTTTGACTACAAAGGATTTTTAGGCCCCTACAGTCCATGAGACCGACAAGAGTCTAAGGTTTAACGAAAAAAAAATCCATACTTGTCTTTGTTTTGCTTTAAACCGCTTGTTTTAACTAAAACGCATGTTTTAACTAAAACTGCTATTTTGGGTTCCCTTGGGTTTACGCGCCCGATATTTCAATAATAAGTTGGTTAGTATTTATATTTCGGGTCAGACAATATGAACACAACAATTTATCATAGGAAATGGTTTTATTGTTTTTCAAAATATTATCCTTTATGATCAATACACTTTTGCATGCGCAAAAACCAATTTTTGAAGCACTTTTTCCACTCCGATTGAGACACCTCGAAAACATGATATTTGAACGCTTCAACAGCTGCTTCGGGCGATGAAAACGTTCACACATTTTTTTGAAGCTAGGGAATAAGAAAAAGTCATGGGGTGCCAAATCAGGGCTGTACAGTGGATGGTCCATCCAGTTATACCACGGACAACTTTTGTTGGATTTGGCTCGTGTTGAAAGACCCATACGGTCGATTGCTGTTTTGTTTCGGGTTCATATGCATAGATCCATGATTCGTCACTGCCTTTGAGCTACCGCAATTATACTTTTTCAACATCTCTTTCCAATCCATACGAACCTTTTTTTGAGGATTCGACAAATTATGTGGGAACAAATTTGTTTCACGGCCAAATGAACATGCAATATCTTATTGTTGCTTCTCATACTAATGCCCAAGGATGCCTCAATCTCACGGTATGTCACATATCGGTCTTGCTTAATCAGTTCAAGCACAGCATCGATGGTTTCTGGCAAAGTGACCGAAGTTGGACGTCCTTCACGAAATGCATGCTGGAGCGAACGGTGTCAGAGACTGAACTCGTGCTACAAGCGATTAACAGTGGTTTTTGATGGTGCTTGGTCGCCAAAAGTCGAAACAAGTTGATTTAAACACTCTTGTCTCGATAACCCACGCCGAAAATCGTAAAAAATCATCGCACGAAAATGTTTTAGGAATAATTCCATTTTTTGACTTACATGCATTTTTCAACACTCTGTAAACAAAACAATTCGCCCTGAAATAACAAAACGTTCTGAGTGAAGTTATGCTAAAAATGTCAAAGTTTCCAATGGATGTTCCAGTTTGCATCTGGGAACATTAGTATTGTCAGGACCCGAAATATAAATAGCAACCCTAGTATCGCATTTTAAAGATCCGCTGTCAAATCATGGTTTGTCCACAAATAATTTAAATGTTAAGCATATACTCAAAAAGTGTACTTATTTCCAGGCCAGGGGAGAGCCTGGCCTTATAAGTTCGGCTTTACTTTCAACAACTGCTGCGAAGCTTTCTGAAGAGGGTTGTTACGGAACCGAAATCATGATAAAAGCATTGTGCAGCCACGAAAATTAATGTCACTTTGCCATTTTGTTAAAAAATTGTCTTCTATTTTATTATACGGGGGCGGTTCGGAAACTTCTTAGCCTAGCTCAAAAAGCGCGGTATAAACAGAAAAAAGTTAAGTGTTTTGGAAACTTCCATCTCTGCTATGAACACATGTTAAATTGTTTCGATCTGGCAATTCCTTCATATAGAAACAGGTGTTCACAAAAGACGCATTCGCGATTTTTTTACAATGGAAAAATTAGAAATGCGTGGTGTCATTAAATTTTTACATAGAAAAGGTTAATCGGGACAAGAAATTCATAATAATATGGTGAATGTGTTAGGTGAAAGTGCTCCTTCATATGCAACAGTAATAAATTGGGTTGCTGAATTTAAACGTGGTCGTACAAGCATTGAAGATGAACCACGTAGTGGACGTCCAAAAACAGCATCAACAACAGAAATTGTAGCCAAAGTGCATGATATGGTATTAAGTGATCGACGAATAAAAGTGCGTGAAATAGCTAATATCATGGGCATCTCAAATGATCGAGTCCATTTAATTTTGCATGAAGAACTACATATGAAAAAGCTTTCTGCAAGATGGGTTCCGTACTTGTTAACAGTCGACCAAAAACGCATAAGACTGAACATTTCTCAAGCTTGTTTGGATCGTTTTCAGCGAAATAAAATGGATTTTAAGCGTCGTTTCATAACTGTTAAGGAGACAGGGATCCACCACTATACTCCAGAGACAAAAGAACAATCCAAACAATGGACTGAAGCTGGAGGAAGTGCCCCAAAGAAGGCAAAAACAATTCAATCGACTGGTAAGGTTATGGCAACGGTTTTTTGGGACTTCAAAGCTATTTTATTGATTGACAATCTGCAAAAGGGTAAAACAATAAATTCAGAGTACTATTGCAACCTTTTAGATCAATTAAATGTACAAATTCGAGAAAAACGTCCTGGCTTACAACACAAAAAAATAATTTTTCATCAAGACAATGCACCAACGCACAAGAGTGTTTTAACAATGGCTAAAATCAACGAATTAAAGTACGATTTGCTTGACCACCCACCTTATTCTCCTGATTTAGCTCCCAGTGACTTTTACCTGTTCCCAAATCTAAAAAAATTCCTTGCTGCCAAGCGTTTTACCTCAAATGAAGATGCAATTACAGTTGTAAACCACTATTTTGAAGACCTTGAGGAAAACTATTTTAATCAAGGGATAGAATTGCTAGATAAGCGTTGCACTAAGTGTATTGAAGTTCCAGGAGATTATATTGAAAAATTAAAATATTTTTGAAAAACTAACTATTCTCTTTCATTGATAGACTAAGAACTTTCCGAGCCGCCCTCGTAGATGCAAGAGGTCTTAAGCCGGTTATTCCCTGTTCAATGTGTAACTTTAGTCCCTTAAACAAAAAAAATGTTTTGCTGTGCTGATTTCGGCCATTTACAATCCCAAATAGCCTATGACCAATATTATGTAAGATTTTAGGATCATAGCTTATTTCGTTAGACCGCTTTTGTGCTTTGAACAAACGGTACTAGATCGTGTATAAAATCTCTGATCATCTTTTCTTGATCTTAAACAAAAAAAAACTGACCATAAGCCGAACCTAGCATCGATTTTAGGTGCACAATATTAAAGTGTTTAGCATACACGCAGAGAAAAGATATGGTTTCTATATGGTCACGGCAACAATAATATGTTCTCTGCAATTCGTCGTTCATTCGTTTTTTCAAACGGATTTTTTCTGTTAAATAAATCACTCGTTTTTTTTAATTTACTTAATACAAATCTATTGTTGACAAACAACAAGTACGAGGGTTGCTATATATAAATATATTTCACTTAGTGTTGCCTGGTGCCATATGACATTTTCATTGGAAAGTTTGACATTGACGTACGACCGTCATTTGTGTTGTTTTTGTGACTTAAAAAAAACAATTTGACAAAAAAAATTAATAAACTCGTGAATATTTTCGTGCGATCATTTTTGCAACTTTCGACGTGGGTTATCACGTCAAGAGTGCATCGATGAACATTGATGCCATGCGTGAACTAATACTGCAAGAGCGTGTTGTGATATGGCGCGAGTTAGAGGCACCCTTGGGCATTTCTTCCACCAGCATACATTCGATATTGCATGAAAACCTGGCGGTAAAAAAGGTTTGTTCTCGATTGGCCGTAAAAAGGTTTGTGACAATCGCTCAAAAAAGGCTCGTGTCGATTGGAGAAAAGAAATTTTGAAAAAATACGATCATGGTGATTAAAAAGACGTTTATAAGATCGTCACAGGTGACGAATCATGGATCTATGTGTATGAGCCCGAAACAAAACAGCAATCGACCGTGTGGGTCTTCGAAGACTATCCAAATCCAACGAAAGTTGATCGTAGAAGAACCACTTCGCTCAATTCTGAGTGGTACAGCATAATTTGTTTGCCAGAAGTCTTCGGAGAAATTCGAAAAACGAACAAGAGTAGACAAATCATTGTGCACTATGACAATGCAAGCTCTAACAAATCGGCTAAAACCATCGCCTTTTTGACAGCCCAAAACGTCGAATTGATGGGTCATCCGCCGTACAGCCCTGACTTGGCACCCAATCACTTCTTTTTATTCCCGCACATCAAGAAAAAATGCGTGTTCAACGATTTTCGTCACCAGATGATGCTGTTGAAGCGTTCAAAAACCATGTTTCTCCATGTGTCTCAATCGTAGTGGAAGAAGTGCTTCGACAATTGGTTTGAGCACATGCAAAGATGTATAAATCAAGCTGGAGAATACTTTGAAAAACAATAAAACCATTGTTGATAAATATTCGCATTTTCATTATTAGGCCAGAAATATATATAGCAGCCCTCGTAGTTTGCTGGATTTTATAAGGGTTGCGTGTGAGTCATACTATGGTTGTGAGGATCATTATATAGTTGTGCGGATTATATTATGGTTAAGTGTGAATCATAAAATGGTTGTGAAGATCATAGTATGGATATGTGTGAATCATACTATTGTTGTGAGGAACATAATATTGTTGTGCTACAACTGTATAACTAACAATAGTATTTTGCTCTTTGAATATTGTTACCCCAATCATACTTTCTTTCTTTGTGTATATTTCTTTACTTACCTATGGCTGTTCTTGTCCTGACATTTCGCGAGTACGCCATCGGATACAATATGGCCCAGTAACGATCAACTGAAACGGCCACTAGACAAAATATCGAGATGGTGCACAGCACCACCAATAGCGACATCGTAAACAGGCAGGCGTGTAAATTTGTCGGCAGACCAATAGAGGCCAATATCGCAAAGGGTACACCGAGCGAACCGACCAAAAAATCCGCTATGGCCAAGGAGACAATATAGTAATTTGTACGGCGCCGTAATTTACGTTCACGTTGAAAGACCACAATTACCATCAGATTGCCGATGATCGCACATATGGCCACGAGTATTTCGAAAACGGCATAGGGAACATTTAATTCGGTGGAGATTTCATCGGTGGTCGTACGCCTGGTGGGCTGGAAGGGCGCAAAGGGCAGATTTAATAGATTCTGCGAACGATTGTAACTAAATTCAAAATCCGTAACAGCAAAGAAACGGAATTCTGACATGTTGATGTAGCGATAGTGGTGGCGAAGAAGGGATGCTGCTGGCTGGTAATTGAAGGGATGTATGCTGGCTGTGGTGAACGGTTGTGGGCGATGTTTGTTCAAAAGGTGACTGAAGGTCGGCTCGGCGACGGTAATAGAGGGAGGTTTTTCTGCCCTTGGTTTTGCTGAACGACGAATTCTGTGGCTTTTGTTAGGCGTTTGTACAACAACTTTTCAATTGGCCTGTTTACTTTATTTTCAAATAACAAATAAAAAAAACACAACAACCACAAATGTTTGTATTTGCCGTAAAAACTTTATGCAAATTTTCAATTTGTGTTCAAATGATTCGAATGAATTTGCCCTAATATGCCTACACTAAGGAAACCCGACTTTTATTCAGAAACTCACGCGCACAGTTTTGAATACACGCAAGAGAGTTGATTGAAATTATTCTTAAAGTTTATGGCTTTTTGCCATTTGTATTTAAATCCATTTACTGTTCACACACAATTTTCACGTGCTTGTTTGGGTTTTCCATTTTCCGTATTTACTACCATTTTTGCATAAGTAATTAAAAAGTTTATTGAATCGTTAATAATTGTTCTCTTCCGTTTTTTTTTCGTGTCGGCAGGTTTTCGTTCGAGTTCTTTTGTGTTACTTTTGCACAAGTTTATTTGCAATTTTCTTTGGTTATGTTTTCGTTTTTTTTTGGCTACTTAACTACGACGTGTGCATCACTGACCGTGGCCAGCATATCATTGGAGTTTAACTTAATTCTTCCATATCGTGCTGCTGATGACATTTCATTTGATGTGTTCTGTTGCTGGTGATGTTCTCTGCGGTCATAGCATCTTCTGGAATGGGCCATTGTTTGCCTAGGTAATATTGCTGTCCTATGTTGAAACATGTTTCCGTTTCCGGTTCGTATTGCTTCAAGGCGACGTCTTGCTTAGTTGTCATTGGGAATGCATGACAAACATCTGTCGCTTGTATGCATTGCCTGCGCCCTTTATGTTGCACGTTTTGTATTTTGCTCTAATTATGGCACGTGTTCGAGCTTTTATGGCTAATCTGTAAAAGAAGAAATTAGTAAACCATTAATAATACGAATACGTCTGCGTAGGGTATGTATGTATGATGATGACATCAGACGCCATAGGACGACGAGTAAGGTCTAAGTAAATTAATGACTATATTAAGTAATAAGTATGTTGTAATTTCAGCCGGAAAATGCTCTCACCAGCATCTAGGTGAAGCACAAGAATTCAATTTGTCCAAATGCCTTTAAAAAGAGTGTCAGAATATGTAATACGTAATATTGAGTCGCTTAAATAGTTTATAAACGCTTTTTTATTTTATTAACGTATTAACGCCCAAAAGTTAATAAAACGCTACTTTATAATCGTATAAATGGCTGCTATCCTTTTTTTGTTTAATTTTTTTGGTTGGTTCAAAATTTGAAATGGCCAAAAATGCTTCACTAAAATCTTGCTGTTCTGGATCAGACCGGATGGATAGACCAATACGAAATTCTAGTCAAATTTTTTAACTTTATTTGTTTTAAAACAAATAAAATGGTTTTAAAAAGTATGTAGTCTTTGATTGAGTTTAAAATTTTACCAAATTTGCGCATGAGTCTCAAAAACAGTAAAATAAAATAAATGATATTGGACCTAAAAAAACGTCAATAGTCTAGGCAGTCTGTTACTCTTCAACTTAATACTTCACATATGCAAACTCAAGCAATGTTTCGTATATGTAGATCGTTAAATAAGTAGCGACCTTGTCGGTAGCACACATATATGGTACCGTTGAGCCGATCTCCACTGACGGCGAAACGTGCGTCTAAGAGACGGTAATGTGTTTGCTTAACTTCGTTGACTTTCTTTTCCTTTTCCATATGAGACACAACAACTAACCTGATCTAATTAGCTTGGGGAGTAATTAATTAACTCTTTCAAAAAAAAAAACAACAACAGATGATCATAACAAAACAAAGAATGTAAATTGTGAAGTTATACACAAATAAAAATAACATAAATCGAAATTTTCTTCTAAATAATTTTATAATTTTTTTTTAACTGTTTGATGTCGCCGATTAATATTGTGGATTTGATAAAGTTTTAATTGGTAAAGTTTTAAAAAGTCGAAAAATAAATAAAATTTAAATTTTTTAAAAAAATATATATAAATTTTCTAAAAAAAAATATACATACATTTTTTTTTAAAAAAAATATACATACATTTTTTTTTAAAAAAAATATCATAATTTTTTTTTAAAAAAAGTATAATTTAAAATTTGGCAGCATAATATTGACCGTAGTGTTCTCTTTCATATGAGAACAATTTCGTACAAATTGGTCCACCTGTTCCAGAACATTAAGATTTTTGATTTTATTTGCTGTTTTTGGTCAATTCCAATTATTTTGTGTGTTGTGTTTTTAAGCTAATTCGACCTAAATTATGTTGTAAATAAATTTCTGTTTTATTTACATGTACCCAACGTTTCGTCAGTTATTTGTTGACATCCTCAGGGGCTCCGTATATTTAAATAAAACATATATTCACAATTTGCACATACTTTTACATTCTCAACTGCATATTAAACTTTCATATTAAACTCGTAAAGTCTAAAAATGCATTTTCTGGCCATTTAAAATTTTGCCTCAAAAAAATAAAAGTACTTGGTAGCGACATCAATACTGTTACACACTTTAAATGCTGTAAAATAAAAAGTACTGCATGTTTTTGGACCAAATATTTTTTAATATATTTATTGATGTATATTGTATCCAAAAAGAATATCCTTATTCGAAATGACCGCCTTTTGCCTTTACACACGCCTTAAGTCGCACCGGCCAATCGTCAATAGCTGTACGAACCTCGTCCATTGGAAAATTGGCCACAGCTCGAACCAAAGCAGTCTTAAGAGATCCAATGTTAGGGGTATCTTTTGTAACAAACCGTGTCCTCTAAAACCGTCCACAATTTGTAATCCACTGGGTTCAAATCTGGACTGCCTGAGGGCCATTCTTCAGAGAAAATGAACGCTGGAAAATTGTTTCGAAGCCAGGCTTGGGACGTTTTAGCCTTATGGGCCGGCGCAGAATCCTGCTGGAAAGTCCATGGCTGGTTTCGGAACAGGGAATTATTAAGAGGCTTCACAACAGCTTCCAAAACGGTTTCTGGGTAAACTTTGGCCGATTTTTTGACTCCTTGTTCGCAGAAATGCAGGTCAGTGACCCCATCGTCACCCCACCAAAGCATGGCTGAAGCTGGGTGATGACCCTTTTCCACCCTTGGGTTCAGTTCAGATGCTTCCTTAGATGACCGCGCATTTAGCTTATTAAATTTTTCCTGAATGGTAAAAATTTTTTCATCGGTGAACAAAATTTTTCTGTGCCAGTTATCAGCGTGCTTCACCAAAAGACGTTTGCATTATTCAATCCAATTTTTTTTTAAGGCTGCAGTCAATAAATGTCCGGTACGTCGTTTGAAAGCCCCAGGTCAATATCTTTTTTAATAATTCGACTTATGGGCTTTTGCGTGATATTCATCTCACGGGCCATGATTTTCTTTTTTTCGGAGCGGATTTCTGTGAATTCTTGATTTAACGGCTTTGATGACATGCGGTGTTCGAACAGAGCGTGGGTGGATCAGCGGCGGTCTTTTACATCTCCAGTCTCCTCAAACAGTTTTATGCATCGGTAGACAAACATGCGGCTAATCCCTAGTTGCTGGAGCGTTTTGAAAATATCGCTTTTTTCATTTCACACTTGAAAAGCGCTATTACAGCGATACGATTCTCATTATCTAACCACTCCGTGATGAAAGTTGAAACAATTTTAAAATCCCGTTACAGACTAATGCTATTAAGGTTAGCTTTCAAAACCCATATGACATTAACGGGGTATGTTCAGTTCTACTATTGAATTGGGTGTGTTCAATGTTGTAACAGTATTTATGTCCCTACTAAATAATATCTTAAACCGTCCGTAAATGAACATTTTATACTTCATCGATTTTCAGTCTGCCGAATGTAAAACTAGAAAGCATTAAAAAAAGACTAACGCAAGGCGTGGCCAACTGAAAGACACCCTGTACTATCGTGGCTCTATCTGGAGCTTGAGCATGTTTCTTCTAAAGCTAAAAGAACATATTTTCTAAGGCTATATTAATCACATGAATAATTATAGGTAGCACTTAAAGCACTATGCTTAATTTGAGCTAGATTAGGTGTACATATTTACAGTCCTCTACATCCCATTAAGGAACAAGAGAAAACTTCTCTCAATCAGTAAGCTGAGTACAATGTAATTCTTACATTTACTGACTGGGACCTACTGTTTTCGAATGGCTAATGCATTTTTATAGAGACGTTTTGACATGACTTAGAGAATAAATCTTTTACGTGTAGAGTACGTGGCATTAACAAAGAGGTTCGAAGAAAAAAATGTTAGATGTTCTTATCCGGAGTTGGAGCTGGGATTTCTTGAATGAGATTCGTGCACAAACGCAGAAAAAAGATATGGTTTCTATAGGGTCACCGCAACAATAATATATAATAACCATAGTATTCTTTTCTGAATTTTATTTTGGCAACTGTATGATTGCGGCAATAATAATATTGTTGAAATGTAACAATACTATTTTTGCTCAATTTAGAAATAAAAAAATATGGTTAAAGCAACCATGTAGAAATTGTTAGTGCGTCAAAGGTATTGTTATTAAAGATTTGCGTTAACAATAATAAGATTACGGAAATCATACTGTATGGTTTAGACTATGAACAAAGCATAACAGGTTTTAAAGACTATGTGTGTGTGCTTTTTTTGGTATACCAAAAAAACATACACACACACGATGCAGTGCATGGTTCGTGTCCATTTTAAAAAACACCAACAATCGGAAGTTAGTTCAAGGGATTTTTATTGTGTTTACTCTGTTCGGTGAAATACTCTACTGCCGACTGGTTCTCGTTTATTTAAAATCTGGCTGCACTTAAGTATACTTTATAGCCATTGATCATGGTTTAATCACATTCGTTACTTGCGGTCTACGGATGGTGAAGTAGCATTCACCCCTGCTGGTAAGTAAAAGTATTTTCGACTGCCGTTGGAATATATATATTTTTGTTTCTTGAATGAAATGTTCAATAAAAACGGCCTCAAATGTGGCTATGAACTATTTGTAATACAATTTAAAATAACTAGTTAAAATAAATTTAAAATAACTAACTCTATTTTTGAATAAGAGTATTGCCCAATCTTTATAAATAATTTTGGGGATCATAGTATGGTTGAGTGTGAATCAAACTATTGTTGTGAGGATCAAACTATGGTTGTATGAGAAACATAATATTGTATAAGGATCATAATATGGTTGTGGTGATAATAGTATGGTTGAGTGTGAATCAAACTATTGTTGTGAGGATCATAATATGGTTGTAGAGATCATAGTATGGTTATGTGTGAATCATACTATTGTTGTGAGGATCATAATATTGGTGTGCCACAAACATTTACCCAACAATAGTATGATCCTCTTCGAATATTGTCACCCCAACCATACTTTTTTTCTGCGTGCACTAATCATCACACCACAGCGGACTATAATGCTCTATGCACAATTAAAACAATTTCGATTTTGACAAGTGGCTGTCAGTGCGTCAGGTCTGCATAAGAGGTGGTTATGAGTGCCTTCTAGATAGCACGAACCGCAAATGACCATATTTAAATTGTACTTTCTTGATATGAAACTATTTTCATACGTTCGTTGTTAGCATTAAACCAAACAAAATTTAGACGGTTCATATTTGCGACCTAGACTTGGATTACTATGCTAGAACGACAAACAATCAATACATTAATCAAACATAGCCCATTTTTAGTTTGCATCGGCCTTAACTGAAAATGAAATTTTATACTAAGGATAACTACAAGTACAATAGATAGATAAACGCCGAAACATTATTTAAACATAGCCCATTGTTAGTTCGAATCGGCTTTACTGGAAACTAAAATCACGTACTGAGTTTCGTCGAGATCGGTTCAAATATACGATATAAATATAATTGCATTACTTTGTTTATTGGTACTGTTTGGCATTTTTCTGCAGCTAATTTAATTATCAAACAATGTAAATATAAAATAGCAAAAATGTGGTCATTGCTTCTAAAAACGTTCTAGTTTAATTGATTCAAATGAACTTTTAATTAAGTCTTTCACTTTGAAAATGTATTAATCCATATAGCTCTTCACTGACCGTAAGGACGTAGGTGACAAGCACCATAAAAAAACTCACCCTGATACACACTTTCATGACAGCCCAAAGATTAAATGTTATTTTGAACCATAATGCTTTATTTGTATGTCATAAAAGGAATAGACAACACATGAAAGGACTGGACTGAATTATAAATTAATCTAGACACACACAAGGCGTCTTAATGGAACAACGCTCTGCAATTGGTGTACACATATTCATGCCACATTCCACTTTGTAATAAGAGCCTGATTTCATTAAGTTTGCTGCTCTTAACAGATTTAGTGAATCTTGTGTCTAAATGAAATTAAGCCAAATGAGGCCTTACGAAATGTATATAACAGAGTGCGCTTATATGTTTTTGTTGGTACTGGAATTTTTGAATAAATGCATTTTTTTGATACATTTCATACCATCCACCTTAGGAAGGAGTGTAAACTAAATTTGCTATGCGTTTGCAACACCTTGAAATATGTTGAACATGTTTGATTCCACTTCACTTTTAAATTCCTTATCTTGTTTACTTTTTTAAGGACTTTTAATTTGCAAAGGATTAACTAGCTTCAACAAATTTATATGGGTATTAACTGAAAGAGAAGAATCTTTGTTAATTGATAACATTCGCTGTATTTACTTATCATGATTAATAGATTGGAAGAAGATTGGGGCATTTCAAACGATGATAGGGTGGGGCATTTTAATTTTAAATTTGAACTACCGATTACTTTGACTTTCAAAGGTAGCATAACATTCATTGTCATTTTTATTTTCAAGTTTATGTTTGACATTTGCAAAATGGCATCTATACGCTCGAACAAAATTGGGAAATATTTAAAACTTACTTCCAAAGAACTGAGTCTTTAACGCATACCATTAGAAATTTAAGTGGAAAGTTTTCGAGATGAGATCGGCCGTCAGTTCAGTTTGAGTCAATTTGTGAAGCAAGTTCATGAAAATGGATCGTTATTGAACAAACCAACCCGAGTTCGTTCTGGTCCAGTGCATTCAATCAAATCCTTGCTGCTGTGGCTGAGAATATCCAAGAGCATCCATCAACATCTACTCGTCATCGATCTCAAGAAGTAAACATTTCTCGAACTTCTTTGAGAAGAATAAAGACCTCGGTATGAAGGTCTAAGAACTAGTGCCATATAACCAAACTATGCATTTTCGCTTCGTCCAATCTGCTAAAGATTTTTTGGCAGGCAATCAAGAATTTTACTGAAAAATCGTGTTTTCAGATGAAGCTCTTTTTTATCTCGGTGGCTTTGTCAATAAGCAAAAGTGTTGCATATGTGACGCGCAAAATAGAAAGGGCCGTAAGGTTAAAAACCAGTTTTGTTCCGGAGAGTCATTTTAAGAATCAGGTCCCTTTCTATTTGCGCTTAGAATCGTCGACTTCACTTTCATAAAACGCGCATATCTCTGGGAGGGAACACTTTTGGGGTATGGGATCGGTCTCATTCGGTGCTCAGATGTTGTCCACATCAAAAAAAGAAAAAAAGGAAAATTGATTTTTTATAATTGATTTTAGGTCGCTTTCTCTATGCGCTGTCACATATGAGGTTCAGAGAAGCCACACGTGACTACTTCGGAAGTGAGCAAGGAGCCGCCGCTACCGTCATCGGTGAGTGTGACCGCGCTATGCTCAACGAATTTTTGTTCCCAATAATCAAGAGAATGACCTGGACGACATTTGGTTATAATAAGAAGGAACCGCATGTCACACAGCCAACGCAACCATCGATATTTTTCGCACTGTTTTTGAAAATCGAATAATCTGCTGAAATTGCGATGTCAATTGGCCGCCGCGGAGCTGTGATTTGAGCACTATGGATTTTTTTCTGCGGTAAGCCATTAGGGATAAATGTTACGTAAAATCGAAGTTGCCGCTGAAGAGATTCGACCCGAAACAATCAAAAATGTACTGAAAATTGGGTTGGTCGGATGAGGTACAGCCAAGCCAGTTGTGTTCTATTATTAAATAACAAAGTTTGACCTTTTCAATATAACCAGAAATTTGAAAAAATTATCAATATTTTGTTGTGCAGTCGATTCAAATTTTAAATGGCCCACCCGTAATAGAAAAATCAATTTTTTTGCCTAATATCTTATATGAATAATAATAGTATTTTTAGTAAAAACAATTTTCTCTGTAAAGATATTTTCTCCTCTTTTTCGCACTTCATCGAGAAATGCATGGTTGTCTGTACACACAGGGAAAATATATGGTCACGGCAACAATAATATGTTCTCGGCAATAATAGCATGTTCGTCGCAAACATAGTATTGTTTTTTGAGTTTCATTTTGACAAAAGAAAGATTGCGCCAATATTAGAAAAGTTGAAGTGTAATAATATTATAAAGGGTGTTTTTTATTGAGGTATAGAACTTCGAATTGAAGTAAAACACAAGAAAATCGTTTTAATGTCCATCAATTTGGCTTTATTGGAAGGATAATTTTATGCCATTAATGTTTAAATATGATTTCGGGCATGTGGCCGCCGCGGCTGGCTCGAATAAAGCCAATTCTACAGGTCCAATTTTCAACCACTTTTTCGAGCATATGGAGCCGTATGTTGGCAATAACGCCACTAATGTTGGCTTCCAAGTCCCCTAACGTGTTTCTGGTTTGTTGGCGTAGACGAGCGACTTCACATATCCCCATAGAAAATAATCCAATGGTCCATGTTAACCGATCCATGGTTAACCGAATTAATTGCTCTGATGGACGATTATGTCGACCACAAAATGGACGGAGCTTGCGGTGAACTTCGCGAACTGAACCATTACTTTCGAAATAAATTTGCACGATTTGCAAGCGTTGTTCTTTTGTCAACCTGTTCATGATGAAATGGCAAACCAAACTAAATATTAATCACTTGACAGCTGACAAAATGGCCGCCAGTTAAAAAAGTGATGCCAACTTAAAGTTCTATACCCCAATAAAAAACACCCCTTAATTGTTAAATTAAGAAAGGAAAACCATATAAATATGGTTGGTGCGAAAAAACGTACTGTTTTTGGGTCTTATGTCAACAATAATATCATAGCGGCAATCATACCATAGGATTGTGACTATAAACTAAGCATAACAGTTTTTATAGACCAGCGATATATACAATAAAAACATACACGCACGATGCATTTAATTGTAGTTGTTCATTATAAAAAACAACAACAACACAAACCTATGCGAAATCAGAAGGCAATGCGAGGGATTTTTATTGTGTTTACTTTGTTAGGTGAAATACTCTACAGCCGGCTGTTACTCGTTTATGTAGTTAGAATCTGTCTGCACTTAAATGTACAGCCATTATTCTTGGTTTAATCACATTCGTTGCTTGGGGTCTAAAGATGATGAAGTAGCTTTCACCGAAACTGCAGTGACCAGGGATGCCAATTTTACCGTTTTATCGTCGTTTTGACTATTTTCAAACTAAAATTTGACCAAACGACAATTGACGACATTTCAGGATAAAAACGTCGAAAATTACGATTTTTAACTAAATCGTTATATGAAATAAAGAGAAATTTATATATAATTTGCAAATGTTTATCATGACAATCTTTAGGATTCGATATATTCGTAGTTAGGAAAAGTAAGGTATTCACGTGTTTTTGCAATTGATTGACATTTTAGCCAGACCAAGAAAAGATTTTTTTCGTGCCTCTAAAATATGGTTTTTTATTACCATTTTTATTTACTTATATTCAAATTAATGCAATAATTAGCTCATATAGTTCGAAAAAAGAGTGTGGGGTAGGTCGGCATAATAAACACAAAATAGGTCTTCTTTCACCAGCACGCAGAGAAAAGATATGGTTCCTATATGGTCACGGCAACAATAGTATGTTCTCTGCAATAAAAGTATGGTCGTCGCAACCATAGTATTGTTTATTGAATTTCAATTTGACAATAGTATGATTGCGGCAATAATAATATTGTTGAAATGTAACAATAGTAGTGTTGCCAAATTTTAAAATGAAAATATGGTTGTAGCAACAATATAAATATGGTTGGTGGAACAAAATTATTGTTTTCATGGCTTTTATGTTAACAATAGCATGATTACGGCATTCATACCGGGAAAATTGTACTTTTTTTAATTTGACAATGTTATTTTTAGGAATCTTACGCAATAATAATAAAAATAATTAAATTTTTTCCAAACAAACTACGAATTAGTATAACTGAAATATTTTTAATAAATAATTTTTTTACTGTTCAATAAATCACTCCTATTACTACACAACTTTCTTAATAAAATTCTCTATTGTTAAATAACAACTTTACTCAATCTTTACAAAAAATGTTGGGGATCATAGTATGATTGTGTGTAAGTCATACTATGGTTGTGAGGATCATACTATGGTTGTACGTTAGACATACTGTGAATAATAATATGATTGTAGGGATCATAGTATGGTTGTGTTTGAATAATTCTATTGCTGTGAGGACCATAATATTGTTATGGGGATCATAGTATGGTTGTGTGTGAACCATACTATTGTTGTGATGATCATAGTATGGTTGTGTGTGAACCTTACTATTGTTGTGATGATCATAATATTGTTATGCCATAACCATATAACCAACAATAGTATGATGCTCTTCGAATATTGTTACCCCAACCATACTTATTTTCTGCGTGAGGACAAAGCATTTTTTACAAGTGCTTTTGTGTATGTAAATTAGTCGCTGACTGATGTCCCCATTTGAGAAACAGCTAGAACGGTGATCATACAGCTTGCGAGAGTAGTCACTCGTAAATACTCGTAAAGTTATTTTCATATGTGAAAATTGCTTAACTTGTAAGCCCAAAACACTTTGACTTAGTCTCTGTGAAATTTTATTTAAATCGAACCATCAAGCTGGAAGTGCAAGCTTTATCTCCAAATTATTTTCGAATTTCGTATACACGTTTCATGCCTACGTATACAAAACAAGTAAACACTTATGTATCTAAATTAAATCATTAAGTACAAAGTCATTTCAAGTTCAATAAAATTGTCAATTATTCGTACAAAATCCCCATCAAGTTGAACAACTTTAATTAGTTTGTCAACGCCACTTAATTTATCTCCAACTTTATCGCCGAACGCCGTCTACACTAGAACTGCCTCACACGTATGATTTATTTCCAGGACATTTAATCAATTTTACGTGAGGAACGGAACAGCATAGAAACTTTTTACGAACAACAGCAACTCTAAGACAACAAATTTTGTACTAAAACAATTTATAAAGAATCCACATTAAATATTAAATACTCAGCACACTTTTCTAAATGAAAGAAAAAAGAGAAGAAGAAGAGGCAAAAAAAAACAACCGATGATAAACGAAAAACAGTTAACACAAAACTGACATCATGTACGAAAGTTGTACATTAAAGCTGCCAGAGGAGAGTGAAGAAAAAAGCAAACGACACAAAAAATAAGTGGACAATTTAAGTTCGGCCGAACCGAAGCTTATAAACTCTTTATAATGGTGTAAGATCGGTATACCTACTAATCGCAGGTCAAGAAAGCTCTAAAATATCTAAATGACACTTTGTGTAGAGCTGGAATAAACATTATAGGTACCAAATTCTTTCTACGTATAAAAATGTTTTGGGTTGTGCCACGCCCCCTGTACCATCTACTTATAATATATGCCCCATCTAATATAAAATAAACATGTCGCACCGATGATAGTGATGATAGGCGAAAATCAACAAAAAATACGAAAACTATGGTGGACAGACATAAAACTTACAACGGTCAAATCGCTCTCTAGCCCTGAAAGAAAGGACGATCGGATAGCCTCCACGATTGGCTACAGAATCGTGACACATCTGAAGCGGTGCGCTTACCCAACAATTTTGTCAATTTCTATCGATGGAATATATATAAATAGAACAATTATACTCGTAAGTAAATGCTCTTTAGGTTCTGGGCATGAAAATACAATGTGACGCTCGTCGAGCTAGTACTGTATTCGAAGTATCGAAAGAATTGAGAGCATAGGTTTTTGAAGCGGTGCAAGAAATATTTCACTCCTTCTGATCTTTTTAATATCTTTTTAGCTTACATCAGGCCAAAGACGGAATACAACTCTCATATATGTACAGGTGCACCAAAATCATCCTTAGAGCTTCTTGACAGTGTTCAAAGGAGAGCGATGGTACTGATAGGCTACAGTGGGGTATACAACTCTATTGTTTCCCTTGAGCATCGTCGGAATGATGTGTGCTCAGCAGACATCCTTCGTTTTTTTCCTGACGTAAGGATGTTTGGCAGGGATACCCGACTCTTTAAGAATTCACACCCGGCAAATGTGTTCCCCCCTATTTGCGACATTAAGAAGTTCAAGGCAAGTGTCCGATCCTTTAGTTTCTACTCGCCAAGTCAATGCACTGCATGTATCAGTACAGGGGGCATCCCCTAGGTTATTAAAAAAAAACGAAACTCATGTAGTTCTCAATGCCTAAGTAATGGGAGAGTGGTACCGCTACTGAGCCCAGGCAACGACGACCAATTTTATTGCTGTCTTGCCTTGTCTGTCTGATCAAACACCTTCCATGTACTGATCATCAGCATGGGTTCAGCAAGAAGCACTGTAAAATAATTAACGGTCGGTCCTCTTAAAAAAAAATTGAACCAGTCACATCCTAGATTTAAAGATTTTCTAGAGACGATTTCGGGAATACAAACATTTTCAGTGCACCCTGCATACCGCCCATTTGGTTTTTTTTTTATCCTGCGTTACCATTTTAAAGTCCGATCGCACCGTGCTGCATACCGATCGTTACGTGTTGCATACCGTAGCGGCCTTAACCAAAACAAGACACAGGATGGTCTTCGTGGCACGTGACCTTACCAATCATGCCACTTTATTAAAGGAAATTGCAGTCACGTCGCTCACGCCTAGTTTGAAATTTTGAGGCGTAAACTATATACTTATGTGGTCGCCGGTCATATGAAGAATTTAGAGACAGTTAGTCGAAGCCCCGTAGAGTTATACAGGGAGTTCTTTTGGGCTGGGTAATACCTTCGGCACTGTTAAACCTGTACTTTTTTTTTAATATTTTTTTATTTTTTTTTAATTAGCCAACACTCAGGGGTTTTCCCCTATACATGCAATGCATTGCGTTGGTCGTTGGAAAGCAAGGGATCGAAGGGGGGAAAGAGGGAGTAATGTTTATTGACATTCGCCTTGAATTTCTGGATGTCGTAATTGGTGGGAAATACATTTGCCGGAAGTCGATTCCACATACGGACAGTACGGGCGAAAAACGAATTCGATCTGTAGTGTATAGTGCGGTCAACCGGCCAATCGATAACAAATGGGTGTGAATTTCTGGAAAGTCGTGTATCCCCGCCGAACATCCTCACGTCAGGAATAAGGCCACGAATGTCTGAAGAACACACACCATGGAAGTAGCGATAGAACAGCGACACACAGCATACATTCCGACGATGCTCCAGGGACACAATAGAGTTGGATACCCTACTGTTTCCTATCAACACCATCGCTCTCCTTTGAACACGGTCCAGAAGCTCCAAGGATGATTTTGGAGCACCTGCCCATAAATGGGAGTTGTATTCCATCATAGGTTTTGCTGGTCCCTAATGTGAAAGTCAATAACGTCAATGTTCCGACAACAAACTTAAATCCTTTAGAGTCACATAGGACAATATTTTCCTAGCCTCTGTAATCGCTACAGCTATCTGCGATAGGTCAACAATTAGGAACAAGGTCCCCAAGTCACTCGCCCGCAGGAGCTGACACTAAAACCTTGTTGACATCTTACGTAGGGATAGGTCGGTCTGTGAACTATGCAGCGCCAGAGTCATTGCCGATTGTGAGTATGGATAGTGGAAGAAAATTCAGACCCGCCGCTGAAGACATCAACAGGATGTCTCCTCATGTCTTTTGAACACCATCTACATGAGGAGACCATGTGCAGACGCAATTTCTTGTTATCAAAGCAGTATTTGTTTGGATGTCTTTACAGTAGTCATCCTAACCTGACCCAGGCAGGCCAGGTAAGACCTTCATGACCTAGAAAAAGAGGTCCAGCGCTTTAATAAAGAGAGCTTTTAGATCTACCTTAACTACCAATCAAGTCTAAACAACATCAACACTGGTGAAGTCGAGGCTGCAGTGTCTAGCTACAACATCAATTTATTCTTGGGCAACATCCCACGGAGATTTCACAAGAGAAGAAAACGCTACCTAGTCCCGGACTTATGTGGCGGATGTCATCAGGAAGCACATGCCTATTCAGTTGACATCCAAGTTTCTTTGAACACATCCCGTCGAAACGGCGCTGTTCCTTAACCTGTATATGGTAGAAGATTCCATAGGGACGTCGAAGACTTATACGAGGATCGCTATTTATATTTTGGGTCCTGCAAAAAAATCCTTTTTCATTGGAAATGTTTTTGTTTTGTTTTTAAAAATATTTTCCATGAAGATCAATAAACTTTTGCATGCTCTCAAGCAAATCTTCGAAGCACTTCTTTTTATTCCGATTCCAAAAATTGTTTTTGAACGTTTTACTAGCTGCTTTGAGATTCGGAAAATGTTGACACGATGGTTTTTTCTGGATGTGAGGGAATAAAAAGAAGTCAGGGCTTTACGGTGGATGACCGAACAATTCGACATCTTGAGTGGTCAAACAACCCAATGCTTCAGCTGATGTATGCGAGCTCGCATTGTAGTGATGCAAAATGATCCGTCTTCTCTTTGTTTTTCCGCAATTCTTCAAACACTCTTGGCAAACAGATGTTTGTGTTCCACTCAGAAGTAACCTCCTACGTTCCGCTAAAGGTAATGCGCAGGGATGCAAACCGAACTGAACCTGAACCGGTTTCAAACCGAACTATTTAATTTTTAATAATTGTGAACCGCAAACCTAACGTATATGAAAAAGAATGTCGAGCCGAACAAAAAACCAAAATATTTAAATACTCGTTATTCGGTTCACAAAGAAACAAATGGACAAATTAAATTCGGCCTGTCGTACCATCATAGGTCCAATATGAAAAATTGTTTAACCTTTAACCCGTATTAGTGGGTAAAAATTGCCCAAACCAATTTTATTGGCGTATAGTTTTTGATCGGTTCGTTACTTCTTCTTAAAACTTCTTGACTTTAATTATTTAACAAAAACTTTATTTCAGAGTGTTAGTTCTTTTTGTAGGTCTTCTTGAATGGGACATATGAAAAAAGTTCCTAATACTGAACTTATGGGTCAAATTTGCCCAATGCATTTGTAATCAACAAGCTCTATGAAAACAACGTTATTCACAAGCATGGTTTACGCATTTGAACCTAAATATTTGTTGCTTTAAGTTGGTATTTAAATACTTAAATATAGGGTGATCCATCTAGAGGTATTTTTTCAGAATAAAAAAAATATAAAAATTGAAATATAATGAATATAATTTTCTTCAAATGTAGGCCGCAACTACGCCTCAGGGTTTTCATTCTGAGGATCCAATTTTGGATGACTCGTTCGAGCATTTCGACCGGTATGGCTTTAAAGACACGCATAATGTTGGCTTTAAAAACCTGAATCGTAGCTGGTTTCTCAGCATAGACTTTGGACTTTACGTAACACCAAAGAAAAATGTCTAAAGATGTGATATCACTCGATCGAGGCGGCCAACTCACCTGTCCAAAACTTTAAATGAGCTGCTTTTCTAAACGACCTCTCAATAGATCCATTGTTTGAGGAGCTGTTTGGCAAGTGTCACCGTCCTATTGAAACCAGATGTCGTCAAGATTACAGGCTTCAATTTCAGGTAGCATAAAAATCGATATCATGGCGCGATATCGAGCACCATTCATGGTTACGCTCCGGTCATCATCATTTTTGAACAAATATGCACCGATGATTCCATCAGCTTATAAGCAATTTTACCCCAGTACCCTCTAACCACTAATCCGGAAATTTTCAAACTGCTGCCATTTCGCCCCTTTTGCATTTTCGGGCAAGGTCGTTGATGGACATATTTTCATGAAATGAGCCAAGGAATACGTTGGTAAAATGTGTCCAGTCGTGAATGAATCACCCTGTATAATATTTGTAGGTTTTGCAAACGTAATGACAAACTGAATATATTCTCCATCGTATGATAGATGAATACGAATGAAACTAAACTTAAAGTGAGATATTGCGATGCCTTAGATAAGATAAAGCTCAAGGGCTACATGCTCCCGCAAAAAAAGAACTCCTTAAAAAGAAACACAAGTGAGATCCCACATAAATTAAGTTATGGAAGGACAACTGAATAACAATAAAAAAGAAACACATCCCAACTTAAGGAAAGTGAAAGCAAAGCAAACAATGGCAAAAAAGGAAAGGAACAACCAGGATTTTTGATTCGCCATGAACAATTGTGTAGAGCCTTTAAGAGCAAAGCAACAGCAGAAAGGACTACAAGCTGTTTAAATGGCCTCCAACCCAACTGTTTCGCTGTCTGTCCGTCCATTTGTCGGTCTGTCCATGCATCTGTCCGTGGTGTTTGTCTATGACATTGACCATTGACTCATAAACACGGCTAGTTGTAGGTGGTCGTTATTTTTTCGTAACAGACACTTTTTTTATTCGAAAGCTTAACACTTTGTGCATTGTATTTTCTAGAGTAATAAGGGGGAGGGGGATGTGGGCCAATGAAATAAAAACAATGGCAACGACAGCCGTTTCATGTAGCAGCGTCAGTTTTGCACTTGATTGGTTTCCATTTAACGCCCGCTTACATGGTCAATTGTGGCCTACGGTCGGTCTGTGATATGGGTTATGCTGCTTTAGGAAAGATCTTTGAAAAGGGTTGGTCATTCTACTGGCAGTCGGAATATATTACAGGTAATAAAATAAATACTTACATACTATATTTACTATACTATATACTATATTTGATTTCAGTATCTCATGGTTATATTTTTTTATTTCTTTTGCCATTGAGGCCATAAACAAATCGTAGTTGTAGCTTGTCAAAGTTTGGTCGAAAATTTCAGATTTCTGCAGGAAATTAATTTAAAACCGTCTGCGTCACATTAGTGAGATTGTGTTTTTTTTTTTCGTCCAACATGACCTATGAGTGAACATTTGTTATAAACTTAAGTTAACTTTTTTATCTGTTTTTGTACTCTTGTAAAAGTGTGTACAAAAATAAAAAAAACATTCTTTTTTGTGGTATTGTGGTAACCCAGTGAACATTTGTGGTAGGAGTTTTGTCTGACACCTATAACT
Organism: Hydrotaea diabolus; assembly: GCA_963513945.1. Taxonomy (NCBI): domain Eukaryota; kingdom Metazoa; phylum Arthropoda; class Insecta; order Diptera; family Muscidae; genus Hydrotaea; species Hydrotaea diabolus. The sequence continues at coordinate 171,150,087 of OY740718.1, forward strand.
TTACGAAGTGATATATTTAATGCTAACAGATCGATGCTAAAGGCTGAAGCGTGGTAGTTTGCTTTTTGCACTGTAGGCTGCGGCGGCATTGATGGTCGAAGAGAGTGTATCTGGCTTATAGTGGCTGACAGGAGATTTATTCGTCTGCCTTTCAGTTGCAATCATGAAGAGATTAGTTGAAGCGTATTTTTCAAATGCGTTCTCAATCATTGTAGTGTAGCGTGATTTTCGTTTACAATTCGCTGTTCCGCCACGCGTACGTGGGGGAATTGTAAATTGGGCAACTTTATTGAGAACAGCAGGGAATGTGTCATGTGTACGAAGAGGACCTCAGAGAAGGATTACAACATCGCAAAACATCGAGAGAGTTAGAGCAACAGTACTGCAATCTGTGAACTCCGCACGGTACTTGACTATGATACAGGATATTTTTCAGCCGGCTCTTAAGGCAATGCAATAAGAGGATACATGGTTCTAACAGGTTGGTGCCACTGCATAGACAGCCTGGACGGCTTATCTCTTTGAGGGGTGATTTGAACTGGTCGGCACGCTCACCAGACTTAGCTCCTGATACGATCCCATACATCCAAAGTATAGTCCACGTAACTAATTATGTTACCAAACAAGAAAATTTGGTTCCACAAACCCATTTTATTTTCCAAGCAACAATATTATGATCCTCTTAATCATATTTTGATCAAACTCAACAACATTATGATCCACGCAACTATATTATGATACCACTCAGCCATATTATGATTCTCCACAAACATTTTACGAACAAGGCATCTTTATTAAGATACCACTAAGCCATATTATGAGCTACGCCATAATATTATGCGTACTGTCAATCCAACCAACCCTGTTATAGGCCATGTACCTATATTAGGATCCAATCAACTTTATTATAGTCCACGCAACTATATTAGGATCCAATCAACCTTATTATAGCCTACGCAACTATATTATGATCCAATCAACCTTATTATAGTCCACGCAACTATATTATGAATCAATCAACCTTATTATAGTCCACGCAACTATATTAGGATCCAATAAACCTTATTATAGTCCACGCAACTGAATTAGGATCCAACCTTATTATAGTCACGCAACTGTATTAGGATCCAATCAACCTTATTATAGTCCACACAACTATATTAGGATTCAATCAACCCTATTACAGTCCACACAACTGTATTAGGATCCAATCAACCTTATTATAGTCCACGCAACTGTATTAGGATCCAATAAACCCTATTATAGTCCACGCAATTGTATTAGGATCCAATCACACACAACTATATTAGGATCCATTCAACCTTATTATGGTCCAAGCAACTGTATTCGGATCCAATCAACCCTATTATAGTCCACGCAATTGTATTAGGATCCAATCAACCTTATTATATTCCACCCAACTGTATAAGGATCCAATCAACCGTACTATAGTCCACGCAACTATATTAGGATCCAATCAACCTTATTATGATCCACGCAACCATATTAGGATCCACTCAACACTATAATTTTCGAATTTTATCTCATTAAGATAACTCTTAATCATGTCATATGATCTACACAAGCAAATTATTATCCCACTCAACAATATTATGATCTACGCTACCATATTGTGATACACGCAACCATATTATGATTCTACTCAACTGCATTATAATCCCGAAACTATTAAATGATCCCACACAACTATACTATAAACCCACTTAACCACTTAAAAAACCCCACACAACCATATTATGATCGACGCAAACATATAATGATATCTGCGACCATATTATGATAACTGCCATCAAATTTTTATGTCCACATCTATCTACCATAGTGCGATTATCACAACCATATTTTGATTACAGCAATTATTGTGTGATTCCTGCAATCGAATATTATACCTCATATCTGTAGCTATATTTGAGTAGGAGCTACGCCAAACTGTCGATTTTTTTCTAATGTGTCCAACAGTGCTACCAAGATTTATTGAAAGCTAATTCAATTTTTTATTATTAGATAGGACCACAAATAGAGAATATAACTGCCACACATTTGAAAAGAGCGTGGACCGATTACACACACATTTTATACGGATCAACTTTGGCTAGACCCCAAAAAGTCGAGAATGTTAAAGCGAAAGAGGATGTCTATAATACCGATCAACTCGGAATCACTATCTGTTAGACCGCCGCACTGTGTTGCGGCTAGTGGAAAAGTTACTTTTTTCCGATTATTTTTTTCAGTGTTTTTAATGATGCAATTTTGTCACAGACATTCCAAGTAAACAAAAAACACATAAAGCTCATTTTTATGTTGGCCCGTTGATTTTTAATTGATTTTAGAAGTCAAATATACAAAATTTTCACGAAAAGAGGGGATTTCAGGGCTGTATTCAAAATGATCTCATTTGATTTTGGTGACAGATATTTTGATTCGGAAAAAAATCTGCCTTCGGACAAGTATCTTCTGTAAAAAAAGGAATGTTGTTTGAGACATTTTCATATGCACCTTTTTTAGAACGAAAACCCGACTAAAGGTCCATTTTTTCTTTAAATTTGGGTTAGGTAAGCAATATCTCAAAAGTCCCAGAGAGTCCCAGTTCCAAACCACTACAGAAATGTTACATAATTTGTTTTCAACGAACTGTGAAAAAATCAGCTGCCCATACCTGCCGTCCTGGGAGTTATAGCGATTTTAGTATATCCCTCTCAGTATTTATTCCATAGAAATAGAACGGAAATTCTCGGAATGACTTATTTTTTATTCTACATCTATTCTAGCACTCCACAAAAATGAGCATAACTCTCTTAAAACTGAAGCTATTGACCGGTATCAAATTAAAGCTTTGATTGCCACCTTTCAAATAATTTTGGTTTTTTATAAAATTTTAGAGTTTTTCAACAAATATCGAAAAATCATGAAAATTTGACGTTTATAATTCTTGTTCGGACCACCCTATAATTTATTTAAAAAACTAATCATAGGGTATTTATCAGAAATAAAAGAAGAATTAAAATAAATTTTTTTGTAAATTTTTCGAACAATTTTTTTTACTTTTGTTGAAAATTTGACCCAACAATTTTTTTCGGTGTAAATTTTTTTTTCACTCATTCTGTTTGGGATTTCATTCTGACCAATCTGTAGAAGTTTCTCATCGATACAATTAAAAATACAGTTTAGGCAATATGATTTCCAAAAAATTCCGCTTTCGCAACACTGTGCGCCGGTCCGTCTTCTGTTTTTATCTATGAACAGTTGGGAAAAACGAAACGATCAGGATGAATATTGTGCTTGTTATGTCAAGAACGAACCCGGTTTAATGTAGTCCATATCAAGCATTTTAATATAGTATTATTCATTGTGTCCCTGTTTTGAAACCTGGCAGCACTAAAATACACATAATAAATCCAATACTGCATTCAAATGCATATAGCGTTATGAGCCAAAATTAGACTATAACGGCAAATGGTTTGGAATAACCGCTTCACAAAGGTCCTTCCCGACAGTTTAGAAGTAGCGTACTCAATCCGATGTTGTTCAAATACCGGACAGAAGTAAAACAGAGCAGTATAGGGTGTTAAATTGTCAGCCCTGTCTGACATTACTCTTTTCTGCTTTTTAGGTAATAAAGAAGTATTTTTTAATGTTCAGTTCGTTTGTTTATTTCGGTCTTCTGCTAAAACACATTAAACAGGGATTAAGCGGATTGTGTTCTATTAAAATGTAAAATTCTATTAAATTGTTAAATTTTTTTTAAATGTTAAGCCTTTATAAAAATGTTTACAATCTATTTATTCTAAATCAGTGTTTTAAGATCCCTGGCAAGAGCTGAAGCCCTTTCTGTACAAAATGAATTTTATAAAAATTAATCAGCAATAAATTGGTTTAGACTTGCAAATATTCAGACAATTCAATTGCAAATTTATTGTTATTTTGTTTGTATACGGCACGGGTTAAATTCGTTTCGCATGTTTTTTTAATTGACAACAAAAAAAAGATTTATTTTGTATGTCGCACGTTTAGGCAATAACAATAAATGCTTTGAATTCTCATATAAATTTTGCGGGTAACACTTTGTGTCCAAAGAAAATTCAATGCTGATATTAGTCCTTCTGCTATGGCTTTCCATTTGCGGAGCCAGGGTTTTGGTTTTAACTTTAACAAATTCATATTCGTTTTACACTGGATATATTCGTTGAGACTTGACAACACTACTATATTTCTAATTACAATTGCTTAAATACAAATTAAATTAAGAAAATATGAATTGAAATTAAGAAACGCAGATTAAAATTGAAAAAATTGAAATGAATATTGAAAACGCAAATTGAATTTGAGAAATTTCAAATTGAATTTGAGAAATTACAAATTTATATAAAGAAACTGATATTGAAGAACAAATTATAATTGGATTTATGTTTTTTGTCTTCGTCGAAACATGTGGTCATTACGATGACCCGTAGTTTGCCTAATGAACATAAGAGTTGTGATCAGTACACAAATTGCGATTTCTACTTCCCTTTTATTCGAATTTGTTTTTCAGATAACTTTTTTGTGAAAAAAAGCTGTGGACACTGGACGCTAAAGATTGGGTAAGATAGCAGAGTTTGGGTAAGATACTGTATTAATCTGGATGCTCAAGATTGGTTATGACAATTTGTAAATAAGAAGAGCTTGGAAAACGCTGAGTGAAACAGTTTTCAAAATTAGCTTAGCTAGGAGCATAGACTCACTTTCAATTTGCGTTTTTTAATTTCTATTTTTAGAATTTAAATTTTCTTTTCTTAATTTTAACTTTTTTATCAGTTTCATTCTACTTTTATCAATTTCATTTTGATTTTTCTCAATTAGCGTTGCTCAAATACATTTTCTCAATTTCCATTTACGTCTTTCAATTTGCATTCCTCAATTTTAATTTGAAATTCAAGTAGTAAACTTTAATTAATTAATTTTAATTGGAAATAAAATAGTAAAATTTAAGCTGCCTTATAATAAAACCTTACAAAAAATAACATGTGTACGAATTAAGTTTGGCCATGCCGAAGTTTATATACCCTTCATCACGGGTTACGGTACAATATGGAAACTTTGCCAAGGTGTTTGTGTTTATCATACCAACATCATATATACTAATTTCTATCGTCACATCGGTACTAGTTCACGCATAAAGCATTTCGAAATTTAGGGTTGTATAAACGAGGCCACGCCCTTTTTTCAAATTATCACACAATTTTTGAATTAACTGCCCCTTAATTAGGCCACTAATGCGATTTTTAAAGGGATCACGACATCGCCCTTTTTTCTTTTCTTTCAAATATCATCAACATATCCCAATAGTTTATAAGATATTGTCGTTTTAAGTTCAGGGTTATATGGATGATGCCACGTCTACTGTCCAATATTACCAAAACAAAGTCTATATTAATATTCTAGTCATAAATTTCATTCTGTTACAACGTTATACGAGTAAAGATGAATTTGGCCATTACTTTGAACATAAATTTGCTTTTTAAATGAGGGCCAGGCACCGCCTACTTTTTCTGCAGGTTGTGTTTCGATCATCATGTGTACCAAATATCACTGTCATTTCTCTTATATTTAATGTGATATTGTGTTTTACCTAGCTTTAATAGTGCGACGTGTAGGTGGAATTCTACTGACAGTTAATTTTACGACGATTCAGAATACGATTTATACTTTATGGAGTCTTTGACCGGTTTTCTAATGTAAACGGAATGACAAAGTGAATTTATCCTGAACCTTTGAAGAGAACGATATCGGTACATGTTTTGGAATATCCCCACACAAAGATCCTCTCGATTAATGTTCAGGCATAATACGAATACTATATATTCTTATTGTACATATATAGTATATAGCGAATCATCAGGAACTAGAATTAGTATGACGGTAGTGGTTGGCTTATATGATGTTGGTGTGAAGAGAAACCAACCATGCAAGAAAAGAGACGATGTCAAGCACACTTGAATTAATGTTTATATTGGTCCATGTAATGAACCAATGGGTTTAAAATTAATAATTAAGAAATTCTTTTCCGTAAATTTTGATATTCTATATAAGATTGTGATTAGACAAAAGGGCATGACATTAAGATACACAACCGAATTTTTTGTCAACCAAATATTAGTGTTTGCAAGTACTATCCATGTATTTCATCGCTAAAACCGAATGTTGATTGGCTTCACGGTAATTTCAGTAGCGGGAACTGACACTATCGGTTAAGTAGACAAACTATCGATAACTCTTTTTAATAAACACGATTGTGATAAAGGAATTTGTAAAATTATTGGTTGTTGTTAAAGACTGTTTGGTAAGTTCTCATTGAACTCGGTTGTCATTGCCACGAATATTTTTTAACTGGTCCAACTGATGGCTACTCATTGAACTCGGTTGTCATTGCCACGAATATTTTTTAACTGGTCCAACTGATGGCTATATTGCAAGTATTCGGTAATCGTAACAAAATAAGACATTTTTCTATTTAATTTGTGTACCTACATACAAAGAACAGATTTGTAGCCACAACCGAATTTGTTTGTTAACCGAATGATTGAGGCTGAGTTCATCTAGATTATTCTATCAGTACATTCGAATGTTAGTTGGTGCTCTGCAACGTTCAGTAATTGTTACTGAAGAATTTGCGAATCAAAAAGTCTAAATGCCGCACTTGTTTAACGAAAAAAATTAAAATTTTCAGTATAGGCAAAAAACTGTTTTCTTAAATACTGGAAGTACTCTTAACATAGGCAGAGTCATGTCGAGAAAAAACAGGAAAAGATGATTTTTACTGAATAAATTAGATTAGACGACTTGCTTAGTGCAGTTATAATAGGGCTTTTTTGCTTTTGGTTGTGATGAACGTTAAGACATCATTCGGTTACAACAGCGACTAAATACATTTTATACGTTGCATTGATCAAATTATCAATCAATTTATTATTTATTATCTTGTAGTTTGTCGAATCGAATATCCATTTTGATTATAAGCATTTGGTGAGTGCAACCTAATGTAATTTTTGTAACGGAATTTAAGAAGTTCCAACCGATTTTCAACTACATTTTTTTTGCGTCTATTTTTAAATATTTTTAAGTTATAAGCAGTTTTTTTTTGAAATTTTTAGTTTTTGGAACGATAAATTTATGGAATGGATTTTTTGCACCAAATAGGTATACTCGTAATAGTTCATAAACAAAAAGTTTTGGTTTTGAATGTCCGAACCAACTCTAAAATAAATCTAATTACTCGTATGATATGTTATTTAAATACTAATAATTTTAAACCAATATACTTCCGACTAGTTAAAGGGTAAATGTGACAAAAATACCTCAAATGAATGCTTGGATTCTTGGCTACAGATATGTGATAAGAAATATATACTTCCGTACCAGTCATATTTTTTCACATAATGTTATTTTTTTTATGGGTGAAGAACAAAACTTTTAGATTTCAACGTTTCGCATGGATAGATGATCTGCTAAGCTAAGCAATGATACCCAATCGACCCAAGAATTGTCAAAGATATAACGTCATTTATTGTCAAGCTTTTAAGGACCGTAACTAGGGAAATATTGACAAGTTGTTGTTGCCTTTTAAGAATAAGGAAACTTTTATGGTGAAAATTTTCATCAAGTTTGAGTAAAATCGCTAAAATACAGTTGAGTTTGTTATATACTTAGTAGGGACATAAATACTGTTACAGCATTGAACACACCCATTTCAATAGTAGAACTGAACATACCCCGTTAATGTCATATGGGTTTGGAAAGCTAACCTCAATAGCGTTAGTCTGTTACGGGATTTTAAAATTGTTTCAACTTTCATCATGGAGTGGTCAGATAATGAGAACCGTATTGCCGTAATAGCGCTTTTCAAGTGTGAAATGAAAAAAATGATATTTGCAAAACGCTCCGGCCACTAGGGATTAGCCGCATGTTCGTCTACCGATGCATAAAACTGTTTAAGGAGACTGGAGATGTAAAAGACCGCCACCGGTCGGGCCGCCTACGCTCTGTTCGAACACCGCATGTCATCAAAGCCGTTAAATCAAGAATTCACAGAAATCCGCTCCGAGAACAGAAAATCATGGCCCGTGAGATGAACATCACGCAAAAGTCCATGAGTCGAATCATTAAAAACTAATTGGGACTTGCGGCTTTCAAACGACGTACTGGACATTTATTGACTGCAGCTTTAAAAAAAATAGGATTGAAAAATGCAAACGTTTTTCAATCCTGATAACTTGCACAGAAAAATTTTGTTCACCAATGAAATATTTTTTACCGTTCAGTAAAAATGTAACAAGCAAAATGATAGAGTGTATGCGCGGTCATCTAAGGAAGCATCTGAACTGATCTCAAGGGTGGAAAAGGGTCATCACCCAGCATCAGTCATGGTTTGTTGGGGTGTCTCTTACGATGGGGTCACTGACCTGCATTTCTGCGAACAAGGAGTCAAAACATCGGCCAAAGTTTACGAAGAAACCGTTTTGGAAGCTGTTGTGAAGCCTCTTAACAATTCCCTGTTCCAAAACCAGCCATGGACTTTATAGCCGGCCCATAAGGCCAAAACGTCTCAGGCCTGGCTTCGAAACAATTTGCCAGCGTTCATTCCTCTGAAGAATTGCCCTCAGGCAGTCCAGCTTTGAACCCATTGGATTACAAATTGTGGACGGTTTTAGAGGACAAGGTTTGTCACAAAAGATACCCCAACATTGGATCTCTTAAAACTGCTTTGGTTCGAGCTGTGGCCAATTTTCCAATGAACGAGGTTCGTGCAGCTATTGACAATTGGCCAGTGCGACTTAAGGCATGTGTAAAAGCAAAAGGCGACATTTCGAATAAATAGATTCTTTTTGGATACAATTTGACAAAACATCAATAAATATATTAAAAAATATTTGGTCTAAAACCATTTAGTACTTTTTATTTTACAGCATAAAAAGTGTGTAACAGTATTAATGTACCTACTAAGTATACTTATATTCTGTAAATATTTACGCATTTCTAGTTGTTTATTTATATGGCTGTATCATTTGAAAGTATTGATCCTAACATAAACATGTAAAAAGTTTCATTCCTTTGATCCGACTTACATATAAGTACGAGGGCGTACTTATATGTAAGTCGATCTGGCACCTTCTTCATATAGAAACAGGTGTTCACAAAAGACGCATCCGCGATTTTTTTACAATGGAAAAATTAGAAATGCGTGGTGCCATTAAATATTTACATAAAAAAGGTTTATTGGGACAAGAAATTCATAATGATACGGTGAATGTGTTAGGTGAAAGTGCTCCTTCATATGCAACAGTAAAAAATTGGGTTGCTGAATTTAAACGTGGTCGTACAAGCATTGAAGATGAACCACGTAGTGGACGTCCAAAAACAGCAACAACAACAGAAATTGTAGCCAAAGTGCATGATATGGTATTAAATGATCGACGGATAAAAGTGCGTGAAATAGCTAATATAATGGGCATCTCAAATGATCGAGTCTATTTAATTTTGCATGAAGAAATACAGATGAAAAAGCTTTCTGCAAGATGGGTGCCGCACTTGTTAGCAGTCGACCAACAACGCATAAGAATGAACATTTCTCAAGCTTGTTTGAGACAAAATAACAATCCAAACAATGGACTGAAGCTGGAGGAAGTGCCCCAAAGAAGGCAAAAACAATTCAATCGGCTGGTAAGGTTATGGCAACGGTTTTTTGGGACTTCAAAGGTATTTTATTGATTGACTATCTGCAAAAGGGTAAAACAATAAATTCAGAGTACTATTGCAACCTTTTAGATCAATTAAATGTACAAATTCGAAAAAAACGTCCTGGCTTACAACACAAAAAAAATAATTTTCCATCAAGACAACGCACCAGCGCACAAGAGTGTTTAAACAATGGCTAAAATCAACGAATTAAAGTTCGAGTTGCTTGACCACCCACCTTATTCTCCTGATTTAGCTCCCAGTGACTTTTACCTGTTTCCAAATCTAAAAAAATTCCTTGCTGGCAAGCGTTTTACCTCAAATGAAGATGCAATTACGGTTGTAAACCACTATTTTGAAGACCTTGAGGAAAACTATTTTAATCAAGGAATAGAATTGCTAGATAAGCGTTGGACTAAGTGTATTGAAGTTTCAGGAGATTATATTGAAAAATAAAAATATTTTTGAAAAACTAACTATTCTCTTTCATTGATAGGCTAAGAACTTTCCGAACCGCCCTCGTATACCCTCACCTATATTTGGAATTTTAATGTTCATCGATATCTCATAAAGGGTCGTTTGAGTGGAAAGTGCTAGAATCGAGCGTGGCTTCCACTTTTTCTTATGCGCATCCAAAGACGAAACGAGAATATAGCATGAAACAAAAGTCAAGAGAAATTCATGCATTTGGAGATTGTAAGTACCGCGATATTATTGTGGCTACCATCTAATGAGATATCGAATGCCATGCAATGTTGGTTATTGCAACAGAAAGTCTGTTTATCCAACCGAATTTTAGTAGTTCGGATCGATTTTCTACGGACTGTATCTCTGTGTGCAGTTTAACTATCGATTAGTAGATCTACCAGCGGTGATTCTATGATCTGGAATTGATAAGGAGAGTGTGTTTTATTCGACCCGGTCTTGTTATGCATTAGGAAAATTTTACTTTTTCAGTTTTCTAAAAGCTCAAAAAATCATAGTCCAACAATAAGCTCTTACCTATACCCTAAATGTTTTACTGGGTATATTATGAAAAAAGTAAATATGCAATATATTTTCAAGAAAAAGGCAAAACGAACAACAAGACAAGACAAATGATTTGTACGCTGCAACATCTAAAAAATTAACCTCACGTTTACCCAAATGTCATGTACTTTTTCTTCTTCGGGTTTGCTTAACCTTTCTACTTATTTTCGCTATGCTCGTTGAAAAAAAGGAATGAAAACCCAAAATTAACCCAATGTAGGATATTGAAAAAGTGTAGACAATGTTCTTGCGACATGTAGAGAAAAATATTTACTTGTTCCCCGAAAAAAAAAATAAACTGCTAGCTGAGCTGCTAAATAATCTAAAAGTAAATAATGTGGTTCTTTTGAACTCTTTCAATGCGGAAACAATTTACAGTAAAAACATACAAATTAATTTTCCAACACACACAAAATCGAAAACGTTGTTTTTAGACATGTTGGCTGCCTACCCACCACCCCCCACTGTGCCAGCGTCGGTGTGTTTTGTTAATTATTTTTTGTTGTTGTTCCGTTGAAATGTCTAAATTACAGCTCTTTGAAAGATGTTCGTTTGATATTGTATTTAATAGGTTTCATTAATTGATTTATAAATTTACCATGGACAAATTAATTTTCCACGGCAGCGGTTGGATTCGATGATATTTCGATGTTCCGATGAATGATTTACAACTGGAAGTGGGAACATTTGCTTAATTGGCCAATACGTTTAAATGAAATTGTCCAGTCGATCGTAGGGGATGTCCAATTTGAAGTAGCTGCGAAAGGGTCACATTGAAATGTCATTATAGTTTACAAAATGACATCGACTATTATTACGTTTTACATTGAACTCTGTGTAAAAGTGTGGTTCGATGTGGTTCTTTCTTAAATGGAGCCCGTAAACGGATGTTGCAAAGTGCGACCATTAAGGAAGGCCATAAGGAAATGGCTAAACGAAATAAATAAGCCATTAACAATGAGAAAAGGATAGAAGCAATGAAAATAAAATCAATGGTTTGCTATTGTTAAAAGGCCTCGAAAACTATATTAGGCGTGTTTGACTTGCTTATAAAGCATTTTCGGTTAAAGGCAATAGTAAAAGATATTCACTGTGCTATACATACAAAGAACAGATGCGAACCGAATGTTGATAGTTAAACGAACTATCCATGGTTTCCATCGCTGCAACCGAATGTTGATGTTGGGTGCACGGCAATTTTCAGCAGTGAGAACTGACAGTATCGGTTGAAGAGACAGATTAGGATGTTTATTGGAATAAAATTTGTACATGTGTTGGTTGTTGTTATAGATTATTGGCTATAAGAACTCATTGAATTCGGAATTTTGAACCTTAATATTTCTGGCTACTTAAGGGTATGTGACACAAAATACCTCAAATGAATTCTTGAAGTCTTGGCTACAGGGGATAAGGAATGACCTTGTTTTAATGGAACGAGGGCTGCTATATATGTTTCTGGCCTAATATTTATCTTATTAATATTTATCATCAAAAATGGTTTTATTGTTTTTCAGAGTATTCTCCAGCATGATTTATCAATTTTGCATGCGCCCAAACCAATTGTCAAAGCACTATTTCCACTCCGATGGAAATAGTGCCAAAAATGGTTTATGAATGCTTCAACAGCATCTTCTGGCGACGAAAATTGAAAATTGATGTGAGGGAATAGAAAGAAGTCATTGCGTGCCAAGTCAGGGCTGTATGGCGGCTGACCCATTAATTCGACATTTTGGCCGGTCAAAAAGGCGCTGGTTCGAGCCGATTTGTGAGAGCTCGCATTGTCATGGTGCACAATGATTTGCCTTCTATTGTTTGTTTTTCGAATTTCTCCAAAGACTTCAGGCAAACGAATTGAGGTGTACCACTCAGACAGGCGACAACTTGCTTCGAAGGGCTTCTTCCACGAACAACTTTCGTTGGATTTGACTCGTCTTCGAAGACCCATACGGTCGATTGCTGTTTTGTTTCGGGCTTTAAAGCAACGCGATCGTATTTTTTCAAAATTTCTTTGTACCAATCGACACGAGCCTTTTTTTGAGCGATTGTCAAATTGTGCGGGATCCAACGAGAACAAACCTTTTTAACGGCCAGGTGTTCATGCAATATCGAATGTATGCTGGCGGAATAAATACCCAAGGATGCCTCTATCTCACGGTATGTCACATGACGATCTTACATTATCAGTTCACGCCCGCCATCAATGTTCTCTGGCACAACGGACGTTTTGGACAACCTTCACGACCTTCGACTTTGAGCAAGCGTGGGCCACGATTGAATTCTATAAACCATTTTTTCACAGTGCTATAGGATTGTGCTTCATCGCCATGCAAAGATTTAAACTCATCGATGCACTCTTGTCGTGATAATCCAAGTCGAAGGTTGTGAAAAATGATCGCACGAAAATTTTCACGAGTTAATTCCATTTTTTAACCAAATTGATTTTTTCAAGTCACTGTAAACAACACAAATGATGGTCGTACGTCAAAAAGTCCTGAGTACGTTTATGCTAAAAAAATGTCAAAGTATCCAATGGAAATGTCAGATGGCGCCAGGCAACACTTAGTGTTGCCTCGGCCAGAATATATATAGCAACCCTCGTATCTCACTTAGGAGGTTGCTAAAGCGATAACTTCACACCATTTTACAAAAATATAAAAATGACTTTGTTTACAGAAAACTAAAGTCAAATAGCTTTAACACCCGTTTGTTTTAAATAAAAAACATTTTTGGGAAGAAGTTAATTCCAAAATATCTTAGCGAGTTTAAGCGAGCTCGTTTGTTACTCGCTTATAGTATATCTTAAATAACGTTTTTTCTACAAATTACAAATGTTCAAATCAAATGGCATTAAGCCAATCATAAAAATCTAGTAATGTTTTCAAGTTATCGCCTAAGCGACCACTTACTCGTTTAATAGCTGCGTTCTTTTCAGGTTACTAATCAACCATTTGTATTGAAGTTACTCGGTTAGCAAAGGAGTTGGCCTCAACTCGAGAAAGAAACAAGTTAGAGAGTTACCACACTTGTTTCTCGTACAAAAAACAACATGTAACACCCTGCTATACAAAAACATATGTTTTGTTTGTTATGTTTGCAAAAAATTAATCAAACATGAAGAGGTCTCATCGTATTTTCTTCATTTAAGCGAGATAAGTGGAATAAGTGAGACTAAAAAACAACTCGAACTTGAAGTTTGGGAAAATTTTACTTATTCCTACAAAGCAAAAGTATGACAATTAATTGATTAATTATATTTATTGTATTATTTTATTACAATCTATATAGGTTTTTATTGCCTGCTTTCGATGAATTCGGCAACGAACCCTCTTGCTGTTCATTTCTCTTTGGTGTAAACAAGGAAAAACTATGTTACCATTTTACTCACAAGTTTGTTCAATGTTGCCAGATTACTATATGGTAAATTAACTAGATAACTAAGCTAGTTACCTTAAAAACATGGCTAATAAGCGAGTTCCAATAAGCACGCTTAATATATACTTTCATGTCAGTCTTATTCTGTAGGTTAGCTTCAAAAAATGGGTGAAAAAAATTTTTGTTTAATAAGTCTGTGTCGATATTGGTTTCAATTCTAAACAAAACTAATTTATTTAATTTTTTTTTTAAAGGGAAGAAAAAAGTTTCTTTATCTTGAAAATTCAGTAAAACGAAGAAATATTTACTACTTTTTAATTTATTTTATATAGTAAAGCGTTACAAAATAACCATTTTCTTGGCCCATAAAAAATAACTCAGACTACGTGAACCGTCACCTCCCTAGACTAGTCCGAACATTTGTTGTATAGAGTAATATTTAAAAACAGCAAACTTAAAGGGGATTTTGGTTACTACAAAGATTTTTGTTGTTGACACCACCAATTGTTGGTACCAAAATAACATGTACTCATAGTTGTTAACCTCCAGTTGTGACAACCAATAGTTTTACTTGATTCAGTTGGTATAACCAACGTACGAGATAAGTATAAAATCAACGTAAGTTGAAATTAGTGAATATTTTTTTGTTTTAGCGAATATTCGTGATTTAAGTGAAATTCTATTCACACAAATTAATATGATATGTGACGCGCAAAATAGAAAGGGACCTAAGGTTAAAAACCTGTTTTGTTTAGGAGAGCCATTTTAAAGATTAGGTCCCTTTCTATTTGCGCTTAGAATCGTCGACTTCACTTTCATAAAACGCGCATATCTCTGGTAGGGAAGACTTTTGGCACATGGGATCGGTCTCATTCGATGCTCAGATGTTGTCCACATCAAAAAAAAAGTGAAAAGTTGATGAAAAGTTTTGTTCAGGAGAGCAATATTAAAGATTAGGTCCCTTTCTATTTGCGCTTAGAATCGTCGACTTCACTTTCATCAAAACGCGCATATCTTTGGGAGGGAACACTTTTGGGGCATGGGATCGGTCTCATTCGATGCCCAGATGTTGTCCACATCAATAAAAAAAAATGAAAATTGATTTTTTTTCCTACCCTTAGGTCCCTTTCTCTATGCACTGTCACATATTCTGATTCGTGACGAAGTTTTATTGTTTTTAGTACCCAACCATAGTTAAAGGAGGCCGATTTATGGGCTCCTTGGGCGTTTATGTGTCTATATGGTCTATATGGTAGGGTCTATATGGTAGGGCCAAAAGGCCCTAGAAAGCTTACCCCCTTGGTTTAAGACCTCACACTTTTACGAATCGTATAATGAATATGATATTCTGATTCGAGACGATGTTTTAGCGTTTTTAATTCCCAAACGAGTATGTACTTATACATGGTTCGAGGAGGCCGATTTTAGGTCTCCTTGGGCGAATATGTTCTATATAGTCTGAATACCAAATTAGTCTAAATATTATATATGGATTTACAAGAGGGTTTCACCGTTTGTGTATTCCCATATGCCCGCGAACTTAAGGGGCGGTTTTTGGACCACTAGTTCCCCGGATGCTAATGGCCACGCCAATTTATGGGAAGCTTAAAGCATCCACTTCCAAAAAAGGTTATTTAAAACATAGTTAATCAAATTTCATAGAAAAAATCTGAAATATTTGATTTGGTCTTGCTTTAGTCCCTTAAAGCGGAATTTTTTCACTTTTCCTCGATTTGATTCACTTTCAATACTATCCACACATATTAGGCAAATTTGAAGACTCTAACTGATTTCGTTTGTACGGATTCGTGGTTTCAAGAGACGGACAGACGAACATGGCTAGATTGTCTTAGAACTTTATGACGATCAATAATATATATACTTGGTCGCAGATAAGTATTTCGATGTGTTACAAATGGAATGAAAATTTGTATATATTCCCATCCTATGGTGGAGAGTATAAAAAGGAAATAAAGAGAGACAGAATTACAGAAGGACCACTCGGACCCATGTGTGCCTATATGGCCCGAATACTAAATTGGTCAAAATATCTAATATAGGTACATATTCGGATTTGAGAGAAGACTTTGCCGTCTGAATACATATATTTATATATTTATTCCACTAACTCCTATAAGGATCATAGGACCGTACGTCTGAATACCCATATGTCCCTGAATTCTGAGTCATCGGTACTACTTTAAGGGGGGCCTGTCACACTCCCTACGGAGTGTTACAAACTTTAGTACTTACAATTCATAATACCCCTGTGTGGGTGAGGGTAAAACTATGCCATTAACAAACATATCCCCAATTCTGGCAATATCTTGTTAAAACGCAATGCATGGTGGAGGGTATCAAAAGCTTCGACTCAGCCTAACTAAACAAGTTCTTTACTTGTTATTAATTCAATAAGGATCTAATTAAGTGTGTATCTGCCTATAAATTAATGAAATATATCATAGAATATTTAAAGGACTTTATGCCCGTTACAAAACAACAATTCTGTGCTCGTGGTAAAATTATTCCGTCATCAGCACCTCAATCTGTGCTGGTAAGACCAACGTACAAAAATTTTAAGTTTTATCTTTACACCTTTCTCCTAGTAAGTTGACCAAATTTATTGGTTAGAGAATTGGAAGGAAGGATTATATTTTACCTTGCGGCCAATGCTCGTTGCGTTCAATAGCATAATCCAATTATAAAAATTACTATTTTGCGATGTCGCAGGTATTGTTTACAACTATTTGCCACCTTCGTAGTTTGTTGCCACCGCAGTTGTTATTTTGTTCCGTGCGGTTTAGTCTATCCCCTTCTGAAGGACTTATTTCGTCGGTTTTTGGCCACCAAATGGAAATTGCGTGCAAATAATTGGATTGCTCCGTTTTGTGGTGGTGTGTGTTTTACGCTGTCGTTTTTTTAGAATGGATACAACTCATGTTTGTTGTTTTCAAAAGTGAACCCACTTCTTTGTACTCTCTAGTAGGAAACATACAGACTGCCTCTTTCCTCTCCCGCAAAGTGAACAACTTTAACAGCAGCAACAGTCTGTCGTTCCTGGCACATATTGTCATGCCATTTCGTTAGAATTTCATTACACTTCTTTTTTGTGTGTGTGCGTGTGCTTGAACTGTACTTGCCGTTGACAAGAAGTCTTGTCCTTTGGTGGCAGTTTCAAGGTTGCGGCGACCACCGCTATTTTCGTATAAGAGGATGTTCCGGTTTTTCTTTGTCACTCAGCTGTGTGTGATGGAGGGTTGCGCCATGGCATGGATGGTGTGCCAACTCCAATATTTGTTTATACGAAATTTATGAGAATTTAATATTTTCGTTAACTCGTTTCTCGTAACTTTCACCAACTTATGGCATATTGAACACGCTTTCCAAACAATATTTCCAAAAATAATTTCAAAATTGAACCGTTTAAGTCAACCACGAAGACACACACACACTCGGAATTTCTTGGCAAATTGATAATTTGGCCAAATGCCAAAATCGATGTTGAAGGGTGCTAATGATGGTTTGGATTAAAGAAATAAGAATTTATTTTTAGACGACCAAACGCAGCATGAGGGATGAAATGTCAAAGAAACATTTGGTGGAGATTTGTAAGTTGTAAGAAACATGTGGGGGTGACTCAAAGAGGTCTTAACACTGCGCATCGTCTCCAGGTTCCCTTAAGAAGCAAACGGAATTTGTAACAGAAACTGGTAAAGTTGACAGTTTGTATTCTTTGGAAGAAAATGGCACAGTTAATGGGTATCCAACTGGATAAGAAGAGAAGATCTTGTACTAATCTAGGTGGCCCGTTCTTAGGCTTTGATATACTTATCGGTGAAATATATGTAATAATTTTCTCTCTGGAATAGAGTGTACAAAACTGAAACCGAAAACCGACATTCCTGTTTCTATGTTCAATCAAACCAGACAGTCGGTTTCTCAAAAAAAGCCAAAACCCGACATGTCGTTTTACCCGGTATTTTGCTTTAGGGTTTTCCGGGTTTGGCTTGTTGTACAGGGTGGCTGATGAATATTGCTACATTAAAAAACTCAAATAACTTATTTTTCAGTACACAGAATTGATTTTTTTTAAATGTTAATTCATTTTAAAAATAAAGGAATTTAAATGCCACCCCTGCTCGTTTATGCATGTGCGGCATCTTATCAAAAAGTTGTTCATTACTGCTTGGAGAGTTGAAACATGAATAACAGCAATTGTTTCTCGAATGGATTGCTTTAGTTCATTTAACTTTGTTGGTTTTGCTTTGTAGACTTCCTGTTTGCAATAACCCTACAAGAAAAAGTCAGGTGCGGTAAGGTCAGCCGACCAGAGGGGCCAACGGAATGTGGAGTTGCTGGATATCAGCTTATTGGTAAATTCTTGTCGCAGTTCTGTCAAAACAGGCCGGTCTATGTGAGGAGTTGCACCGTCTTGCTGAAACCACACAGAGATTAAAGAAATTCTCATTCGGTGTAATTCTGGATAGAAAAACTCTCTCATCATGCTCAAGTAACGGTCTCCAGTAACAGTAAAGGTGTGACTGTTTTCTTCGAATAAGTAGGGCCCGACAATGCAGCGTGATGAAATTGCACACCGCACTGTGACACGATGTGGATGCAATTCCGTCTCAAGAAGTATCTGTGCGTTGGAAACACCCCATATTCGAAAATTTTGATTGTTTATGCGAGACATGAAAAAGCAATTCAACATGTTTCCGTCCTCTTCCACCATTTGAAGCATCTTCTGGCAAAATTTCGAGCGAATCGGAAAGACTGCTACGTTCAGTTTGTTGGTTATTTGAATTTTATATGGAAATTAGTCCAAAACTTTGTGCATGATTGACTGCAATTACTGTCTGCTTGTACCCATTCGAGGAGCTTCTTGTTGAAACTCTTGGATTGTGTTGTATGGCAGTAGCTAAAGCAGCGGTTGTTTCCTCCGTCCGTATTGAATGGTTTCCATGGTAAGGTCTTCTCGGAAAAATTGTTAACAAGTCTCATTATGGTCCATCTGGTCGGATGATTGCCGCCAAACGTGTGCCTAGACTCTCTTTCAAACGAAACTACTGACTCCAGTGTGTGATAGCGGCGGACAATCCAAATTCTTGTTTCAGTGTCCCAGTTATCCATTTTTTTTTAATCTAGAAATCAATATGCATGATAAAAAGAGAAAAACTAACCAGATTTATTAAATAAAAAAAAAATTAATTTTTTTTGTAGCGGCTTTATCAGCCACCCTGTAAAGTATGATAGAGCAATGGAAACTCGTAAATATCACAAACATTTAAAATAGACCGCTCGACTTAGAATCAACAGTTTATTCAATTCTGTTTGCCCCTCCGTGTACAGTCTTTCAAAAGCTTATTTTCAGACTGCTGGTTATAATTGTTGTTCGAGCTTTATAAAATTTGCAAAAGTAATTTTTTTGGATAAAGGTTTTTGACTTTAATGACGATCGGCTAGAAATTAGATAAAGCTCCTACGCACATGTTTATCCGAGTTTATGTCTTAAGCTCTAGAAGCTAAAATATTGATGGAATTGGATATAGCTCATTACGATCGATAAGTAATAGGCTTAGATAAAAATGGATTATACTAGTCTGCGTTTTGTTATATCTCTAGTGCAAAGACCTCTGCCTATATGACATACAACCGTTCCAGAACATCCATTTGAATTATGATCTGGCTAAATTTAGAGCTGTTCCAAAACACTATTACTTTACTTCAGATCGAAAAATAATTTCCATTCTTAGGAAAAAGGCTAAAACTTTGCTTCTAAGAAAACCACGGTTTATGGACACTCCACTCTGGAAGAAGAGTACATTTAATTTGTTTTTACTTTGACAACGTTTCAAAATAGTGCTCGGAGACTGAACTTGTTTGAGTGCAATAACGGTCAAACAAAAAAATCGATGACACCAGATTTTTGAACGATGATAGGCGCTATATGAAGAGGTGGAATTAAAGTTACTCCGGACTAAAAGTACCTCAAAAATTTAAATTATTTATAGTCCATCCTGGAATCGTTAGTTGAGATGTACTTTACACATCCTTAATTGGGATGGATTTTTACCTATGAACCTTTGTTGCCTACAAAATAGTCTAAAATTGATTTATTAGAAAGACATTATTGAAAATGGCGCTAGGACTTAAGATTTGGATGAGACTGGAAATGAGAAACCAAAACCATAAGGACAAAATTTATTTAATGATAAATGATATTTTTGTGTAGTATTAGGGCTGTTTAGTATAGAATTACTCAGTACACCTTTTTTGGGTCATCGTCTCGGTTTGTCAATGGTGGGTGAAAGAGCATCAAAAAACTTGATTTTTGGCATATCAAGTTTTGCCATTAATATATTGAGTTATAGTACAGTACATTTTTTGGTTCAAAGTGGGGTTTTTTTTTTTTGCACTTTTTCGATACTTTGAGAAGGCTATATCGCGGTAGAGCTATTGGACTAATACTATAGTGTGTTAAGCAAAGTTGAAGCTATTAAATGGAAAAACCGTACCCAAAAATGGATTTACTACCTCTAAAATCAGAGAAATATCATTATTTTCCCACTTTTCCACCTTTTTTGCTCAATAACTTGGCCAAACGTTCGCAAATTTATACTTTGTGGTGGGTTCATGTTTGACAGAACCTATTTCTTAGGGCTGCCCAATTCAGCCAAATAGTACAATTTTCCACATCTTCAATATATACGTTGATGTAAGTAAAATAACGCAAATTACGAAGGTTGCTATATATATTTCTGGCCTAGCCAACGCTTAGTGTTGCGGCACCTGACATTTCCATTGGAAAGTTTGACATTTTTTTTTAGCAAAAACGAACGTTTTGACGTAGGACCATCATTTGTGTTGTTTACAGTGACTTGAGAAAATCAATTTAGCAAAAAAATGGAATTAACTCGTGAACATTTTCATGCGATCATTTTTCGTGGATTATCACGACAAGAGTGCATTGATGAACTTAAATCTTTGTATGGCGATGAAGCTCCGTCCTGTAGCACTGTGAAAAATTGGTTTAATGGATTCAATCGTGGCCGACGCTCGCTCAAAGACGAAACTAGTGAAGGTCGTCCAAAA
The DNA here is from genome assembly GCA_963513945.1 of Hydrotaea diabolus. Lineage (NCBI taxonomy): Eukaryota > Metazoa > Arthropoda > Insecta > Diptera > Muscidae > Hydrotaea > Hydrotaea diabolus. Next base: position 171,171,312 of record OY740718.1, read on the forward strand.
ATGGCCGTTGTGCCAGAGAACATCGATGCCGTGCGTGAACTGATAATTCAAGATCGTCATGTGACAAACCGTGAGATAGAGGCATTCGATATTGCATGAACACCTGGTCGTAAAAAATGTTTGTTCTTGCACAATTTGACAATCGCTCAAAAAAGGCTCGATTCGATTGGTGCAAAGAAATTTTGAAAAAATACGATCGCGGTGCTTCAAAAGACGTTTATAGGACCATCACAGGTAACGAATCATGGATCTATGCGCATGAGTCCAAAACAAAACAGCAATCGACCGTGTGGGTCTTAGAAGACAAATCAAAGCCAACGAAAGTTGTTCGTGGAAGAAGCACTCCGAAGCAAATGGTCGCCTGTTTCTTCGGCAAAACTAATCATGTGGCGATACATCCGCTCAAACCAGCTTCTTTTTCACCGGCCACCACGTCGAATTGATGGGTCATCCGCTGTACAGCCCTGACTTGGCACCCAATGACTTCTTTTTATTAACGCACATCAAGAAAAAAATGCGTGGGCAACGATTTCGTTGCCAGAAGATGCTGTTGAAGCGTTCAAAACCCATGGTTTGGAGGTGTCTCAATCGGAGTAAAAAAGATGCTTCGACAATTTCTTTGAGCGCATGCAAAATTGTATAAATCATGCTGGAGATTACTTAAAAAAACAGTTAAACCATTTGTGATGATCAAGTTTTGCATTTTCATTATTAGACCAGAAATATATATAGCAGCCCGTACTACTTAAAAACAAATTTCGGTAGTGTGTTCAAAAATCTAATTATTTAAGTCAGCTATCTGTTGCTTCTGACGCTAAACTTCGAATAGACCGACTCATTTATTGCTTTAAATACCTTTCGATACATTGTGTAGTACAAAGTTTTGAAAAATTAGTAGCTCGGGAGCTAAGACCAATCGATGTTAAAGTTGAATACGTCGCCAATATACAGGGTATCCGTCGGGAAGGTTGTTTGTTTATAATTTTTTTGGTTTTTAAATGAAAGAGAATCGATCTTATATTAATAAATGTTTTATTTAATGTCGGCAATTATGTACTGAATACAATATCAGATAAACGTCCGCCTCTGTTCGCCTTAGAAATGCGAGCCCTTTTGAGCACATTTTTCATTACATTCTCACACATTTCACGCGGTATTTCATTAATTTCATCACGAATATTTTGTTTGCAGTTGCACAAGCGTTTCTAGTTTGTTTGCATAAACCTTGTTTTTCAGATATTCCTACAAAAATAAGTCCGGAGCAGTCAAATCAGACGACCGTAGTGGCCAATCAACATCACCATTTCTTGAAATAACTTGTTGTGGAAAGAGGTCTTTCAGTTATTCCATTGTAATCCTGGTTGTATGCAATGTGGCACCGTCATGTTAATCAAGCCCAAAGCATGCAGTTCTGGCGTTAAAAAGTTTTCAATCATATCCCGTTATCGCTCCCCGTGACAGTTTCCGTTACGCCGTTTTTAGTTGCATATAAGTGAGGTCCACTGATTCCTCCTGACCAAATTGCACACCAGACTGTCACTTTAAATGGATGCAAAGGTGGCTGTTGTATAATTTGAGGGTTTTCCATTGCCCAGAACCGAATATTCTGTTTATTCTCATATCCACTCAAATGAAAATGTGTCTCGTCACTCATTATGATTTTTTCATGAAAATCGGGGTTGTCATGGGCGAGCTGTAACATCCTATTGGCATATGTACGGCGGCGTAAATGGTCTTGTGGAAGAAGCTCTTGTGTCAACTGAATCGTAAATGGAAACAAATGCAATTCCTTGTGCAAAATTGTGGGCAAAGTTGTTCTTTGAAGACTAATGTTTACCAAAATGGCGGCAATACAAAGTAGTATACTTCCCGGCGGACACCCTGTACCAACTACAGCTGACAAAAATTAACTTACAAGAAGTCATGGTTAAATGTGAATAGGCTACATTTGTGTCAGTAAAATAAATGGTTGGAAATATTGGGCAAACTCGACGGTGGGAATTTGGAAATTGTAGCGCCAGGCATTTTAATACAGCGAAAAAATTTGTTTCATAATTTTCTAAGGCCATAACATCAGTAGCTCATCGATGGCATTAAAAAGTCAGCTCCACCGACATAAAAATTATTCAACTGTGTTTGAAGTATCGTACTAACAAACATGTTTATTTAATAATTGCTGTTAACACGACATGTGTTTGTTTTTATTTCTTATTAGCAGTAGATCGCTCATTTCAGGCAAAACAGTCGCAACACATATTTGAATTGTTTTGACTTGGGGATACAAAATATTCTTTACAGCAAAATCTTTTTAATGGAAACACGCAACCCAATTCTCATTATTTTAAGTGTTGGAATATTTTTAATTTTGAGTGATGCTTTGAACGCAATGCAGAACGAGAACGGTTTGTCTCGAAAATTCATTTTTATACCCTCCACCTTAGGATGGAGTGTATACTAAATTTGTCATTCTGTTTGCAACATCTGGAATGTTTCGGCTCTTGGGGCCCAAAATTCTCCTCAGAATAGTTTACCAATTCAAACTTATTCCAATTTAATTACAATTCAAGATACGAGTATCGCATACATTTTCAAAATCTACTTTAAATTTAAGTTAGGATGTAGTGGCCCCAAAACTGTCCGTAGGGTTATTAAAAGCAGTATATAAATAGATGTGGATAAATAGGTAAATACTTAAGCTGAAGTTAAGTTCACTTAGAATACCAATTTGTATTAATTTAGAAGATATGGATGAGATTGGGGTTGGCTTCATGGAACCTAAGCTTCAAAAAAGTTACTTCTGAGAAACACAAAAGCAGTTTTTGTAATTAATGTATTAATTTTTCTGATTTTGATGAGATTTGTAGATAACGGACCTAAAGGTAAAATATGCCTTACTAAAGGTGCCACACCCCTTTGTAGAAACACATCCATGTATACTCTTAGACAAACTATTCGCCCACCTTGACAAACTGACGATATAATTAATTATTGTCGTTACATCGCTTTTAAAAAAGGGGCGTGGCAGATTCTTCTTTCCCACCCAACGTTTTGCATTACAAACTAATAAAATATGATGGTCCTAACTCTTTTTACGAGTTTATGAGGTTTGGTGTGTTTGGATTTCTGGAGATGTGAGCGCTGCCAAGTCTCCCTTTAATATTGTATACGTTTATAAATGGTGGTTTGATTTTAGGGCCGTTGTTGAGTGTAAACCACACGTAAGCGTCAAATGTTTTCCTGCATTTAATTTGATTTTTTTTTTATCAATTTTAGACTAATTCAATTTGAACTATGGAAAGATACACAAGCCGGCAACGCGTGAAAATTTTACAATTATACAGTATTCGTCAATAAGCAGAATTGCTGCATTTGGAATCCAAGAGTGATTGTCGAAAAATCAATGCACCCACAAAGAGTGACTGTTTGGTTCGGTATATGGGATGGCGGTATCATCGGGCCGTATTTTTTTTTCCAAAATGAGGCCGGTCAGGTAATTACTATGAATGGTGTTTGCTATTGTGAGATAATAACGAACTTTAAATGGCTCGAATGGGAAGATATGGATGTGGACGATAAGTGGTTTCATCAGGACGGTGCCTCTTTCCACACAGCTAACGAAACAATGGTTCTTTTCATGGCCCTTAAAATTTAAAGCATGCGGCAAAGTGCTGGTGCACATTACTCATAGCATACAGTTAAATCTTCAAGATAATTTGACTTTTATTATAGGCGTTATCGCGTTTTTAAAAAAGAGGCGTGGTTCCACCATCTTTTTCCCCGAACGTATTTTTTTACACACAGGTAGTAATTATACCGAATTTGGTATCGTATCTGGTTGTAGCATGTGACAAGCCCCTGGTCCACAGTACTGTACTGTGAAATTGCAAGACGATTGATATACTACTATTGGCTCCCCTAGAAGGTCAGAAGATTATATACCAAACCTCATGTTCGTAGCTCTTATAGTTTTAAAGCTATGGTAATTTTAAATTTTTATGTGTGTAGGCGTGGCACCTACCACTTAAGATAGGAAAACTCGACGTCGCTATGTACCCATTGGTCATACAGCTACATTCTCTGAAAGTTTGAAGAAGATCGGTTTAGGCTTCTATAAACAACAAATAGTATAGAGAGAAATATTAATTTAATTTTATGTAAAGGGTGGTCCAACCAAAATGCACGATGTTAATTGTGGGTTACATCTTAAAGTCCTGTTGGTTGCCCAACTAAATTTGACATTTTTTTGTTTCAGTGCTTGACAAATTCAACCATATACAATTGAGTAGCGCTGTAAGATTTTTTCAAGCCTTTTATGAAAATGAGAATTTTGAAAAATTCAACCATAAGAAATTGAGTAGCTCGTTAAGACTCTTAAAGTTTTTTTTCTTCCGAAAATGGGCGTTAAAATCAAAGTGCATTTCGTGCACTTCATGATTTTTTTGAGTGATCATAATAGACGAAATGTGTCCTCAATCGCCGTAAATTTCAGTAAACCGGGTCTGTAGGAAATGTAAAAACACCTGTGCTTGCGCGCCCAGTTCGTTCTGCCATCGTTCTGTCATCGGGGCGTACCAAGCAGAACCATTCACGGTGTTCGCTTTCTCTTCTAGTGTCCAGAATGAGAGAATATAGACCTAGACGGTATGTAGTTCCAACAGGACAATGCCACTTACCACACAGCCAACGAAACAATGGTTCTTTTGCGCGGGAAATTCAATGGCCGTGTTATCTTACGTCGCGGCTATGTAAATTGGCCGACACCACGATCATGAGATTTGACACCGTTGGACTTCTTTCTTTAAGGATATTCAAAAAAAAGTGTACTTTATTAAGCCAAGAACAGTAACAAAGCTAAAGCTAAAGCTAAAGCATGAGATAGTTCGCCAGATTAAGGACATTAAACTTCCATTATGTCTCAGAGTCATTGAAAAGATGGATCATCGGATAGAGTTATGCCACCGAAAACGTGGCGAGCATTTGGCCGATATTTTGTTGCACACATAGCTGGCATATATCCCTTTATCATATTAGATAATTCTCTGAAAACTTTTTGTTAAATTTACAATTTATATCGTGTGTTTTTGTTGGATCACCCCTTTATAAAGATTCTATGGAATGGTTTTAGAGATTTGTCAGAAAGTGCGACTAGTACCGATGGAGGGTCTGTAAAAGTCGTAAGATCCTTAAGCTAGTGTTACCATATCATTTTAATTTGAAAATAGTTTCAACAAGTCTGAGTTTTATATGAACTACAATCTCAGAAGATTTAAAAGTAAGCTTACTCTAAACCTTACACTGAAAAAATTATAAATAAATTCAATTTAGTAAGTTTCCACATAAATTCATCCAAATTTTCTTTGGATTACTTACATTGCCTTTATTTATTATCCTTGTGGTTTTCACACTCACACAAAGGCATTTTCTCTGCATTATAAAGCTATTGTCCATTTCGAGTGTGTGCGTTTTTCTTATTTCTTTTGTCCTTGGTATTTTTTTGTTCGACGTTTCTTTTTTTTGTGTGTTTTTGGTCACTCTAAATTCCCTTTATCCGCTACTCAGATGATAATGATCATCTGAGTTGCCTGTGGAGAAAAGTGTGTGGGTAATACACAGTTACCCACACCGATTCGTAAATGTGTTGGGTGTGTTAGTTTCTCGTGCGCTTGTGGTTAGTTGACGCTTCCAAACTTTATGGCGTGTCGTGTTGTTTTTCTCTTATTTTGGACGTTGAAATAAAAAAACTTAACGAAACGTGATGATATTTTTGTAACGTCACACAAGAAGAATTTTCTCAAAATGTTTTGTCGAGATTTGAATTTTAATAATGTAGCGGCTTCTTATTCTCTGTTTTTCTGTCGTCAATTTAACAATTTTATATACGAGTATGAAACAATGTAATGCCTTTAAGGCTTTGAGAATGGTGATTGAGAAATCGTGTTATTCTCTGTGTTTTTATAAAATAGTAGGCATGTTTTATTTAACAAGCTTAGAAATTAGCCAAACACCTTGCATTGTTTTTAGTTTGAGTTTTTTATACTTCTCAAGAAATTTGTTATTACGTTTTAAACCCCTTTTACTATTGAGCGGAGATCCTATAAATTATATACATTACTGATCATCATGAAATTCGTCATATCTGAGTATATCTGTTGAAAGCACGATAGCAGTAAAGCATATAAAACTAGAAGCCTGAAAGTTTTGAGAGGTGATTCAGATTGTAAATGGTCAAAATCGGCTTAGTGAAAAAAAGTTTCGCTTTAATGGACTTAAGGTAGCTTTGGGGTTTATACACATTTTTTTAATTACACTGTGCAACAAAATTTAAAAAAAAAACATTTGTGGAAGAAGTTTTGATAGTCAACATCAGTTGATTTGGGACTGCTGATCACGAACCTGACCTCCGATTTGCCAATTTAGCTGGTGCTTATGAGATATGCACTTAAATTTTAATTTTCTGTTTTTTTATAAAAGGACTGCTTTGTTTGTGAACCGATTTTCAAAAACTTGAGCGCGGTGTTTAGAGAAGAAACTAAACCTTTTTAACGATATGCAGTCAATCGGATTGTAAAGTTTATTTAGTTGTTGGACGCGGATTTTAATACGCTATAATGAAGTTATTTTAAAAATACAACACTGGTAAAGAATCAAAAACGTGTAAGCAGCTCAAAGTAATTTTTTTGTAGCGAAAATTCGATATTTCTGTAAAATTTTGCCTTTGTCTCCAACAACTCTTATCAGAAATAAAAGTTCTGCTTATCGCTGAAAAGTTCTACTCTTCTACTTTCTACTCCGCGCTCAAGTTTTTGAAAATCGGTTCACAACATAAAGCAGTCCTTTTATTCAAAAAAAAAAAAAAATCCGGATATTTCATTTCTCTGGCAAATCGGAGGCCAGATTCGTGATCAGCATACCCAAAACAACGTAAGTTGACTATGTTGCTGTTTAGCGGCACACAGTGCCGTGGTGACAGCCCTGGGTCGAAAAATTGCTGCTTCGGGTCGATCCGGTGCATAGAAGCTGCGGCTGTTGTGTTGACTATCAAACCTTCTGCCGAAAATTTTGTGTTGACCAGTGTTATTTCTTTGAAGGCGGGGGGAATATAAGATGCGTGCTAGCCGATAATTTCAACTGTTAGTTTTTTAATTTAAATTTTTAATCAATTTGGTTTTTACTTACGCTTTTAGTTTCTATACGCAGTATCTAAAGGTGAGCCATTTAAAATTTAAACTACCTATTACTTTGACTTTTGAAGGTAGAATAAAATTCTTTTTTGTTTTAATTTTCAGGTTTATGTTCGACATTTCAAAATGGGACGCTATACGCTCGAAGAAAATTGAAAAATATTAAAAAGTCTTTAACGCAAACTGTAAGAAGCATTGTGCTTCAATTTGTGATACGAGTTCATGAAAATGGATCGTTATTGGACAAATCAACCTGAAAACGTTCTCGTCCAGTGCGTTCAATCGAAAACATGTGTGCTGTGGCTAAGAATGTCCAAGAGCATATATCAACATTAACTCTTCATCGTTCTCATGAGGTGAACATTTCTCGCACTTCTTAGAGAAAAATTTAAAATAAAGACCTCGATATGAAGGCTTACAAAGTTCAAATGGTCCAAGAACTGAAGCTTCATGATTATTCGATGCGTTTTCACTACGACCAATCGGCTGAGGATTATTTGGCAGGAAATAAAGAATTCTACCGAAAAATCGTGTTCACAAATCAAGCTCATTTTCAACTCGGTGGCTATGTCAATAAGCAAAATTGCCGCATATAGGGTTCAAGAAACCCACACGTGAATATTGAGAAGCCAATGCGTCCACAACGAGTCACTGTTTGGTGTGGATTTTGGGCTGGCGGCATCATTCGGCCATTGTTCACCGAAAATGTGCAAGGAGCCGCCGTTGCCATCAACAGCTAGCGTCACCGCGCTATGCTCAACGAAATTTTGTTTCCAAAAACTTAAGAGAAAGACGCCATTTGGTTTCAATATAAATGACATTTGGTTTTAACAAGATGGGGCCACAGTCAACTCAACCTTCGATATTTTACGCAATGTGTTTGAAAAACAAATAATCAGCTGAAATTTTGATGTCAGTTGGCCTCCTTTGGTGCTAAGATTTGAGCTCTTTGGATTAGTTTCTGTAGAAAGCCGTTAAGGATAAATGTTACGCAAAGCATCCAGAGACAATCGAAGCATTGAAACATGAAATCCTAGTTGCCATTGAAGATATTCAACCCGAAACAATAGAAAATGTACTGAAAAATTGGGTTGATCGGATGAGGTTGTGATAGTTATATGAATGGTATTGTGTTCCATTAATTAATCATAAAGTTCAAACTTTCTAAAAACAGAAATCTGAAAATTATGAGTACCTTTTTTTTACATTAAAATTATTTATAATTAATAATTTAATAAGGACGTTTGATAACGTGTTGAAATCATGACTCTAATTTTTTTGTTTGTTGAATAAAACACGCCTAGTATTTTTGATAGTATTATTAATAAATAGGAGATACAATAGATTATTGTAGTAGTTAAATGCCTAAATAATAATATTTTGCACACTCTAGCCCAGGATATGACTTTCACTTTCAGACAAAATGGCTCTTAGTACAAGACAGATTAATTGTTGCGAATGTCATAGCTACAGAACAATAAAGATAGTAAGCTGGATGTCGCCAAATATTATCGTATGATGGGTAGGTAAATATTCAGTATAACCTTCTGCAATTTTACCATACTTTTTCCCAAACTACTCCCTAACTAACTCTTGTCACAACCAACTTTTTTGTGTACACAAAAACAGATACAAAAAAATATTCGTTTGGCCCCTGCAAAATAAATAAATTATCTTTAACAAGCGTTGTCTTCGCTTAAGGCTTCTTTGATAATGTCATTTGTATAGGAGGTAACAAAAGAGACGCGGCTAAGGCTCCAATTTTCTTCAGTTAGTGTGTCTTATAACAAATTTTTTAAGTGTGAATTTGGTGAATTTTATAATAATTTGTTATTTTCTGCAGTATTTTTCAAACAGTATGAGAAGGAGTGAGAAAGTTTTTGTTCGTTGAGCAGATATTTATATAATCTTACTTAAGTAATAATGAAGAAGAGAAAATGGTACCAGTGTTACATGGATTATATTAAAGGGGACTGTTTAAAGTGGTGTCCTCACCACTTTTCATTAAGGTTGACTAACGCCTCCTGCAAGTATACAAAATTTGTATACCCTACACAACACTGTGGAATAAATTAATATCATGGCAATATGTTTGAAACTTCCAAAAATGTTTAAGCTAGACCCTAGAGTGTATCGAATCAGAATCACAAGCTGATTCAATTTAACGATACCAGGCTGTCCACACGTCAAAGCTTGAAAACTGATGAACTCATATATGTTATCCCGCTTTTATGATTTTGATCAAATTCGTTATGGACTAACACCAAGTCTAGACAAATTTGAACCATATAGGTCCTTTTTATACCCTACACCACACTGAGGTACAGGCTATTACGACTTAGTGCTGATGTTTGTAACTCTTTAACACTAAACATAGATAGGCTCTATGTGTAGTATACCGATCGAGTCAGACTTACTATATACTTCCATTGAGTGATGTCCGTCCGTCCCTCCGTCTGTCTGTTCATTTATTGTTGAAATCAAAGTTTAGATCGCAATTCTGAACCGATTTTGATGAAACTTGGTACATTCTTTAAGTTTGGGCCAAGAATGACCCCTATTGAAATTGGTCCATATATTGATATCATACATGGGTTTTTCCCGATTTCAAAACCTACGGCTCTAGAAGCCACATACACTAAATTCGATTTTGACCAAATTTCGCACAGATCATTACAAGTGAGCAGCACATATCATTGGTAAAATTTGACCATATCGGCGCACCTTCCGCTTAAAGTTGCATGGTTCCTTATGAGAGTCCATTAATTTAATGTAATGAAACTAGACCACCCACATAGATCTACGAAGGTTCCTAATTTTAGAATCTCGAACTTTAGAAGCCACATTTTACTTCTAATTCCTACCAACTTTTGCATTGAGCGTAACGAGCGACCAACACGCATCTCTGGTGAAATTTTTCGATATCTGTAAAAGTTTTCGAAAAGCCCCCGCACAGTGGTCCATCCCGATTTTTAGTCGAGCAGCTCTAGAAGCTACAAATTACACCAAATCATGTCCAAATATTGCATAGTGATAAGCGACCATTAATTCATTGTGGTGAAACCCCCCATACAAAGGTCCTTCTAGATTTTAGAATCTGCAGCTTTAAAAGCCACATTTTTCATCCGATACCCTGAGGCATATATCTTGTAAATTATAAACCGCTAACTCTTTTCGTTTGGACTGAATCGCGCTTTTAACAGATAGACGGGTAGACGGACAAATCTACAACGATCAATTATATTTATACTTTATAGTGTCGTAGAAAAGTATTTCCATATGTTACAAACGGAATGACAAAATTATATTAACACTCCGTCCTATAACAAGTGGATAGATTATGTTCAGCCAGGTAGAAACTCCAATACTTTTTTTAATGGGCGTGGTACCGCCATCGAATAAAGGGTGGTTAAATTTTACGCTGATCAACCACTGTTACTATTTCTTGCCACCATTCTGACCATTGACGTTTGTAATGGTCAAGCGGCTTAAGTTTTTGATTCAATTGCACCTTGTAAGAGTGTAAATGCACGACTTCCTGCAACATTGGACCATATCGGTTCATGCTTTCGAATAGCCCCCACATAATGATCTCTTTTGATTTGGGGACCTACAGTTTTGGAAACCACAAATTTTAGCCCATCATGCACAAATTTTGTATGGTACGTTATGAGCTACAAATAACTAACTCTAACATAATGAGTCTGACTTTGCTCAAGTTCCAGACAGAAATGCTTACTGCTTTGAATAGAACAGTGCTGTAAGCTTTCTCATAGTCGGCCACGGCCGACTTTAACTATTTTTACTTGTTTATAATGCTGCTGTGTAGAAATGTAGCTTAAAAATGCTTGCTGATGGAGAAAAATGAAGATGAGGTTTAAATTCAGCGACCTAACTATACTTCACAATTGCCATAAAGTTCCAGTTAACAGAAAAAATGTTTAATTTTGTTCCCTTGTGAAAGTAATCAACTAAGTTACAGGGTTACAAATGCACAAAAGTGCTAAATCTCGTTTTTGGCTGGATTTTTGGGGTGCGTTTGAAATTTTACAAACCGAATCATGTTGTACTCCACAAGACCTACAAAAAACCATTTTTCACTTTCCAGTTATTAAAACTTCATTCTTTTTTGGAGCACTGTGTAAAAGGCTATGATTGTTTTCAAAATTGAAAAGCATATTAACAAACTATTGGCAATTTCAAACGAATCAAAATTATAAATAATTTTTGAGAATTCGCTAAATGTGATGACAGGATACAAACTATACTTATAAGTATCTTATACTTACTTTGCACAAATTTCTAGGAACATTAAGTGTTAATGTAGCGCCAACAGGCGTTTCTTCCGCATTAAAAGCCACCTATAAGTCCCAATACTTTTCGAGCACAGTATATTTTTATAGACTCCGGCAAAAAAGGACTAATTCTGCCAATATTTTGACTCAGCAACCATACAATAGTCCCTGCAGATAACATACCGATACATTTCTACGGGTCAAAATATTAAAAAAAGTGGTTGCTGCAAATGTTTTAAAAAAGCTTCTTTCACTTTGTATAAATGGCTGCTATCATTTTTATACCCTCCATCGCAGAATGGATGGTATATTAAATTTATTGTTCAATTTGCTACAACACGTAATATTGATGGAACACCGTATGAACTATATGTATAGGGTGATCCATCTAGAGGTATTTTTTCAGAACAAAAAATATATAAAAATTCAAATCAAGTGTGGAATCTTTATTGGTAAATTGAAAGGACATTTTATGCCATTTGTTTTTTGAATATAATTTCCTTCAAATGTTGGCCGCAACTACGCTCAGGGTTTCCATTCTGAGGATCGAGCTGTTGGCTTTTAAAACCTGAACGTAGCTGGTTTGTCAGCATAGAAATTGGACTTTACGTAACCCCAAAGAAAAATGTCTAAAGGGGTGTGATATCACTCGATCTAGCTGCTTTTTGAAATGACCTCTCAATAGGTCCATTGTTTGAGCAGCTGTATGGCAAGTTGCACCGTCCTGTTAAAACCAAGTGTCGTCAAGATTACGGGCTTTAATTTTAGGTTGCATAAAGACCCATATCATGTTGCGATAGCGAGCACCTTTCACGGTTACGTTCCGGCCAACATCAATTTTGAAAAAATATATTACCGATGATTCCACCAGCTTATAAACCGCACCAAACCATGGTTTTCTCTGGGTATAATGTCAACTCTTGAACCTCTTCCTGTTGCTATTCAGCCCAAATGCGGCAATTTTGTTTATTGACTTTGCCGTTGAGCCAGAAATGGGCCTCATCAATAAACAAATTTTTGGTCGAAAACAGCGGATCTTCCCGTTTCTCATTGAACGCTCATTTCCATAATACAGTTGCCAACATTTGAAGGTAATTATTTTCAAAAAATAAATGCCATACAAAGTCCTTTCAAATTACCAATAAAGATTCCACACTTGATTTGAATGTTTATATTTTTTTTGTTCTAAAAAATACCTCTAGATGGATCACCCTATATTATTGATAGGCGTTAAATGCTAAGACGATCTAGTCATGTCCGTCGTCAGAGAGTTTGTTCCGTGTGCCAGTTGAAAGCACGATAACGGTCAAGCAAGTCATACTCTGTTATGGAAATCGGCCCAGGGGGAAAAAGTTACCATTTAAGGGACAAAAATTACTTATAATGGGTAATATTAGTTGGGACGCACTTAATACATGAAAAGGGTATAGTTGCTGGAGTTTTTAGCTCATGTGGGGCAAATGACGTCCCACATGGGCAAAAAGGCCATATAGGTACTCAAATTAAATCAAATTTAACTACCAATCTAAATATAGAGTAATATTGATGTTTTGGATCAGCTTAGGAGCATAAGTATGGTGGAGGGTATATAAGATTCGGCCTTGCCAAACTTAACGACGTTTTAACTTGTTTAATTTTTGTTCTGGGGGATTGACAAATTAAAAATGGCGAAAAAAAAACTTTTTTACTTTACTAAAATTCGTGCTGTTCTGGAACAGATTGACCGATTTGTACGAAATTTGCTTCATATGAATGAGAATACTACAAGCTTTGTAGATTAATTTCAATTTATTAAAATTTTTATTTATAAAAAATTTATGTTTCTGCCACTATTTAATTGATAGATTTATACGATTATAAAGAAGTGTTTTAAGAACTTTTCGAGAAAAACAAAATTAGGTTCATTCTAAAAATTCTGGCATAATTTTAACTTATTTTATTATAAAGGTGGGCCATAAGTTACCATGAGGATTAAAAATTTAATAGCTTATATAATCTGAAAAATTAATATATAAACGAGAAATATTAATTTTTCAGATTATATAATTAACACTTAAAGAATAAATAATGGAGAGATTCACAACTGATCAAAGAACCAGAATAATAGAGTTTTATTATTTAAATCAGCGATCAATTATGTTAACGCAAACGTATGAGTGAAGAAGCTCATTTTCATTTGAATGGCTTTGTTAATAAGCACAACTATAAGTATAGGTTCCGGCGTACTGAAAATCCATACATCAACGCCAATTGCACCCCATTAGGTGTACAATATGGTATGGGATCACATCTGCAAAGAGAATGAAGATGGAAAGAGAAAGAGAATGAAGATGGAAGTGCTGTAACCGTAAATGGAGAAGGGTATCGGTTTACGATTGAAAAATTTTCACGCCCCTAAGATGTGGATTCAGCAGGACGGATCCACGAGACAAAGTGCCATTTAAGTCAAATCTTTGGAGAGCGAATAATTTGCAGAAATTCGGAAATTATATGGCGCTGGCCTTGAATCGCCAGATTAATCAGCACCCGACTATTTTCATTTGGGTTATTTGAAGGAAGGAGAAAATGAGAACAAGCCCGAGACAATCCTTCAACTCAAGGCCAACTGTTGTTGCAAAATTCGAACGCTACAGCAACAAATTTTGAAAGATGTTATGGAAAATGCTCTAAAACGAGCCTATCATTGCGAAGCTAAAAACGGTGGTCCTTGAAATGACATTATTTTTCATACTTTCATACATAGTGTAAAAAAATGTTGTATATTATATAATCTGAGTATAACGAAAGAAAATAAACGAAAAAGTTATTGAAGTTTCTAACCCAGTGGCAACTTTTGGCCCACCCTGTAGTGTCCAAATAAACATAATCGACGAAATTGAAGGCTTTTTGTAATTTTTTGGCCATGGGCGCCTCAAAACCTTAATTACACTTTAAGGGCTCATGCTCTAGAAGCCACTTATGAAGTCTGATCAAATTAGGCCACCTTGGCAGAATATTAAAACCGAGCTTGCTTCTGTTTAGTACGAATAAGTTTTCCATATAAAAGACTTGTACAGGGAATTACACTGCTATTAAATCGTTTATCTGTTAAATTTTTTTTACTGATTTACATTTGTTTTTCTGCGTTAAAAAAATTCTTAAAAACTCTCCAAACTACGCTCTATACTCTGCTTGCATTAATGCTAATGCGAGTGTTTGCTGGGTTTCTGTCAACAAACTAATAAACTCTTTTCACTTATTGCCATTGTACACTAATCGCATTTAATTTATATTTATCATACTAAACAAATTAAAAACTGTTCTGAATTTGTATTTTTATTAGCACAACAAATAATGTTAAACACAGCCAGCGAGAACGCCAGCAATTAAAATCGAAAAGTGTTTATTTGAAATTTTATTTCATAATGATGATCCAGACCGTGATGATGATCGATACAGTCATAATGACTACAACGGCTGCCGCCGCTACCACCATCCACATCAATTCTCTTTGATGGCACTCATGTCGTTTATTATCAAAATAAACCAAAACTCAATCATTGGTGGCGGGCAAGGTGAAGAGTAAGAAATATAATCATTATTTTTTTATGTAAAAATTTTAATTGAACCAATTGCGAGTTATTGAAACCAGAACCCAAGACAGCAAAAAAAATCAGATTTCACTATTGGTTCCCCCCGTTTTCACAAAGTTCTCACAACGAACCCCCTCGTCTTTCATGTACAAGCGGATGGCAACAAATATTTACACATGCATTTCAATTTGTGTGCACATCACGTTCCAGTAGTAACTATTCTGTTGACTCAATTATAGACATGGAACTCAAACTATGGCCCGTGTTTATTATACAGTGCGGCTGGCGGACGGACGGACCGGGGGCGGCCTTCACTGTGCATAAATTCAATTTGAATATGATTTGTTCGATGACTACAATGAATATGTTATGTGAGTGGTTTTGTTATGATTTCTTTAAACTTATTTTATGTTAATAAACTCATTGATAGCAATTGACTTGATTTCGATTTTTTTTTGATTTTTAATAATTTCTGATTGGAATTATTTGTCACATAACACAACCGGAGAGTTTAATGAACCCTTTGCCAAAAAAGGTGTGACTTTTGCCTGAAGTATTTCAAGTTCAGATCGTTGTAGTTAGTAGACAAAAAAAGTATGTTTAAAAAAGTTAAAGAGCGCTAAAAAGGCTAATGATTTATTTTGGCTTACGGAAAAGAGAATCGGGAATTCGGTTATATTTGTCGATATTGCGGGAGCATGAGCAGATATCTTAGAATATAATTTTGGATATAACGATACAGGGGGGAGCTCGGTAAATTGCTTATTTGGGAATGAAATAAAAAAGTGATGAACCTTAAATTTTTTTTATATATTAATTATATAGAACTGTAGGGTAGTTTTTTAAATTACATGGTTTTAAACAGTGTATCTGGCAAATTTTGACCTTCCCTATCCACACACTGCTGCATATGTTTTCTGAAGTTTAAATGAACTCTAACAAACATGACGACTGGTATTCTGACAATTTCTGCCTCAATATTGTTAATAGGTCTTCCAAGGTGTTAGGACGGATGAGATACATTTTCGACTTCAGGTAACCCCAAAGGAAACAACCGCATGGGGCTAAGTCTGGTGAGCGTGTCCTCTCAAAGGGATAAGCCGTCCAGGAAGCATTTGCCTCAAACAATTCATGGTAACCCTCGCTGTGTGCAGTGGTACCATCCTGTTGGAACAATGTATCCTCTAACTGCATTGCCTCAAAAGCCGGCTAAAAATAGTCTGGAAATGCGAAGAGCAAGTGATTGCCTCCGAACAGAGCGTTTCGGAGATTGCAGTACTACTGATCTAACTCCCTCGATGTTTTGTGGTGTTGTAATCCTTCTCTCAGATCCCCTTCGTACACATGACACATTCCCTGCTGTTCTCAACGACGTTTCCCAATTTACAAATGATTGCCGCCCAGGACCACGTCCACGTGGAGGAACAGCGAATCGTAAACAAAAAGCACGTTGCACTGCAATGATCGAGTGTGCAACACACAAATTACCTTTCCTCACGTGTCCAATGTATGATAGCAACTGAAAGGCAGACGAATACAAATTTCCCGTCAGCCACTATAAGCCACGCATATTCTCCGCTCTCTGCGACAAACCTTGCCGCCACAGCCTGCAGTGTAAAAAAGCAAATTATCGCGCTGCACCCTGTAAGTACACTTCACTATGCAATAGCTACATATATAGCTACATTTATATTGATTCCATTTCTTAAAATAAAAAAAATAATAAATAGTAAATAAGGTGATATCGGACGTGGCCCTGCACTTCTGGATGTTCAGAAAAGCCAACTGAAAATAAGTTTTTGGACCCCCTTGGACGGGCTCTTATTAACCCCGATTTTAAAACTAACGCCATATTTGCATCTGTGGGAAAATGTCATTGTTTTTCGTTCACGTTTAAAAAGGCCGAATTTTTGGGTCTCCCAAAATTAGCCAAATTGTGAAAATAATTTTATTTTTTGCTTCGTGAGAATATTTGGTACTCTTTGGGTCTCCAAACCATTTGTAAGAGAACTAAGAAAAATGGTCCCATTTGGTCAAAATTTGTATAAGAGGTTGTTTGTGTTGTGTTCCAACCATAATGCACGATGTTTATTGTGAGTCACACCTTAACGTCATTTCTTTGCTTCAGTGTTAGACAAATTTAACCGCGGTAAATTATTCAATTAAGCAGAGCGCTAAGGTAGTTGAAGCTTTTAACTAAAATGGGGTTTAAATCAAAATGCATTTCGTGCACTTCATTAGCAAATCTACAAAATGTGTCCACAGTTTGCAGAATTGTGCTCAAATTTCAGCAAACCGGGTCTGTAAAAACATATATAAGTACTGAACCCGTTCGTTTCATCGGGCCGTACTTATTCGAAAATAAGTTCGGACAAGCAGTTACTGTGAATGGTGTTCGCTACCGCAAAATGATAATGGATTTCTTGTGGCCATTAATTGAGGATATGGCCCTAGACGATATGTGGTTCATACAGAATGGTGCCACTTGCCACACAGCCAACGCAACAATGGCACTTTTGCGCGAGAATTACGAGAATTAACGGCCGTGTTATCCTAGCTTCCTTTTGCACTGGGGTTGACAAATTGGGAAATTGTATACATTTCATTAGTTTTTCAGCTGCGTACATTAAAAACACCTAAAAACATATATTCAAAATTAAAACAAAATTAGAACTGCGTTAAGTTCAGCCAAGCCGGATATAGATTGTGCACGAATGTGATTAACCCATGATCAATGGCTGTATACTAAAGTGCAGTCAGATTTTAAATAAACGAGAACCACTCAGCAGTAGAGTATTTCACCGAACAAACTAAACACAAAAAAAAACCTCGGACTTCCTTCCGATTGTTGTTGTTTTTTAAAATGGTATACCAAAAAAAAAACATACGCACACCCATACATGTGTGCTCTATAAAACCTGTTTTGTTATGTTCATAGTCGCAATCATACGGTATGATTGACGTAATTATATTATTGTTAACGTAAATTTTAAACAACAATACTTTTGTTGCACCAACCATGTTTATATGGTTGCTGCAACCATATTTTCATTTACAAATTTGGCAATAACGCTATTGTTACATTTCAACAATATTAATATTACGGCAATCATACTATAGTCAAAATTTAATTTCGAAAACAATACTATGGTTGCGACGAACATACTTTTATTGCGGAGAGTATATTATTATTGCCGTGACCATATACTAACCATATTTTTCTCTGCGTGCACTGTAAATAATGAGTACCAACGGATATGCATTGTGAAGCAGCACTCCTTTAAGGCTTCTGATGGAACCGTCTATAAAAAGTAGCCACTCGCTAGGATCGTAAGAGCACCGTAAAGTTTCTGTTTATCTGATGTTATGATTGTATCTTCATTTCTTTTAAAACATTTCTTTAACGTTTGGGAATAAGGTCTTAAGTCAAAAAAATGCATTTTGAGTTTTTGATTGGGTTTACCTACATTTTTTTTTCTGTTTCGTTTGGTATCAATAACTTAATTTAGCACAACTGCATCCAATCGTAATCATTTGCTCTTTAGGCTATAAGTCAGAAAAATTTTAGCGCATAGAGAAAGGGACCTAAGGGTAAAAACCAGTTTTGTTCAGGAGAGCCATTTTAAACATTTAAATACGTGTATCTTTGGTGTACCATCACTTTCATAAAACGCGCATATCTCTGGGAGGGAACACTTTTGGGGCATGTGATCGGTCTCATTCGATGCTCAGATGTTGTCCACATCAAAAAAAAGTGAAAAATTGATTTTTTCCCCTTAGTTCTCTTTCTCTATGCGCTGTCAAATATGCTTATCCGATTTTATGTAATAGGTTCTAAATTTCATATATTTTATTAAATCTTGATGAAATTTTGAGTGTGTTCCTTGTGCCAAGGACAGGAGCTGATGAAATTGAAGAAAATCGGTTCTAATTAAGATATAACTGCCACATATATGTTCATCCAATTTTACCAAAAACATTGAAATTTTTCCACAAATTTAATATGACATTAGTTTTAAACTCCGGACATTAGTTTTAAAATTTGGAGCCTGTACAAGGAGGCCCTAAACCTATTTTCAGTTGGCTTTTCTGAACATGCAGATGTGCAGGGTATAATATAGTCGGCCACGCCATTCAATTGAATTTTTTTAATTTCAATTGAATGGTTGTTAAAAGGTTTTAAATGTAACCAGGAACAGATTTTATGTACATACACATTTTCTTAAAGTTTCCTGAGATATATAGATGTGCAGGGTATAACATAGTCAGCCACACCGGACCTTAGGGTTTTTTTTATAAATTTTAATTAATTGATTGTTGAAAGGTCTTAAATCTTACTAAAAACTAAGCTGATTTTCTGTATTTTAATTTAATAAATATTTTGTATTTAATAATTTTTTTTAATGTTTCCTAAGAAATTTGAAGCTCTGTCCTTCTCGACAACTGCAATTGTAGATTCAATTTACATTATTTACACCCTAACAGCAATTGCAGTTGAATATATTTTGTAATTTCCTTACCGCAACGCATACATTGATTTCTAGCTGCGATTTAAACTTTTACTTTTTTCTCGCTTTTAATATTCTGCTATCGGACATTACGCATTTCGCGCAAAGTTCAAATACATACGATTCTAATGCACCACTAGACATTCGCTAGCTATTCTGTGTTTTTTATTTTATATGAGGTCTACCGAGTTTAATTATGCACAGTTGTTTATCTAGACACGATTGGTTTACCGCCGCAATTAACAATGTTTTCCGAATGTTGGGAAGATCTACAGCAGCGTCGATATAAACTGAGCTGTAATACACGGTGTAATTAAATGTCTGTACTATACTCTGGGTTGTAGCCAACCAGATTGTGGGTTGTTGAATGCAAAGTAGAAGGGAAACTAGTGGTATGAGCGCTTACTGACAGTCATTGATAGACAAAAATAAATATTGGAAATTCCAATTTTAGCTACACAATGACAGCGACCAAGCCACCAGCCAACCAATCAGGCAGCTACCAGATAAATTAATGAGAGCAAGGTTTTTTGCTTTTCTGGCAATGTAAAATTTCCAGAAAACCAATTGAAGACTAATTACCGGTATTAGTGAGATGTCGATTTTGTGTGTGTATGGCAGAATTTGAAAAATATGTGTATTTGAGATTTTAAATTATAAATTAACGATTTTGTAATTTATTTTTGTTAACATAGGGGTGGTACAGGGTTTTACAAAAAAGGAAAACCACTATTTTTTGGCCAACAGTGCCTTATCCAAGGGATGCATGAAATGTTTACTTGTGTTTTTATCGGTGGTCAAACAGACTTTACACAGCTTAGTTGGGTAAACCAATAAATCACTGGTTTATAGCGCAGAACATGCTCGTAACTGAACAAAGAACTATCTAAGATTTTTATAATGCGTAGCAAAATGTATTAAGTACCTGGACATACATATTCAGAATGCTAGGTCGAAACGAGGTAACCGCCGAGAGCAATGTGTTGCAGCTATTTTTTGTTTGTTCACGTAACACGTGGCAACACAGCTACGTTTGCTTCATCATGTATTGCTGCTACGGTAGGCTCGTGTGTATCTAGCATAACGTCCACATGTTGAACATATCTGAATGTTTTTAATATCACTCATACGTACTGGCGTCCTCATGAATGTTATCCTCAAACTGTTATGGTAGTTATTAAAGATAATTTTGACTCAGGCTTACGCACGATCACGACGTAAAAATTTTGAATCACACACGCTCACGCATTTCGTTTTTTTTGTTCACGCACGCTCATGTGAGTAAATTAGATTTTACTTACGTTCATAAGGAATCAAGTGAGTCACAAAACTTACGCAAAACAAAAAACTCACATTTTTAAATGAAAAAAAAATTCACATTTTTATTGAGGGAATACTTCAAAAACAAGTCTCTTTTTCAATGTGGTTAAAAAATTAAGGTTATTTAGTATCTTTTGTAAAAACAGTCTTTTAATTCTTCACACTCAAGCGAATAATAAATTTAATAAATTCATTGTCTTACGAGCATTAATGTTTTTCAAACCTTCACAAAATATTCTAAAGTATTTTGTCAACGTGGTTTCACCAAGAAGTCCAGTTCTTCTTTCTTCTAGATTTTTACCAGAAGTAATGAAAACTTTCTCACTGTTTGCTGAACTGCATGGAATACATAAAATATATGAGGCCAGATTTTTTAGAAGGCTAATTTTTTTCTTTAAACAAATTCTAACTTCTTCTTTAATTTGCTCGTTATTATTTTGAGCATGACTTTCTTGCGAAGTGTCCATGTATTCAATTAAGTGTCGGTTAAAACTGGAGGAAGGTTCACAAACAGGTTCACATTGTTCGCATTCTTGAACCAAATTCTGAATGTCGCTTGCAATTAATTTTATAAAGGGTGTCCGAAGAAGAACGCAATTTTTAAATCTGGCAACATTCGAAGTGTCATTGTTTGACATTTGAACAATTGTTATTGTTTGTTAGTAGAAGGTACGAGGTTAGTAAGCAGCTGACCATGGACAGCGAAGGGAGTTCGTTAATTGGGTATTGGAAAGACAACATGAAAATGCTGATTTTGCCGATAAAATCATCTTCAGTGACGAGGCCCATTTTCATCTTGATGGCTTCGTCAATAGGCAGAATTGTCGCATTTGGGGTGCGGAAAATCCTCGAGTGATTCACGAGAAGCAAATGCATCCTCAACGTGTCACTGTGTGGTGTGGTTTTTGGGCTGGAGGAATCATTGGACCTTTTTTTATGAAAATGAGGCAGGTCAAGCGCAAACAGTCAATGGTGTTTGGTATCGTGAAATGATAACCAGTTTTTTCTTGCCTAGAATTGAAGAAATGAATGTGAAGGGCATGTGGTTCCAACAAGACGGCGCCACATGTCATACAGCCAGAGAAACAATTCAATTGCTGCATCAGTCATTTAAAAATTGCGCTCTTCTTAGGACACCCTTAGTTAAGTAAACTAATTCGCGAATCACGTCACGCACGCTCACGTGAGTAAAATTAGCTTTCACGAGTGAATCACGCGTTATTCACGCTAATCACGTGATTTGTGCCCATCTCTAGTAGTTATTTTGGGTACGAGGATTGGTCAAAGCTAACTTTTTTAAGTTTCATTGTAATTTATAAAAAATCGCTCAAGCGCTGAATGATTTTATATTATCGCAACTACTCTTTTTCAATTTTAGTGAATACAAGTAAAAAAAGGTTATGCCCTATATGCACCACTCTGTTATGGCCCAATTTCATCAGAGGGTAGTTGTAGGTCGCACATATCGCACTTCATTTCAGCTAGATCGAAATAGGAAAGTATTCCGTATTGCGGCAGGAATGTCATTTATATGGCGGCTACATAAACAAAAATATCAATATCGTAGAGCTTTGGTTTCATTTATTAAACGAACTGATCCGAATTTCATTAAGGTCGGATATAATAAATAACTTTTTAAGCTTAAGGGATTGAAGTCTGGAAGTACCTTTGTTTGTTTGGTGCTATATGAAAATATGAACTGATGTGGTTCAGTTTTAGCAGATTAAGTTATTGGTCGCCCATAGGATTGTGAACAAAATTTAAATACGATCGGGTTTTATTTGTGGTTTTAAGAGAAGGAGGACCACAAATCGGAAAAATCAATGTAGTTTAATTTCAGAAAAATCAAGTACTATGTAGGCTACATTTTATCAGAATCCGATATTACAGTGTTTTCATTAAGGACATAATAATAAAATTAATAAAACACAGAATATTTAAGATACATACTTATAGTTCACATTTATTCCAAGCGTAGTGCAAGTGTTACATTTTATAAATGAAATTCTATTTCGGTCGTATGACCAGCATGAGCCCGTGTACGGCGATTTATTCTTTGGACACAATTTTCCACCACTCTTGCACACATTTCGACAGGATTTCGCGTAGGATGTTGTTAGCAATTTCACGTAGGATGTTGTGTCTGTGCTCTTCTAAAGTTGTTGGCTTGTTGGCATAGACCAATGACTTAATGCGGCAACATAAAAATAAATCCAATGGCGTTAAATCGCATGAACTAGGTGGCCATTTGACCGGACCATTTCTTGAGAGAGCATGTTCGCAGAATTTGCCTTTCAGTGAATCGATTGTAACGCGTGTTGTGTGGCTAGTTGCAACCACATATCGGCTTTGTCACGCTCATCCAATTCTGGCCAAAAATAATTTTCTAATATGGCACGATAGCGCTCTCCATTAACGGTAATATGAACGATTGTTTTTATCGACTACAAAATACTGTCCAATTACGTCTCCGGCCACACAGTAATTTTTTGCGGATGCAATTGTGTCTCTTGAAGCACTTGTGGGCTTGTTGCTGTCCAATAACCCATATTTTGTTTATTGACAGAACCACTTAGCCAGAAATGAGCTTCATCGCTGAAGATGATAATTACGGCCAAAAATTGCAGTAAGCTTTCCTAAAGTTGCAGAATTTCGGTAGTAATTTTCAATGATTTCCAAACGTTGCTCGCATAGAACTTTACCCTAATGAAAATGTTGACTTCGCCTAACTTTTAAACACTAAAAAATATTAAAAATGTTTGAGGGTGCATATACGAGGGCGGTTCGGAAACTTCTTAGCTTAGCACAAAAAGCGCGGTATAAACAGAAAAAAGTTAAGTGTTTTGGAAACTTCATCTCTGCTATGAACACATGTTAAATTTTGTTTCGATCTGGCAACTCCTTCATATAGAAACAGGTGTTCACAAAAGATTGCATCCGCGATTTTAGAAAGGTGGTCAATGAAAATTAGAATGCTGGTGTCAATTAAAAAAGGTTTATAGGGAAAGAAATTTCTACAGAATTTCAGTATTGAATGTGAAAACACGTAGTGGACGTCCAAAAACAGCAACAACAACAAAAATTGTAGCCAAAGTGCATGATATGGTATTAAATGATCGACGAATAAAAGTGCGTGAAATAGCTAATATCATGGGCATCTCAAATGATCGAGTCTATTTAATTTTGCATGAAGAACTACAGATGAAAAAGCTTTCTGCAAGATGGATGCCAGACTTGTTAACAGTCGATCAAACACGCATAAGAATGAACATTTCTCAAGCTTGTTTGGATCGTTTTCAGCGAAACAAAATAGATTTTAAGCGTCGTTTCATAACTGTTGATGAGACATGGATCCACAACTATACTCCAGAGACAAAAGAACAATCCAAACAATGGACTGAAGCTGGAGGAAGTGCCCCAAAGAAGGCAAAAACAATTCAATCGGCTGGTAAGGTTATGACAACGGTTTTTTTGGGACTTCAAAGGTATTTTATTGATTGACTATCTGCAAAAGGGTAAAACAATAAATTCAGAGTACTATTGCAACCTTTTTGATCAATTAAATGTACAAATTCGAGAAAAACGCCCTGGCTTACAACACAAAAAAATAATTTTTCATCAAGACAACGCATCAGCGCACAAGAGTGTTTTAACAATGGCTAAAATCAACGAATTAAAGTACGAGTTGATTGACCACCCACCTTATTCTCCTGATTTAGCTCCCAGTGACTTTTACCTGTTCCCAAATCAAAAAAAATTCCTTGCTGGCAAGCGTTTTACCTCAAATGAAGATGCAATTACAGTTGTAAACCACTATTTTGAAGACCTTGAGGAAAACTATTTTAATCAAGGGATAGAATTGCTAGATAAGCGTTGGACTAAGTGTATTGAAGTTTCAGGAGATTATATTGAAAAATTAAAATATTTTTGAAAAACTAACTATTCTCTTTCATTGATAGGCTAAGAACTTTCCGAACCGCCCTCGTAGATACAAAATTGTTATGTCAAATTGATTTTTTCAAGTCACTGTAAACAACATAAATGATGGTCGTACGTGAAAACGTTCTGAGTACGGAAATGCCAGATGGCACCAGTCAACACTCAATGTTGTCTAGGCCAGATAAATATATAGCAACCCTCGTAAACATGATCCTTTTTTTCGAAATGTAACCTTTTTTCCGAATGGTTGTAGCCTGGCGTATTTTTTCTGATATTTCATTTGGGGTTATACATCTTATTAGGAGATCCATTTGACAGGTAGCAGAAACAAAATCTAAAATTTCTTTTTATTCTGCGATCCCTGATTTTTATTTTTTATTTTTTTTTAGTGTTTATTGATTTAATTCATAATAACAATATTTCACATTCCTATGCCTCAGCGCCTCTAGTGCTTTTTTGAGGCTAGTTTGCAATAATTAGATTAAATCTTTTTCATGAAACTATAATAAACATATATTCTTAAAGCAATATTACAGTATTATTATTTAAATTAGAAGCATTTCTACATTTTGTAAAAAATATTCTTTAAATCTTTCCTTAAATAAGGATATGGAAAGTGAGTCTTTAAAAAATTCAATTCATGAAGTTGGAAAACGTTTTAAAGGTATTTGGAAAATTCCGTTACTTTATCTTCTTCTGAATGAAGCCTGTTTTGTCTTTAACTCTTAGCAGGAGTTTTCTTTTTTGTGGAAGTTTGATATATTTTGTGGTTTTCCATAAGCTATGTTTATCTTTAGGTTTTGCAAAAGTCATATTTTGTTAGGTTAAATTAATCGAAAAATTAAGCTAACTCCTCAATATCATCATATTCACCATTTTCTCGATGGTGTTTTCGGGACCAGACCAAATTTAGAAAGAAATCTTAATTATTTTTCCATACTTGAATTGATGAGGAAATTTTTGGTATATTGCGTATTTAGTGTCCCATATTTGCAAAATTGAAATTACTCGTAAGTCATGTCCTATATATAATTGTATATTGTAATTTCTTAAGAAATTACTTTGGGTTTTTGTTAACCATATGCATATTTTTGAAGGGACCTAAGTTTCGATCCTTCGAGTCTTGAAAATAGTTAAATCTTGTTTTTGGCATCCATATTAAGGTGTATGCGAACCCAATATTGGCCACTTGGAAATTTCATTTTCCGTTCATTCCTGGAAAAAACTCTTATTACCAAGAAACTTTGCGAGGAAGTTCATATAAATAATCTACACTACTTATTGTTTGGATCCGATTCGAATTACATTAACATGCTGATGGCATTGGAGGAAAGTAATTACTTATTTGTAAGTATACTCGAGTATCTAAAATCAGGTGGTATGAATCATATTTATCTGGCTGGTTTCTTGTCGGTCATAATGAACTGTTTCTAACTTAATCGATATTAAATGTAATTTGATGCTTCTGAATGTAAAGGCACTTTAAAGTTAAGTCAAATTTTTTCAAACGTAAATTAGTTATTTTATTTATAAACGTTTGAAAAAATGTTGACTCAAATTTGAAGTTTGACCTCTGAAAAGACCATGAAGGGTATAGCTAGGTCAAAAACTGTGAAAGAGAAAAATGTTTGCCTGTATATTTGCAACACAAATGCTTAAGGTGTATTTTCCGTGAGTCGTCTGGCTTACAAGTTATAGCTCATCGAAGGTTGCAACCAGTTGTACTCCACTTTTACGGCTAAAAGTCGTGACGGACTGGCTGGTTTCCATCCGATTGAAACATTTTTGCACGGATAAATTTTTGATGTCCAATATACTAATAAATGAGCGGGAAGCGGAAAAAATAACACTTTTTGATTTATGGGCGCTCTATTGAACATACATGCGTGTAGGTGCAGCATATATTTCTTAATCGTTTTTCAATGCAAATTGCGTCCCCCCTCTTCAAAAAATAACTTCTGCTCTATTTTAAAAAGACCTGACCACAGTTTTGACCTGTAGTTCCATTACTTAGATGGGCGCAGATGGGCGGACGGACAAAAATCGTAAAATTTAATCAGTTCGTGGTTTTCAAGTAGGGTCTAGCTCAAATATATCTGAAATACAAATATTTGCCATGAAACTTACTTCTAATACCCTGTTCTACGGTGCAGGGTATAACGTTTGTTAAACTCTAGTAGGTTTCGTTAGAGTTTGTTAGTGGCATGCGACAGTTTTTTACGGATATGTCCAAACGTGTTATCAAGAATTTAAAGAAATTCTCATCATTTTATCGGTGCGTATGATTATTGGGATTTATCGATATGTTGACGGTACTCATACGCCTTCATCTAAAACGTGTCACAGTGTTTTGATTTGATTTAAAACATGTGTTCAAATCAGTTAACACATAACCATTTGAATTTAACATTCTCAACATTCTATACAAGATAATAAAAAATCCCGCAAAATTACGTCTGTGGATTTTGTCAGCATCACTTGAATTTCTATGCAAAGTCACGCATTCATGTCGCAATCGGGCATTCAAAAAATCTAACGCTTGCGATTGGCTGTATACAGTATATACTCTATTCTCTCATAAATGTAGCTGTGGTATTTTTAGAACTGGTATGCATCCCTCCATCCAAGAAAAAAGAACCCTCACTCACGCAGTGTCAAAGAAATTTTATAAGAGCAATAAATTGTATATGCAGAAACGTGTACTCTGCTGTCGACATTGTCATCTCTACAAACATATCACAAGAAAATGCCCCTACAATTCTTTGTTGGCATTGGTGTTATCGGGCTTTAAGCACTTGGGTTGCTTGTTGGATGCTCGCTTCTGGATGCAAAGGAGTAGAGTAGCTCGAGGGTACATCACAGCACACAATGTTAAGATTTTAATTGTTTGCCAAGGAATCCCGAGTGAAAAAGGAACACGAGTGTATGGTAAACAAACGGAAGACAAAAGGATTTGACCTTGTAAGAGGATATCGAGATACTGCAAGAGACTATCACATAAATCTCTTGTAGCTGGTGTCGCTTAAAATAAGATTGCCTTTGAGCTAAGCTCGTGGAAAACAAGTCTATGCGTGTGATTTATGTATATTTAATGGAAAGCAATTAGTATAGAACAAATGTGTGCTTAATTTGGGTGAGATTCACTTCATGACAAGATGGTCTTCCTGTCGCAGGGCATAGCAAATATATTTTGACATTGTTAAAGAACATCTGGAGTGTATGAATTGTTTGATGGATTAATTGGATTGAACATATTGTTTGTTTTACTGTATCTTGAAATGTTAAGACTCTCATTAATGTAAGTATCTCTACATTGAAGTGCTTATGAGCTTCTAAACGAAGTTAATGAGTATTTTTTTTATATAGTTATGCTTGAGTATTGGAACTGACGTGGGAGTATTTATTGATATCACAGAAAAATATAAACACTTTCTTCACAAGTTTTTAAATTATTACGGGCAGGCCAAAAAGAAGTAATTTATCAACAGAGATTGGTAGATGTTATAGTTAAAAAGGTTTGAGATTAAGAATAAAATATAAAAATAAAATAAAACAATTTAGTTAAATTTCCCATCACTGACATTGTTAACATGGCTTTGCTAATGGGCGAGCATGAATCCATTAAGGTTTTCTTGTGCTTATAGACATAGAATGGATTCAATATAAAATACTCCCTAGGAAGCTGGAAGGCACCTCCGAAATTAAACCATTTCTATTACTTCACAGCACAGGATGATTCAGTTGTAAATAAATTTTTGACTGCGGTTATTTGAAATATGTTGTGTTTTTATACACAGAACAGGGATTAACCGGCTCGAGAACTCTTGCATCTGTATATAAGCAGCACACACGTTTTTAACAAAATGACAAGTGCATTGTTTTATTTTCTTTTTCAGACAATTCGTACCATTTGTTTTTGCATATCCTTTACCTTCTGTTTACCGAAAATATCCATGCCAGCTCAAAAATACTAATATTCACTTTGTCCGACGGAACCGCTATGTGTTCATCTCAGATGAATAAAGACCAATAAATGAATATGAGGGTGAATGCAGGTAACTTCCACACTGAATTAAGCACATGTCCGACATTGAAACTATATAATATCCCTTTTTCTCAATCTGATAATGTTACAACCTGGGGATCCCCCTGGATTGACAAATCACCTGGAGAAGTCAGCTGAAACTTAAGGTCCATCAACTCTACTGGCTCCTTAACGCATACTCAAAACTATGCTTCAAGCACAGGGTCCTGCTATCCAACAGTGCAATCCAACCTATCTGGTTATACGGTGCTCAGCTATGGAACAAAGCAAGCTCGTGAATTCTCGACAAAATTCGAATAGTGCAATCGAAGACATTGTGGCTAATCACCGGTTCCCCTTGGTATATGAGGAACGAAATCATCCGCCGAGATTTTGAAAATACCCCTCGTTGAAGAGGAAAAAGTACAAAAGGAAAGTGCAGTACAAGCGTTAAAGACTTTGAAGATATGAATGCAAGGTTTTCTAACCTACGCCTGTACCTCTACCAAAACAGCAATCGCGAATTTACGCGCCCGAAGGACTTTGTGGAACTCTTTATTCTACGTTACGAGGTTTAAGCCAAACGTGGTTCTACGTGATCCTTTAACAGTCAACACAAAACCCTACATCACTGAAATTGCGGAAATGTATGTTTACAGAGGCTTCCGCCCCATTTACAAGGTTTTAATCAAACCTGGTTTAAAATTTTCAATCATGTGAACACCAAAAGGCCAACTGCTGCAAATCGCGAATGTACACACCAAAAATATTGTGTAGGGTTCTTTTTTTCTGCCACACCAGGCTTAAATCAAAAGGAGTTTAAATTCTCTAACACAAGATCATAAAAAAGTCAACACAAAAAACTACAATACCTTAATAACGGAAATGTCCGCCTCTATTTCAAACTTGGCTCAAAGTTTTGAATTATCTGAACACCTACAGGCCTACAGTACGTACAATACCGCGCCTACGAACAAAATCGATTCAACCATGCTACTAATTTATAGTTATCCGTTATATATACATAACTAGAGTTTATCAGCCTACATGACATCGCGAACACTCTGCAAATGACTGTGGAAGTACTCTGGCCCTTCCTCTCGAGGTTTAAGCCAAACAAGGATTAAAATTCGCAGACATGTGATCTATTACAGTTATATACATAAGTATACTATTTAGAACAAACTAATGCAAATCCTTCCAACAATACGCAGAGAACCACTGAGCCTAAGAATCTGTACAAGTATTCATTATTAAAATATACCTAAGATTCGTATACTAATTGTTAGGCTTCTAAGGAGCAGATTCCATAATTCAAATAATATAAGTATATAAAAAAATATGTTTTTGCAAACTAATTCATGATGGAGCGTTACTCTCTTGCATAGCCCGTAACATAACCGGACATCAATGGCCAGCATTAAGCCCTTTGTCGTTACAACACCTGTGCGTTTATGAACATTTTGTTCGTTCGAAAGTTTGGTTCGTCGTTGTAATCTGCACTGAGTTAGATTTCATGGATTTAAATAAAGAGTGGTTCGCAATAGGTCAGTGCAAAATTCAATGCAGCGAATAAAACAAAGGGCTATTGCTTACGAAGTGTCTAGATAATGGGACAAAAACGTCTGAGGCGGTCCCAGAGTTGAAAACACATGCAATATAAATGTTATACAGTCGAAACAAACATTTTAAAAGCCAGGAAAAATGTTGATATGAGTCTTGGGTATTAAGAGAGGAGTTTAATTTTCAAATGACACAAAAAATATAAAAATTCTCTATCTCTATTGGTTCTTGCTGGTGATTTTCGACAAACTTTACCACACGCAGAAAAAAAAGTATGGTTAGGGTGACAATATTCGAAGAGGATCATACTATTATTGGGTATATGGTTGTGGCACAACAATATTATGATCCTCACAACAATATTATGATTCACACACAACCATACTATGATCTTCACAACAATAGTATGATTTACACTCAACCATACCATTATCTCCACAACCATATTATGATTCTCACAACCATAGTATATTTCTCATACAAACATTGTATGATCCTCACAACCATCGTATGATTTACTCTCAACCATATTATGATCTCCACAACCATAGTATGATTCACACCCAACCATACTATGATCTCCACAACAATAGTATGATTCTCACTCAACAATACTATTATCTCCACAACCATGTTATGATCCTAACAACCATAGTATTTTTCTTATACAACCATAGTATGATCCTCACAACCATAGTATGATTCACACGCAACCATGCTATTATCCGTACAACCATAGTATGATTCAATCAACCATACCATGGCCACCAAAATTATTTATTTGGATTGGGTGTTGTTATTCAAAAATGGAGATTTTTATCAAGCAAGTTATATAAAATTGCATTACAATTAGTTCATAGCCAGATATGAGGCCATGTTTTTATTGAACATTTCATTCAAGAAACAAAAATATATATTCCAACGGCAGTCGAAAATACTTTTAGTTGCCGGCAGGGGTAAATGCTACTTCACCATCCGTAGACACCAAGTAACGAATGTGACTAAATCATGATCAATGGCTATATACTTATACTTAAGTGCAGGCAGATTTTAAATAAACGAGAACCAGTCGGTAGTCGAGTACTTCACCGATATTTTCATTTCTAAATTTGGCAATAATACTATTGCTACATTTCAACAATATTAGTATTACCGCAATCGTACTGTTGTCAAAATGAAATTCAAAAACACAATACTATGGTTGCGACGAACATGCTTTTATTGTAGAGAACATATTATTGTTGCGGTGACCATATAGTAGCCATATATTTTCTCTGCGTGCTGTAAACAACACCAGCCGCTTAGCTAAAAATGTGCTTTAAAGCGTCATATTTTTGGTAACATGTAAAGAATCTCGCCTTATCGACAAACAGCGTTGGATCCAACTACGTGAAATAACAATTTTAATAGCAAAAAGTTTTAAAATCATGATTGGCTTTCAAAAAAGAATCGGTTAGTACAGGTATTGTACACTTGTATCGCACTTGCGGCCCAATGTACATTGACTGGACATAAGCCTGACTTTACCGACGTAAAAATTGTAGCGCAAGAGAGAAATTATAGAAGAAGATACACTCTCGAAATGCATAACATTATTGCCGTACCTAATGAGATGAGAATTAATTACAAAACGGACACAGATGGGATCGCACACATATATAGAAATGTGGTGCATAAGCACAGACGCAAGCTGAAGAGTAACACAAAAATCAGTTGAAAGCGATAATCAGACGGACGACATTGTTTTGTTAATGTAATTATTTTTCAAATATTGTGTTAATGTTTTGTTTATTAAATGTAATCATGTTTTGTATTTTGTTAGTGACAACCCCTGAAGATGATTGACGAAGTTAATCGAAATATTGGGATAAATAAGAATTAAAAAACACATAGAACAACGAGTTTAAATAAATGACCTCAAGCCGAAAAATATTTTCATAAAATAACAACACTAAAGGTCAACTATTCACTTACAACAAAAAACTGAAAATATTTATAACTTGCTAAAAAAATTAATGAAAAGAACCAATTTTCATTTCTATCGTAGTAAAACACTGTGGTATCTGCTAGTATTCAATATTTTTGTTTCATCAAATTAAAAAAGCCAACTATTTTCGAGGCGTAATTATTAGTAAATCCTTAAAAAACATTTTGGTTTAATAAAATAAATGCTTTATCTAAGTTTTAAGCGAATTTGCGCTTGTTAAATAAAACACGCCTATCGTGTTGTATAGACTAAAAGCATAAACGAGATTTAAAAATATGATGTTAATAAATTTTGTAGAGTTTAATTTACAAAAAAATCTGCGATCTTTTTGAATAACCCGGTATCAATACACAGCCGTTTCCGATTGACATATCACAAAAATTGACTACTACAATGAATTCAGGATGCAGTGTGTCACTACCAATATTTGCTAAGAAAATGTTAATAGTACACTAGAAATAAAGAACTTCTTTTAAAGCGGAAAACGACTCTCGAATTGATCGTTTATTCAATTACCACGTAATTTTGGTAAATTCTGCATTATACAGCTTATACATTTTGTACACGCAGAGAAAAAACATGGTTACTATATGGTCACGGCAATACAAATACGTTCTCCGCAGTCAAAATTTGAATTTAATTTTGACAGTAGTATGATGTAGATATGATGCCGCAATATTAATATTGTTGAAATGTAAAAATGGTATTATTGCCAAACTAAAATATGAAAATATGGTTGTAGCAACAATATTAATATGGTTGGTGCGACAAAAGTATTGTGTTTTGGGTGTTATGTTTACAATATGATTACGGCAATCAAACTGAACAATGTTATTGTTAGAGAGCTAATGCAATAATAGTACTTTTTATATGGAAATTGAAAATTTTCGAAAAAACTGCTTAGGCTTTGTTTAACTGAAATATTTTTAATGAAAACGCTTATGTTTTTTTAAACTGATTTTGTCTACTGTTAAATTAGTCATTTCTCATTGAACAGGGATTAAACCGGCTCAAGACCTCTTGCTTCTATATTTAAATAGAAGACAAGTTTTTAACAAAATGGCAAAGTGACATTGATTTTCGTGGCTGCACACTACTTTTATCATGATTTCGGGTCCGTGACAACCCTCTTTATAAAGCATTGCTGCAATTGTTGAAAGTAAAACTGAACTCTATAAGGCCAGGCTCTCCCAAACGAATGAGAACTACTGTCGTAAACCTTACTTTTCAAGTTTTCTTCATCTATTATTCACTTCTATTATTTTAATTTAATGTATTTTTTAATAATTTTCATAATTAAAATCTATTGTTGACAACATAACCCAATTATTAAAAATAATATTGGGGATCATAGTATATTTGTGTGTGATCATACTATTGTTGTAGGAATCATAACATGGTTACGTGTAAATCATAGTTACATGTGAATCATAGTTGTGAGGATAATAATATGGCTGTATGTGAAACATACGATGGCTGTGAGGGTCAAAATATGGTTGTGGATATCATAGTATGGTTGAGTGTGAATCATACTATGGTTGTGGGGATCATAGTATGGTTATGTGTGAATCATACTATTATTGTAAGGATCATAATATTGTTGCACCACAACCATACACCCAACAATAGTATTGTCCTCTTCGAATATTGTCACCACAACCATACTTTTTTTCTACGTGTAGAGAGATTCTGACAAGGTTTAATAATTAATGTCTTATTCGTAAAGTCGCCTGGATTTTTGAAGTAAAAAGTAAAGTGTCGTTATCCGGGTTTGAGTCTGGGTTATATGATAGTCGTACATACAAACTTTAACAGCTCGGCGGCCCACATTTGTTGCACAGTCTCATCATCCAAGACCTCTATAAAAAGACTTTCATAATAGGACTTATGATACGTGGCTTAAATGTAATGTACTAATTAAATTAATGGTCAGTTATAAACTTATTTCATTTAGTTTAAAGTATATTTTTTCCCGCGAGAGCAGGACTAATTTTTCGAATTCACGGGATTCCGAGAAATCCCGTACGAATCCAAAATTTGTTAAACCAACGAATCGATAGTCGTAAAATACTAAGACAATCTTGAAATGTCCGTTCGTCCGTGAGTCTGTTGAGAGCGCGATTAAATCAACCTAGGTGAAATAAATCAACCTAGGATCCTACAATTATGCATGATGATAGCTTATGGTCCTAAGCTGTCTACGATTGTAAATGGTTAAAAACGGCTAAGGGGGAAAACATTTTCCATTAATGGACTCTTACCTCGGTAAAAATTACACTTTTTTCATTATTTTCTAGACAAAACGATCATTCGAGAGTTAAAATGTTAGTCAGTACACACCATTATCAGTTTTATTTATTTTTTGATTTTCATCCACAGCAGTTCGGACCTAAGACCTTGTGGTTGCTTTGTTACGGTGGTTGAATTTGAACTTCAATAAAAAAATTTTCAATTTTAATTGGTATTTTCTCAATCTCAATATGCTTTCTTTCAATATCAATTTGCAGTTTCTCAATTTCAATTAATATACTATGAATATCAGTTTTCCTTTCTCAATTTAAAATGTTATATTCTCATTTTTAATTGGTATTTTCTCAATTTCAATTTGCGTTTCTCAATTTCTATTTTAGTTTCTAAATTTTAATTTTGTGTTTCTCAGTTTCAATTTGTATATTCTCAATTTTAATTTGTATAACTGATAACAACCCTGATGTTCTTGAGGTAAACCGCTTATCATCGTAATGTACTTTTACCATATACTTGAACATGCCTCGATGAAGGCAAGGAACTTAAATACTTATAATACGGTTTAATTTGTTCTGCAATGTTAATTTCCTAATATGAATTTGTATATTCTCAATATAAATTTGTCTTTTCTCAATATTAATTTGTAATTTATCATTTCAATTAGTATTTTGAAGTAGAGAAACATTCTATCAAAAAATACTAAAGCTAGAAACTTTTTGACGTAATTAAAATGTTGTATAACATAGAATAAATTTTCAAATTCTTGTAGAAGTTTTTTGTTCACAGAAAAAATATTAAAGAACAACAATGTCCACTGGTCCAATTTTGCAAGGGTTAGTTTTGTGTCGCACATAATGTTTTTGCACCGTTTGTGCTTACAGTGCCTGTACATAAGGTCAAAGCATTAATAGTTTTCCCTTAATCATTGTTTATTTAAGTTTATAGAATTACAATCCTAACAGACTAGCTAAATCTAAAAATAAAAAATATCACTAAATTTATTCAAATAATATGAAAAATCTAAATCATAACTAAAATTTATTCTGTTAAAGTCCTCACAAGAGGCTCGTGAGAGGAATAATGTGTTGAACAGAATATAAAAATATTGGTTATGCCTTAATACTTAGTAGGGGCATAAATACTTTTACTGCTGTAAAATAAAAAGTACCGAATGTTTTTGGACCAAATATTTTTTAAAATAATTATTGATTTATATCCAAAAAATTGTATCCAAAAATAATTTACTTATTCGAAATGTCCGCCTTTTACCTTTACACACGCCTTAAGTCGCACTGGCCAATCGTCAATAGCTGCACGAACCTCGTCCATTGGAAAATTTGCCACAGCTCGAACCAAAGCAGTCTTAAGAGATCCAATGCCTAAACTCTATCATTTTGGTTGTTAAATTTTTCCTAAACGGTAAAAATTGTTACATCGGTGAACACCATTTTTCTATGCGAGCTCTCAGCGTGCTTCACCAAAAGCATTTGCATTTGTCAATCCTATTTTTTTTAAAGCTGCAGTCAATAAATGTCCGGTACGTCGTTTGAAGGCCCCAAGTCCCAAGCCTTTTTAAATGATTCGACTCATGGACTTCTGCGTGATATTCATCTCACGGCCATGATTTTCTGTTTTCGAAGCAGATTTCTGTGAATTCTTGATTTAACGGCTTTGATGACATGCGGTGTTCGAACGGAGCGTGGGCGGCCCGACCGGTGGCGGTCGTTTACATCTCCAGTCACCTCAAACAGTTTTATGCATCGGTAGACGAACATGCGGCTAATTCCTAGTGGCCGGAGCGTTTTGAAAATATCGCTTTTTTCATTTCACACTTGAAAAGCGCTATTACAGCGATACGGTTCTCATTATCTGACCACTCCATGATATAAGTTGAAACAATTTTTAAATCCCGTTGCAGACTAACGCTATTGAGGTTAGATTTCAAAACCCATACGACATTAACGGGGTATGTTCAGTTCTACTATTGGAATGGGTGTGTTCAATGTAGTATTTTTGTCCCTACTAAGTAAAAACTGTATAGAACACTTTGCACGATGATTTACTAATGTTTCAAGATGTACGAGGGCGACCGCAAAACTAACTGGCCATTTTCTTTTTTACTAGCAACTTTTTTTTTTGTTTTTTAAAAGCAATCTTTTATAAGCCACCTGTCAAAATTTCCGAAATATTTAATGATTATTTTCTTTGTTACAGGTGATTGAAGTAAACAAGTTTTATAATTTTTGAAAAATGGAAAATAAGGAGTTTCGTGCGGTAATTAAACACTTTTATATGAAAGGTTATACGCCACATTTAATCAAAGATGAATTAGATTCTGTTCATGGTGATAATGCACCATCATACTCCACCGTAAAATCCTGGGTTCAACAATTTAAAATGGGTCCTTCAAGTACGGAAGATGAACAACGCTCTGGAAGACCGAAAACTGCTACTACTATTCAAAACATTAGAAAAATATTTAATGAAGTGACTAAAGATAGACGAATAAAGCTCAGAGAACTTGCTGATATTGTTAAAATACACGAAAAACAAGTTTGGAGTATTTTACAGGATGAACTCCACATGAAAAAGCTATCCGCCAGATGTTTGCCGCGTTTGTTGACTTTGCCCCAAAAATCGTCCATTGGACCAATTCCGAGGAGCTTTTAGCGATTTATCAGCGTAATCCAATAGAGTTCTTGCGCCGATTCATAGCTGTTGATGAAACATGGATCCATCACTACATCCCAGAATGCAAAGAACAGTCAAAACAATGGATAGAAGCTGGTAAAAGTGGTCCCAAAAAGGCGAAAACTGTTAAGTCAGCAGGAAAAGTAATGGCCATAGTATTTTGTGATGCAAGGGTTATAATATTTATTGATTATCTTGAGAAAGGAAAAACTATAAATAGTGAATTTTATTGTGCATTATTGGATCGGTTGAGTGAAGAAATCAAGATGAAACGACCGCATTTAGAAAAAAAAGTTCTTTTTCAACAAGATAACGCTCCTGCACACACTACATTTTAACTCAACAAAAACTGGCCGAATTACGATTTGAAATTGCTCCGCATCCACCATATAGTCCAGATTTAGCTCCCTCTGATTATTTCTTGTTTCCAAATTTAAAAAAAATTCTCGGTGGCAAAAAATTTTCGTCCAATAGCGAGGTTATTCCTGAAACTGAGGCATATTTTGAAGTTCTTGAAAAATCTTATTTTTCGGATGGAATTAAAAAACTTGAAAAACGTTTGATGAAGTATATTGAGTTGGAAGGAGATTATGTTTAAAAATAAATAATAATAATTCCAAAAAAACTGTTCTTTTTATGATAGGCCAGTTACTTTTGCGGTTGCCCTCGTATTAGCCTACATCTGGCTTCATACGACGGAAGCGGGCTGGAAAGAGGCCACTGCAAATAAGAAAAATTTGATAAAAGATGTTTGTAATCTCTCAATACGATTACAATAAATTGTATAATAGTTTCGATCTAACAAATGTTATAGACAACAACTTTCGGGAATATGAATTTATAACTTAGTTTCTATTTATTTTTGTAAAAGTTACCACTAAATAGGCTTTTGGCATAATGTAATCAACTTGCAAATTGTAATTTAATTTAGCGTCGGAAACAACACCTTAATTCAGAATGTTGTTAACTGTTTCAAGTTGCTGATTGTTAAAAAAGTAAACTAAATTAGTTACCATTGAACGCCTTCCATACAGAAGATGGAAGGATTTTGCGATATTAATGGTAGCCGATTTATTTTAGACCAACTGAACAATCGATTTACGATCGTATATCCTGCTGCAGTAAATTTGTACCATTAATACTCTGTATCATTAGCATAAATTAAGAACTTAGAAAGCAGAAAACAAGAAGAAATGTCATTAATAAATAATATAGACAAAAGAGGGCTTAATATACTACACAGCGGTATGGCAGATGTAGCTATGTTGGGATGAGATTTAGTCGAATTAATAGATGCAGAATAACTCCTATGAGATAGGTACGATATGAGCTCAACCAACTCAAAAGAGAAGAATGGAAGCCAATTTTTGAATTTTTTAACAAAAGTATGCCTTGCAGAATTTGAAATAAACCGCTTCCACCTGAAATCCTAATTCAAAATTGTTATACCAAAAATTTGTTAATACAAGTAGATTAGAAATCGTAGATTGATTTTTAATGAAACCAAGTTGGTATTCCGAAATAAAAGGATAAATGACTGCAGGGAATTTGTTATATATTAAATGTTCAAAGAGTTAAGAAACATTAGATAATTTTGAAATCGGCCGATAATTGCGAATGTCACCCTTTGGCCCTGACTTATGAATTGGAGTAATTGATGAGATTTTCCAGCAATCAAAGAACATATCGGCCTTTAAAGAAAAAATTAAAATGTACTGCAAAGGAAGACTAACAGAGGCATATTTTTAGAAATGTTGTCGCAATGCCATCAATAACTAGAACAGTAGAATCTTTGAGTTCGAGTAAACCACTACATACTTCACTGTCAGAAAACTGGATAACTGGATAAAGCCCGTGTCAATAACAGAAGGAACATTATCTAATAAATAAAAGTCAATTGCTTGATAGTCGGATTGTTGAAAGTTGCATCTGAAGAAATTAGCAAAAAGATTATCCTGCTCGTTTGGTGTGTTTGCAACTAAATCAAGAAAAAACATAGAAGATAGAAATCACTACGATTATTTTTTGATTTAATAAAGTGCCAAAACGACTTGGAGTTAGTATTAATTTTACCTTCAAAGCTGGATATGTATTGTTTATAAGGGAATTTAATAAGAAAAGTTATATAGTTATTTATAAAAATTATATAGAGATAAGGATGTACCATACTGATTATGCCTTTACTGGCAAAGTCGATGAAATTAACGGGGAGGAAAACCTTCCACTAAAACATGCCAGCTTTGAAACTTAGGTACTTGTGTGATTGATGCGCAGATTATTCAACGCTCCACTGCGGTTCTTAAAGCCGATAAATGTAGGCTCTCTAGACTGCAAGTGACAGCTCTTTTATTTCAGAGATTCCTAACTACGACCGATATACCAGAAGAACTTTGAAATTTGTAAACAAGTCTTTGGGAAAGATCATAAACCTACCGAATATTCGTTTTTAGTTTCTACAGCGCGTCCAATTATTTGACAGTTGAGACACGCAAAGCTACTGTCGTTATTCTCTAATGACACACTTACGTTTTATAACCCATACGTTGTGTCCCATAGTATTGTATCATTTTGTTTTTTCATTTAAGGTAGCGATGCAGGCAGTGGCTGGGGCTGTAGCAACATTTTTTCCACCTTAAGTAGAAGTCATTAATTTCCGTTTTATTGGCTCTGTGCGAATGAAACAATAATAAACGGCTGCACTTGGTGGAAGCAAAGGGAGCCGGAAGACGAAAACACTGGCCAATCTAAAGGTACAGACTAACGGCGCGTACATGTCTATTCCTTTCGAGGATGAGGCCAAACGTATACGAGTAACCGCATATTTTATATTCAACTCAGCTGACGACTGAGAATGAGATAAAGTCTGCGTCAGAGTCGACCTTACGGAAGCACCTCGAACTTATAATTTAAGTGCAGATTTTATTTTTCTAACGAAATGATGGTAGGGAAAAGCAAAAAAAAAATATAGAAAAAGTAAAAAAATAACACAAACCTGAAGAACAAATGAAGCTGCAAAGAAAGATGGAGAAAAAATACATAAAAAAGTTTTTTTGTTTTTCTTCTGTTCACTAACGTTTAAGTGCAATGCTTTCTTTCCGAGGTTTCTAGAAGGTGACTAACAGGTAATTAAACCCACGTAATTAAAGCAAAGACAATGAATACCCACTGAATGAAAAAGGAGGGGTAAAGGAAGTAGGGAGATCCTTATCACCACACCACTACATATTTTTATTATGTGAAACCTGAGACAAAGTTTTAACGAACACCCCATCAGAGCTGTGTGTTTGCTAATAGAAACTAAAAGGCCGTTATGGCATGGCATTGCATAGGAGGCCTTTTAAATAGGCTAAAATAAACTGGGTTTAAACCCTTTTCTTAGGGAAAAATTCAAGGAAACTCTCCGGTATCAGTGTCTTAAGGATTACTTTTATCAGAAACAATAAGACTTAATTGGGCAATATGACCTTTTCCGGGTTGTTTGGGTTGCAACTGAAATCTTAAACCGTGAGTGTGTGTATTTCCTAACCAGTTACGTGTTGCCATAGTGAAAAATGGTTGTAATTCTCATACTTATTTTTCAACAAGTAGGGGGAAAATTTCGGTACACTTTATATACAGTTGGTAAATCACTCCTTTGAAAGTGATTTTCGCATTTGAAACCATTTTGGAGCCCAAGTATCATTACAATATCCCTTTTTACCATTGTTTCTTTGCAAAAAGTAATGATTTGTAAAGCAAATACTCGAACAAGTGTATTTTATCCAAAGTATCTATAGTCCCTTAAAGGAAAAGGTTTTTCCTCCTTGGCCAACATCGGCCATTTACAACCCCAAATAGCATATGGCAATGTGCCATTAACATGCAAAATTTCAGAATCCTAGGCTATCGCGCTTGACGACTGTCGTACTTAAAACAGACGCACGTACGGACGGACAAGACCATATCGTCTAAAAATTTTACGACGAGCAAATAATACAGAACTTTCGTTTGACGAGCTTGGTCTGACCTAGGCCGATTTAAGTACGAGGGCGACCGCAAAACTAACTGGCCTGGCACATTTTCAGTTTTACTAGCCACTTTTTTTTTTGTTTTTTAAAAGCAATCTTTTATAAGCCATCTGTCAAAATTTCCGAAATTTTTAATGATTATTTTCTTTGTTACAGGTGATTAAAGTAAACAAGTTTTATAATTTTTGAAAAAATGGAAAATAAAGAGTTTCGTGCGGTAATTAAACACTTTTATATGAAAGGTTATACGCCACATTTAATCAAAGATGAATTAGATTCTGTTCATTGTGATAATGTACCATCATACTCCACCGTAAAATCCTGGGTTCAACAATTTAAAATGGGTCGTTCAAGTACGGAAGATGAACAACGCTCTGGAAGACCGAAAACTGCTACTACTATTGAAAACATTAGAAAAATATTTAATGAAGTGAATAAAGGTAGACAAATAAAGCTCAGAGAACTTGCTGATATTGTTAAAATACACGAAAAACAAGTTTGGAGTATTTTACATGATGAACTTCCCATGAAAAAGCTATCCGCAAGATGGGTGCCGCGTTTGTTGACCGTTGGACCAATTCCGACGAGCTTTTAGTGATTTATCAGCGTAATCCAATAGAGTTCTTGCGCTGATTCATAACTGTTGATGAAACTTGGATCCATCACTACATCCCAGAATGCAAAGAACAGTCAAAACAATGGATAGAAGCTGGTAAAAGTGGTCCCAAGAAGGCGAAAACTGTTAAGTCAGCAGGAAAAGTAATGGCCACAGTATTTTGGGATGCAAGGGGTATAATATTTATTGAGTATCTTGAGAAAGGAAAAACTATATATAGTGAATCTTATTGTGCATTATTGGATCGGTTGAGTGAAGAAATCAAGATGAAACGACCGCATTTAGAAAAAAAAGTTCTTTTTCATATGCTCCTTCACATACTGCATTTTTAACTCAACAAAAACTGGCCGAATTACGATCTGAAATTGCTCCGCATCCACCATATAGTCCAGATTTAGCTCCCTCTGATTATTTCTTGTTTCCAAATTTAAAAAAATTTCTCGGTGGCAAAAAATTGTCGTCCAATAGCGAGGTTATTGCTGAAACTGAGGCATATTTTGAAGTTCTTGAAAAATCTTATTTTTTGGATGGAATTAAAAAACTTGAAAAACGTTTGATGAAGTGTATTGAGTTGGAAGGAGATTATGTTGAAAAATAAATAATAATAATTCCATAAAAACGGTTCTTTTTATGTTAGGCCAGTTACTTTTGCGGTCGCCCTCGTATATCCTCTTTGCGTTGGTGTTTAAAATCTTTTCTTAAATACTCCTACATTTGCATATACTACATTTAAAGCTTGTTATCTATCATAGGATATAGCGTATGTATATTCACTTTGTCCTTCCATTTTAAACACAAAGAAATACTGGTCAGATACCCCATAAAGCACGAGGTCTGTTTAACCCTCGAACTGGCACATGGTTCTGGCCAGACATATTTCATTTTCATGCTTTAATTTAGCATACTTCTATTTGAGTTACATGGCTGTAATTTCAGGTAATCTCCCAAAATATTGTTGGCTTTCGATGTATAAATTAA
The DNA here is from genome assembly GCA_963513945.1 of Hydrotaea diabolus. Classification (NCBI taxonomy): domain Eukaryota; kingdom Metazoa; phylum Arthropoda; class Insecta; order Diptera; family Muscidae; genus Hydrotaea; species Hydrotaea diabolus. The sequence continues at coordinate 171,214,240 of OY740718.1, forward strand.
TAATTGAAAAAAAGTCCTTGGAACAGGATAAAAAGCCAGGACAAAAAGCCAATAATCCGCACATTGTGGCTCAACCAACAACTCGTATAGCATTTGAAGCGTACTTTGGGATACCTCTCAATATAACAAACCTTAATGTGGCTTCACGCAGTGGTCCAGCCACATTAGCTGCCAAAAAAGATTGCAGAATTTGCCTGCAGCTAGGTGATAAAATACGCCGTAAGACACGCTTTTTTTGCTGCAAATGCAACAATCCTGTTTGTCAGCAACATCCAAAAGTAGATTATTTATGTTTTTGTTGCCTTCCGCAAAATTCTGAATAAAAAAATTCAATGCATTCTTCATAATAATTTTCTATTTTGTCGTAAACATTTATTACTTTATCCATAATAAAGAGAAATAAATATAGAACAAAAAAATTGTTGCCCTTTTCATTCCAAAGATTTTTTCAGGTCTATTTTTTCTTCCTCAGGTAGCTAATAACATAGTAAAATGAAATAGAAACACAAAATATAACAAATATTTTCCTATCTTAGTAAAAAATGTAACGGCAAACAGCCCTTATTTCCATACAAATGCATGTAAATGTATAGGGGTCTGGCCAGAACCATGTGCCAGAACTAAGGGCTCAAAATATGTGCCTGACGAAGGGTTAATAGAAAAGGTAAAATTTAATTTTTAATTTTTCTCATAAATAATATATTTTTATTCATTAATTTTATATCCCCTCAGATATAATACATTTGTGCCGTATATATACGAATATACTGAATCGTATCGTAATTATAAAATGATCTAGCCATGTCGGTCCGTCTGTCTGTCTGTGGAATTTTACAGAAATATGTGTTGATGGACTGGAACGGTTGCTATTGAAAATGGGCGTGATCTGTGAACAGGTAAACATTTTTCCCTTAAACGGACTGGATCAACCTGTAGAAAAATCAACAACCCTTAACTTTAAAGCACAATATCTCGTGAGCTATTAGGTACATGACGATGATATTTGGAACATTTGATGTTTTTAAATCGCATTTATGGCGAAACTAATGACCTATTGTTATGAAATTTTCACAGAATAAAACCAAATACGAGGCGATTATTATATACTTTATTATGGACAAATTAAAGAAGAGGGTCTGGCACCGCCCACACAACTCACAACGCCCACACAACTCTCATTAATGACTCGGAAACTTTTACAGATTTATTATGAATAAAATTGACCATGGGGGCGTGGCATTCCAAAAGAAATTTAAGTTAATTTTGATTCCACATGTGTATAGCTAAACGGGCTGGTATTTGGACCGGCTGTGCCAAGTCCCGAATTGGGCCAAATGTTTTAAAGAAGTAAACATTTGGTACTGTGTAAAAAATTAATTGTTTTTGGAAACCCATATGTTCCCAAACTTTAGATGACTGCTTGTGGCCTTAAAGGACGCGCTCACTTATAGGGTGTTTAAAACTTCTTTGGCCTCCACTTCCGATAAAAGCTTCATTTAAAACTTACTATATAAGAGTTATATTTTCGAAAAGCGCAAAGAAAGAAACGACATGGTCCATTTGTAATTCCAACCGATCAATAACTATAAGAGATATATGTTTAGTAAGGAGCCTCAACTTTTTCCTTTTTGGACTTAATCTCACCTTCAACAGATGGATGGACGGACATGACTAGTTTGTCTTAGATTTGGATAGGATCATAACTGGTCAAAAAATTCAAATGTGATGCAATTTTTATACCCAGCACTACTTTGTGGAACAAGTTATTATAAGTAAGTTTCATGGCAAATGTTTGTAAATATCAAAAATATTTGAGCTAGACCCACCTTTAATACGACGTACAATTATAATAACCTACTAATTTCATTTACCGATGTCTGTCCACTGTTATAAGTTTAGCAGATTTTATGTCTTTAGCTCTAGAAGCCACATATAACACCCATTCTTAATGAAATTTGGTACACTTGTGTTTTTTGACCAAAAAAGGGCATTGTTAAAATTTAATATCGCTTCAGATTGAGATAGAGCTCATACACATGTTCATGCGATTTTTCTCTTTTTATCTATAAAAGCCAAGTCTTACATCCAATCCTGATGAACGTTAGCATAAGTAAGGGTTTTTTGGCATAGGAGGAACGTTATTAAAATAGAAAATCAGTTTTGATTTTGATAAAACTCCTACATATGTAAGTATATATAAGTATATATATTCAAATTATTTTACCATAAATAATGCAATTTTCTAACAAATTTAAATAAGTTATTAGTATACAAATCGGTGTAAATTAAAATCCCTCCAAGCTTTACTCTGTCATTTACTAATGAAACACCATCCAATGTTCGCCTAATGGGCAGAAGATTTGTTTGCTAGAAGATGAAGCAATTTACCGAAAAATCGTGTTTTCAGATGAAGATTATTTTCATTTCGGTGGCTATCATTTCGGTGCCGCATTTGGGGTTCAGAGAATCTACATGTGACTATAGAGAAGCCAATGCATCCACAACGAGGCACTGTTTGATTTGGATTTTGGGCTGGCGAGGAGCCGTCGTTACCGTCAACGGTAAGACTCTCCGCGCAATGCTCAACGAATTAAATTGGTTTCAACAAGACGGGGCCACATATCTGACAGACAACGCAAACATCGATATCGCACTGTTTTTGAAAATCGAATATTCAGTCGAAATTTTGAGGTCAATTGGCGTTCTTGGTGTTATGATTTTAGCTCTTTGGGGGTAATTTTCTGTCGAAAGACGTAAATGAGAAATGTTACGCAAAGCATCCAGAGACAATTGAAGCATTGAATCATGAAATCGAAGTTACCATTGAAGAGATTCGACCCAAAACAATAGAAAATATAATAAAAATTGGATTGATCGAATGAGGTACTGCCAAGCGAGTTGTGGTAGTCATACTCGTGTGAATGATATTGTTAAATGATAAATTAAGTGATAAAATTATTAAGTGATACAATTCAACCTTTCCAATAAAACCAGAAATTTAAAACAATTATCTGTAGTTTTTTACAACCGATTCAAATTAAATATGGTAAATAGCCCACCCTGCATACTTGGCCACGCCAAGCTTCAACTATTTTACTAGTTTTTAAATTGTATTAGGCTTTAAAGGTCCTTGTCAGATAATAGAGGAATTACATCGTGACACCTTACCGAATCGAGAGATGTTCCCTGGTTGTTCTTTTAAAGAATGTAGAGATTAATTTAGTAAAATAGGAACGTAGTATTTATACATTTAAGAGTTGCAAAAATTGTAGGCACAGACTTTATTGTTTTAAAACCTGGTCACGATACACGAGGGTGTATTCAGTCTAATGTAATATCTCACTAATCAAAACTCGGGTTTCTTAGGATTTATAATTTTTTCCAAAAACTCTTGAAATTTCAAATCCCGTCGAAAGAAGAAAAAACATTAGAGTGCGTGAACTGTTTAATATTTCGATTTCCAACCATCGCTGCAAATATGTTTAATACAGACCACACAATATTGTCCTGTAATAAAAAAATTTTGATTTATTCTGCATACAAATACATAAAATGATTCTTATAAAACAAACTGCCTATTGAGATTTTCTTACCAAATTTTATGACCTTTCATAACGATACTTTTTGTCATCTGTTCATAAGATGTCATGTTTTTATGTTCTTGTGGTTTTATGCTTGTTTTGTAAACATTTTTGAAAAAATGGCTAGCCAGATACATATTATAAGTCATAAACTTGTAACCCTTTCTCGTCATGAAGTTTCTGTCTGAATATTATGTTTTTAACTCTCGATTTTGATTCTTTGATAAGGTCAAATAAAAGTTTTAATATCGCACAGGGAGATTGAAGTCATTGCAAAGAACTTCCGCTTTCAGGGTCATAAAACATGTGTCTTTAGTTTAATGTTTTGCTGTCATAAAATTTGAAACGATGTCAAGTTAGTTGTATACTCTCAGTATTTTCTTCCAAGACATATACGAGTTTAGTCCTTTAAATAATATTTAATGCTTATTTATATACTTATAATATGTGCTACAAATGCCAGTTATTGACAATCTTTGAAATATGCGAAAAGATGCGTCACCCACTCCGTATCTCTTACGCATTTTAACAAATATCTACATCTTGTCCTCCTTACCCAAGCACACAGATTACTCTCATGTCTCATCCTCCCATGGTTTATTGTTTTCAAATGACTTAACATTTTTGTGAAGTGTGCTGTCATTTAAAGGTCCTTTAAAAGCAACTGCATCGTCAAGTGGTCTAATTCTGAGACATGGACGTAAGTGTGTATGTACTTAAAAGCGTACGTAAATGCATACATCTGTGACTAAGTATAAAATTGAACTTAAACTTAAATCATATCCACATCATTTCTTAAGCCACTTCAAACTACTACTTCTTCAAGGTGGTTATATATTGAGTAATAATATAAATGATTTTGGTTTGCTGCTAAGAACGGTGCGTTACATTTGAAAAAGTTGCATAAAATCCTGTAAAAAATACAGACTTATACACAGAGAAAAATCAGTCTAAAATTCCGTTACAAAAAATGAATTTCCTTCATCATCTTTTCCCGTTTTCCTCGACATGACCCTCCTTATGTGAAGGAGAACTTCAAGTTGTCTTGATTTTCTGTACAGACTTCGAAGGAGAAAAAGGCGTCACTGTCACAATAAGACATGTGACAGCGCATAGAGAAAGGGACCTAAGGGTAAAAAAAATCAATTTTCACTTTATTTTTTTATGTGGACAACATCTGAGCATCGAATGAGACCGATCCCATGCCCCAAAAGTGTTCCCTCCCAAAGATATGCGCGTTTTATAAAACGATGGTACACCAAAGATACACGTACGAGTATTTATATCTTTAAAATTGCTCTACTGAACAAAACTGGTTTTTATCCTTAGGTGCATTTCTATTTTGCGCATCACATATGATATAAACGAAAACCACTAGATGAGCCATCTGGTACCACGGAACGTGGCCACAAACAATTTGGCGCTCAGTCATTTTCAGTACTTGAATCTGTTTGCTTTCAGATTTGATGTACTCTACATAGAGGCGGTAATGTCGAGGAAAATATGAAAGAGATGATGGAAGATTTTTATAGAAAAAGTGGATTTACCTATTGAATTAACTGACCTCTAATCTGTAATCGGTAATAATACCTATTAATTTATTTATTTATTTAAGTTTATGGAAGCATACATTCCTTACCTATTATTTCTTCCTACTAAAAATAAATTAAATATAATAAATTAAATATAAGTTATTACAAAAATTCACTTAAATTAAATAAATAAATTCCAGCCGACCAACAAAGTAAAATTAGACAACCGGTTTTTAGTATGAAAAATTGTGGTTATCATTCCCAGTTATTGGTAACAACAACAGTTGTGGCACTAAATATTATCTTCGCGTTTTATTCATATGACCAATCAGTCATAATATTCTGATCGTATTTATCATCTTGTGGTATTTCGATACCTATATCTACTACGATTAAAAAAATATGGCAACTTCAACTTATGTTCTGTAACGACAAAGCTCCAGCCAATTTCAAGCCGTTTTTTTTTCTTTGTTTATACACACACAGAGAACTGGTTTGATGCCATAACCGAATTTGTTTGCCAACCGATTGATTGAGGTTGCATGCACCTCGAGTATTACACCAGTACGATCGAATGTTAGTTGGTGCTCTGTAACGTTCAGGAAATAAAACTGAAGAGTCGGTAGAAGATAAGAAGTACCCGAACTTTGGAAAAAGAATTTTTGGATCAAAAATTCTACATGCTGCACTTAACGAAACATTTTTAATTTTTAATAGAGGGCAAAACTTTTTCCTAATATTTTGAAGTACTCTTAGACATAGGGAGTGTCATGTCGAGGAAAAGATGATGGAAGATTTTCACTAAATACATTAACGAGTTGCTTGAAGCAGTAATAGCATAATTATTGTTGCTTATGGTTATGATAAAACCAAAGACATCACCACCAAAATTCGGTTGCAACAACAAAATCTTGTCAAAGTTATTGGTTGCGACAGCCACCAGTTATGGCAACTAAATACGATTTATATCATGACATTAATTAGTTCATTAGGCATGACCGATTAATTAGTTGTGTGTACAATAGGATGATCATATTCATTATCTGTATTTTTTTGTATGCCGAACCGAATACAAGGGCGGTTCGGAAATTAGCCTAGCACAAAAAGCGCGGTATAAACAGAAAAAAGTTAAGTGTTTTGGAAACTTCCATCTCTGCTATGAACACATGTTAAATTTTGTTTCGATCTGGCAACTCCTTCATATAGAAACAGGTGTTCACAAAAGACGCATCCGCGATTTTTTTACAATGGAAAAATTAGAAATGCGTGGTGTCATTATATATTTACATAAAAAAAGGTTTATCGGGACAAGGAATTCATAATGATATGGTGAATGTGTTAGGTGCAAGTGCTCCTTCATATGCAGCAGTAAAAAATTGGGTTGCTGAATTTAAACGTGGCCGTACAAGCATTGAAGATGAACCACGTAGTGGACGTCCAAAAACAGCAACAACAACAGAAATTGTAGCCAAAGTGCATGATATGGTATTAAATGATCGACGAATAAAAGTGCGTGAAATAGCTAATATCATGGGTATCTCAAATGATCGAGTCCATTTAATTTTGCATGAAGAACTACAGATGAAAAAGCTTTCTGCAAGATGGGTGCCACACTTGTTAACAGTCGACCAAAAACGCATAAGAATGAACATTTCTCAAGCTTGTTTGGATCGTTTTCAGCGAAATAAAATGGATTTTAAGCGTCGTTTCATATTTGTTGATGAGACATGGATCCACCACTATATTCCAGAGACAAAAGAACAATCCAAACAATGGACTGAAGCTGGAGGAAGTGCCCCAAAGAAGGCAAAAACAATTCAATCAACGCAATGGAATCCGAATATTTTTTCTCTGTGTGCTGATATTGTCACATCGGCATACATCATTATACAAAGTGGGGATTGCAAGTCATTCCAAAATTTCAAAAGGGACCAGAAATGGATGCCGGGTCAACAACAGAGACTTGTCTCGGGAATCATAATATTTTAGACAAAAGCGGAAACTGAGTATGTGTTACAATTGGAACATTAAAAATATCACGAATATAGAAAAAGATTATTAGTTTACTATTTGGACCAAAAATGTATGAATAAAATTTTGAACTACATATAAATTTTGAATTAATTTTTTCAGTAGCCCTTTAGAAGCTAAATCTAGTTCCTCCGATGAATGATAGCACTCTGTACCGTAAATGCCATGTTAGAAGGAAAAACATGGTGTTGTGCATGTGTTGCGCATATACATGAAAAACAATTGGAAATACAGAAGTTCCGTTACAAAAACCATATTTCCAATGGCATTACCGAATATTTACAATCGTAATGAATATTCGGTTTAACAAAGCACATGGTGATAGATATGATCAACGTATTGGACATACAACCATACACGCTGAGAAAAAACATGGTTACTACATGGTCACGGCAATAATAATATGTTCTCCGCAATAAAAGTATGTTCGTCGCAACCATACCATTGTTAACTCAATTTATTTTTGACAATTGTATAAATGCTGCAATATTAATATTGTTGAAATGTTACAATAGTTTTATTGCCAAACTTAAAAATGAAAATATGGTAATAGCAACAATATAAATATGGTTGGTGCGACAAAAGTATTGTGTTTTTCGTTTTATGTTAACAATAATATGATGACGGCAATCATACTGTATGATTGTAAATTTTCTTCATTTAAATATGCTTTTAAGAACAAATGTTATTGGTACGGATCTAAAAAAATTGTACTTTTTTATCGAAATTAAATTTTTTTAAACAAGCTGCTTTAGCTTTATTTAACTGAAATATTTTTAATAAAAACGCTTACGTTTATTTAAACTTATTTTTTCTACTGTGAAATAAATCACTCCTATTATTTTGAATTTAATGTATTTTTGAATAATTTTCATAATTCAAATCTATTTTTGACAACTTAAACCAATTCTAATAAATAATATTTGGGATCAAATCTATTGTCGACACACGCAGAAAAAAGTATGGTTGGGATAACAATATTCGAAGAGTATCATACTATTGTTGAGTATATAGTTGTGGCGCAACAATATTATGCTCATCACAACAATATTATGGTTCACACACAATCATAATATGATCCCTACAACAATAGTATGGTCCTCACAACAATAGAATTATTTACACACAACCATACTATGATCCCCACAATCATATTATAATTCTCCCTCAACCATACTATGATCCCCACAACCATATTATTATCCTCACAACTATAGAATGTTTCACATACAACCATAGTATGATCCTCACAACCATAGCTTGACTTACAAGTAACCATACTATGATCCCCAAAATATTGGGTTTAAAATTGGATTGGGTTAAGTTGTTATTTAACAAAAGAGATTTGCATTAAGTAAATTATTTAAAAATGCATTAACTCTTATTAACAGGAGTAATTTATTTAATAGTAGAAAAAAATTATTTATTTAAAATATTTCAGTTATACTAATTCAAAGTAGTTTTTTTTAAAAAAAAATAATTTTCATATAAAAAGTACTATTATTGCGTAAGATTCGTAACAATAACATTGTAAAATTCAGAAAAATTAATCAAACTGACAAAAATAAATTGTGTCCGTATGATTGCCGTAATCATATTATTGTTAACATAAAACTAAAAAAAAACAAAAGTTTTGTCGCACCAACCATATTTATATTGTTGCTACAACCATATTTTCATTTTAAAATTTGGCAACAATACTATTGTAACATTTCAACAATATTAATATTGCCACAATCATACTATTGTCAAAATGAAATTCAAAAAACAATACTATGGTTGCGACGACCATACTTTTATTGCAGAGAACATACTATTGTTGCCGTGACCATATAGTAACAATATTTTTTCTCTGCGTGCAACTTAAACAAATTCGAATAAGTTATATTGGTGATCATAGTATAATTGTGTGTGATCATACCATGGTTGTAGGGATCATAAGATGGTTGCGTGTGAATCATGCTATGGATATGAGGATCATAATATAGTTGTATTTGAAACATACTATGGTTGTGAGGATCATACTATGGTTGTGCAGATCATAGTATGGTGAGTGTGAATCATACTATGGTTGTGGGGATCTTAGTATGGTTATGTGTGAATCATGCTATTGTTGTGAGGATCTTGGTATGGCTGTATTTGAATCATAGTATTGTTGTGAGGATCATAATATTGTTGTACCACAACCATAAACCCAACAATAGTATAATCCTCTTCGAATATTGTCTCCATAACCATACTTTTTTTCTGCGTGTACCAATGGAATTCAGAAGATGTATTTACCTGCCACAACTGTTGGTTGTGGAAAAAGTTTTCCAGAAAATGTATTGTTATAATTACTTATTGGTAATGTATGTAATTTAAAATATCGGAAAACGAGGTTTTTATTTTTTGGTAGTAATTGTTTAAATCCATGAAATACACCGGGCCTGGATAGTATTTCGGCACTTGTCCTATGTAAGTTCTCTTCGACGCTAGCCCGTCCATTACGCAACCTTTTGAACCTTGCTTACAGTGCGGAAGTCTTCCTAGCGTATTGGAAGGTTGCAAACATCCAGCCGATCTCTAATAAGAGTGAAGCCAATTATTCTGCGAATTATCGGCCAATTGCGATTTGCTCTGTGCTCTCCAAGCTAATGGAGAGCAAGGTAAACCACCATCTTGTAAGGAATCTGGAGTCCAACGACCTGTTTAGCGATGACAGTATGGCTTACGTAGAAATCGCTGTACCGGAGACCTGATGTCAGAGCGTTGGAGTGGGTTTATCCACCACTTTGGTGAGAGGAAGATCGTGGCTCTGGATATCTTCAAGGCATTTGATAGAGTCTGGCACGATGCACTCATATCAAAGTTGATCGCTTTTGGTGCCGGTAATGCGTTTGCTCGGTTTATATCGAGCTCTCTTAAAGATCGCACTATTAGAGTTGTTGTAGATGGGTTCTGATCCAACATACATAGGGTGGCCGCAGGTGTACCACAGGGCTCTGTCCTTTCTCCCTCTTTATTTCTTATTTTCATTGACGATCTTTTGGGTCAGGCCGTGAAATCAATCTACACTTTCGTGGATGACAGCAACCTCTGTCATTCATATTCATTCGACCGTAGGCCGAGTCTTCAAGATATTGAAGACAAAAGGCAAATTATAGATAATACACTTGGAATTGATCTACTGGCCGTTTTAGAATGGGGTCGAGTTAATAGAGTAGATTTTAATGCGCGTAAATAAAGTGCTGCTTAGCTAGAGATGGAGGCTATACCAATACATGTATGAAAATGTTCCAATTTTGTCAGAGTACAAATGAATTTTGCCGAATATATTCGAGCTCGATTCTTGGCATCTAGATCGTTGTGCCTGAAAACGGCAAGAACGGTTATTTGTAGCTACAAATACAGACTGATATTTCTGGACTGGTTATTGCGCAGGATCACTTCATGTCAGCGATCTCCACTTTGATTACAACAACAGACAGCCGGAAAAAGCTATCCCAAATCCCATAGTAATTGATAGTCTATCGATATTTTACTCATGTTCCTTACTCTTAGATGTTACAAACAGCATCTTGTTCAAAGCCTTAATTTGACCGGAGATAAAGAAATTAGCTTTTCTACTCATCGTCATAATCTTAACAATTTGCTCGTTGACCTCATGACCAATTTGCGCATTCTCGAAGAAACATAAGCAATCGGTCACACAATTGTCCTGATGACGACGGTATACGAGTATGTTTGGATATTATTGTAATTATTCAGCGATTACGCTGGGTAGGAAATACCCAAAATACGCAGACACCTACAACGATCGAATGTCTAATCGAACTATAAAAATACATGAAAATCCCTGGTTTTTGATCTATGTCAAATGCGGAAAGATACATCAATCAGCGGAGGGTTTCCACCTCATGCCTACTGAAGAATTAATCTCTGAGTAGCAGATTGATACACGCAGAAAAAAAGTATGGTTGTGGTGACAATATTCGAAGAGGATAATATTATTGTTGGGTATATGGTTGTGCTACAACAATATTATGGTCCTCACAACAATAGTATGATTCAAATACAACCATACTATGATCCTCACAACAATAGTATAATTCACACATAACCATACTATGTTCCCCACAACCATAGTATGATTCACACTCAACCATACTATGATCTCCACAACCATAGTATGATCATCACAACCATAGTATGATCATCACAACCATAGTGTATTTCATAGACAACCATAGTGTGCTCCTCACAACCATAGTATGATCCTCACAACCATAGTATGATCACACACAATTATCCTATGATTGCCAATATAATATATTAGAATTTGTTAAAGTTGTCGACAATAGATTTGATCCCCAATATTATTTATTAGAATGGGCTTAAGTTGTCAACAAAAGATTTGCATTATGAAAATTATTCAAAAATACATTAAATTCAAAATAATAGGAGTGTTTTATTTCACAGTAAAAAAAATAAGTTTAAATAAACGTAAGCGTTTTTATTAAAAATATTTCAGCTAAACAAAGCCAAAGCAGCTTGTTTAAAAAATTGTTATTTCGATAAAAAAAAGTAATATTATTGCATTAGATCCGTACAAATAACATTTGTTCTTAAAAGCATATTTAAATGAAGAAAATTGCAATCATACAGTATGATTGCCGTAGTCATATTATTGTTAACATAAAACGCAAAACACAATACTTTTGTCGCACCAACCATATTTATATTGTTGCTATAACCATATTTTCATTTTTGAATTTGGCAATAATACTATTGTTACATTTCAACAATATTAATATTGCAGCAATTATACTATTGTCAAAAATAAATTCAGTTAACAATGCTATGGTTGCGACGAACATAATTTTATTGCAGAGAACATGTTATTATTGCCGTGGCCATGTAGTAACCATGTTTTTTCTCCGCGTGTATCTAAGTCCTGCTTCTCAGTAAATTGCATTAGCCGTTTGGAGCCGTAATTAAACAATTGGCCACGGCTTGGGAGAATTATATTATGAAATGCTTATTGAAATTTCTTGTTTGCTTCTAATTAATTAATTAATTACGTATATATCAGAAATGACGAAGTCAGAAATGTCGATATTGAACATTTGAAATAAGCGACCATATTATATACGTACAATTTCGAAATTCTGTTGTGTTGGGATTTATAAAACCAATGTTACGATTAACAGATTTTTAGTTTTCTTACGTATTTATAATGAATGTATAGCACTTTCTTAGGGAATTTTTTCCTGTACCAATTCTCACTGTCAATGACTTTTGAAAATTAAGTTTCAATTTCCACTAGCCAGCGTTAATAAGGTTTTAGCAGACATTCTCTAGAAGTTATTACGAGTTAAACTCAGCCTGTGAAATTTGAGCTTTTTTGTCGGAGATAAATATAGTCTTCACCATAAATTAACCGGGTTCCACTAAGCCAAAGTTGTTTCATTATTTATTTTTCCAGCTTTTAATCCGATGATTCGCCTTAACGCTTTCAATTTATTCAAATAAAAAAGAGAATCTCTATTTCGTTTCAGACGATTTGTTTTTATATTTTACCCGCTAAATGTTGTTTATATTCTCCGTCAAACATTTATTTGCCACCAGACAAGCAAATTTACATGCGAAGGTCATAAAGGCATATGTAGTCCCATAAATTATATAATGATATGTACAGATAATATACATTCTATGATACATTTAAGCACATGCGTATATCACAATTACTTTCTATGCGTGTGTAATGTAAGACTTTCAAATGATTCTATTACACCAAAAGGCTACCACAAACAAATACATTTTTAAGGCCCTTACGCTCAAGGGACTGGGTACAGAATGTTTGTGTACTTTTTGTGCTGGTACCTACCGTCGAGGTGGCTCGTGGGCGGCTCTTTTGGAAAATCCTTTGGAGCAACAAGTGTTTCGAAATAACAATAACTTTTCAAGGCAAATGGTTTCTGTAGTTTCAGTTGTGGCTGCGTTGATGTTGGTGGTTGTTTGTTAAAAGCAAAGTTGGTTGGTCGTTACTAAATGACTCCACTGACTGACTGACTGACTCATTGTGTGGAAATAGGGAGCTCCGTCAGATTGTTGTGCATGAAATTGGGTTAGATGAAAAATGTTGGTTGGAAGTGGGGACCGTTTTCTTTTTAAATTTAATCATTTAATTTAGTTTTAGACATGGAAGTACTTTTGACGAATCACTTTAATGGGCCAAATTAAGTAGACATAAACAAGTTACTTTGGACTTTTTTCTACAAGTTTGGAACGACTGGTCGGTGAACTTGGGCGGTAAAAAACATATTCAAAGAAAATTTCGAAATGATAATCTGGCAGCTTAAAGACAGATTTATAGATCATACCTTTCCCTCCTTTAACACGATAGATACGTTCTTATTAAATACCGTTCTCTATAATATAGTATTGTATGATATTGTCCCTGTTTTACAGGCAACTCGCTTAGGAGGTCGCTAACACCATAACTTCAAACCATTGTACAAGAATATAAAAATGATTGCGTTTACAGAATACTATACACAATTTGCGTTAAATTTATCTTTGTTTTAAATACTAAGTAGGGACATAAACACTGTTACACACGTTTTATGCTGTAAAATAAAAAGTACTGAGTGTTTTTGGACCAAATATATTGTAGTTTATTTATTGATGTATATTGAATCCAAAAGAATCTACTTATCCGAAATTTCCGGCTTTTGCATTTACACACGCCTTAAGTCGCACTGGCCAATCGTCAAAAGCTGCACGAACCTCGTCCACTGGAAAATTGGCCACAGCTCGAACCAAAGCAGTCTCGTCCAAAGCAGTCCTCGTCCATTGGAAAATTAGCCACAGCTCGAACCAAAGCAGTCTTAAGAGATCCAATGTTGGGGTATCTTTTGTGACAAACCTTGTCCTCTAAAACCGTCCACAATTTGTAATCCAATGTGTTCAAATCAGGACTGTATGAGGGCCATTCTTCAGAGGAAATGAACGTTGGCAAATTGTTTCGAAGCCAGGCCTGGAACGTTTTAGCCTTATGGGCCGGCGCAGAATCCTGTTGGAAAGTCCATGGCTGGTTTTGGAACAGGGAATCGTTAAGAGGCTTCACAACAGCTTCCGAAACGGTTTCTTGGTAAACTTTGGCCGATGTTTTGACTCCTTGTTCGCAGAAATGCATGTCAGTGACCCCATCGTAAGAGACACCCCACCAAACCATGACTGATGCTGGGTGGTGACCCTTTTCCACCCTTGAGATCAGTTCAGATGCTTCCTTAGATGACCGCGCATACACTCTAGTTAAATTTTTCCTGAACGGCAAAAATTTTTTCATCGGTGAACAAAATTTTTCTGTGCAAGTTATCAGCGTGATTCAGCAAAAGACGTTTGCATTTTTCAATCCTATTTTTTTAAAGCTGCAATCAATAAATTTCCGGTACGTCGTTTGAAATCCCCAAGTCCCAAGTCCTTTTTAATGATTCGACCCATGGAATTTTGTGTGATTTCTTTGAATTCTTGATTTAACGGCTTTGATGACATGCCTTGTTCGAACAGAGCGTGGGCGGCTCGACCGATGGCGGTCTTTTACATCTCCAGTCTCCTCAAACAGGTTTATGCATCGGTAGACGAACATGCGGCTAATCCCTAGTGAAAAATTGTTAGATGTTCTTACACGTATTTGAATCTAAATTAAGATGCACGGCCATTTAAAATCTTAAATTTGAATCGGCTGTAAAAAAAGTACAGCTTGGAATGGTTGAACTTTGACATTTGAAAATCAAACACTATATCATTCATATGACTACCACAACTTGCTCGACAGTAACTCATCCGATCAACCCAATTTTTCAGTACATTTTCGATTGTTTCGTGTCGAACCTCGTCAAAGGCATTTTTGGTTTTATGTTTCAGAGCTTCAACTGTTTCTGGATGCTTTACTCAACATTTATCCTTAATCGCATCGCACAGAAAATAATCCAAAGGGCTCAAATCATAGGTCTGTGGCGGACAATTGATATTACAATTGCGGCTGATTATTCGATATTCAAAATCAGTGATCGATGATTGCGTTGGCTGTGTGACATGTGGTCCCGTCTTGTTGAAACCAAATGTAGTCCATGTCATTATCTTGAATTTTTGGAAATAAAAATTCTCTGATCATGGAGCGCTGACGATCACCGTTGATGGTAACGGCAAAGAAAAATGGCGCAATGATGCCGCCAGCCTAAAATCATACTGTGACTCGTTGTATATGCATTGGCTTTTCAATACTCAAGTGTGGGCTCTCTGAACCACATATGCGGCAATTTTGCTTATTGACAAAGCCACCGAGATGAAAATGAGCTTCACATGAAAACACGATTTTTTGTTAAAATTCTTCATCTCCTGCCAAACAATCTTTGGCGCATTGGGCAAAGGGAAAACGCATCGGATGCTGCTTCATTAATAAATGGCAAAGCTAAACCCTTCCAATAAAACTAGACACTTGAAAAAAAATATCAGTACTACTTTTTTGCAGCCGCTTCAAATTTTAAATTTTATATGGCCCACCGACGACCATAAAAATATCAAAGCTAAATATCTACACGCAGAGAAAAGATATGGTTACTCTATGGTCACCGCAACAATAAAATGTTCTCTACAATAAAAGCATGTTCATCGCAACCATAGTATTGTTTTTTGAATTTAATTTTGACAACAGTATGATTTCGGCAATATTAATATGGTTGAAATATAACAAGAGTATTATTGAAAAATTAAGAAATGAAAATATGGTTGTAGCAACCATATAAACATGGTTGGTGCAATAAAAGTATTACGTTAACAATAGTATGATTACGGCAAGCATACAGTATGGTTGCGACTATGAACATAACAAAACAGGTTTTAAAGAGCATACATGTATGTATGTGTTTGGGATGTTTTTGTGATATACCAAAAAAAACACATACACACGATACAGTGCATAGTTGTTGTCCATTATAAAAAACAACAACAATCGGAAGGTAGTCGAGGGATTTTTATGGTGTTTACTTTGTTCGGTGAAATACTCCGCTACCGACTGGTTCTCGTTTATTTAAAATCTGCCTGCACTTAAGTATACAGCCATTGATCATGGTTAATTCACATTCGTTACTTGGGGTCTACGGATGGTGAAGTAGCACTCACCCCTGCTGGCAACTAAAATAATTTTCGACTGCAGTTGGAATATACGAGTATATTTTTGTTTCTTGAATGAAATGTTCAATAAAAACATGTAGCGCAATTTAAAATAACTTGCTCGATAAAAATCTCTATTTTTGAATAACAACATTACCCAATCTTAATAAATAATTTTGGGGATCATAGTATGGTTGAGTGAATCATACTATGGCTGATGGTATAATAGCATGGTTGCGTGTGAATGATATTATGGTTGTGAGGATCATACTATGGTTGTATGAGAAACATACTATGGTTGTGAGGATCATAATATGGTTTTGAAGATAATAGTATGGTTAAATGTGAATTATTAAATTGTTGTGAGGATAATAGTATGATTGTGGAGATCATAGTATGGTTGAGTGTGAATCATACTAAGGTTGTGGGGATCATAGTATGGTTATGTGTGAATCGAACAATTGTTGTGAGGATCATACTGTTGTTGTCCCACAACCCTATACACAACAATAGTATGATCCTCATAGAATATTGTCACCATACATACTTTTTTCCTGCGTGTACTCTTATTGCCAACGCCATACTGAAACGCAGTCCTATTGTGAAAAGCTCCGGCCCAAACGAACTTACGGTTGATTAACTTGTAAGGATTTAAGTGAGACTCATTCTCGTGGATTAGTGTGTCTAAAACCGCCAGCTTTTGAGTCATAGAGGCTTACAAATAACAATTAAATTTTTTTTTATTCTCATTTCGGTTGTAAATCCATGGTGGAGGGTACATAGGTGTCGGACTGAACAAACTAAATGTTTTTTTTGTATTACAGAGATTTTTTGTATCTCTGTACATTTTTTTACAGTTTCAGATCGGAGCCTACAATTTATTGTTTTCATTTCGGCCCACTGTCGACTAGACAAAAGTTTTTTCATGGCTTGACACAAATAGAAATTATATTACGACTGCCCACACTACTGCTAAGGGCATGACTCTCTACTCGTACAAATGAATCTATTGTTCTTGCCAAAAATTACTTTTCAGTGCTTACCTAATTTAAAACTGAATTAAATTTTCTTAGCCACCCGCTGTGTTTCATTACTTGTAAACCTTGTGGATAGCGAACACAATCTTTAAAAACTTGTCATCCGCTATTAAGAGCGTGTTAATTGAGATAGCCTTGAAATGCAAAGTCCTTCAGAACTTGGGTATTAAATGTAAGTAGCCTTATTTAGTTTCCAAAACAATGACTCCAGTAATCACAGAATTCAAAGAATAAAAATGACGTCAATAAATGTAAACGTAAAGGAGCGTCCTTGTTGAAATACGAGTAACATTCAAGTTTTCGGGTTAAACAGCCAAAATGCGTATTCAGCTTTATTTATTTAAAGATTTTAAAATTACTGAAATTTGCCATTCGCCAAACACAAACATTGCAAGAGTAAAATAAGCAAGTGCCAGAGTTCCTAGAAATGTAAGCTCCTTTTGGTGATAGGGGTAGGGGAGCAAAGGGTAAGTTTGAAATAGGAATAGTGGATACATTTAATAAGATTCACTGAAGGGTAAAATCAAATTGAAACATCAGCATCTTTCGGAAAAGGCCATAACAAGAACTACAGCCCCAAGAAAGACATTGAGCATCGAAAGGCTCTCCACACACATACCCACTCGCATACTGCGGCAACGCATGTCAAGGGATAATTCACACAAAATAGAACAAAAGACAAAGGTCCCAAGAGGGGGTGGGTGTTGACCGGCTTGGATGTTGGTTATGTGCACACAACCAACACTCTTCCATCTTTGCTGTTGACCAACGAGGGTCATTATTGTAAACATAGCAAACATGCCACGAGGAACACTAAAACATCAAACCACAAGACCACAGGACTAACAAAATAGCAATGTGTCCTGTGGGTTGTTGTAATAAAGCCATAAAAAGAGACGACGGTCTGTTGCAAATGGAGAGATCGATGATGAAATGACAGCAAATTTCTTGAAGAAATTTGTCAAAAACAGCATGATTGATTTTATTTTGCAGGCTGCTATGAAAACTGTTTGCTCAATTCTTCATCAATGGTATGAAAACAATGAACGAAGGGTTAGTGTTTGAAAAATATTTATAATAAATTTTAATTTTGTTTTTTTTGGCATTGGCCTTTCTAGCGTATCAATTTCAGTTAATAATAATCCGCATTTTGAATAAAGTTATCTTTAAAGTATTACCAATAAACAAACATGGATTTGAACATGAAAGAAATAATTTTAGTAGATTACTTGTACAAGGTGGTCCATCTAGAGGTATTTTTCAGGACAAAAAAAAAAATATAAAACTTCAAATCAAGTGTGGAATCTTTATTGGTAATTTGAAAGGATATTTTATGGCATTTATTTTTTGAAAATAATCACCTTCAAATGTTGTCAACTGTGTTATGGAAATGAACGGTTGGTGAGAAACGGGAAGATCCGCTGTTTTCTACCAAAATTTTGTTCAGTGCTGAGGCCCATTTCTGGCTATTGACTTTGCAATAAACAAAATTGCCGCAATCGGGCTGAAGAGCAACAAGAAGAGGTGCCATTATACATAGAGAAATCCACGGTTTGGTGCGGCTTATAAGCTGGTGGAATCATCGGTGCATATTTTTTCAAAAATGATGATGGCCGGAAGGTAAACTTGAATGGTGCTCGCTATCGCGCCATGATATCGATCTTTATGATACCTAAAATTGAAGCCTGTAATCTTGACGACACTTGGTTTCAACAGGACAGTGCGACTTGCCATACAGCTGCTCAAGCAATGGATGTATTGAGAAGTCATTTCGAAAAGCAGTTAATTTCACGTTTTAGAAAGGTGAATTGGCCGGCTAGAGCGAGTGATATCACAACTTTAGACATTTTTCTTTGGGGTTACGTAAAGTCTAAATTCTATGTTGACTTCCAGGTTTTGGAAGTCAACATTACGCGTGTCATAAAAGCCATACCGGTCGTAATGCTTGAACGAGTCATCCAAAATTGGACCCTCAGAATGGAAACACTGAGGCGTAGTTGCAGGCACCATTTGGAGAAAATTATATTCAAAAAATAAATGCCATAAAATGTCTTTTTAAATTACCAGTAAAGATTCCACACTTGATTTGAATTTTTATATTTTTTTTGTTCAGAAAAAACACCTCTAGATGGATAACCCTATACTAATTGTAGGCTCTATGAAATAAAGCCCCATGAAATAAGGCTCAAAATCGAAAATGAAATAAGGACCCAAAAATTTGTACAGAAAGCAACAACAACGATATTTGGGGTGTTGTTTCATCTTTTAAGGGTTTTATTTCGTTTTGGTAATTGGGGCATTATTTCGGGCGAATTTTGAATCTCTATCCCTCTTACACTTCGACAAATTTAAGTGCAAATGTTTTTTCCACACCATCAATTTACATTTACCTAAAACTGAAATTCGCCTTTCTGTAAGTGTAAATTGGTGGTGTTGGAAAAAAGCGCGAATTTTTATTTTATACACCTTTTACACTTTGTCAAAATTAAAGCATTTTTTCCAACACCACCAATTTACACTTTCTTTAAATTGGATTTGCTTTTGCTGAAGTCAAATTGAAAATGCAATTTAAAATTGCAAGCAGATGCGATTTCCAAGGGATAAGAGCACTATAAATGTCCATACTGACGACAAATTGTTGAATATTCAATGCAGGTGTTTGTTTCATATTTTATTAATTTTCCAAAAAAGAAACTATAAAACTATATTTCTTTTCAAAAAAAAAAATAAATGGGATGTTGTTTCATTTTAGGTTTGGAGTCTCTTTTTATCATTTTAGGGGTTAATTTTATTGTAGGAATTGGGGCTTAGTTTCATAACGAAATAAGGCCCAATTTTTGGGGCTTTATTTTCAGTTTGGGGCCTTATTTCTTGGGGCTTTATTTCATAGAGCCCTAATTGTAAACGGTGGTCCAACCATAATACAGGGTGTTATTTGTGAGTCTCACTTTAACACGTCAAGGTTTTTGTCCAACTTAATTTGGCATTCCTTTGTTTCAGCGTTTGACAAATTTAACCATTGAGGGTAACACACTTATGCAGCGCGTTAAGATTGCTGAAGCCTTTTACGAAAATGGGCATTTAATTCAAAATCCATTTCGTGCACTTCGTTTTTTTTCTGGTCAGCATAATCGAATAAACGTGTCCACGGTGGATTAGTTAACAAACAGAATTGTAGCATTTGGGCAAATGAGTGTCCACGAGTTATTATTGTAAAGCCAAAGCCCAAAGAGTGATTGTTTGGTGCTGTTTATAGGCTGGCGGAGTCATCTAGCCTTAATTTATCTAAGCAGTTACCGTGTATGGTGTTCCTGTAGCCAGAAATTTGGGTTGTGCACCTGGACAATATGTGGTTCTAACACTTGCCACACAGCCAACGTTAGAATGGCTCTTTTTCCAAGAAATTCAATGGCCGCATTATCTAACATCGGTGATGTTAATTGGCCTCCACAATCATGTGACTTGACACCGTGGGAGAGAAAAGTGTACAATAAGCCAAAAATAATTCAAAAGATAAAAGACGAGATGATGCGGTACATTAACGACATTGAACCTCCATTATGTCTCAGAGTCATTGAAAATATATACCGTCGATCAAATTTTTTGTTTCACACATAATTGATATAGATCCTTTTATCATAATAAAAAAATAATAAGATAATTCTGTTAAAACTTTTTGTAAATAATCTGTAGATATTATGTCAGTTTTAAATGTTCGTTATGAACAATTTTCTCAAATCAGGAATACTCGTATTTCAATCAACAATTTGTGGATACCGGGTAGAAGCAACTGCCGGTTAAAAACGTTGGCTTTGTTTTCAGAGGCAGTTTCACCTAGTAACTTCCGGTGACTTTATGATGTCAATGTCATACGTGCGTGCCCCCATGGATCATGCCTCTCGCCAGTCCTCTACAACATTTTTACAGCGGACATCTCTCCACTGCATGGCTGTGAAACTTCAGCTTTCGCAGACGATACTGCAATTATCTACCCTGGCACTACTGCTGCAGACATTATAACCAAACTAGAAGAAGCAGCGGAAGTCCCCCTAACATATTTCTGCAAATGGAAAATATTTGTGAATGCGGAAAAAACTAAAGTGATCTTTTTTACCAGAAAAAAGAAAACCAATATATATTACACAGAAAAGCCTCATTTTTAATAACACAGAGATACCTTGGGAACATAAAGTTAAATACTTTGGCATTATATTGGATCCCAGACTTACATTCAAGGACCATATATAATATGTCATAGATAAAATAAATCATTTAATACAACTCTTATATCCACTAACCAATAGAAACTCTCTTTTGAATAGTAAAAACAAAATGTTTTTTAAGTCAGTTTTTCAAGCTGTTCTTTTGTATGGATGTCCTTCATGGAGCAATGTGGCTTCAACTCATGTTAAGAAGCTTCGAATAGACCAAAATAAAGTTTTGAAAATGATTTTAAAGCTTCCTAGACATTACTCAACAACATGTCACCACGAAGTTGCTAAAGTGGAGTTAGTAAATAATAGATTGACCAGACTTAAAGAAAATTTTGCCATCAGATGCAAAGCGTCTGATTTTATTCATATAAGAGATCTAGCATCGTTGTAAATATTATAACTGAAAACAAGTTGTAAATGTGAAATTCTAGTCAGGATATTCAGAAAGGTTGTTGTGAATTTTCCTTTAATTAAATCCGATGTTAATTAAACCTTATCACAATATATCAAAATTTGTTTACTAATATTTAAGTAGCATAGGCTTATACAAACCTAAACTCATTGTCATTGTAGATAATAAGAAAAATTAAATTGTTATATTAACAAAATAAAAATTGAATTGAATTGAAAATATCATACGTGCGTAATCTCTATGCATAAAGGAGCGGGGGTAAATTAGATCATTTGATTCCTGTAAAATCATAGAGGCCTATGCCAAATTATCTTACATTTCCATCCTCTCTGTCAAAATAATAATATTGGTCGAACCTTTGTTCAGCCTCTGCGAGCCTTCAACTGGGACCAGTTAAATCGATTTTCGACTAATCGTATAATCGAATTTTGGTGAAAGAAATCGTTAAAGTGGAAGTCGAACTTTGATCTGGACTTTTTATACTATCCACCAAAGAAGGAAATGAACACTAAATTTGTCATAACATTTTTAACGCCGTGAGTTGTTGATTGGATATCCTAAAATATATATATATATATATATATATATATATATATATATATATATATATATATATATATATATATATATATATATATATATATATATATATATATATATATATATATATATATATATATATATATATATATATATATATATATATATATATATATATATATATATATATATATATATATATATATATATATATATATATATATATATATATATATATATATAATATATATATATATATATATATATATATATATATATATATATATATATATATATACAACAATTTTAACGCCGCGAGTTGTTGATTGGATATCCCAAAAAAAAAAAAAAAAAAATATATATATATATATATATATATATATATATATATATATATATATATATATATATATATATATATATATATATATATATATATATATATATATATATATATATATATATATATATATATATATATATATATATATATATATATATATATATATATATATATATATATATATATATATATATATATATATATATATATATATATATATATATATATATATATATATATATATATATATATATATATATATATATATATATATATATATATATATATATATATTATCGCTCGCCGTAAAACACTAAAAAAATCTCTATCCTTTCGTCAGTGTTGCTGTTGAAAGTCAATAGCGGTGCAATAAATTAAGCTAGAACTGTGGATTGATGATAGCTTATAGTCACACACTGTTTGGGTTGTAATTTCACTTTAAGGAACTTAAAGTACTTTGGATGGAATCTAAATTCGGTCCGGCCAAACTTAGCTTACATGTTTCGGTTTTTTTTGTCGAATGGATGTATTATTGCGTTTTATCAAAATGAGAGTAAATGGACAAAACGATGTTGTCGTTAAGTGATATCTATCTACTAGTTGATCTTGTCAAAACATTTTTCTGTAAATTTTGTGATTCAAGCATTGTATACCATTTAGAAAAACCCCTTTCAGAATAGGACATCGTGTTTTTATTTTTTCATTTTGTCATTAAAATATATTTAAAACTGATTATTGTAAAACTCCAAAATTATGTGGCTAAGTTTCCCTGTTTGCGCAAATCAATCTTCTAGAAAATAATGAGAGAAAGTTGAATTTTTTGATACGCACAGTTTTCCTGTAGTAAGGATATTTGAAGGTTTCCAGACAGAAATGGGTACAAAATAAACTCAGAATTTGAACACTTAAATTTATTTTTTTTAGAATTATTACATTTATTTCTTTTTTGATATTCCTAAAAGTATGGCATTTGATCTTAAATTATGCTCTTTGATTTTCTGAATTTTTGTGAATATTCTCCACATTGCCGTTCATATAGGGCTTGAACATGTTTTTTGAAAAAAAAATCCTATTTAAATAATTAATTATAAATCCTAGTCGAAAAGTCCATAAATTGAGCGAAAAAACAAGACGGAAACAAATAAGAAAGAGGTTTTTTGTTAAAAAAAATGTTGACAGTTGACTTTTTTCTTTGACTATGTATCCTTAATCTGGTGCCGCCTTAGCCTAATCAACTGGGTATTTTTTTGTATATATTACCCTTCCAAGGTGACATACAATAAAGAAATGTGTTATTTTCAAATAATTATTTTTTTATCATCTACTAAAAAAACCTTAAAAATAATAGTTGAAAAACGTCAAAAAAATTGAAATTTGATTTTTTTGATATGCGTAGTGGAATTTGTTTCCCTCATCCAAAGCTATCGCAAAATCGTAGGCACATTATCGAATGTTAATCGAACCTCCCAACCAAAGTACCCAAGTACTGTAAAGTTTTCCTACAAATTTAAATATTGCAATATTTTATAGACAAATTAACAACTCCTTCTATTGGCGATCAGGGTCCAGAAAACGGTTCTCATAAACACATGTAAACGTGTACAAAAAATAATGAAATGTTCTCATGAATTTTACATTTTTTAAGGTTTAAAAAATCTAATAAAAAACAACAAATCAAAGGGTTAAAATGTATTTTACTTTCGGACCGAACCCTTTGACGGCAAAGCTGTCATTTTAATTTGGATATATGGTCCCATGGATTTGCATTGTTACTGAATTTCTTTCATGTCCTAACATAAGCATAAATTTTAAATCACAATAGGATGAGCAATGACACAAGGGAGAGACTAAAATCGGCCATCTACAAATAGGCCACGGAGTACGCAAACCGAACGAAATGTCTTTACGAATTGTCTTATCTACCAATGATGTTTAATATTCCTGGCTCTGTTTTGAATAGGGTGATCAATATACAGGATTTTTTTTGAAATAAAAAAAAAACAAAATTCAAATCAGGTGAGGAATCTTCATTGTTCATTTGAAAAAAACATTCTATGCCATTTATTCGTTGAGAGTCCAATTTTGGATGACTCGTTCAAGCATTTCGAACTATAGCATACTGGGGTTTTCGTGGTGTAACTCTTTTTATGATAAAATGGCAAACAATATTGAAAAGAAAAAAAAATAAAGTCTAATACAAATCCAGCTTTATCTGTCAATAAAAACCTATTGAAAAAATACCTTTAGATTTATCACCCGTTAGAAATTTGGAAAAAATATGGACCGATGATTCCACCAGCCCATAAACCACACCAACCCATGGTTTTCTCGGTGTTAGTCTTTACATGATAAAATGGCAAACAAAAAATAAACACAACTCATCGTAAACTGTGAAAAAACCCAATTGAAAAAAATACCTCTAGATTGATCACCATATAATAACCTTTTTCATCAGGAGAAATTTATTAGATGTGTCGTGCAGTCAAGTTTTTCTAATAATATAAGTAATTGTTCGTGATGTAAACTAAATCGTAAGTTGGGTAAACTATTTACTAATAGTATAGCAAAAAAAATGTATGTAATGTAATTTAATTTATTTTCGTCTACAGCATATCTAATAAATTTCTGGAAACAAACCAACGAATCGTTAAAAAAAGATGAAATAATTTAGAGTTATTTACATCAAAACATATAACTTGACCATCACAGCCCATATATATAAAAAATTCAACGAAAGAAATAAACAACAAATTGGTCATTAAAAAATCTGAATAGTAACCTACGTATTTAGAGAGAAATATGACAACATTGTTTCTCTTTGTTTACTGGATTGGAGTATTGACTAATAAGAGGGTTCATCGGCTAATTCGTCAAAAGCTGACAATTGAAAGCTATAAATTGTAATAAAATAATTAAGGAAATAAAATAAATCTACTAACTGCTACGCTATAGCTTTGAACATTTTCATTTTCACGAAACCCTTAGAGGGTGACACGTAACGGCTATAGCCTTAATGGCCCACTTGTTTTGTAATTTGGCTAAAAATACCTTTTTGGCTAACGATAAGTGCAGCAGAGGTATTTTGAATCGTGGTTGGCTCACCATGGCTCAATCGTTTTTCGACGAGTCAAGTTCCATAATCATGTTATCAGTCATCTTGACGATACTAATTGGCTACCTTGCAGCTGCGACTTGATGCTGTTAGACTTTACTGTGGTGCTCCGGGTATGACAAATGTAATGCGAACTATTTAGACCTTTAAGGAAAATATTGCACAAGACATTCATCTCTAAGATCTTGGAAAACAATTAAAAAAACTTCAGTCGGTTAATCCGACTCACCAAAATATGTATTTTACATTTGTCGTCGTTCCGACCTCCTTTGCCAGAATCATATTTTAATGAAATTTCGTAAAAGGTCGTTTGCGTAGATGGGGCGTGGCATAACGAAATACTCGTAAACATTTTGCAGAAAACTATATATGGGCTAAATTCATGAATTCGAATAAAATTAAATGGATTCAATCTACGCTCTCATAGTATTGTTTGTGTGGTAAGTACAAGAAGGCTCGTGGCTAAGGCTTCAAATTTTCACCAGCTAGTCTTATTTCAAGTATTTAATTATTAATTTCCGGCTGAATCGTATAAGTAGTTTTTTAATTTTTATGCCAAAACCAAAAGTGGGCGGAATGGTGCATTGACACTGGAGGTACCAGACTGGGCGGGCTATCCACTACAGGAAGGGGCGTGGGTAGTAATCCCATTATTTGTCATCAAGTTCACTGCTTAACTCTGATCATAATTATTGATTTTGGGTAGATTGTATAAGTAGCATTTAAGATACTTGAAGATTAAAAAATGGGACAGAATGATGCATTTGTATAGGAGGTACCAGAATGGGGCGTGCCAGTCTTTTTTTGATATACAACTACAAAGCCGTTATAAAAATATTTCGGTGTTCACAATTAAAGCCAATTGTATGCAGTAGAAGACAAGTTACGCAGGGTCTAGTCTGCACTGAAACAGAGTAATGTGTATGGGAGGCACCAGAAGGGGCGTGGCTAGGGATGCAACTATTAGTCAACAATTTAAGCTTATATATCTGTTTTAAAGTATTGATCGTATGAATAGTATTTTAGATCTTTCAAGAATACAAAAAATGGGCGGAATGGTACTTTTGTGTAGCAGGTAACAGAAAGGGTGTGTATTATTCAATCCCATAGGCAGATTTGGAAAAATATTGCGATTTACAAAATACAAAAACGATTGGTGGCCGCTCAGACTGCGGGACAAATATGGCTCAAATGCCTTCAAAAGTCATGAAACGGATTTGGTCAAAACATATGTAGGGTCTAAAATAATTTTTCCGATGCGTTACACTTTTTATCTGTACCAAATCATAAATACCATTTTACCAAGTAAGATAAGGGTACTATTAGGTGCATAGGATGCTTTACTTTGAAATCAGCCAATGCAGTAAGATGAATGAAGCTATTCCATGGCTAATGAGAATTTTTTTTAAAATTTAAATTTCGATTTTATTTTTAACTATAATAAGTTCATTTAAAAATGTCTGTGTGTTTTAAGGGAGTTTTGTAAATATTTCCATAATGCCCAGGCATCTCTTCGCTACAAATGATATAAATAATGAGCAACAACATTTCAAGCCAACTACCAAAACTATAATTCATATTAATGTCACAAGATAAAATTCATTTTTGTTTACGCATCCTTTAGCACTTGCACTGCGGTCGTGGTGCTGCTAGGAAGTAACGACCGTCCTTTCGGCGAGCATTTGCTTACTCTTTATTATTCGTCGCCAGATACATAGAGTACAATTGCTGAAATGGAGACTCCATCGGAGAAACACTTGTGAAACAATTGAACCGAATGCTATCTTAAGGATATGAAATGAGAGGTTCAACATCTTGGTTCAGTTTAACAACCGCAAGTTTGCTATGATGGTAGTTTGTAACTACAGGCGAAAAGCACACCGTAAAGATGTTAAAGTCAAGGATGTCGAGTAGCGTGGATAAGAATCATATTCCAAGCAGAGTGTGCATTTCCCACGAGGTGCTGTGTTGTCCTTAATGCGTGGGGTATAAAACGTCTAAAGCAGATGATTTAAGACTTTAAAAGTTGTGTGCACCACCAAGCACCCACCCTCTGGTTGTGGTGGTATGTTGAAATTATGGTCTTTAAAAAATGGCGTTTCCTCTTTGGTGACTGTTTCAACACATTCCCATTTGTGGTCCATTACTTTAGGTCATTGTTTGATTATTTGTTAGCGGTTAAATGGGTGGAAAAGTTGGTGGCTATGTGGCTCAGCGCGTGTGTTGTTTTAACTTTTTCCTATAGAGGGCAATTTAATTGAGTCGTTTGGTGCTTACGATTAAGGCTTAAATCTTACGGAACCCTTTATAAAATGGATGCTAGTTGCTGTTCTGTCGTTGAAAAGGCTTATGTTTGCCTTTAGAGTTTTTAACTTTATTTAGTTGCAGAGCAAATATTATGACATATTAACAGACTTTAAATGATTAAATGAAATGACCCTTAAAAGGTTTGTTTCGGCTTCATGGCATCCATGCGTATGATTAATATTAAATTAAATAAAAAGATAATAATAGTCATACGCACGTATGTACTTAACTATGTTAGCTAATCTGTGCCGCATTTATACTAGACTTTATTTTTGTACTGTTCGTGATCGCTTAAAAAAGAAGAAGAGAAAAGCTAAGCTTGAATTAGTCGACTAGCCGATACCTTACATCCCTTTACAATTCGGAACGCCGGCCGATTTTATTTATAGAAACAATGTAATGTACGGTTCGAAGAATTTGTGTTGTTTGAGTGATTTCCTTTTTTTATTCAAATTTAATTTTAACATTCGATCTTTTAAATTTAAGTATAAAGAAAAGGTAATTATGACTATGTTTCATATCGAAAAGGAGTCTTCCCAGCGTGTTGGAAGGTTGCGAACGTCCAGCCGATCCCTAAAAAGGGTGAAGCCAATAATCCTGCGAATTATCGGCCAATCGCGATTTGCTCTGCGCTCTCCAAGGTAATGGAGAGCATGGTTAACCACCATCTAGTAGGGTATCTAGAGTCCAACGGCCTGCTTAGCGACAGACAGTACGGCTTCCGTAGAAATCGCTCTACGGGTGACCTGATGGCTTTCCTATCGGAAAGCTGGAGTCGGTCTATCCTCCAGTTTGGTGAGAGTAAGGTCGTGGCTCTGGATATATCCAAGGCATTTGATAGAGTCTGGCACGGTGCACTCTTATCAAAGCTGATCGCTTTTGGTGTCGGTAATACATTTGCTTGATTTATATCGAGCTTTCTTAGAGATCGCTCTATACGAGTTGTTGTAGATGGGTTCTCATCCGATAAACATAGGCTGACCGCAGGTGTGCCACAAGGCTCTGTCCTTTCTCCCTCATTATTTCTCATTTTCATTGATGATCTTTTGGGTCAGACCGTGAATCCAATCTACTCTTTCGCGGATGACAGCAGTCTATGTCATTCATATTCATTCGACCGTAGAGTAGATTTGAATGCGCGTAAGACACAGTACTGCTTGTTGTCTCACAAGCGATTCGCTGACCCAACAGTGTCGTCATTATCTATCGATGGTATGGATGTCGAACAATCAGATGCTCTTGATGTTCTGGGCATGAAAATACAATGTGACGCACGTTGGGCGAGACATGTATTCGAAGTGTCGAAAGAAGCACTCAAGTGTATAGGCTTCCTAAAGCGGTGCAAAAAATATTTCACTCCTTCTGATCTTTTCGATATCTATACAACCTACATCAGGCCAAAGATGGAATACAACTCCCATATATGGGCATCCTTGGAGCTTCTGGACCGTGTCCAAAGGAGAGCGATGGTGTTGATAGGAAACAGAAGGGGTATCCAACTCTATTGTTTCCCTGGAGCATCGTAGGAATGTGGGCTGTGTGTCGCTGTTCTATCGCTACTTCCATGGTGTGTGTTCTTCAGACATTCGTGGCCTTATTCCTGACGTGAGGATGTTCGGCAGGGATACACGACTTACCAGAAATTCACACCCATTTGTTATCGATTGGCCGGTTGACCGCACTGTACACTACAGATCGAATTCGTTTTTCGCCCGTTCTGTCCGTCTGTGGAATCGACTTCCGGCAAATGTATTTCCCACCAATTACGACATCCAGAAATTCAAGGTGAATGACAATAAACATTACTCCCTCTTTCCCCCCTTCGATCCCTTGCTTTCCAACGACCAACGCAATGCATTGCATGTATAGGGGAAAACCCCTGAGTGTTGGCTAATTAAAAAAAAAAAAGATTTGCTATCATCATATGCATAGTGTCTACATCACCTGAAAGTACTTCCATATCGTCAGCGTAAAGTAGTAACCTGATGTTTAGGTTTCCTAAATTCAAACCTCAGCGTAAAGTAGTAACCTGATGTTTAGGTTTCCTAAATTCAAACCTCCCTTTAAGAATTTTTCAGCTCTTCAAAAAGATGCTAAAAGTCTATCAAAGTAATATTTGAAAGCAGATATTTCTACGTCCGTACCTATTTGAGACTTTTTGCCTCCTAACTCTTTAGCCAAATTCCACCATTCTTTGCTGTCTTTGATACTACTAACTTTAACAAGTAGTTCATTGTAATATTCTATTTTACAGTTTTTGCATACTGTTTTATAATCTTTCTGGACACGTATATACAGTTCTCTATCATGTTCGTTACCAGATGCAATAACAAACTGAAGCGTTTAACTCTTGCGTTGTTACACGTCTTGTTGTACCACTTTTGTTTGGATTGAAAGCAAGGTTTCCCTTTATAAACTTCTCTAGTGGACATTTTAATTGTTGAGCACATATCGTTTAAATTTGGATCTGCGTTATTCGCCATTAAGTTTTCAAGTGCAGCCTCCAGTTTATTTTGAAACCTAACTATGTCACAATCTTTCCAGTGTAGTTTTGGAGGTAAGTTTAGCGCCTAAATATTCGGTTCAGTGTACGATAATCTCAATGTAAGAGTGATGGGCATGTGATCTGACCAAGTTTTGTATTCCACGTGCAAATCTTCCACGAGGGCCAAACGATCTTGATTTACCGAGCATAAATCAATAACTGAGTTACCTTAAGTGATTATGTAGGTAAAGTTACCTAGTACAAGTAAGTTATTGTCAGTACATTGTTCCAATATATACAAGCCTCTTAATTCGATGTCTTGTCTTTCGATTGCCTTTCGCCATATCCCGCTGAAAACGCTTCTTGTAAAATTGGATCCAGTTCCTGTTCTAACTCACCAATTCTTGCATTAAAGTCGCCAATAACAATTGTGTTGTTCAAATTCAGATCTTGTACTGTTTGCCAAAATTTATTGCATTGTTCGTTCCAATTCGATGGTTTCAGATATAATGGTATAACATTGATTATTTTTTTTCCGTTTTGAATTTTATTATATTTAAATATTGTGAATTTCAACTCAATTGTCACCAAATTTTCTTGCCACACATAGGGATGTTTATTCCACATACGTACAATAAAATACGTATGTGGAATAAAACAACATGCCAATAATAATGAAGGCATAGGGACTTCTCGAAAAGCGGTTGCTATGGACAACTATCTAAACTTCGGCATAAGGACACTTTTCTCTAAGGAGCACATCCCATTGTGGTACCTAGAAACTAATGCTGCGTAACCAATATTACGCCAGTACTTATTTAACACCCGCAATATCCTATTAAGGAATTTGAGACAGTTTTTTCAAAAGTGAACTGGGCACGATGATTTTTTTCTTCATGGCTTTGCAGTTAATATCATACTTGTATACCTCGTAAAACCGACATTTAAGCCGGGGGGTTACTGTCATTGTAGTCGTGAAGGGCACAATATTCTGCCAGTATTCTAGAGAAATAACAGTGTAATCTGCAGTGCAATTCCCGACATGGTTCTGCACCCTTCATAGTATTCTGTGGAGAAACTCCTAAGATTACCTCGAAGCACCGTCCCAGATCTGATAGTTTTATTCCATTTTTGGCCTCATTTATGTAACGTTATTATTATGGACGTATAATTTACTTTAAAATGCGATTGTTCCAGCGAACATAGTTTGCATTAGGAATCCCAAATAAATCCATGTATTTATCAAAAAAAGGCCAAATACGGACTTTTAGTGTCAAACAATTCGGTGACAAAAAACTGAAAACTAAGAATATATAATTTACAGCAAAAAAAGGCAAAATTTTTTTTTATAAAAAGTAGGTATTATAACCACATCTGCGTTTAATTAAACATAATTGATTTTTATACTATGAATCACTTTGTGACACAGGGTATTCAACTACCAAACATAATTGAGCTAGACCTACCTTTAAGTATACCGATCGATGTATAATCACCTACTGATTTAATTAAACGATATCTGTCTGTCTGTCCGTCCATCCATCAAATGCTTATACTCAAACAAACTGTAGGACGCAATTGTTTTCCGAACTTCATAAAATTTTGGAGAAGTTTTTTGGTTCAAGGACGGACGCAATTGAAATTGAAAAAATAATCAGTTCAGCTAATAAAAAATAGCTCCCGCAAATATGTTCATCCGATATTTACGCCCTCACCTTACTGCGTAATATGGTATGTATATATCATTTAATGTGAGCCAATGTGACCAGTCAGTGGCTCCCGCTCAAGTGTGCTTGACGCCTACTTTTGGTACTCTTGTAATATTGTTAATACCTTTTGCACGATCAAACTAAAAATTAATTTTTGGGTATGAAGTTATAAGTCAAACTTGGTACCTTCTGGTACCCCCCACATAAATAATTGGCTACCACATAACTGGTCACTTAGGGCATAAAACTGGGTTAAGTGTAAACATGGTAATATTTAAAAACCAGTTGATACATAAAACCAGCACATATAAAAAAGTGGTTGATATGTCCAATTCAGGTACCTCCCATGCAAATGCACTATTCCACCCACTTTTTATATTATTGTATAATCCATAATGTATTGCGATTAAGCTATGAATAGAGATTTAAGGTCAACTTCGTGGCAAATAAAAGGATTCCTTGCCACGCCAGCCTTCTGGTACCTTTCTCACAAATGACACTGTGAAAAAAGGAACTCATACAACTTGTCTCTCAGTGCATTAAATTCGCTTTAATTGCGAACTTTATAATATTTTTAGAATGGCGTACAAAAAGATCCGGCACCTTTAAAGCAAATACACCATTCCTACCATTTTTGGTATACGCATAGGGTATGTCCGCCCATTTAAATATCTTCCATCCATTTGATATATTACAAAATTTCAATAACATCGGTACGCTTTAGGACGGAACGACGTAAAATTGGAAAGCCCTTTATGGGTTAAGGTAGATGTAAATCGGATCAACTGAACGAACTTTTAACTCTAGAATCCACATTTAGCACACATTAGTATTTTGGACCAAGAAAAGGTGCTAGTAAAATTAAAGAAAATTCATCCGAAATTATGTTTTAGCTATAGAATCCACATATGTAAGTAATTTTTTTTTACAATTCAATTGTATGGACATAGGACTAAAGTTATGGAAACTGAAGAAAATCGGTTCTGTTTAGATATAGCTCCCACACCTACATAAGATTTAATGTTTTAGATCTAGATAGATTAGATGGCACAAGGAAGTAACTTGTGTCAAGTACTGACGCTGTTGAAATTGGAGACAATTCGGTTCGGTATAGCTCCAGCATTACCAACAAAAATATTTTTTTCCAAATTCACATATGACATTAGTTTAAAAATCTGCGTAAATTTGAGCCCACCAAGGTGCAGGTTATACTTATATCTTACTAGTTACAAAATGGTTAAGTTTTTGGAAAACTTCATCCCACTGTGGTACAGGGGTACTTTGCAGATGTTTGTTGTTTGTAAGGCGCAGAAGAAGTGTGAAAGCCCTATTAGAAACTATACCGATTCACTATATTCTGAGTCAATTTCTTACTCTTGCCGTGTGTTCATATATTGTTGTAATCAATACATTGGTCACAAATAAAAGTATTTTGTTTTCGGCTACCAACCTAGTGAATTTGAACAGAATAAGTCCAAATTCTCATATAGAGATATATACGTGTTCCTCCTGATTTGGGGTCTAACCGTACTGCAACTGCAAACGAAATTTGATTTATATCGTTATTTTGTCTACAGTTTGCTTACTTAGGGGAAACCTTGAAGGCCCTTATCACACTGAAGCTTTTTTCTCTTACTTTTCTTAAAAGTACGCAGCGTAAGATAAAAATATCTGCAGTGAGCCTAAGCTTTTAATTAGGAAATATTCACTCTGTTGAGTGGTGAGGGTATCCTGTGGTCGGTTTTGCAAGACTTAATACATTCCTTACACGTTAGTTTTGTACGAAGAGGAATTTGTATACATATTGATATTCACCGACATAACCCTTTCGATCAGTAAGGAAATTGGACCATATCGGTACTTGTTTTCAAATAACCACTAGGTACACTGAACAAATTTTTCATTAATTTCGTACATTAATTTGTAC
Organism: Hydrotaea diabolus; assembly: GCA_963513945.1. NCBI lineage: Eukaryota > Metazoa > Arthropoda > Insecta > Diptera > Muscidae > Hydrotaea > Hydrotaea diabolus. The sequence continues at coordinate 171,248,629 of OY740718.1, forward strand.
ATTAATTTGACGAAATTTGACATCATTTTCTGACCGACTACACTTTATTTAAAGAGCGTTTAAATAGATTTTATGAAAATTGAGTTTCTTGCTTATGTCATAGTCAAATATTAAATTATATTCCAATTGAAGATTTTATTCAATAGAGACCAAAAACTATTTAGAAGACGACTGAAAAACCTTTTTCTTACAAGCAGGGATGACTGCAGATTCTGGGATCGCTACTTCATCAGCATTCCACCCTAATACATGAATGTGATTAAACGATCAGCGGCTTTACCCTTGAGAGCAGGTTTGCATTAAACGAGCAATGCTGACAGTAGAGTTTTACTATAGCCTTCCCGGTTCTTCACGATTTCAGTTCCGTTCACTCCACAAGACATACTTTACCTTAGAGCTTTTTCAAATTTATTATTGCCCATTATTGAAAATCTAAAGGGTGATCTAATAATAATGCACACTGTTAATTGTCAAATTTTTTAACCAACTTAACTTGACTTTTCTTTGCGTCAGTGTTTGACGAACTCAACCATGGTGAGGTATAGAAATGAGCAGCGCGTTAATATTGTTAAAATATTTTACAAATATGCACGCAGAGAAAAAACATGGTTACTACATGGTCACGGCAATAATAATATGTTCTCCGCAATAAAAGTATGTTCGTCGCAACCATAGCATTGTTAATTGAATTTATTTTTGACAATTGTATAATTGCTGCAATATTAGTATTGTTGAAATGTAACAATAGTATTATTGCCAAATTTAAAAATGAAAATATGATTAAAGAAACAATATAAATATGGTTGGTGCAACAAAAGTATAGTGTTATGCGTTTTATGTTAACAATAAATTGATTAGGGCAATCAAACTGTATGATTGTAATTTTTCTTCATTTAAATATGCTTTTAAGAACAAATGCTTTTGGTACGGATCTAATGCAATAATAGTACTTTTTTATTGAAATTTTTTAAACAAGCTGCTTTGCCTTTGTTTAACTGAAATATTTTTAATAAAAACGCTTACGTTTTTTTAAACTTATTTTTTCTACTGCGAAATAAATCACTTCGAAATAAATCACTCTGAATTTAATGCATTTTTGAATAATTTTCATAATTCAAATCTATTGTTGACAATTTAAACCAATTCCAATAAATAATATTGGGGATCAAATCTATTGTCGACAGCTTTAACAAATTCTAATAAATTATATTGCGGATCATACTATAAGTGTGTGTGATCATACTATGGTTGTAGGGATCATAACATGGTTGCGTGTGAATAGTACTATGGTTGTGAGAATCATACTATGGTTGTATATGAAACATACTATGGTTGTGAGGATCATACTATGGTTGTGGAGATCATAGTATGGTTGAGTGTGAATCATACTATTGTTGTGAGGATCATAGTATGGTTTTATTTGAATCATACTATTGGTGTGAGGATCAGAATATTGTTGTAGCTCAACTATATACCCAACAATAGTATTATCCTCTTCGAATATTGTCACCACAACCATACTTTTTTTCTGCGTGTGGGCGTTCAACTCAAAATGTATTTCATGCACTACGTTATTTTTTTGGTCAGCATAATCGACCAAATTTGTCAACAATCGGGAGAATGTGCGCAAATTTTAGCAAACCGGGTCTGCAGGAAATATGAAAACACCTGTGAACGCCCGCCCAGTTTTTTCTGCCATCGGACCGGACCGTACTCCTTCAAAAATGAGGTCGGCTATCGCGAGATGATAACGGAATTTTTGTGGCCAGAAATTGAGGATATGGGCCCGGACAACATGTGGTTCCAATAGAATGATGCTACTTGCCACACAGTCAACGAAAAAAGGGCACTTTGGAACGAGTTATTCAACGAGTTACCTCACGTCGTGGCGATGTTAATTGGCCGCTACGATTATGTGATTTTACACCGTTTTACTTTAGCTTTGGGGATATTTAAAGAAAACGCGTACGTCACTAAGCCAAGGACAATTTAAGATCCAAACGATAATATTACACGGCACATTAACGACATTGAACCTATATTATGTCTCAGAGTCATTAAAAATATGAACCATCGGTAGAGGTATGCCACCGAAGCTGTGGCGATTATTTGGCCGATATTTTTTTTTACACATAATTGCCATAGATGCTTCTATCATAATAAAAATATTAAGATAATTGGCTGAAAACTTTCTGTTTTATTTACAGGTTATATCATGGGTTAAGTTTGGACCACCATTTATAATCAAGCTTGGTAATATTTGATAATATCGGTTAAAGTTTTCTGTAGCCTTCACGTAAAGGACACTACCAACACAGTACCACACATGATTTCGGGACTGAATTCTGATAATTGTTTGTGAAAGTAGCCCCAAAAAGAAGAACTTCTCCATCGTTCGTTTGGTCAAGGTACATCAACTAATAATTTAATAGTTTATTTAAAGTTAGTAAGTATCGTATAGGGGAATTTGTTACGTTTTACGCTCTTTTGTTTGTCATAACTCGAGAAGAACAAATTTAAAAAAAAATAAAAATTACAATTACAATTCCTTTAATCTGTTCATACAACGTTTTGCTACATGAGCAACAGTTTCGCAGTTATAAATAAATGTATGAAGCAAAAAAATATTTTTTGCCTAAAAAATTAGTTTTTTTTTAATTCATAAAAAATACAAAACAGTAAAAAGTGTCAAGACCTATTACTTTCACGTAAAGTCACATATACATCATCCGAGATAGACAAAGTATTCAAGGTCATGTTTTATTAAGTGTATCTAGAAATGAAGATTAAGATGACACTAAAATTTGTGGACACATTAAACAAAACATGGCCTTGAATATTATGTCTATCTCGGATGATGCTGCAGACTTAGAACATGAATTTGTAGAAAATAAGGTCATCAGAACCACAGGCGTCAACTTCAACGAGGATGGATAGTGACAACAATTGAAAATGTTCTAAATTTTGTTTCCATGCATAGATAACATATAAAAATCGTATATGTTCTGTGTAAGAATAGTTGTAATATGAATCGGAATGTTTATTTTCATGCAAAATAAAGAATCAATAAAAAAGTAATCAATGTATTTTCCAAAGAATTTTGTGCATACCTCGAGCAAATTTTTTGAAATTCACACCTTCACTTAATTGTGCATAAAAGCGATACGCGTAAATCGATTTTCATGATCTATGTCTCATTTTTGTGACTTTACGTGAAAGTAATACGACCAAACTTTGACCAAACGAATGATGCAGAAATTATTCTTTTTGGGGCTACTTTCACAAACAATTATCAGAATTGAGTCCCGAATCAATCACCTGAAATATGTTGTACTGTGCAATTAAAGATCTTTAAAGCACAATTTACGAGGGCAGACCAATAATTCCGTGAATTTTCCAACTTTCCTCGTAGTTTATTGAAACGCAACACTGCTCTTATCAAGTAGGATTTGTTAATAGACTACTGACAAATTTTATGAAAGTTCCATCATTTAGTTTGTGTTTAACAACTGTTCAAAACATACAAACAACCTCGTGGATTTTGTAAAAAACGGAAAATGGGAATTTCGAGTGGTGCATTAAACATTATTGTTTGCGGAAAAACCCCTCAATGAAACTAAGGATAAGCTTGATAAATACTATGGGGACTCAGCACCATCGATTTCAATGGCAAAAAGTGGTTTACTGAAATTCGTTGTGGTCGCACAAGTATAAAGGAACATTGAACGTTCTGAACAGCAAATTCAGATCAATACACCCAAAAATGTCCAAAAAATGCCAGACATGGTGTTGGCCGATTGAAGAGTAAAAGTGCGTGAGATTGTTAATGCCATACGCATTTAATATAGCAGTGCGGTTTCCTTTGTACATGATCAGTGGGGTTTGAGAAAGCTGTCTGCCCTCGTACATCTAAATTTGTCAAAATTAAGCCGAATGCAACTTTAATTAAACCTAGTGAAATTGTTCGGCGTGATGAGATGATAGTGGGATCGACGATCATGTCAGTAAATCCAGGTAAGAACCTTTAACATTGTTTTAGCGGCATGCCTCCACCTCGAAAATACTGGCTATAGCATTAGGAGATTTATCTCTGAGCCATGAAAAAACTTTTCTATAAAATGCAGTAGCGTTTCGGAGCTGGCATTAAACAGTAGGCCACGGTTAATGTGTATAAAATGACATCGTACTTAGCTCATTGATATGAGAGAAGTTTTGGGATGTTATGAAAATTAATTTTATAAAATTATTATTCGGCTTAGGGTCATTTATTTAAACTCGTTGTTCTGTGTTGTTTAAGTTTTATTTATCCCAATATTTCGATTGACTTCGTCAATCATCTTCAGGGGTTGTCACTGACAAAATACAAAACATGATTATATTTAATAAACAAAACATTTACACAATATTTGAAAAATAATTACATTAACAAAACAATGTCGTCCGTCTGATTATCGCTGTCAACTGATTTTTGTGTTACTCTTCAGCTTGCGTCTGTGCTTATGCACCACATTTCTATATACATATGTGTGCGATCCCATCTGTGTCCGTTTTGTAATTAATTCTCCTCTCATTAGGTACGTCAATAATGTTAAGCATTTCGAGAGTGTATCTTCTTCTATAATTTCTCTCTTGCGCTACAATTTTTACGTCGGTAAAGTCAGGCTTATGTCCAGTCAATGTACAGTGGGCCGCAAGTGCGGTCTTTTGTTCTATGGGCCTATTTACGGCTTTTAGGTCAGATTTGTGGGACGAAATTCTTGTCTTAAGTTTGGTTTTAGTAGTGCCGACATATACCTTTTGGCATATGTCGGACTTGTCACCATTGCACTTTATTTGGTATACAACGTCTGATTTATCTTCGTTATTTATTCGAGATTTTGTCCTGCTAAATTAACTGTTTACTGTACTGTGTGTCTTAAGTGCAAGTTGAACTTTGTCTTTGTTATAAATGTTGGAATGGCTAAGCCTTTCTGAAAAACCCGATATATATGTTGTTGGTTTATATATTTTTGCTACAGGTTCTGCGATGACGGATTTTGATTTCCATTTGTTTAGTAGGTCTGTGATGGTTTGGTGTGGGAAGTCATTTTGCCTTAAAATGGTTCTAATTTTTACTAAATTATGTTTGTGAAACTCTATGTCGCTAATATCTAAAATTCTATTGATGAAGTTAGTCGCTGTATTAATAATTACTCGTCGAGGATGCTTTGAACTAAAGTTAATAAGTCTGCCAGAAGCTGTAGGTTTTTGGTACCAATCTAATTTTAGTAACTGACCTTGTCGACAAACTATTGAATCTAAATATGGTAATTTTCCGTCCTGTTCCATCTCCATTGTAAACTGTATTTGTCTGTTAAATGCGTTGAGTACATCCAGAGTGTTCTTAATTTCCTTTTTCTTAAAAATTCCAAAGAGATCGTCTACATATTTCGTTAATAATTTGTATGTCATCTTGTCTAGTGAGGTGTCTAGAAGCTCTTCCATAACTATGTCGGCTATTACTGGGGATGCTGGAGAACCCATTGGCATCCCTTTTCGCTGCTCGTATATCTTTTCATCATATTTAAAATACCTAGTCTCCTTTATGCAAAATGTCACCGATTCTAAAAAAAGGTCCTTTGTAATATTTGTAAATTCCCTTATAGTGTCCCATTTCTGTTCAATTGTCTTAATAGCGAAATTTACTGGGATGCTTGGAAATAAAGAAATAACGTCAAAAAAACTGAAACCTCATCATCATTAATAATTAATTTAGTAAGTGAAATGTAGGCAAACATTTAATCGACCGCTTCGGATTTTTCCCGCATTAGCTTGTCGTTTTTAAAAGTTTCCACATTAAGTTTGTGTTATTGTTCAGCTTTGTCACCTCTCTAGCAGATATCCTTCTCACATTAAGTATCAACACTTCCGGATGGATATTTTTCTTACACCTTTTCGCCGTCGTACATTCAAAATTGTTTTTATGCCAAATTCATGTCATTAATTGCCTGAAGCTTAAACAAAATGCGGCATAAATTCAACAAATTCATAGGCAACACGTACATAATTGTAAAACTGTCTAAAACTCTTTTTGCCTGTCCCTTAGGAGTCCTTCGAATTACAATAATGGACACGTAGCAGCACTTTACTGTTTGGGGTCAATTCGGCTTTAAAGTGTAATTGGAGGTCATGGTCATGACACTCTCTTTAAAACGTTGTTAGTAGGTAGCCTTTGATCAAAAAGTGTCCAGACCAATGGTAGATTATACTCGTATTATTAATTAAAAATTAGTGAAAAGAGATTTTGTTATGCATTTGCCAGAGAAAACTTTTGATGTGATTTTGTATTTAAAATAAACTCAGAACAAATAATTCGTTTAATACTCACAATTAAATCCTTGTAAAATGTTTACCCTGAAAATAATGAAAGACAAAATAATTTAATTAAGTTCATTTGTAACGAATGACGCAATCTTATATTTATGATAAATCACCATTGTGCGGTGGCCGCATTCAGAATTCAATGACATTTTAATTAATTTAACAATGTGTTGATTTCTTGAAACCATGACATTTTTTAATCAAGATTATGTCCTAATGCATATATAAGTATACATAAATATTTGTTTAGGATAATATACATTCTTCGCTTAAAGGTGACCCTTACTTTAATTAAAATTAACAAGCTGTTCAGTTGATGAAATCATGATATCTTTCAATCAAGTTTGTGGTGAAAATCTCTTTTAAGTTTTATGTTGATTGATGCTTGTAGATCACGTCCACTTTCTAACAAAATGAGTTTGCACTCACTTTCAATTTAAAATCCTCAAATTTCATTCTTGACTACAATCGTATTAACTTTTAATTATTTTCCATGTTTCTACTTACTCCATTCATCGTGGTTTCTCCTTTGATACAATATTAAGTGATACTCATCATTATGGGGTAACAATGGCGACATAATAAAGAAAACTATTACAACAGCCGGAAGCATTATGTGTACCTGACATTATCGATAACACAACTTTGCTCATCAGCAAAATAAAAGGAAAAAAACGAAAGCGAAAATAGTACATGACATTATTAAAACACAATACGAACGATTAGCGTCGAGTTGACATTATGTAACATGTAACCATACACTCAAAGATAAGTCAACGTTTACAAGTGGTAGGCAATTAATTGGCCTAGTCATCGGGTGATAGGTATTGCAGGTGTTGCTAGTTCAGTTGGGAATACATAACCCCCCCACAAACGTTCTGTAAAAAGATTGCCAGTGTTTTCCCACTATAGGGCCTTAAATAAAGGTTTCACTTTTGTTAAAGTACTTGCCTTGCTTATAATAGTCCATTTTTTGATATAACACAGGGTGTCCGCCGGGAAGGTATACTACTTTGTTTTACCGCCATTTTGTTAAATTAATACGGAAAAATATTCGATAAACCAACGTGTTTAATCCTTAAAACATTTTATCAAATTCAATCATCGATTACTGTGACGATGAGAAAGTTACGTGAAATTTTTGGGAGAAACAACGTGCCAACAAAACGCACTATTTATCGTGAATGATTTCGAAGAAAGAGGGTCTGTAGCTATATTCGATAAGGGGTCTGTAGCTATATTCGATAAAAATATTCGATAAGTCAACGTGTTTAATCCTTAAAACATTTTATCAAATTCAACCATCGATTACTGGGACGATGAGAAAGTTACGTTAAATTGTTGGGAGAAACAACGTGCCAACAAAACGCACTATTTATCGTGAATGATTTCGAAGAAAGAGGGTCTGTAGCTATATTCGATAAGGGGTCTGTAGCTATATTCGATAAAAATATTCGATAAGTCAACGTGTTTAATCCTTAAAACATTTTATCAAATTCAACCATCGATTACTGGGACGATAAGAAAGTTACGTGAAATTTTTGGGAGAAACAACGTGCCAACAAAACGCACTTTTTATCGTGAATAATTTCGAAGAAAGAGGGTCTGTAGCTGATAAGCCCAAGCATGGACCACAACGTACTGCAAGATCGGCTGAAAACATTACTGCTGCTCAAGAAAGTGTTCAAAACAATCCAAAACCTCAATTCGACGCCGAGCTCAGGAGCTTGGTCCTCAAAGAAAAACTTTGGCCACAATTTTGCACCAGGATTTGCATTTGTTTCCATTTAAGATTCAGTTGACAGAAGAGCTTCTTCCACAAGACCATTTACGCTGTCCATGACAAGCCCGATTTTCATGAACAAATCAAAATGAGTGACGAGGCACATTTTCATTTGAATGGATATGTGAATAAACAGAATAGTCGGTTCTTGGCAATGGAAAACCCTCAAACTGTTTATCAGTCACCTTGGCATCCATTACAAGTGACAGTCTGGCGTCCAATATGGTCAGGAGAACCATTGGACCTTACTTCTATGAAAATGAAAACGCCGTAATGGTAACCGTCAATTGGGAGCGATATCGTGATATGATTGAACATTTTTTTACGGCCAGAACTGCATGCTTACGGCTTGATTAACAGGTGGTATCAACAAGACATCGTGCCACATCGCATACAGCCAGGATTACAATGGAATTACTGAGAGACCTCTTTCCACAACAAGCTAGTTCAAGAAATAGTGATGTTGATTGGTCTCTACGTTAGCCTGATTTGACTGCTCCGGACTTCTTGTTGTGGGGATATCTGGAAAAAACTGGAAACGCTTGAGCAACTCAAACAAAATATTCGTGATGAAATTAATGAAATACCGCATGAAATGTATGAGAATGTAATGACAAATGTGCTTAAAAATGTGCTTAAAATGAAAAATGTGCTTAAAAATGTGCATTTGTAAGGCAAATAGAGACGGATATTTATCTAATATTGTATGCCATTCATAATTGCCAAATTAAATAAAACATTTATCAATAAAGATCCATTCTATTTCATTTAATAAACATTATTAAACAAACAAATTAGTATACCTTCCCTGTACAAAGGACTTTCACGATTTCAGATTTTCCTCTCTATAAGTCATATACAGGGTGACGCACAAATCGTGCTGTAAAAACAAAACGTAATAAATTTTTTCCGTCTTATGCTTTATATTATTTGGATGATTAGTATTTAGATTTATTAAAATAAATGCTTGGGATACTGAAAACAGGATTTGGATAGTGCAGCGGTATCACGATTTGCTGTCCTGCATTTCCGTCCAAAGGGAATTTAGGCGGGAGTTTGTCGGAAATCCCCCCGAGTAGATGGACAATTATGAAGCTGGTAAAAATGTTGGCCGAATCTGGAAGTATTGCACGGAGACCGTACCATCGAGATCCCTATGTTCGGGTTCAAGACACAATCGTGACTGTGGTCAAGTCAGGAAAATCCAAGCGTTTCGTCTCGAAAGTTATCGGCGCGAATTGCGGTTAGCAGACGGTCATTATAACGAACAATTTATGGTGACTTGAACTTGTTTCCGTAGAAAGTTTCAATAAAAAGCAAGTTAAAACCTCTGGATTTGCCAACAATGGAATTTTGCCAAAAAAAAAAAAAATTTGAAATAGCCGAAGAAAACAACAGCTTGATAATTTGCTTGTTTATATCTGATGAGGCCCATTCTGATCTAAACGGCAATGTAACCAAACAAAATTGGCGTATATGAAGTGAATCTAATTAACAAATACTCCATGAGTCAGAACTGCACCTAGAAAGAGTTACTGTGCATTGTGGGACCCTAATTTTTTGAAGGAACCGGTGTAACAGTGACTGTCAATTGGGATCGTTACTTAAAGATGTTGAAGGAGTTTTTTTTTTACTCAGAACTGCGCCAAAGACGTATCCAAATCAACATCATTTGGTTCCAGCGTGATGGAGCAACTGTACTTATAGCATGACTGGTTTGACCAAGAGTTCCCGAATAAATTAAAATTATATATCATATAATATAACTACTCCAGCCTTTCTATATAAAGCAAGAATTGTACAATACAAAACCAAGAATTTTGAAAGAATTGAATCAGTCCAATAAAACAATAATTGAAGTGACCCAACCTCTTAACACTTCAGGTCGCAATAAATAATTTTGTGTTCAGGTGTCGCATATGCGTGAATGATGAATCTTTTGCGATCTTTTATCTTCAAACACAATTAGTCATATAAAATAATATTGAACTTTTTATATACCAAAAAAAATATAAATGAAATACCTTTAATGAGGCACAATTGTTGCGCCACCCTGTGTAAGCATATCACTTCATGGTTTAGTAAAATAGATTCAACATAAATGAATCTTCCTCCAGTTCTAGAAATCAGAATTTTTTTCCGGTAATGACATCTTTTTTTGCAATTTACTTCATGAGCGACCAATAATTAACTCTGGTGATACCAGAAGAAAGTGTTTAAAAACCGGTGGATTTTAGAATTCTAACAAACCACGAAAATGCAAAAAACTAGCGGTTTCCAACACCAAAAATATGTTACAGTAGGAATATGAGTTTATTATTAATATAAGTTTCCTGGAAATTCACGTGAAGCTTTGCGGGATTATGGGATTGAAAACTGAGCGGGATTGTCGGGAATACCTAGAACGGGATTTCCTGAAGAAACATTCTACTAACAATAGACAAAATTTTCCCATCCAGAAATGAAGTGATTGATCCCACGCGCAGAGAAAAAACATGGTTACTACATGGTCGCGGCAAGAATAACATGTTCTCCGCAATAAAAGTATGTTCGTCGCAACCATACCATTATTAACTGAATTTATTTTCGACAATAGTATAATTGCAGCAATATTAAAATTGTTGAAATGTAACAATAGTATTATTGCCAAATTTAAAAATGAAAATATGGTAATAGCAACAATATAAATATGGTTGGTGCGACAACAGTATTGTGTTTTGCGTTTTATGTTAACAATAATATGATAACGGCATTCATACTGTATAATTGTAATTTTTCTTCATTTAAATATGCTTTTAAGAACAAATGTTATTGGTACGAATCTAATGCAATAATAGTACTTTTTTTATCGAAATTAAAATTTTTTAAACAAGCTGCTTTGGCCTTGTTTAACTGAAATATTTTTAATAAAAACACTTACGTTTATTTAAACTTATTTTTTTTATTGCGAAATAAATCACTCCTATTATTTTGAATTAATTTTTATTTTTGAATAATTTTCATAATTCAAATCTATTGTCGACAACTTGAACAAGTTCTAATAAATTATATTGGGGATGATAGTATAATTGTATGCGATCATACTATGGTTATAGGGATCATAACATGGTTGCGTTTGAATCATACTATAGCTGTGAGGATCATACTATGGTTGTATATGAAACATACTATGGTTGTGAGGATCATACTATGGCTGTGGAGATCATAGTATGGTTGAGTGTGAATCATACTATGGTTGTGGGGATCATAGTATGGTTATGTGTGAATACTATTGTTGTGAGGATCATAGTATGGTTGTATTTGAATCATACTATTGTTGTGAGGGTCATAATATTGTTCTAGCACAACCATATACTCAACAAGAGTATTATCCTCTTCGAATATTGTCACCACAACCATACTTTTTTTCTGCGTGCATTATCGAACTCTGAGAATGCAATAAAATTAAGACGGCTATAAAAATAGGATTATGAACACAAAATAGTTTCCGTTTGAATTTGTGAGAAAATTACATTGTGTTTAGTACCAAAGTCCATATTTAAATGGGACGCATTTTCGGCCTAAGGTACATCACCAAAACTCAAACATAATTTTATGTTTAAAATTATTGTTATTTAATTTCCCTTTTATTGTAAAAACCGTTTTACCATAACATTTGTAGGAACACATTATTAAAAAAGGGACCATTATGGTCCAAGGTTGGATGTTTGGTAATAGTAATATAAAAATGATGTGGCCCTATAAAAAGAAATCTAGTGGCGTTAAATCGCATGATCGAGGACCATTCGACCGGACCATTTCTCGAGATAACACGTTTAGCGGATTTGCCTTGCAGTAAATCGATTGTACCGCGTGCTGTGGTACCATCTTCTTGAACCAGATATCGGTGATGTCAAGCTGATCCAATTCTGGCCAAAAAATATTTTATAACATGGCACGATAGCGCTCTTCATTAACCGTAACATGACGATTGTTTTCAACGACGAAAAAATACGACCCAATCACACCTTCGGCATAAAAACTACAGCACACAGTACATTTTTGCGGATACAATTGTGTCTCTTAAAGCACATCTGGGTTTGCTCTCCAATAACGCATATTTTGTTAATTGATAAAACCATCAGCCAGAAATAGGCTTTATTGCTGAAGATGAATTTTCGATGAAAATCTGGATTTTTCTATAACTTTGCCAGAGCTCAATTAGATATAAATGATCAATTGGCTTTAGTTCTGCAAATACGCCACAGTATGGTTTGAGAGATGCCCAATTCCTGAAATCGACGTGGAATCTACTGATTTGGCTCTTTTGGAACGGATACACTTATGGCTGCGATATTTTCGTCGCTTCGAGCGGTACAGATCCAAATTTATCCACTATAGCACGCACAGCCTGTCGGGTAGGACGATTATTACGGCCGTTAATTGGAGTAAACGCTCTTAAAGTTTCGACCAACGACTTCGAATTTTTAATGATTTCCGAACGTTGCTCGTAAGTGAGCATTACTATGACGAAAATGATGAATGAGCTAAGGACTCACCCGATTTTAGGTCATGTCGATCTTCAACCAGATTCATAGCCGCGTAAAAAAATGTTTTTCAACTAAGTGTTTCTTCTTCGGCGAATTAGCAAGTCAGAATTTAGTCCTTAATCCATAAAATTATTTTCCATTCACTTAATAAGGACTGTATAGAGATACCGGCACTTAATTGTAGGTCCTGGTCAGTGAGTTTAGAACTCACTAATATCTGCTTTCTTGATTAAGTTTTGTATATTGTTGTCAAAGTTTTCATACGAGTACAGACACCTTACAAAGGTCACCCGATTTAAGGTCGGGTCACTATATAAGGCATATTAAATATCCGATTGTGCTCATATTAAGCCTTCTCCGTAATATGTGACCTACGTATAAACAAAAATTATGAAATGGGATCTAGAGATGTGTGGGCCAGCCGCTCTATAAGTCACATTTCAAATCAGATCTTTGATAAATTTCGTGCAGAAGGGTTAGGTAGTGTGGGCTAACTTATGACTGGACATGTGGGTCTTTATAATTTGAATTGTCATTTAATTTAATCTTCATTTCTTTGAGTGTAAATTTATAACATAACAAGCACAATGGATTTTCTATACATTTTTGCAACGTACGTATGCATATCTAGTTTTTTCGACATTAATTTTGTACCGATTAACAATGTATAAGTATTCATGCAAAACCAGCCAGCTTGAAATGCCGAGTTAGCTAGAATAGAATGTAAGAGGACCGAATAAGTGCAAAGAGAAATATAAACGCTTATCTATGAGAAATTAAGTGAATATGAAACATGAAAATCATTTGTAATCATGGATAATTAAAAGTTCTACTGACGAGTTGTCGTAGCTGTTATCCATCATCAGCCACAATTCGTCGTCGCACGCGTCTCGTCTGTAGTGAGTAACAAAAAGCGGGAAAACGACAACAATGGAAATATGGAAAATGCTCGCAAACAACGTGAAAGAGTGAGCGTGTGTGAAAAAAGGCGGTAGAAAATTGTCAACAAAAAAAAATAGCAAAAACACGCGTCACTTCTGTAGTAAATTATACGAGGAAGGTTTATAAATGTGTGGTTGTTTTACTTTCTCGTAAATAGCGGTGATATTGCGATTAAGCCTTGTCTATAAAATGTATAGGCCCTTCGGAGCTGGTGTTTAGACTATTGTCTCGGTCCCGCTTAGTAAGTACTCGTATAACAAATATGTGGTGCACAGATCACTGATATCTCGGAAGTTTTACATTTGTTTCTTAATGGAATGTTAAGGAATAAAATGATTTGCAATACTTTTATAGCAAATGAAATATACAGCAGAGAATTTGTGTTAAATAGGGTGATCCATCTAAAGGTATTTTTTCAGAACAAAAAAAATATAAAAATTCAAAAAAAGTGTGAAATCTTTATTGGTAATTTCAAAGGACATTTTATGACATTTATTTTTTGAATATCCTTCAAATGTTGGCCGCAACTATGCCTCAGGGTTTCCATTCTGAGGGTCCAATTTTGGATTACTCGTTCGAGCATTTCGACCGATATGGCTTTAATGACACGAGTAATGTTGGCACCCAAAACCTGAATCGTAGCTGGTTTGTCAGCATAGACTTTGGACTTTACGTAACCCCAATGTAATGTGTCAAATCACTCGATCTAGGCGTCCAACTCACCAGTCCAAAACGTGAAATTAGTTGCTTTTCGAAATTACCTCTCAATAGATTCATTGTTTGAGCAGCTGTATGGCAAGTGACACCATCCTGTTGAAAGTATCGTCAAGATTACGGGCTTCAATTTTAGGTAGCATAAAGATCGATATCATGATCGATACCATTTTTGGACGACCTTCGTCTTTGAGCGAGCGTCGGACACGATTGAATTCATTAAACCAGTTTTTCACAGTGCTATAGAATGGTGCTTCATCGCCATCCAAAGATTTAAGTTCATAGATGCACTCTTGCCACGTCGAAAGTTGTGAAAAATGATCGCACAAAAATGTTTACGAGTTAATTCCATTTTTTGCCAAATTGATTTTTTTCAAGTCACCGTAACAACACAAATGATGATCGTACGTCGAAACGTTCTGAGTACGTTTAGAAATGAAAACTTGGTTGTGTATAAATATGGTTGGTGGGACAAAAGTATTGTTTACATAGGTTTTACGTAAACAATAATATAATTACGGCAATCATACCGGCAAAATGGTATTTATTTAATTTGACAATGTTATTTTTACGAATCTTAGGCAATAATAGTACTTTTTATATGAAAATTAACTTTTTTCAAAACAAACTACGGATTAGTATAACTGAAATGTTTTTAATAAATGAATTTTTTTTACTGTTAATTAAATCACTCCTTTTATTAAGAGTTTAATGTATTTTTACAAAACTTAATAAAAATCTGTATTGTTGAATAACAACTTCACAAAAAATTTTGGTGATTATAGTATGGTTGTGTGTAAGTCATACAATGGTTGTGAGGATCATACTATGGTTGGGTGTTAATAATAATATGGTTGTGGGGATCAAAGTATGGTTGAGTGTGAATAATAATATGGTTGTAGGGATCATAGTATGGTTGTGTGTGAATAATTCTATTGTTGCCAGAACCATAATATTGTTGTGGGGATCATAGTATGGTTATGTGTGAAACATACTATTGATGTGATGATCATAATATTGTTGTGCCACAACCATATAACCAACAATAGTATGATGCTCTTCGAATATTGTTACCACAACCATACTTTTTTTCTGCGTGCATTACAAATTAAATATTTAGAAAGATGTACAATTGTAACGGATTCCTCCAGATGAATCAGACAAAAAGCAAAAAGAGCCCTTCTATAAAATGTTGTTTTTGTGGTTACCTCTTTTTCGTGGTTAGAGCCGCAATAATTCGAAGATATTACTTTGTATAAGTATAAATGGTAAGGCTTAAGTTTTTTTAGTCGTTTTTTCTGCTGCTATTCCCATCACCATAGAATAAGTTCCAAAATTACTTAGTAGGGACATTAATACTGTTACACACGTTTTATGTTGTAAAATTAAGAGTACTGAACCAAACCAGTCTTAAGAGATCCAGTGTTGGGGTATCTTTTGTGACAAACCTTGCCCTCTAAAACCGTCTACAATTTGTAATCCAATGAGTTCAAATCTGGACTGCCTGAGGGCCATTCCTCAGAGGAAATGAACGCTGGCAAATTGTTTCGAAGCCAGGCCTGGGACGTTTTAGCCTTATGGGCCGGTGCAGAATCCTTCTGGAAAGTCCATGGCTGGTTTTGGAGCAGGGAATTGTTAGGAGGCTTTACAACAGCTTCCAAAACGGTTTCTTGGTAAACTTTGGCCGATGTTTTGACTCCATGTTCGCAGAAATGCAGGTCAGTGATGCCATTGTAAGAGGCACCCCACCAAACCATGATTGAAGCTGGTTGATGACCCTTTTTCACCCTGGGGATCAGTTCAGATGCTTCTTTAGACGACCGCGCATACACTCTGTCATTTTGCTTGTTAGATATTTTATGAACGGTAAAATTTTTTTTATCGATGAACAAAACTTTTCTGTGCAAGTTATCAGCGTGCTTCGCCAAAAGACGTTTGCATTTTTCAATCCTATTTCTTTTTTAAAGCTGCAGTCAATAAATGTCCGGTACGTCGTTTGAAAGCCCCAAGTCCCAAGTCTTTTTTAGTGATTCGACTCATGAACTTTTGCGTGATATTCATCTCACGGGCCGTGATTTTCTGTTTTCGGAGCGGATTTCTGTGAATTCATGATTTAACGGCTTTGATGACATGCGGTGTTCGAACAGAGCGTGGGCGGCCCGACCGGTGGCGGTCTTTTACATCTCCAGTCTCCTCAAACAGTTTTGTGCATCGGTAGACGAACATGCGGCTAATCCCTAGTGACCGGAGCGTTTTGAAAATATCGTTTTTTTTCCATTTCACACTTGAAAAGCGCTATAACAGCGAAACGGTTCTCATTATCTGACCACTCCATGATGAAAGTTGAAACAATTTTAAAATCCCGTTACAGACGAACGCTATTGAGGTTAGCTTTTAAAACCCATATGACATTAACGGGATATGTTTAGTTCTACTATTGAAATGGGTAACACACCCAATGTTGTAACAGTATTTATGTCCCTTATAAGTGCAACAGCAGTGTAGGGATGACACCAGTGCAAAGCCCTGGCCAGTACGAGTATAAAAGTTGTTTCTTTGTATATCGTAGAAAAGCAATGTGTTCGATGTTTCCCCAAATGTTCTTTTGCCCCGAATATGAAAGCTTTGTTGTTGGTCAATAAGTGCTGTCCAGATTCGCAGTAGTAGATGATCTACATGTTAAACTAATTTTTTCCGGCTATGAGTAAGTCAGGGATATTTTGAACTTAGAATTCTTTCGACAAAAGTGCTTTTAGTTTTATAAATTGAAGAAACACTTGCTTTTCTAAACAGATTTTATACTGGTACAATCGGAAGTGCCTTATTACTGTTAACTATAAAACATTTTTGGTTCTTATATTATTCCGATCGCTCCCAACAGACACATAGATGAACAGACGTCATCACAATGATGA
This sequence comes from Hydrotaea diabolus, assembly GCA_963513945.1. NCBI lineage: Eukaryota > Metazoa > Arthropoda > Insecta > Diptera > Muscidae > Hydrotaea > Hydrotaea diabolus. The sequence continues at coordinate 171,265,872 of OY740718.1, forward strand.
AATTTAGTGTAAATTCCATGATGAAGGGTAAATCAACTCTTAGACCGATGTACATTGAAGCTCCTTGCGTTCGTGCATACCTTTAGCATTTTGCATTACATTTACTCTAAATGTTAAGTGTTCCCTAGAGGCAACAAGAGCTTAGACCGTTGCATTACTCTAAAATATAAAAAATAACCATTTTGTTTAGAGAAACGGGTTAACCATTTATAAATTTTTATATAAAAAAATTATATGATGAATTTTTGAGTTAATACCATTTTGTTGAAAAGTACTATTTTGTATTTCACATATGTGGCGCGCAAAATAGAAAGGGACCTAAGGTTAAAAAACAGTTTTGTTCAGGAGAGCCATTTTAAAGATTATGTCCCTTTCTATTTGCGCTTAGAATCGTCGACTTCACTTTCATAAAACGCGCATATCTCTGGGAGGGAACAATTTTGGGATCGGTCTCATTCGATGCTCAGATGTTGTCCACATCAAAAAAAGAAAAAAAAAGAAAATTGATTTTTTTACCTTAGTTCCCTTTCTCTATGCGCTGTCACATATATTGTATATGATTTTATATATCGTTTCTGTTTCCCACTAATACATTTCCTTTTAAAATGTTTTTTTCTCTCTCTCCTCCCAAAATTTCGATTACTTAGCGACGGATTTCACTTCCACGGAATAACACAAACTGGCACTAATAATTCTATTTTCAAGTGCCTTTTAAAGGTGTACTTTTTCTTTACGTATTAACAGAACCCACGTTTTTCTTTTATGTCATCATTGATCCATTACTTTCCCTCAGCACATCCATCACTTTTAACAAAGCGGCTGTTTTTCGTCCCCTTCCTCAAACGTTTTATTAAATATTAGAAAATGTTTTGAATTGTTTTGTTGAGGTGCCATCTTTGAATGATGGCAGGTAGACGCATCCATTATGATTTTATAGACACACTTACTATGAAGGGACGCAGTCATTCGTAAATTTATGTTGGAGGACAGTGGGTCTAACAAAGAGGGGATGTGAACAAAACGAATTGGTGTGTGGAATAGGTGGTATACAGATGGAGTGGGTATGTAAGTTTGTCAGTCCCGGCTGGTGAAAGCCGCTACAAACCAAAAAATTAATAACTTTTTTTTATATAATGGATCTGGTTAATTTTATTTTATTTTGCAGATTGATTTTTAGATTTAACAAAAATAATTTTTAGATTTCAGTTCAAAGAGAGCATAGGCGCACGTGTGGCTGCAATCTTCCGAACAGATGGACCGTCATGAGACTTGTTAATAACTTTGCCGAGCATGGGACAGTTAACAGAAGACCTAACCATCGAAACTCTTTAGATCGGGCGGGGAAAACAATCGCTGCTGTAGCTGCTGCCTAATAAAAGAATACAAGAGTTTCGATAAGAAGCTTATCTGCTCAATTGGGTATAAGCAGAAAGTCATTGCAGTCAATTATGCACATAGATTTCGACTTATTCCCATATACAATTCAAAAGGCAAACTGAAAGTAGCAGGCTTTTCGATTTGCAAGAAGATGCTTGAAATGGTGGAAGAGGACGGAAACATGTTGAACTGTCTTTTCATGTCTGACAAGGTCCATTTCGATTTAAATGGCAACATAAACCACCAAATTGTCGAATATGGAGTGTTTCCAACCCACAGATACTCCATGAGAAATCCTATTTTTCATTGTCTTTTCTAATCATCTCGAAATGTAGGGTATACTAAATTCGGCCACGCCCTTCTTTAGCTTTTTTTTTACTAGTTCTACGTTTGGTTAACAAAAGTAAGATTTACCAATAACTAAGCCATTTTTATGGGATGTTTAAATAAAATTCGAGCAAAATCGCATTTCATACAGGGTGGACGATTTAACACATTAAATTGGAATCGAATTTAAAAAAAAATACTGTCACATTTTTTTAAATTTCTTGTTTTATTGGAAACGTTGAACTTTTTCATTAAATAATGGAACACCGTCCGATGCGTTTTCGCTTCGCCCAATAGGCGAAAAATTGTTGGGCAGGAGATGCAGAAATTAAAGAATTACCGAGAAATCGTTTTATCAGATGAAACATATTTTCATGTCAATATACAAAATTGCCGCATACGAGCAATTGGGTTCTGAGAACACGCACGTGACTATTGAAAAGCCAATGGCTCCACAACGAGTCACTGTTTGGTGTGGACATTTTTCTTCGAAAATGAGCAAGGAGCCGCCGCACAGTGTTGCGAAAGCAGAATTTTTTGGAACTCATATTGCCTAAACTGTATTTTTAATTGTATCGATAAGAAACTTCTACAGATTGGTCAGAATGAAATCCCAAACAGAATGAGTGAAAAACAAAATTACACCGAAAAAAATTGTTGGGTCAAATTTTCAACAAAAGTCAAAAAAAAAAAAATTGTTCGAAAAATTTACAAAAAAAAAATTATTTTAATTCTTCTTTTATTTATGATAAATACCCTATGATTAGTTTTTAAAATAAATTATAGGGTGGTCCGAACAAGAATTATAAACGTCAAATTTTCATGATTTTTCGATATTTGTTGAAAAACTCTGAAATTTTATAAAAAACCAAAATCTATTTCATTTCTTATTTGAAAGGTGGCAATCAAAGCTTTAATTTGATACCGGTTTGAAGTCAATAGCTTCAGTTTTAAGAGAGTTATGCTCATTTTTGTGGAGTGCTAGAATAGATGTAGAATAAAAAATAAGTGATTCCGAGAATTTCCGTTCTATTTCTATGGAATAAATACTGAGAGGGATATACTAAAATCGCTATAACTCCCAGGAGGGCAGGTATGGGCAGCTTTTTCACAGTTCGTAGAAAACAAATTATGTAACATTTCTGTAGTGGTTTGGAACTGGGACTCTCTGGGACTTTTTAGATATTGCTTACCTAACCCAAATTTTTTCTAAAAAAGGTGCATATGAAAATGTCTCAAACAACATTCCTTTTTTTTACAGAAGATACTTGTCCGAAGGAAGATTTTTTTTCCGAAGCAAAATATCTGTCACCAAAATCAAATGAGATCATTTTGAATACAGCCCTGAAATCCGCTCTTTTCGTGAAAATTTTGTATATTTAACTTCTAAAATCAATTAAAAATCAACGGGCCAACATAAAAATAAGCTTTATGTGTTTTTTGTTTACTTGGAATGTCTGTGACAAAATTGCATCATTAAAAACACTGAAAAAAATAATCGGAAAAAAGTTACTTTTCCACTAGCCGCAACACAGTGCGCCGTTAGCATCAATGCTCATATAATTTTTGTTTTCAAAAATTCACGAGTATGACGACATTTTTGTGGGTGGATGGGTAGGTGTTTGTCACTCTTAACTGCACACAGAGAGAAATTTTATTTCTTTTTATTTCTTTTCGTGTGATACACAAGGGGGTGTGGCAGGATTGAAAAAATCCTATCAATGGTCCAAGTAATGTACCGATAATAAACAAAACCGAATAAATCAACGAGTATGAAATTCAAGTCTCAAGCCTTTGCTACACGCAGAGGAAAAACATGGTTACTATGGTCGAATAAAAATTGTGGAAGTTACAGCTAGAAACTATCTCGAAAACTATACGTGATGAGACAAATTGGACACTCAATTTGTAATAAGGAGATCATTTTGTCTAATGAAGGGCTCAAAAGTTAATTTTTGCAGAACAATGTAATTATTAGTCGCTCATCAAGCAACGATCGGGTTAAAGTTGTTGTTTCGAGAGCTGCAAAAAACTTAATCGGGAAGGACCTTTGTGTGGGAGCTTTTCGAAAACATGGATCTATATTGCTTAATTGTGTGCAAATGAGAGTAAAATTGAGCAAGAACAGAAAACTGAAATTAATACAGGGTAGGGCGCAAAAATTTGCTTTTTTCGGAATGAAATAAAATTTTTTTGATTTTTAGAAAAATTTATTTTATAGTTTAATTATATTGGAAAGTAAGGGAATTTTATTTTTATATTACATGGTTTTAAATAGTATATATGGCAAATGTCGACCTTCGCCATCCACACACTTCTGCATAGGTTTTCTGAAGTTTTCATTAACTCTAACAAGAATGTCGACTGGTATTCTGCCAATTTCAGTCTTAATATTGTTAATTAGGTCTTCTAAGATGTTGGGACGGTTGATATACCCCTTCGACTTCAGGTAATCCCAAAGGAAAAATTACATGGGACTAAGTCTGGTGAGCTGGCCGGCCGGTTCACATCACCCCTCAAAGAGATAAGCCGTCCAGGAAACATTTGCCTTAAACAATTCATGGAAACCCTCGCCGTGTGTGCAGTGGCACCATCCTGTTGGAATCATGTATCCTCTAATTGCATTGTCTTAAGAGCGAGCTGAAAAATATTATGAAAATATCAAGAGCAAGTGCTTGCTTCCGAGTAGAGCGTTCCGGAGATTGCAGTACTGCTGCTCTTACTCTCTCTCGATGTTTTGTGGTGTTGTAATCCTTCTCTCAGGTCCCCTTCGTACACATGACATATTCCCTGCTGTTGTCAATGAAATTACCCATTTTACAATTGATTGCCGTCCAAGAACACGTCCGCGAAACCGTCCAGGAAACATTTGCCTTAAACAATTCATGGAAACCCTCGCCGTGTGTGCAGTGGCACCATCCTGTTGGAATCATGTATCCTCTAATTGCATTGTCTTAAGAGCGAGCTGAAAAATATTATGAAAATATCAAGAGCAAGTGCTTGCTTCCAAGTAGAGCGTTCCGGAGATTGCAGTACTGCTGCTCTTACTCTCTCTCGATGTTTTGTGGTGTAATCCTTCTCTCAGGTCCCCTTCGTACACATGACATATTCCCTGCTGTTGTCAATGAAATTACCCATTTTACAATTGATTGCCGTCCAGGAACACGTCCGCGTGAGTGAACAGCGAATCGTAAACGAAAAGCACGCTGCACTGCATTGATCGAGTGCTCATTTGAAAAATACGCTTCAATACAAAATGACCTCTCCCCACGTGTACAATGCATGATGGCAACTGAAAGGACAGACGAATACAGATCTCCCGTCAATCACGATAAGCCACGCACACTTTCCACTGTTTTTTTGACCAACAGTACCGCCACAGCCTGCAGTGCAAAGAGCAAATACCACGCTCCACCCTGTAGAACTACAGCCACACAATAAACTGATAATTATAAGTTTGTTATCATCAGAAAGTAGTTATTTTTGTTTTAAAATGTTGCAGAGGTTATTGAGAGGTCATTACCTGTTAATGGAATGTTTTTGCTGTGCAGGTATGGATTTCAGAATTTTAAATTATCCAGGGTCGGAACAAGGACAATTTTAAGGATGATCTCGTAATTTAAGGAAACTTTTTCACAACTATAACAAAAATTCTAAAAAATTTCCGAAAATATTTGACAATTTCCACTGTGCACGAGTTTGACTCCCCTAGATGTTTTTTGTTCACACTTTAAAAGGTTATGTAAACCACGTTGAACCACAACTCAACTCCAAGGGCTTTTCAAGGTAATTTTCTATCGTTTTATGCTCTCAATACTTTGCATGATTACATTTCAGCGAGTTTTCGGGGTTCCTTAGTGTACATAATTGATTATAACATGATTCGCGGTAATAAGAATAATTTTTGATTGAACTGATTTGCCGTCACAAGGCATTCGTTGTTCCGCAAGGAAATTCAGCGAAAGGAAAAAAAATAATTCAACCCAACGACCCACACACTCTAATGGGCTACACATTAAAAGCATATTTACAATAGGGTGGTTCAATGGGTGGCTGGAGCGAAGGAGCTAAAAATAAATTCAGTGACATACATAAAGTCAACAACAAAGCTAAAAGGAAAGAGCGTGACTGAGGTTGCGGTCGTCATTTAAAAAAGTGGGGCACATAGGCTCATAATGAAGTTCATGTAACTCCTGTTTAACGCAATCAGTGAAATGGTCTCAGTCACAAAAGAAGAAAACAGCTCTTGAAAAGTATTCAATATTTTTTTGTGGTTTCATCATTTTCCATATTTCATCAGCAGCAACAGCGGTGATGGCGGACATACCACAGGCGGGTGATAAACTTAATTAATTGTCTCATAACTGCTGATGACACTTCATGCGTACGCTTGTCTGCTCGGTCTTTATTAATTATTTATAGTTTTTGGCGGTTTGTTTGTTTGTATTTGGAGGGCTACATAAGAATGCAGGTCGACATAGAAGATGTCGTCTGATCTAGAGGGCGGCAACAACTATATTTATACATACATACGAAAAGTTCTTCCAAAAATACTTCGAAAGAAAAAAATTGAGCACATTTTGTTTGTGTCAAAACGATTTTATTTTCTTTGCCAGTAGCAGCAAATTCATGGTCATTAACTAGTGTGCCAATTTAAAAAAATTTGGTTGGAAGCGTGGTGGTATTTTCTTCATATTATTTCTATAATTAGTTCAGTCATCTTTCATAGTTCTACGCAATCAATTGTATACACAGGGTGATGAAAATAAAGGCATAATTTTGGAAAATATTTTTATTTTCCCACTCGAAATTTCTGTGTCGTTATTACAGCGCCACTAATTAAAACAACAAAGAATTCATGCAGTCGAAACGATAAATAAGCTACTTTGTCACTTCTCTTATAATCACTACGATGTATACGATTAGTGAATTTTCTGATCGGCCTAACAGATTCAAACCAATTTTGAATGGTTAATGCATATTCGTTGAAAGTTTTTAAATGGTTCCCAAGTCCTGAATGGAATATTGAGAGAAGTATATTTATACCTATGCATAGGAATGATATTATGGTGTAATTTGTTCAAGGTTGCAACTACAATGATTCGGTTGAAAGAAGAGTAATATCGGTTGCAATAATCAAATATTTAAAATCGTATTGGATATTCGATTCGAAATTCAACAAGATGATTTTTTATCAGATCCAAACTAATTTTGAATGGTTAATGCTTATTCGTTGAAAGTTTTTGAATTGTTCACCAGTCCTGAATGGAATATTGAGAGAAATATATTTGTATCTATGCATAGAAATGATATTAAGGTGTAATTTTTTCAAGGTTGCAACTACAATGATTCGGTTGAAAGAAGAGTAATATCGGTTGCAATATTTAAAATCGTAATGGATATTCGATTCGAAATTCCACAAGATGATAAATATGATCATTGTACTGTACTCCCAATCGGTCATACCAATGAAACTGGAAATAGGTATTAAGTTGCATCAACCAATAGTTTTTCAAACATTTTGTTGCTGTAAATAAATATTAAATGGTATTTTTTGAAAATAAAGTAATATAAAGTAAAGTAAAATTTTTTCTAGTAAAAATCTTTTCTACATTTTCCTCGCCATGTCCCTTCCATAAAGAATAGTTTTGTTGCCACAACCGAATTTTTTGCCAACCGACTGTTGGTGGTTGCAAGTACAATCCATGTATTACATCGTTACAACCGAATGTTGGCTGGGTAGACATAAATTTTCAGTAGAGCAAACTGAAGAACACAAATAATGGTAATTCTAAAAGGAAAAAACGATATTTTTAAAACGCTCCGGCCACTAAGGATTAGTCGCATGTTCGTCTACCGATGCATAAAACTGTTTGAGGAGACTGGAGATGTAAAAGACCGCCACCGGTCGGGCCGCCCACGCTCTGTTCAAACACCGCATGTCATCAAAGCCGTTAAATCAAGAATTCACAGAAATCCGCTCCGAAAACAGAAAATCATGGCCCGTGAGATGAATATCACGCAAAAGTCCATGAGTCGAATCATTAAAAAAGACTTGGGACTTGGGGCTTTCAAACGACGTACCGGACATTTATTGACTGCAGCTTTAAAAAAATGATTGAAAAATGCAAACGTCTTTTAATGAAGCACGCTGATAACTTGCACAGAAAAATTTTGTTCATCGATGAAAAAAATTTTACCGTTCAAGAAAAATTTATCAAGCAAAATGATAGAGTGTATGCGCGGTCTTCTAAAGAAGCATCTGAACTGATCCCAAGGGTGGGAAAGTGTCATCACCCAGCTTCTGTCATGGTTTGGTGGGGTGTCTCTTACGATGGGGTCACTGACCTGCATTTCTGCGAAAAAGGAGTCAAAACATCGGTCAAAGTTTACAAAGAAATCGTTTTGGAGGCTGTTGTGAAGCCTCTTAACAATTCCCTGTTCTAAAACCGGCCATGGACTTTCTAGCAGGATTCTGCGCCGGCGCATAAGGCCAAAACGTCCCAGGCCTGGCTTCGAAACAATTTGCCAGCGTTCATTTCCTCTGAAGAATGGACCTCAGGCATTCCAGATTTGAAACCATTGGATAACAAATTGTGGACGGTTTAACAGGGCATGTTTTGTCACAAAAAATGCCCACACATTGGATCTCTTAAGACTGCTTTGGCTCGAGCTGTGGCCAATTTTCCAATGGACGAGGCTCGTGTAGCTATTTACGATTGGCCAGTGCGACTTAAGGCGTGTGCAAAAGGCAAAAGGCGGACATTTCAAATAAGTAGATTCTTTTTGGATACAATATACATCAATAAATATATTAACAAATATTTAATCCAAAAACATTCAGTGCTTTTATTTTACAGCATAAAACGTGTGTAACAGTATTTATGTCCCTACTAAGTAAGAATATTTATTGTCAAGCGTTGGATGGACGTAACTCGGGAAAAATGAGTCGCCACCAATAAAATTGGTTCTTGTTTTGAAGAATATGGAGGTCTGTCTGATTAAGTCTGAGTAATGTACGATAAATATGAAAATATTTTTTTATTAAAGTTTTTTAATTTATTGTTCGTATATTTTTATGACCAGTATCGCTTGGAAGCATTCAACGTCTAACCCAACGGAACTAAATCTGTCTGACCATTTTTATGGTTTTTATAAATTTTTTTCGGACTTCGAAATATGTTTCCTTTGTAAACAATGGTTTTGTTGTGACAAGAACCGATAAAATATTATAGGGTTTAACTTGGCAAGAATTTTTTTAGTATTTTTGAGTACACAGAAACTGTATACTTAAATCGTTTGATTTTTTTTATAAAAACGAAGTTATCCAAGAAATACTACTGGAGAGTACTGACCAAGCTCGCTAAAGGTTATTCTTGAGCAATATTCTTCCCAAAAGTTTTAGTTATTTAAAACAAATGGGTTTGAAAGCAAATTATATTTAAAGGGTGGTTACATTTTAAGGATCGATATTGAATGTGAACCACACTCAAACGTCAAGTTTTTTTCTGTATTTCATTTGATAGTTTTTATTTTCAGACTAATTCAATTTGAACCATGGAAAGATACATAAGCAAGCAATGCGTTAAAGTTATTCAGGCTTATTATAAAAATGGGCGTTTAAATTCGAAGAAAATCATCTTCAGTGATGAGGCACATTTTCACTCAGTGGATTCGTCAATAAGCAGAATTGCCGCATTTGGGAGAATGATAATCCAACAGTGATTGTCGAAAAAACAATGCACCCACGAAGAGTGACTGTTGGGTGAGGTTTATGGCTGGCGGCGTTTTCGGGCCCTATTTTTTCCAAAATGAGTCAGTTCAGGCAGTTCGCTATCGTGAGATGTTAACGAACGTTTTATGGCCCGAATTAGAAGACATGGATGTGTACGATATGTGGTTTCAACAGGACGGTGCCACTTGCCACACAGCTTACGAAACAATGGCTCTTTTGCGCCACAAATTCAATGGCGTGTTATCTCACGTCGTAGCGATGTTAATTGGCATCCAAAACCATGTGGTTTGACATCGTTCGACTTCTTTCTTTGGGGTTATTTGAAGGTATACGTCGATAAGCCAGCAACAGTTTAAGAGCTAAAGGATGAGATAATTCGGCACATAAACGACATAGAACCTCAATTAAACCTCAGCGTCATCGAAAATTTGGACCATCGGATTGAGATGTGCCGCCGAACTCGCAGCGGCCATTTGGCCTATATTTTGTTCCATACATAATTAACCCATACCAATATTAACATAATGAAAAGAAATAACAATAATTTTCTAAAAAATTAATGTTTTATTCAAAAAACCCTTTAAAACTTAATCTCCCTATACTTTTCATTATTATTAGCATAAGTGAATTCTTTAGCGTGTTGCCAATAGAACACGGCCATTATAACATCGATTAAGTCTTTAGATACAGATGCTTGTTGTTAGATCACCCTGTGTGAGCAATAAACGAATACGAAAATACCAGACAAAATCTGTCGGTGGCCAAATGTTGGTCATAAAATATTTTTCCAAATATTTTCTCTAATCTCTTCCAATTCCTAATGGGCACACAAATGCAATGAACTCGGCGCAATTCCAAAAAGAAACTAGGAAAAAATTAATGAATGAAATGGATTTTGAGAAATAAAATGGCACATAATTCCAAATATATCAAAATATGAGCATTTATTTAATATTTTACACATTTTGCAAAATGTTATCCTCAAGGCCCAAGATTTGTGCGTTAAACTAAAGATCTTTATATTGCGCATTATAAGTATATGCTTATGGGATTAATATAAGACTTATTTATAAATGGCTTATTGAACAATACCTTTTCAATCATTCTATAAACGTTTCCAGTTTATGCAGAGTGGTAAGCATTTCATTTCGGTCTTTTGCAGCTTTGTAGACGACGGCAGTATAATCGACGACAATTTTTAGCCCAACAAAAGCAACATTAGTATTATACTCATAGAAGCGAATATAAACAACATGAATATGTTCAACATCACAGCATCCACAAAGATTGATTTATTGGTGTAGTTTTAGCATGAAGGCATTATCGGAGCTTATTACTTCAAAATGATGTTGGAAACATCAGTGCCATCATTGGTCCACTGTACAGATACAGTTTTAAACGCCCTAGAGTGTGCAAAAAACCGGGGTTTTAAAAAAACCGGGTCTTTTTTCTAAACCAAAACTAAAAAAACGAGAGAATTTTAATACAAAACATTAGAAAATTAAAATTTGAGATAACTTTACTAAGGCTTTTTTTACATAATTATTTTCAGTGGCTTCGAACTTTCTTCTTTAAAAAAGTCTTAGTAAATGTATTTCAAATTTAAATTTTTCAAAGTTTTGCAGTGAAATTCTCTCGTTTTTTTAGTTTTGTTTTTTTTTTGAACCAACCTATTATTTACACTGTATTATAAGATAAAATATTACCTGAAAAATGAACGGAAAAATTTGGTTCTTTTATGAGCCTTTGTAGATCTTTCTACCGAAAATAAAAAAAAACGCAGAAATCACAAACAGGACCAAAGTTAAAGTTTTCCAATTTTAAAGAGTTTAAAAATAATGTGGAGACCGTTGCTCATTTTCATTTATAAATTAAAAAAATAAAGCTTGACCACAAAACATTTTTATTGTGTCATTAGCCAAAATAATAAATATTTACCAAAAAAAATTGATAAAAGTGGAAAGTACGTTGTTTCAAAATCGGGGAATGTTTTTTTAAAAAAAAAAATTAAACAATTTTTTTTTAAAAAAAAAGCTATGTCTTCTCTAACGTTAAGACCAATGCAAACCTTAAGACGTATCACTCTATGGGTGAGGGTAAGTTGGTTCACCTTAATACCATTTTTTATTTCTTTTAGTGCTTAAGTATATATGGCTCTTTGTACGAGTAGATATTTGTTATGGAAATAAAAAAATCCTCATACATGACAAATAGATAATAATTGTAAATTGAAATGTGGGGAACAATATAATTTTTTATTTTAAACTCGAAAAGTAGAACCATGGCCACCCAAAACTATTTTTGTGTCATTAGCCAACATAATAACCATTTAGCAATATTTTTTTAAAAAAAATCCACGGTACTTTTTTCCAAAATCGCAAAAAGAATTTTTTTCCGAAATATAAAAAAAAAAATTTAATAAAGTTTTTTTTAAAAAAAAACATATTTTTAGAAACTCTATTTATTCACGATAGTCTAAAATTTATTTTGTCAAATATCATAACTAGAACAAAAATTATGAGTTTTTTAAAAAACGTATTAAAAATGTTGCCACTGCTGTAATTTTCAGTATTCTGTTTTTGTAAAAAACCCAAACTGTATTTTTTTTTTTAGAACACCAAAGTGAACCAATGTACAAAATTTCGTCAAAATCGTAAAAAGTGATCGATTTCACATGGACTGACGATACGAGGGTTGTTATTTATTGTCGGGTCCTGTCGGGTCTATTGGAAACTTTTCCATTTTTTAGCATAATTTCACTCAGAACGTTCTGTCAAAAATGGAATTATCCCGTGAACATTTTCGTGCAATGAGACTAGAGTGTTTAAATTGTTAAACAGCATCAACAAGATATTGCATGTTAATTTGGCCGTGAAATGTAAAAAGGTTTAACTGCAGCAGCTCAAAAGGCAGTGTATAACATTGTCACAGGTGAAGGATCATGGATCTATGCATATGAACCCGAAACAAAGCAGCAATCGACCGTATGGGTCTTTCAAGACGAGCCAAATCCAACAAAAGTTGTTCGTGGAAGAAGTACATCGAAAAAGTATAACTGCTCAAAGGCAGTGTATAACATTGTCACAGACGAATCATGGATCTATGCATATGTACCCAAAACAAAACAGCAATCGACCGTATAGGTCTTCAAGACTTGCCAAATCCAACAAAAGCCAGTGCCTTTAGAGGAAGTAGGAGGGTCAATTCTGAGTGGTATACAACCATCTGATTGCCAACAGTGTTCGAAGAAATAAGGAAAGATAATAAGACAAGACGGATCATTTTACATTACGACAATGCGAGCTCTCACACATCATCAAAAACGATGAGCTATTTGACCGCTCAAGATGTCGAATTGATAGGCCTTCGACCGTACATCCCTGATTTGGCACCCAATGACTTCATATTATTCCCTAGCATCAAGAAAAAAATGCGTGGTCAATGTTTTTAATCGCCCGAAGCAGCTGTTAAAGCGTGCGTTCAAAAATCATGTTTTGGAGGTGTTTCAATGGAGTGGAAGAAGTGCTTTGAAAATTGGTTTGTGCGCATGCAAAATTCTATTGATCTTAAAGGAGAATATTTAGAAAAACAATATAACCATTTCTAATGTTGTTGTTGTTGTAACAACAATATATTTATTTTGAGGTCTTGTTCGTCTATGGGGGATCTGCTTCGATATCCAGGTGAAGGAAACGCGCCATTTGAACTGGATGCGTCCACAGAGACCTGGGGGTCAGCTGAGTGGGCTTGGCCGGACAATTGAAGAGGTGCAGTACATCATGTGGTCCCTGATGGCAGGCGGGACAGATGTCCGGAACGTTAGCATCAATTCGTGCCCAGTAAGAATTGAGGCGGCTGCACCATCCGGATCTCAGCTGCGCCAGAACCACGCGCGTCTGCCGAGGTAGTACCTTCTCCTCAGGTGAAATCTCCGGGGGATGTTCCCCTAGCACTGCATTCACACGGTAGCTGGATACTGCTGCTGCGACATCATCGGCGTGAATGTTGTTCAAACCTGCCTGATAGTTTCGATGATCTAAAGGTTCTCTCTTATACCGCTGGACCTCTCTCTCTAGATCATGAAGATCGTTCCTGATCTGCCTGGGTGGAGGCAACCTGTTCAAGAGATGGTGGTTAGGATGACTGCTGCGAAAACACCCTAGCAGGTATTGCTTAGACAACAGGAAATTGTGTCTGCGCACGGTAAGGACCTTCGTCTCCTCATGTAGATGGTCCTCAGAGGACATAAGAAGACACCCTGTTGATGTTCTAAGGGCGGCATTCTGGCATGTCTGAATTTTCTTCCACTGCGTCGTACTCACGTTCGCCGACCATACAGGTGCTGCGTAGTTTGCTACAGACCGACCTATCGCTTTGTAAGAGGTCAACAAGGTTTCTTTGTCGGCTCCCCAAGTACTGCCGGCAAGTGACTTGAGGACCTTGTTCCTACTTTTGAGTTTATCGCAGATAGCTGTAGCATGTGCAGAGGATCTAAAAAGGCTGTCCAATGTGACCCCAAGGATTTTGGGGTAGTTGGTGGTCGGGATGTTGACGTCATCGACTTTCACATTGAGTGACAACCGCACCTCTGCGGTCCAAGCAGTAAACAGTGTGGCTGATGATTTGGAGGCGGATATTTTCATATTCCTCGCAGTGAAGAAACGTGCTAAGTCAGTGAGGTAATAGTTGATTTTCTCGCAAATGTCATCCACTTTAGGTCCTGACGCCAGAATTGTGCAATCGTCAGCGTACGACACAATTTCAACGCCGTCTGGTGGTGCAGGAATTTTAGAGAGGTAGAGGTTAAACAGAGCCGGGGATAAAACTCCACCCTGGGGAACTCCTTGTTTAACTCTACGGGGCTTCGACTTTCTGTCTCTAAATTCTACATATGACTGGCGCCCACACATATAGTTTACGACCCAACGTTTCAAACTGGGCGGAAGGGACGTTTCTTCAATGTCCTCGAACAGAGTGGCATGATTGACCGTGTCGAAGGCTTTTGTGAGGTCAAGAGCCACGAGGACCGTCCTGTCGTTAGGCTTGTTCTGGTTAAGGCCGCGACTTATACGTGTGGTGATGGCGTGTAAAGCAGTTGTTGTGCTGTGCTGCTTGCGGAATCCATGCTGATGATCAGCACTAAGAAAGTGTTCGATCAGGCTGGGGAGGAGCAGTGCTTCAAGCGTCTTTGCTACTGGAGAAAGCAAGGAGATCGGCCTGTACGAATCTCCCTTACTTGCGTCTTTGCCTGGCTTCAGTAGCGGGACCACTCTGCCCATTTTCCAGGCATCGGGAACTTCGTGAGTGGCTAGCGACAGATTGAGCACTTTGGTCATGTACTCTACTCCCGGGGTATCCAAGTGCTTTAACATCAGCATTGAGATTCCGTCCGGACCCAGCGCCTTTGATGACTTTGCGCTGCGGATGACATGGGCAACTTCGCCAACGGTAAATTGTGGTGGTGCCTCTTCGACTCGGAGAGCGCGGATACGACGCAATACTCTCCTTTTCGCCTTATCACTCTCTGGGTGCTCAATAAAAAGCCGGTTAAAATAACACGCGCACCGCTTCGGATCTGTCACTGTTCTATCACCGAACGTGACAGCTGTCCGATCATCCTTCCTTACAGGGTTAGAGAGTGATTTGACCGTTGTCCACAACTTACCAATTCCGGAACTCAAGTTGCACTGCTTTAAGTGGTCTAGCCATTTGTTCCGCTTATATTCGTTGACCAACCTACTGATCTCGGAGTTGAGATCCCTAATTCTAGGGTCAGTAGGGTTGGAGCGACGAATGTCATCACGCTCGTCTGCGAGTCCCGCTGCCTCTGCTGGGAAGTTTGGTCGTACTTCGGGTATTCGACCAGCAGGGATATGGCGAGCGGCTGCTGCGTTGATGATGGCCCGGAACTTTTTCTCGGCTACCCGAACGTCCGACGGAATAGCTAGATTATTAAAACCATTTCTAATGATAAATTTGTGTGTTTTTAATGCCGGACCCGAAATATAAATAGCAGACATCGTACGAGTACATGTATGTTGAAAGCCATTTGCACTATGTTTTTCCTTATGTTTTCAAGGAAGTAGAAAATTTGTTATTTTCCAAATAAAAAACGGTTATTTTTTAAAAAATGGCGATTAGCTTGGTCGATGTTTGCGGTAAGTAAAAGCGTCTTTATGAAACAGATTCACTTTAACGAATATATTTTACTTGACTAGTATGGAGGTTTCTTATTTCTAATATTCATTTTCTTTTACGTGAACCCGTTAACTTAACGACTAGTGTTGGAAAACATGATTCTATAAGTAATGCTAATGTAGAGCATATTCTATTTTTAATTCATTTTCTTAAATACTAGTATTATTTTAATTTAATTTAATAAATAATATATTTTTAAAATTCAATATAATTTATTTTATTTATACGACTGCTGGAAAGTACGATCCAACAAAAAAATAAGCCTACATGACTCAAATTGGTTCAAGTCTACTTGTACCAATTCGATTGAAATCGCAATTAATATGGATGTTCTTTAGAGGTTGTAAGTAATATCGGGAGACATCTTTGCACTGGGGCTATTTCAAAACCTAGACCGATATGATCCGTTTATATCTGAGCTGATTTCTGATCGTTCTCAGTGAAGTGTGCCAAATATCATCACTATTGGATGAACGACATAGTTATAAGACGCAAAATAGCAAAACAGAAACGGACCTAAGGTTAACAACCAGTTTTGTTCAGGAGAGCCATTTTAAAGATTAGGTCCCTTTCTATTTGCGCTTAGAATCGTCGACTTCACTTTCATAAAACGCGCATATCTCTGGGAGGGAACACTTTTGGGGCATGGGTCTCAGTCTCATTCGATGCCTCAGATGTCCACATCAAAAAAAGAAAAAAAATGAAAATTGTTTTTTTTACCCTTAGGTCCCTTTCTCTATGCGCTGGCACATATGTGGCTTTTAGAGCTAAAGACATAAAATCGGTAATACGAGGGCAGATCAAAAATTCCAACACTTTACGAATAAAACAAAGTTTTTTTTTCCAAAAAAAAAAAATCAACTTAATCTCCTTTAAGCTCAATACACTTAGCCCAACGTTTCACCAGTTTTTGTATCCCTTCCAAAAAATTAGGATTTTTCGAGGAATTTTTTGATCAATACTTTAATCGTTGGAGCTGAATTTCTTTTCACCGAGACATTTCTTAAGGTTTGAAAATGGGATATAGTCACCGGGGGGGCTAAATTTAGAATGAGGTACCAAGTCGTAACCCAATTTATGAAATTTTGGCATTGAGACTGCACACGTGCGCTCCCGTGCATTATCTTGATGAAATGGTAATCGCCGCACGCATCTTGCTTTCTTAAACCCAACCTATGTAGAATCGAAACCACATTGTCAAATGAAATGCGTATGACATCAAAAACCTCACGCACTTTTACTCTTTGATCGGCCAAAACCATAATGTAGATTTATTTGACATTTTCGGGTGTATGGACCTCAATTGGCCGCCCAAAACGTTCAGCGTCATTTGTACTTGTGCGACCACAACAAAAGTCAGTCAACTAATTTTTAACCATTAAAATCGTTGTTGCAACGTCCCCATAGTATTTATCAATCTTTTGCTTGGTTTGATTGACGGTTTTCCGCATAAAATAATGTTTAATGAGCACTTGAAATCCACTTTTTTCCATTTTTAACAAAATCCACGGGATTGTATGTTTTCAACAGCTGTTAAAAACAAACTAAATGACTGTCTCTATTAACAGATTGTACTTGATGGGAGCAGTGTTGGAAAAGTCACGGAACTATTAAGCTGATCTCGTATATATGTGTGGGAGCTACATCTAAATTTTAACAGATTTTCATAAAAGTCAATAGCCTTTGCCAAAAAACTTACTCTTCAATATATCGGACAACAACTGCTCGACTAGTATTTTGAAAACAAGCTTTAGATAGACAGCGGACAACCGGAGGGACGGTCAGACAGATATCGTTAAATCGAATGAACTGGTGATTCTGAATTAAGCGGTAGACTTAAAGGTGGGTCTGCTAAAATATTTTTGGTATTTACGTATTCCATACTTAAAAAAACCGGAAAACCCGATAGAAAAAAACGGGGTTCGGGTTTGGACATAAAAACCGGAATGACGGTTTTTGGTTTAGGTTTCGGACACTCTTGACCTAATGGAGTAAGAACTCGATAACATGGCATACAAGTTATAAACTCTCAAATTTGTGATGGAAAACTTATGCAACTTGGCATTTGATTTGTGGCCGAAGTAATCGTTGCCAAAGACTGCTGAAGAAAAACCTTGGCGGGTTTAGAAACAGCTGTACAGTCTGCCTGGCAACCGTAGCAAATACATTTCACCAATTTCTTCTTTTTAAGTTGATTCTGAAAAAGAAACAACATAAAGGTCTCGAACCAGAATAAAAAACTGCTCAAGTCATAATAATGATAAAAGACCGAATAAATAACAAAAAAACGAAAAAACTATTAAAAAGGATTGGTACGCCCTAATGTGCAACGCATGTATGAGTATATGTACGCACAAAAAACATGCACACTTTGATTGTGCTTTTTGCATTTGTGGTTTTCAACGAAGACCCATGCGAAACGGAATTGGTGGAAATGATATTGCGCGTTGAAGATTGCTCTACGCACAGTTCGAAGACTATACACAAAGGGTAATTCTCATTAATAAAAATGAGTCTCCCGTATAAGTCATTTGATTTGTGGCCGAAGTAATCGTTGCCAAAGACTGCTGAAGAAAAACCTTGGCGGGTTTAGAAACAGCTGTACAGTCTGCCTGGCAACCGTAGCAAATACATTTCACCAATTTCTTCTTTTTAAGTTGATTCTGAAAAAGAAACAACATAAAGGTCTCGAACCAGAATAAAAAACTGCTCAAGTCACAACTTGGCCATTTTAAAACGAGCATTTATCCCTGCTAGCTACTTAATATCTTTTGTGAAGCTTTATAAAACCGGATTGACGGTTTTTGGTTTAGGCTTCGGACACTCTTGACCTAATGGAGTAAGAAATCGATAACATGGCATACAAGTGCAAAACTCTCAAATTTCTGATGGAAAACTTAAGCAACTGGTACATTGTAAGATGAGCATTTATCCCGGTTAGCTCCATAATATCTTTTGTGAAGCTTTATTTTAGTCTAAAATCTAACTACGAACTAGGCACACTTTTAAGATACCTCTTGGACTTGAAATACCAATGCATGAAATTAACTGACTACATTGCAATTTATTAAAGCCACTAATGCTTCCATGAATGAATTTCTTAAAATGATCTTCCCACAACCATCTCCGGTTAAATTAAATATGTATTTTTGCGTTCTTCTGTGAGAAACATCTAACCTAAAATGAACACGTTTTTGCCATTGACCGTTAAAGATTTTAAAAGAGGTCGAATTTCTTGTTGGGTTCGTACGTTAATTGCAGCATGTAATAGGATTCGACAGAAAATTCGACTACTACCATTACCAAAATTTCTTCAGCGTATCTGCCATAATGTGAGAAAATTTAAATACTCGGAAATATTACATTTACATGATACGATTTAAATTCCTCCTTTCATATGAAATACAATGCCATTAAATGAATTCAATACCTTCCCACAAGTGTCCCTTGAGTGAGCTGCACAGTGGGTTATTTTCGTTGAACGACTGCAGAAGAAATCAAACATTGTTTTTATCGCCGCCTTTTTAAAAATTTTAATTTAACGAAGGACGAGTTTCTTTTAAAATTATTGTGATTTTATACTAAAATTATAATTTAGTAAAACATTTTAAACACAAGGACAGTTTTTAAAAACATTACAATTTTATTAAAAAAAAAGAACATATCCCAACTGAAATTAATTGTACAACATTTTTTATCCTTTTAGAAAAAAGCAACAAAAGGACACTCTGACCTTAGGCATAGGATGTTAAAATGCTCTGCGAAAATAAACTCCATACCATTTTACATCTCATCACGAAAATCCGGTAAAACGAAGGAATATTTACTACTATTCAACTTATTTCGTATAGTGTTGAAAAAAAAAATCCTGGACCCATAGAAAATAACTCGGATATTCGAGGGCCGTCGTTTTGGAAATTTACTATAATCTTCTCAGTCTTTCATTTGTAGAACAAATTATTCACACCCCGAGAAAGTCCGAACTTATATTGCATAGCATAATATGTTACAGCAGCAAACTAAACGGGGTTTGGTTACTACAAAAAATTTATTTGTTGTCACCACCAATTATTGGTACTAAAGTAACATTGGTTGGAAATTTCATTGTTTGGTTCTCGTAACCAGTTGTGACAACCAATAAGTAACTGTGACAATCAATAATTTTAATAAATTTAGTTGTATAAGCGACGTATTGGCTGTTAGTTTCGTATATTATTGTAGCTTCCATTATGGTAAGTCGAACCATGTAACCATCAATACCATGGAATGTTGGTGATTGCAACAGAAAGTAAATTTGGTTAATCGATTGGCTTAGTGTCAGTAATAACCGAATTATTTTTTTAAATGCCATAAAACAAACCTTTTTTGTTATGATAAAGTTTTAGTTATCATGACTAATGATTGGTTATAACAACAAAATGTTTGCATAACTATTGGTTGAATAACTTTTTTGCGTTTCATTGGTATGACCGATCAATAAGTTGTGAGTACAATATGATGATCATATTTATCATCTTGAGGTATTTGAAACCAAATATCCTTTACGATTATGCTGCCCTCCTAAGAAAGAAAGTCACATCCCTATTTTAGTAGTTTTGAGATATTAAGCTTTTTTAACTAGGTAGACTTGACAATTTTGCTTAATGTTTTTCAGTCATTTACAGGTGGAAATGGGTCTTTTATGTTAAACAAAAAAAATGTGTATGAGTCACGGTCCGAATCTGCCTTTATCTTAGTTTTGGAGTTTTGGCGCTTGTAACATTCTTTCTTAGAACGGCATTAAATGACAAAGGTTGAGCTATTACTACTACTTTGTACTCTTATTACTGCATTTATTATACAGGGTGAATTATTCACGACTGGACAAATTTCATCAGCGTATTCCTTGGCTCATTTCATGAAAATAGGGATATCCTTTAAGAGAAAAAAATGGGACCACTGATTCAGATCTTAGCAATTTGACCCTAGTACCCTCCGACCACCAATTCGAACATTTTCAATCCGCTCCCTTGAATTTTCGGGCATGGTCGTAGATGGACATGTTTTTATGAAATGAGCCAGGGAATACGCTGGTGAAATTTGTCCAGTCGTGAATAAATCACCCAGTATACGATCTTAGTTGAGGTTTTTTATTGTCCAAAGGCATATGGATTCTGTGAATGGCATGAGATCGATTTTTGCTGTAAATTCCGTGTGGAAAAGTAAACACTTTTTATGGTTTATACAGTGGATCTGCATTTTGCTTCACTCTGCGCCGATATTTTATATTGACACTTGTTGTTGCTGTTGTTGTTGAAATATCACAAACAGGCAATTCCACTCATCCCTACCTGCTGTCTGTGTTTGTTATGGACATCAGGATAAATATCGCTTCATTGTGTTTGACTTTTCGTATATACAATTTTTTTTATGTTTTCCATTTGTTGTTGATTAAATGACGACGGATGGAATGTTTTGGCTCACCTTAAAGTGTTTGAAGTTCACACATATTCCATTTCACAATTCTCTGTCCAGAGAAACACATATACACGCGCAGCGAAACCTAGCAACGCCGGGCTAGTGGAGCTCCGGATCATTGTGTTATGGGTTTAACCATATGGACAATATTCGCATTTTTTTGCGCTTTTCACTTTCATTTCCCTTTCTAGCCATATGTGTGTATGCGTGTGTGCATATATGTATAGGTATGGCTATAGCATTTATCCTATTTTTCCTTGGGGATTATTGTCGGTGTTAGTTAACAAAAAAAAAAATGAAAAAATAAAAAGAAAACACCGAACATGTCCGCTTGGCATATGCATATGCGTCTGTATGTGCTGCTCTGATAGCCTGTACCCGGCGGAGTCGGGAGTTTCATATTGGCGTGTCCGGCCTTTGAGATTAATTCAATGGAATGTTTTATTATTTCGTTAGAAAATTACATAAAAGCCGTCGCAACGTATGGAAAGTATACCAAGCAGCGTATTGGCTGTTAAAGCTTTAAGAGCTCGTAAAAAATTGTGGTTAACTTGTAATAAATAATAAGAGAACACACACATAAATACGCTCACGCTAGCGCTTATAGAGACAATTGTTTCGGTTAATTAATGAACAAAAGACCGCATATTCTCGTTACTCGTTCCTATTAAATTTTTCATATTTTCTCAAGGCACGCATACATATTTTTGAAAATGTAGGTATAGTGTTATATCGGGGGCTTTTGTTACATGAACTTAACATTGCCTGGTATAATGTGAGATGTGATATATGATCCTATAATTTGTAGTCTAATAATTAAGTGTCTTTTGGTTGGCACATTTTCATATTTTTAAAAGTAGGGGCTGCGGACGCTTCAATGCGAACACTACATTGAGAAAAATTTTGAGATTCCTAATTTTTGTATTTAAATTAGAGTTTGAACTTTTTTTTTTGATATTTCATTCAAATAGAGGACCAGGGTGGGATAAGGTCCAAATATTGGTGCGGTGCTATGATAATAAGTCCGTGGTGCGCATAATATGGCCGTTATAGTGAAATATGATAATTGATATGTTTCCCATTGCTGCTGCGAATCCATGCTAGAGGTTATACAGGGTGGGCAAATTAAAAAAGTATTGGCAGTTTTTGTAAAATTTCTGGTTTTATTGCAAAGGTCGAGCTTTGTCATTTAACAGAAAATAATCCCAAAGTTCCAAATCATCACAGCAGTTGTGATGTCAATTAGCCGCCTCTAATTGATATCACAATTTTGGCTGATTATTCGATTTTCAAGAACAGTGTGTAAAGAATCGATAGTTGCGTTGCCTGTGTGATATGTTGCCCCATCTTGTTGAAACCGAATGGCATCTATGTTATTCTCTTAAATTTTTGGAAACAAAAATGTTCCAAATATTCTATTAATAACTTAAAATTCTTCCTTTTTTTGTTATTTATTCGGTCTTTTATCATTATTATGACTTAATCAGTTTTTTATTCTGGTTCGAGACCTTTATGTTGTTTCTTTTTCAGAATCAACGTAAAAATAAGAAATTGGTGAAATGTATTTGGTACGGTTGCCAGGCAGACTGTACAGCCGTTTCTAAACCCGCCAAGGTTATTCTTCAGCAGTCTACAATATCACATTAATACAATATCAATTAAAATATCAATTTAAATTTCCTTATACTTTTGCCATGAAGTCACAATTCCTTTTATTTTAAAATTATAATGAGATCTTTAGTTGATATGCTATCGTCCTTGCAAAAGAAAGTTCTGTGTGCTACAATCCCGCATATAGCCTTAGTGCAGTTTAAATTGGTAAAGTCTATTATATGTCGGCGACTTCTTGATATTGAAAGTTAACTCTCAAATCTTAAAAAACTATATTGTAGTAAGTAACAACGTCGTTAAGTTCGACCAGTTCGAACACTTCAAACTTACTTAAGTCCCACAATATCCCATTAAGGAACAAGGGAAAACTTCTCTCAAATCAGTGAGCAGTTACCGGACTCAAGAATTATTATAAGCTATTAACATTTACAATTTGGCTATTAGGTATATTTTAGAAATTATCCTGAAGTTGGCTGCTTTTCGTATTTTCCAATTTTAAGGAAAAGTATTTTTTTCGTTTTTAGTTTTTTTAAGATATTTCATAAAAAGCGCTAAAATTTGTTTTCCCCTATTGTCGATTTTCATTTTTTTTTGGGGATTTGAAAACTGAAAAGGGGAGATTTCCTTTTTCGACTTTGTCGAACTGTATCTGCATAAAAACAGTTCATATTAAAATATACGAGGGTATATCAATAATTCCGTAACTTTTCCAACTTCCCTCGTAGTTATATGAAATGCAACACTGTTCCCATCAAGTATCATCTGTTTATAGGCTACTATCAAATTTTGAGAGTGAGGTACCGGTCATTTGCGCTACCATACAAAAGACGCCAAGAAAGCTTCTACGAGTAAGACGACTACCGTACATTGGCCACACAATATCGTTTGTGATATGGGATGTCTTGCAGGGCGTGCAAACCTACTCAACCAAAGGTTGTTCAAGTTGATGTATCTTGGACAACCTTTAATTGCAATGAGGTTACCGGTAGCATTTTCAAAGAGCTGATAATGTCATCGCTCCAAAATCGGCGACAATTTGTCACTCTCTGAGTAGGCATTGGTCTCTCAACGTTTACATGCGGATTTTGTGATCCGCAGAACCGCGGGTATTGCTTCTTGCCATAGCCAAAATAAAAACAAAATCTTTGTCCATTTCCATAAGGTCCAAACTGTAAAGCCAAAAATCGGGTGACTTCAATTGCTGAGTCAAGACCATTCTGTTCAAATTACTCAGTCTTTTTCATACGTATAATTTCGAATAATAATTTCGTTTCAGTAACTTCCCGTTTTAGTGAATCTTAGATTCCTAGAATTTAGTATAAAATTTTCCAACCTGAATCTAGTATAAACTAGCAATGGAGCAATCACAAAACTTGATATTCCACAAATATTTTTTTTGGATCCTTACATTTTTTAGTCAATATTAACTAGCCAACCAGTTTGAACAAAACAAAAAATCGAATAATAATCTAAAGCTTGTAATCAAACTGCAGGTCTCAATTGTTTTTTGGGCCAAAGAAGCAAGTTATTCAAACTTAAGAAGTTATTCAAACTGAAGAAAATCGATTCCCATTTAGATAAAGCTCCCTTACATAACGTGTCATCAACCTAGAGACATTTTTATTTGTAGGGTTTTTTTTCACAGATAACGCGTGAGTTGTGTTAAACATTATTTTTCTCTTTTCAGTATTGTTTGCATTATGGAAAGACTTACACCCCGAAAATCACGGTAGAGTGCGGTTTATGGTCAAGTGGAATCATCAGACCATATTTTTTCAAAAATGATGATCGCCGTAACATAATTAGTAGGGACATAAATACTGTTACAACATTGAACACACCCATTTCAATAATAGAACTGAACATACCCCGTTAATGTCATATGGGTTTTGAAAGCTAACCTCAATAGCGTTAGTCTGTAACGGGATTTTAAAATTGTTTCAACTTTCATCATGGAGTGGTCAGATAACACAGTACAACAGCCAATCTGGGGGAGGGGGAAATTCCAAGTCAGGGTGATGGTACTAGGTCAGTATATTAAAACCCTCAAAGGGTTTTGCGTTCGTGTGTGCCAGTTTTTTTTTATGACCTTTTACATTTTTCCTTATCTTGATGTTTTTACGCTTAGTTGTAAAATGTTGGCAAAAACGTAGTTTGACATAACTCGAGAACGACTAGTTCGATTTTGCTGAAATAAATTGAGAAAAATTAATAATTACATTTTCTTTAATCCATTAATATACTGTTTCTCTACCAAATCAACATTTTTGCAATTAGAAATAAATTTATGAAGAAAATTTTGCCAAAAAAAAATTTTTTTTTTTTTTAAAACATATAAATCCCAAACGGAAAAACGTGTAGAGTCTTATAACTTTCACGTAAAGTCACATAACCTATAAACAAAATGCGACATAGATCATAGAAATCGATTAACGCGTTCTGCTTTTATTTACAATTAAGTGAAGATACTTAATTGTAAATAAAAGCCCAGACTTGGAATTTCTCACCCCCCAGACAATAACCCCAAAAATGTTCCACAGTGTAATGAGAGCCATATCACTGTAATAGCGCTTTTCAAGTGTGAAATGTAAAAATAACGATATTTTGAAAACGCTCTGGGCACTAGGAATTAGCCGCATGTTCGTCTACCGATGCATAAAACTGTTTAAGGAGACTAGAGATGTAAAAGACCGCCACCGGTCGGACCGCCCACGCTCTGTTCGAACACCGCATGTCATCAAAGCCGTTAAATGAAGAATTCACAGAAATCCGCTCCGAAAACAGAAGATCATGGCCCGTGAAATAAATTTCACGCAAAAGGCCATGAGTCGAATCATTAAAAAGGCTTGGGACTTGGGGCTTTCAAACGACGTACCGGACATTTATTGACTGCAGCTTTAAAAAAAATAGGATTGATAAATGCAAACGTCTTTTGGCGAAGCACGCTGATAACTTGCACAGAAAAATTTTGTGCACCGATGAAGCAAAATGATAGAGTGTATGCGCGGTCATCAAAGGAAGCATCTGAACTGATCCCAAGGGTGGAAAAGGTCATCAATCAGCTTCAGTCATGGTTTGGTGGGGTGTCTGTTACGATGGGGTCACTGACCTGCATTTCTGCGAACAAGGAGTCAAAACATCGACCAAAGTTTACGAAGAAACCGTTTTGGAAGCTGTTGTGAAGCCTCTAAACAATTATCTGTTCCAAAACCAGCCATTGACTTTCCAGCAGGATTCTGCGCCGGCCCATAAGGCTAAAACGTCCCAGGCCTTGCTTCGAAACAATTTGCCAGCGTTTTCCTCTGAAGAATGGCCCTCAGGCAGTCCAGATTTGAACCCATTGGATTACGAATTGTGGACGGTTTTAGAGGACAAGGTTTGTCACAAAAGATACCCCAACATTGAATCTCTTAAGACTGCTTTGGTTCGAGCTGTGGCCAATTTTCCAATGGACGAGGTTCGTTCAGCTATTGACGGTTGGCCAGTGCGACTTTCAAATAAGTAGATTCTTTTTGGATACAATATATATCAATAAATATTTAAAAAAATATTTGGTCCAAAAACATTCAGAACTTTTTATTTAAGAGCATGAAACGTGTGAAACAGTATTTATGTCCCTACTAAGTAACCATGCTCGCTATCGCGCCATTATATCGGACTTTTTTTGAAATTGAAGCCCGTAATTTTAATGACATTAGGTATCAACAAGACGGTGCCACTTGCCTTACATCTAATTTCACGTATTGGACTGGTGAATTGGCCGCTTATTTCGTAAGATATCACACCTTTAAACTTTTTTCTTTGGGGCAACGTAAAGTCCAAAGTCTATGTTGACAAACCAGCTACGATTCAGATTTTGGAAGCCAACATTACGAGTGTCATTTACGCCATACTGTTCGCAATGCTTAACGGGCCATACAAAATTGGACCCTCAGAATGGACAAACTGAGGCGTAGTTGCAACATTTGAAGGAAATTATATTCAAAAAATAAATGGCATTTATTTTTTATTTCGAATGAACACTAGTAATTCCACACTTGATTTAAAATTTTGTATTTTTTGATTCCTCATGCGCTTATATGTTATATTGTGTGGTATGTGGCAATGTATATTTCTTTGTATTTGTCACCTTGGAAAGGTAATATTAAAAAAAATCAGCCGATTTTTTTATTGTTTATTTAAAAAAAAACTTATAAATAAAAGCTGAAAAAAAGTCCAAAAATTTAAATTTGGGCGCCACGAAAAAGATTTTTTAATGTCTTGCAGTGAACTTTTTTCTTCATGCCAAAAGCTATAGAAAAATCGATTGCATAATATCGATTGCATAATATCGATTGCTTAATTAACTTGGTCCAGTAATGACGTGCTCGACCAGAGGAAATAATCATGAACTGTCAACAGCATGATCGCTGCGGCAAATTAAGCTGATTATGCAGTTGCCAAATTCCTTTTTTACAACTTCGTCTGTATGGCATGGAACGCTGTCGTACCCGGATATAACGATATCGAACTGCAGAATGTTTATTAACATCGCTTTATTTCAAGGAATATTGATGGTTATTATGTCACCTTAATTGTTTCAAAAGAAACTAACATATGAGCCACTGTAGTATAATGGTTAGAGTGCACCACTATCATACCTGTAAACCGAGGTTCAAATCCAGGAAGAATATCTTAAATTTTTCAACTGCATGTTTCTACCTTCTAAATGCCCTAAAATTTACGAGTTATAGGTTAATCTCTAAGTCTTGTAGAAAGCTCTCTATACAATTTTCCCATATCATTATATGTGACAGCGCATAGAGAAAGGGACCTAAGAGTAAAAAAATCAATTTTAATTTTTTTCTTTTTATGATGTGGACAACATCTGAACATCGAATTCTCATGCCCATGCCCCAAAAGTGTTCCCTCCCAGAGATATGCGCGTTTTATGAAAGTGAAGTCGACGATTGTAAGCGCAAATAGAAAGGGACCTAATCTTTAAAATGGCTCTCCTGAACAAAACTGGTTTTTAGCCTTTGATCCCTCTCTATTTTGCGCGTCTCATATGTATATTTTGTTCTGTGAGTCCTGTTCGTCTGTAGGGAATCTGCCTTGATATTCAGGTGAAGAAAAAGCGCCATTAGAACTAGGGTCAGCTGAGTGGGCTAAGTCGGACAATTAAAAAGATGCAGCATGTCATGTGGTTCCTGATAGCTGGCGGGTATCCCTGTATATGTGGTTTTTGTAATGCGTTGTCGAACACTTGCGGTTTGTGTTTGCTATCCAAAATTGAGTTTTGCTTACTGAGATAGCCGCTGCGTCAATAATAGACCTCTTTGAAGAAGACAATTTTGGCCTACATTCCGATCCCTGGCCAGTATTCCTAACTGCGACCAAATTTTTTTTGGAGTCAGGGTCCTTAGCTGCATGTCAACAGAAAAGTTTAACGTTAAGCCAAAAACATTTTTTTACCATACCCTAACGCGCTCGTATAAAACTATTTCCTAATGACAATAAAATTACTGCTGACTGTTAAAGTTTCAGTGTATCCACGTTTTCTTTTACTTCTCTTTTTCCACTTCGCCGTTTGATTAATTTTTATTTATGCGTTCGGTTATGTTTTGTTAACACCTTATGCCGACTCCCCCAGGCAACTTTCGTGGAAGTCATTTTACCAACTTTGCTGACGGCGACACGGTTGTGTATGTCACTCTTTGCGAATGACCTATGGGCACATATGCCATGTTGTTGTAGGCACTGGCACCAATGACACCACCATGACTTCATATATCCTTTAACCTGACATATGTTAACTTTTCAACCTAGGCTCAAGTTTTTTCGGTTGTTATTCTGCAAAAAGTACAAACAAGTTGACATCACAGGCAGTTTCACTTATTCGGTATATTTTATTTCGTCAGGTTTTTGTTGTTGTTGAGGAAAATGGTCTATGAAAATCTTTGTCGTCTTTATCAAATTCCTTAATTTGATAGGATTACTGTCAATGTCGTGCTGACTTTAAATTTATGATGAACGACTTTTTATAAGGACGAAGGAAATAATGTTTGTTTTTTTAGTGGATTATTTGAGAGGGATGTTAAATTGAATAAGAGCAGCATGCTGGCCGGCATATGGAGATTTTTGGCTACGCTACCAACAACAAGATTGAAGTAGCCTGATTTAATTTAAAGTTGTTTTGGAAAACAAAGTTAAGTCCGAATAATGTTAAATAAGATACTTAGGCACGCTTTAAAGTTAAATGATGTCCATTAGGGTGGGTGGATTTAGCAATCGATACTGTGCCATCGATTTTTCGATAGCTTTTGGCATGAGGAATAAATATTACACTACGACATAACAAAAAATCATTTTTGATAAGCTCTAATTTAAATTTTTGGACTTTTTCTCAATTTTTATTTGTAAGTTTTTTTAGTAAAATTTATTTTAAATATTACCTTCCCAAGGTCACATAGCATACATACAAATATACATTGCCGCATACAATGCAACATAACAAATTAGTGCTTAAGAATAGAAATACGACTGCAAGAATCGTCAAGAATCCAATGGGGCAAAGATCCAACGTCCTATTCAGATTCACTAAAAAGTTTTAAAGTTTTTTGGGAATCCATATGTCACTTGTTGAATAGGGCCGAATGGGTCATAGGAAGCCCGTAGATTAGGGTCTTAAATTTACATTGAAGTCTTAAAAGTTAATGCATATTGAGATAAAAGACTTAACATTTTGTTGTTTTTAAAACCCATATTTGGATGCCGATTTTTGGGCCCCTATGGATATATATCCCCGAACATTGCGGGACGGATTTTGGATCCCAGTGCCTCTAGTTCAGCCAAATCGCGAAAATTAAATTCTTTGGAAAATGTTTTTAAATGTACATAGATCCAAGTTCGCAAGTCCCTATTTTTCGTCACTCTAGCAGAATTAGTTGCATATTCAAATTAAAATAATATAATCCCTGACGAAATTTCTCAAACTTATACGTAGAATAGTATTATATGCACTAATTATAATATTATATGTTGCTAAATTTACTCACATTGAAGGTTTTTGCTGATAGTTTTTCTTCAAAATTTACATTTAGCGTAGTGTAAAAATGTCATATCCCTCTTAATGGGTTTGTAAATACTATAGATATAAGGCTAAGCCAAATCTGTGCAATAACTTTTAGCATGTAACAAAAAGTAAATTAAATAAATTAATTTCTGACGAAATTTTATTGTATTTTAATACCCATATTTTCATGGTTTAAGGTGGCTGATTTTTAACCCCGGGCCGACCTGAGTTCCAAATTGGCACATATCTTATATACTATAGGTACTTATTTAGATTTGTAAAAAGTTTTCTGTGTTTCCGGATACCAATTTGTCTCCGAGCGTAACGGGCATTTTTTTGGCCCCAGGGTCCATATATCACGCCCATAGGTCGAGGGCTTCAATTTAGCACAATTTAAAAACTGATGTCATATTTATATAATTCAAAACATTTCCCTGTTTCTGAGTACCCATGTGCCAATGATCGAATATACCTTTTATTTGGCGAGCTAGGGACCTTAGACTAATGGGTCAACCCCTTAAACTTCTTCAAATCGGAAAATTGATGTGATTTACTGATTTTTATTAAAATATGGTTTTTGTTATGATACCAATATGTCCATGTTTCAAGGCTGCCGAGTTTGAGCCCCGTTTGAACTTTCCCCCAATGGGTCAAGGCCTCAAATTTCTTCGAATTGTAAAATAAATACGATAGTCTTATTCGAGACAAAATTTTCATTGATTTTTCATACCCATACGAGGGCGGCTCGGAAACTTCTTAGCCTACCACAAAAAGCGCGGTATAAACAGAAAAAAGATAAGTGTTTTGGAAACTTCCATCTCTGCTATGAACACATGTTAAATTTTGTTTCGATCTGGCAACTCCTTCATATAGAAACAGGTGTTCACAAAAGACGCATCCGCGATTTTTTTACAATGGAAAAATTAGAAATGCGTGGTGTCATTAAATATTTACATAAAAAGGTTTATCGGAACAAGAAATTCATAATGATATGGTGAATGTGTAAGGTGAAAATGCTCCTTCATATGCAACAGTAAAAAATTGGGTTGCTGAATTTAAACGTGGTCGTACAAGCACTGAAGATGAACCACGTAGTGGACGTCTAAAAACAGCAACAACACCAGAAATTGTAGACAAAGTGCATGATATGGTATTAAATGATCGACGAATAAAAGTGCGTGAAATAGCTAATATCATGGGCATCTCAAATGATCGAGTCCATTTAATTTTGCACGAAGAACTACAGATGAAAAAGCTTTCTGCAAGATGGGTGCCGGACTTGTTAACAGTCGACCAAAAACGCATAAGAATGAACATTTCTCAAGCTTGTTCGGATCGTTTTCAGCGAAATAAAATGGATTTTAAGCGTCGTTTTATAACTGTTGATGAGACATGGATCCACCACTATACTCCAGAGACAAAAGAACAATCCAAACAATGGACTGAAGCTGGAGGAAGTGTCCCAAAGAAGGCAAAAACAATTCAATCGGCTGGTAAGGTTATGGCAACGGGTTTTGTTTAGGACTTAAAAGGTATTTTATTGATTGACTATCTGCAAAAGGGTAAAACCATAAATTCAGAGTACTATTGCAACCTTTTAGATCAATTAAATGTACAAATTCGAGAAAAACATCCTGGCTTACAACACAAAAAAACAATTTTTCATCAAGACAACGCACCAGCGCACAATAGTGTTTTAACAATGGCTAAAATCAACGAATTAAAGTACGAGTTGCTTGACCACCCACCTTATTCTCCTGATTTAGCTCCCAGTGACTTTTACCTGTTCCCCAATCTAAAAAAAATTCTTGCTGGCAAGCGCTTTACCTCAAATGAAGATGCAATTACAGTTGTAAACCACTATTTTGAATACCTTGAGGAAAACTATTTTAATCAAGGGATAGAATTACTAGATAAGCGTGTATTGTGTTTCAGGAGATAATATATTGACAAATAAAAATATTTTTGAAAAACTAACTATTCTCTTTCATTGATAGGCTAAGAACTTTCCGAACCGCCCTCGTATTTTCGCAGTTTCAAGCTCCAGATTCTTGGGACCTTACCCTCATGAGGCACGTTCCCAAATTTCTTCGAATCGTTAAGTGAATATAATATTCGTGGCGATATTGTATTGTTATTTAATTTCCATCTGTTCGTAGTTCTAAGAGGCAAATTTTTAGGCCCTTTTGGGTCATAGCTACTTTATCTCCCATATGTCAAGTGCAGATGTGTGCCTAAAACGAAAACAGATGGACCCCATGATTAGAATGCTGATCGATTCAGAACCACTATTTGATTCCGTTAAATATTGCACCGTCTGTCCCATTCGTTGTACCCAAAGTAAAGGTCGTCATTATAAACCGATCTCGACAAAACTTTCACATTCTTCAGATGCAGTCCATGTACAAATTTGTCCCGTCTACAAATGTTCTCTCCAACTAAAGTCTTAACGCTTTACAAGCCGTATAGTATACTCATATAAGCGTAAATAAATCTTAATGTCATAACAACTCTCCGGGACTTTAATGGAGTTTTGGTTTTTGTTCTAAGTGCGGGTCTAAAATTAATTTTTAGAACACTTTTTATCTGAATGGCAGTTCAAAGTTTGGTTAAGATGGTGGTCATACTCATCTTAAACAAGAGGACAGGTAACGTTCTGCCGGACTGAATATCATTAGCCCACCACCATGGATGACGCTATAATATAAAAATTTTGATAAGAAAGCGTGGCACAGACCTCTTTCCATTCTAACATAGTGCTGGGTGGAGAGCGGAATTTGCTTATTTGGGAATGAAAAAAAAAATTATGAACCTTAAGAATTTTTTATATTTTAATTATATTGAACAGTAAGGGAATTTTTAAATTACATTGTTTTTAAAAGCGGATAAAATGTCGACCTTCGCTATCCCCACACTGCTGCAAACGTTTTCTCAAGTTTTTATGAACTTTAACAAGCATTTCGACTGGTATTCTGCTAATTTCAGCCTCATTATTGTTAATTAGGCTTTCCAAAGTCGATCGACGTTTGATATACACCTTCGACTAAAGGTAAAAATGAAGTTACCCAATTAACAATTCATTGCCGTCCAGGAATACGTCCGCGTTGGGGAACAGCGAATCGTAAACGAAAAGCACGCTACACTGCAAAGATCGAGTGCGCATTTGATGGCAACTGAGAGGCAGACGAATACAGATCTCCCGTCAGCCACATACACTCTCAAATCTTTTCGACCGACAGTGCCACCACAGCTTGCAGTGCAAGAAAAACAAATTACCGCGCTTCACCCTCTGTTTACCAACTACTAAGTACCGTCATATTGGTATTAGTTCATGAGCTTTAACCCTTCAAAGTACAGGATTGTAAAAGCGGGACCATGCCCTTTTGTCCGATATAATTATAATATAGTCTCTAATAATATGTTAATCATTTATTTTATTCTTTAAGAATTGTATAAAAATCGGTCCATTACTTTGGTCTTAAATGCCAGGTCCATGCTAACATCATATTTTCCAACTATCAATAGATTTATTAGATTATCGCTTAACCCGAAAACCGACATTCCAGGTTTTTTGTCCAAACCCGACAGTCAGTTTCTGAAAAATAGCTAAAACCCGACATAAAGGTTTACCCGGTTTTTTTTCTAACGGGTTTCGATTTTTTGGTTGTTGTATTTAAAAACAAAGAAAAATCATTAATTTCAGGTATGGAATTTGTAAATCCCAAAAATTTAAAAAAATTAAGCTAAACCCACCTTTCAGTATACCGATCGAAACACCAGTTTATTTGATTTAGCGATATCTGTTGGTTAATGACGGTATTCTACTTTAAAAATACCGGCAGTCGGATTTGAAAAATAACCCGAAATGTCGGTTTTCTGAAAGGCCATTTAAAAAAAGTTGAAATTTGGGCACCTCGAAAATGATTTTTTTGATATGTCGTAATGGATTTTTTTTTCACATGTCCACAAGATCGATTGCAAAATCGACCCACCCTAATGTACATATGTGACAGCGCATAGAGAAAGGGACCTAAGGGTAAAAAAATCAATTTTAATTTTTTTTCTTTTTTTGATGTGGACAACATCTGATATTCGAATGAGACTGATCCCATGCCGCAAAAGTTTTTCCTCCCAGAGATATGCGCGTTTATGAAAGTGAAGTTGACGATTCTAGGCGCATATATAAAGGGACCTAATCTTTAAAATGGCTCTCCTGAACAAAACTATTCATCAACTTATCACTTCTTTTTTGATGTGGACAACATCTGAGCATCGAATGAGACCGATCCCATGCCCCAAAAATGGTTCCGTCTTATAGATATGCGCGTTTATGAAAGTGAAGTCGACGATTCTAAGCGCAAATAGAAAGGGACCTAATCTTTAAAATGGCTCTCCTGAACAAAACTTTTCATCAACTTTTCACTTTTTTTTGATGTGGACAACATCTGAGCATCGAATGAGACCGATCCCATGCTCCAAAAGTGTTCCCTCCCAGAGATATGCGCGTTTTATAAAAGTGAAGTCGACGATTCTAAGCGCAAATAGAAAGGGACCTAATCTTAAAATGGCTCTCGTGAACAAAACTGGTTTTTAACCTTAGGTCCCTTTCTATTTTGCGCGTCACATATATACTTTTTGTGGTCTCCGACCAGTATGTCGAGTGGTCCCAAACGGAATGGCGAAGGGAATATACCCTTTTCCAATGATGGAGGAAAGGTTGTTATAAAAAAACTACAAGTGCTAACTATGGAAGATTAGAGAGATTTTTAGAGAAAGATAGAGATTTTTTTTGAAGTAAATTGGTACATTGAAATTAATAGAATTGATTTATTGATTTATTGTAGAAAATATACATTTATTAAAAATATATCAGTTATAAAAATCCAAAACAACTCATATTGGGAATTTTAGTTTACTGTACTATTATTGCGAAAGGTTCGTAACTTTAACTTCGTTCTAACAATCATATTCAAATTTATAAAAATAATAATCATACTTTATGATTGCCGTAATAACATTGTTGTTAACATAAAACTCCAAAAACAATCCTATAGTCGCACCAACCTTATTTATGTTGTTGCTATATATTTTCATGTTTAATATGAACAATGATACTATTGTTTCATACCAACAATATTAATATTGCCGCAGTCATACTACTGTCAAAACTGAATTCAAAAACAATACTATGGTTATGAGGAACATATTTTAATGAAAACATATCATTGTTGCAATGAACATTAGGGACGATTAGGAAGAACAAAAATGTGTCGGTATTGTGACATCGATTTTTCGATTACTTTTGGCATGATGAAAACCAGTTCCACTGATTCGATTCTCTATAGTTCATTCAGTCGTATTTCAACTCTCACGTAAACATATGTTGTATTGTATACTTGTATGTATTGTATGTAACATTGGAAACTTAACTTTATAAAAAAAAGAAAATTTATTACCTACTGAACAAACCTTTAAAATAAAAGTTAAGTAAAAGTCAGAAAATTCAAGTTTGGGCACCTCGACTTTTTTTCCATATGCCAAAAGCTATCAAAAAATCAATGGAATAATATCGATTGCTTAATCGGCCCACTTTAGTCACTATATGTGACAGCGCGTAGAGAAAGGGGCCTAAGGGCAAAAAAAATCAATTTCCATTTTTTTTCTTTTTTTGATGTGGACAACATCTGAGCATCGAATGAGACCGATCCCATGCCCCAAAAGTGTTCCCTCCCAGTTTTATGCGCGTTTTATGAAAGTGAAGTCGACGATTCTAAATGGTTCTCCTGAGCAAAACTGGTTTTTAACCTTAAGTCCCTTCCTATTTTGCGCGTCACATATAGCAACCATTATCTATTTCTGCGTGTGGTCAAACAGGCTGTCCGTAGTGCCCATACCTTACTCGAAAAAAATCTCACTTCAAATCCAAGTATAATCTTGTTTTAAAATTTGTTTAAGATTGGAGTCGGAATCATGCATATGAACTCAAATTCAAACAAATTTTACAACGAATGCAAATATGATGTTGCTTTCTACACTTCTTAGAAAGTGTGGATCATAACCATGGTCCATATGAACACAAAATATGTAAACTCTTAATTAAATAAAGATATAACGTATAGGGAGAAAAATTATGATAATTGTTGTTTATGCCATTTAAATAGATATTCCATGGTGAAGTTTATATAAGATTCGGCCTGATCAAACTCAAAATCGTTTTTATATTCTTTCTTTTTCATTTCAGCTCACATTTCCGAGATTTTTATATGTACTTATATATAAGTATGTGTACTAACTGTCTACGCTGCTCAATGATCAAATGGATAATCACACGATTTGGACAAATTGTTTCTAACGCTTTAAAACCCATTTATCATACCCGACTCGTAGTGCAAATTTGAAATAATTTCCTACACTGTTTTTCGTTAGCAACGCTTGTTATTTTGTGTTTGTTTGTTTATCAATTGATTTGTTCTCGTCTCCATTAACTTGCCCTGGCAATTCTCTCAGTCGACGCGGGGTTTCCATGTGCGAAATGACTCAATTTACGGTGTAATCGCATTTTGTCTGTAACGCTTTGCCCGCCCCCGAATATGCTTCTGTTTTTTGTTGTTGTTTTTGTTACCGTTTTTATGTGAATTTGATTTGCATTTTCCATATGTTCGTCTCTGTGAAAAGTGCAGCGATAAAAGTGCGCGTAAAACTTGCGCTTGACTGGGTTTACAGCAGCATTTGCAGCGGGTATCTCGTGGCTACATCTACGGCAGCCAGTGCGAATCTGTATCTGAACGGATAAACAAATTACAATTGTCTCGAGCAAATCATGGAGAGTTTGTTTTTCTTTTCTTTGATTATTTTACAATTTGATATAGTTTTTCTTAGTTGTTGACCGATGAAATGTAGTTTCTCTTTTTAAATTTATGATGCTATACTTAAATTGACATGTCTCTTCTGTTCGTATGCATGTCACTGTTCCCGTCTCGGTTGCTGAGCTAACATGTTGAGATTTCGCTGGAATTCGTTTGTAATCCTCAAAACACAATCATTGACATGAGAATTATGTCAATACAACTATTTGAGGTCTTGCTGCTGCAACACGTGCTGCTAACAAGACATCCGTTTCTAGGAAAATACTATAAATTACAAATAATTCTGTCGATTTTTCTTGGACACACACAATTTGTAAGAGTAAATTGGGTTAAGAATAGTCGAGTAACTGCACTAGCGGTGTAGGGGTCCGGGTGACGCATATCTTTAACGAAAATGAATGTGGGGATTTCTGAGAAAAAAAAAAATTAACAAGCGAAAAGGGTTCGTCGGTCAGGCTGAATCTAATATAACTATTATACAAACACTACGAGGGCATATCAATGATTCCGTGACTTTTCCAACTTTGCTCGTAATGACATGATATGCAACAATGCTCCCATCAAGCACCATCTGTTAATAGACTGCTGTCAACTTTTGAAAGACTTCCGTCATTAAGTTTGTGTTTAACAGCTGTTCAAACCATAACCGTGGATTTTAATGGAAAACAAATGGTTTATTGACTTTCGTTGTGGTCGCACAAGTACACAGGAAAATTTCGATAAATCCACGATATAGAGTTGGCCAATAGAAGAGTAAAAGTGCGAGAGATTGTTTATGCCATGCGCATTTCAGATGGCAGTGTGGTTTCGATTTTACATAATCAGTTTTACATAATCAGCCCACTGAGGTCAATACACCCGAAAATTTCGAAAAATCCAGGATATGGAGTTGGCCAATAGAAGAGTAAAAGTGCGTGAGATTGTTTATGCCATGCGCATTTCAGATGGCAGTGTGGTTTCGATTTTACATAATCACTTGGGTTTAAGAAAGCTGTCTGCAAGATAGCTGCCGCGTTTGCTCTTATTTGACCATAAACGGAATCGCGTAACAACTTTAAAGGATTGTTTGGAGTTATTGAACCGCAATTCGAATGCGTTTTTGCGGTAACTGTGGATGACACATTGATCCATGAAAACACTGGGCAGACCAAGCATCACTCTAAACAATGGGTTTCTCCGGGTGAACCGGCTCCGATGAAGGCCAAAGTTCCTTTTTCGGCCAATTAGGTGATATCAAGAATTTTTTGGGATACACGCGGGATAATTTACATAGATTACCTTGAAGAGGGAAAAACAATAAACGGGGAATGTTATGCCAATTTATTGGACCGATTTAACGAGGATTTAAAAACAAAACAAAAAAACGGCCCCATATGGCCAAGAAAAGATAATTGACGGGTGCACACGTGTGCAGTCTCAATAAAAAAATTGCATGAATTAGGTTACGAATTAATACCTCATCCACTATATTCTCCGGGTTTAGCCCACAGTGACTATTTCCTATTTCCAAACCCAAAGAAATGGCTCGGTAGAAAAATATTAAGCTCCAACGATGAAATTATTGATCAAATAAATGCTTACTTAATGGACGGCGAAAAATTCTATTTTTTGGAAGGGTTACAAAAATTGGAAAAACATTAAGCTAAAAGGAGACTATGTTGAAAAATATTTTTTTTGCAAAAAAAACTGTGTTTTATTCGAAAAGTAGCGGATTTATATGCCCTCGTATTTTTAGATTTATAGTTCCAATGCTTTGACTTAAAGTGCCGTATTTATGGGTCCCCTTCTACGAATCTTGTTTTGACCATACGGACCGTGTGTTTGGGCCTTAGGGTACTTGAGCCTAAGCCTTAACCTCTGCTAAATATTTATTTTTTTATTTTTTTCGATTAGAAACAAAATTTGCTATACATAATTTAAAAGCCATTCTTTCATATTAAGAGTATAACGCTTGTCCGATCCCAATCTTAGTTAAATCTTCATAATTAATACATATTTGGATTCATAGTGAAATTTGCTCATATTTAAGTACTCTTTGCAATTGATCGCTCGTTTTGACCTTAAGGGCCTTATTCTGGCTTCTCAAAACCCAAAGCAAATATCGAATTGATTAAATTTAAATGACCGTTTTAATTATTTTAACTTTTTTAGGACCACAGAGACTGTTTTTTCTGCCACAAGTGCCAAGTCCAGATTGCGCCCTATTAGGTACTTAATGTGGCTCAACTACCAGTCTCCATTAAGGCAAAAACAGTGGACAGTTGGCAGCATTTAGGAATATGGTTGTTGGTGCTGCGTCCATATTTAACGGGCTACACCTTTAGAGCCCTTCAAACCGTTTTCCTGTTCAGATACGTGTTTTGTTTTGTATAACTAATATGCTTGTTGTTCAGGGGCCTTAGATGGCGCAATAATTTGGACCTTAAATTCAGACAAATCTGAAAAATTAACGCATACTATGCGTTAGGCCGACAGGTTCCTAGAGTGACGAAAATTAGGTCCCTTCATACATCGACATATGGTTACCCAAAAACAGTTTACTCATCTACTCAATTATCTTAATATTATTATCTTAATATTATTAAGATTAATGAGTAGATGAGTAAACTGTTTTTGGGTAACCATATGTCGATGTATGAAGGGACTTTATTTTCGGCACTCTAGGGACCTATCGGCCCATACCTCAGATATAGTGGAATCGTAGAATTGATGTTGTTTTTGGGTACGTGACGAAAATTGTTGTTGCTTTTTAATACCCATATGTGACAGCGTATAGAGAAAGGGACCTAAGGGTAAAAAAAATCAATTTTCATTTTTTTGATGTGGACAAGATCTGAGCATCGAATAAGACTGATCCCATGCCCCAAAAGTGTTCCCTCTCAGAGATAAGCGCGTTTTATGAAAGTGATGGTACACCAAAGATACACGTATTTAAATCTTTAAAATGACTCTCCTGAACAAAACTGGTTTATACCCTTAGGTCCCCTTCTATTTTGCGCGTCACATATGTCGATAGTGGAATGACACCGAGGGACAAGGGCGAGTGCAAATTGGCCTAAATCCTTCATACATTTTCATTTGTGTGAACAATTTATAATTCCACTGTTTCTCAGTATGCGTATGCCCATGTTCAAAAGGACCAATTTTTCAAAACTCTACGGACCCATGTGACTTAAAATAAATCGAATCGTAAAATTTAAATAACATTTGGATCCGTGACAAAACTTTAATATTTTTAATACCCACATGCCTATGTTTTAAAGAGACAGATTTTTGGGATTTAGCGGCTATATGAGCCGGTGCGAGTGCCACATATAAAGGTACATGTTTGGATTTGTACGAAAGTTTTACTGTTTCTGGATACCCATATGCCCCTGAACATTTGTGGACGGCATTTAGGGCTCTAGATCTCAAATTTAGGCAAATGGATTCTTCATAAAATTCCACTGTTTCTGAGTACCCATATGCCCATGTTCGAAGGGACACATTTTTCGGCGCCTTAGAGACCCACATGGGCCAAGGAATTAAATTTGTTCGAATCGTAAAGTTAATGTGGAATTCTGGTCCATGACAAAATTTTATTGTTGTTTACTAGTCATGTGTCCAGTTCTAGGGGGAAAGCTTTTTTGATCCTTTATATGTAGCCTATATGAGAACTAGGTACCTTACCCCAATGGGTCAATGCCACAAACTTTTTTAAATCGTAAAATTTATATGATGTTCTGATTGGTGACGAACTAAAATAGTTTTTTACAATCTCTATGTCGAAAGTGCCAAGAGATCCGAGTCCGTTAACTATAAAAATTAAAAATAAATATTTTTTTCGCATTGAACAGGGATTAACCGGCTCAAGACCTCTTGCTTCTATATTTAAATAGAAGACAAGTTTTTAACAAATTGGCAAAGTGACATTGTTTTGTTTACAACACTGATAATATCTATAAAACTGATAATATGAAACTGATAATATAAAACTGATAGCTGATAATATAAAATTCAACTATCAGTTGGTCCAGTTTACAATTCCTCGTGGAATTACGCCCGAATTCAAAGAGTTCTCATTGCCAATAACCTATAGGAACAACCAATACATGTACAAATTCAGTTTCAATAATCAACCTTATTAGTTAGGGTAACCGATACTTGGACTTTTCAACCGGTACTGTAAGTTCCCACTACTGAAAACTGTCGTGTATCCAATCAACATGGACTGTACATGCAACCACATATATAAGGTATGCAAAAAATTCGGCTGTGGCAACGAATCTGTTCTCCATGTGAAAGAAATCATAACAGGAATTTGGTGAAAACTTATGTGGGGTGTTAATCGACCTTCTCGTTAAATTTCTAGTCGCACCAAATTATAAATTCCCTAGTATAAAGTTGGGTAAGGGCATAGTAAACATTTCTCAGTAATCCCAATATAAACAAAAATTATAAACACTACATAAATCTCTGAAGACATACATATGCATTTCGAATATGATGTTACATAGTCGGTGTGAACCAACCACATTATTATTGAATTATGAGATTTGTATTTTTTGTTCTCGTTGTGGCTGTCTTCATCATCACTGTGACCGTACACAATCACTTCTATTCGTTCAGGCACAACAACAACAACCGGGAGGGAACCTCAGCAAATCTTCTGGTTTGCCCGCCGCCGTTTATTCGTTCGAACAGTAGCGGCTGGAGGTGTGAAAATTGTTATTGATTGGCCCAGACAGCTGTTGAAAGATGAATGTTTCTTCTAATGCTTCCCCCACCTCCACTTGGCAAAGTGTGTCTTAAGTAATTTAACTTTTTTATGGTTTTGTTGTTTTACACGTTCTTTGTTCGTTTAAGTTTTTTCTGTTTGAGATTTCCGTTTTATTGGAATTTCTTTTAGCTCTTGAAAGCAGTGAAATATGCTATTGACAGATAATCGTCAAGTTAATGTTTATGGAAAATGAGGAAAGAAATATCAGGATAAAATAAATGGTTTGGAATGTAGTCAAAGGAAAGAATAATATAAAAATATTTAACATTCTTGTGGCGACAGTAAAGGACAACAAATGTGTGTGTCTTAAAAAAGATACTGGTAAATGTTGTTTAATCGTTGATATGATAATATTGCTAAAGTGTTTATCTCATAAACTTATGGTAAACTCAAAAAACGGCACACAATGAGATATGTTAATATATGTGACAGCGCATGGAGAAAGGGACCTAAGGGTAAAAACATCAATTTTCATTTTTTTTTCTTTTTTTGATGTGGACAACATCTGAGCATCGAATGAGACCGATCCCATGCCCCAAATGTCTTCCCTTCCAGAGATATGCGCGTTTTATGAAAGTGAAGTCGACGATTCTAAGCGCAAATAGAAAGGGACCTAATCTTTAAAATGGTATAAATGGTATATAAGTATATGATTTAGAAATAAATCTGGTTTGTCATTATTTAATGGATTTGCAACATATGTTTGACGGTACATTGATCAACAGGCCGCTTTCAATTATTTGAGTTAGAACTCGTAATTTGAGTTAGTAATCAAATTCAGTTTTCGCCTATCACTTTTGGTTTTGAAGACACTGAAATGTTTCTTATGATCCAGCACCCCTTTAACTTAAAATTTTTTGCAATAAATGATCCATATTCCGAAGTAAAGCGATTGGATCACATATGTGACGCGCAAAATAAAAAGGGGCCTAAGGTAAAAACCAGTTTTGTTCAGGAAAGCCATTTTAAAGATTTAAATACGTACGTGTACCTTTGGTGTAGAATCGTCGACTTCACTTTCATAAAACGCCCACATGCTCAAAACGGGCGATTAATAGTCAATATGGACATGTGGGTATTTAAATTAAAGATCATTTTAATACTAGAGCATAGAGCGCATAGAGAAAGGGACCTAAGAGTAAAAAAAATCAGTTTTCACTTTTTTTTCTGATGTGGACAACATCTGAGCATCGAATGAGACCGATCCCATGCCCGAAAAGTGTTCCCTCCCAGAGATATGCGCGTATTTAAATCTTTAAAATGGCTCTCCTGAACAAAACTGGTTTTTACCCTTAGGTCCCTTTCTATTTTACAGTATTTTGAGGTTTACGCTGTAATAAGGGATGAACACATGGGTCGATAGGGCTCCAAAAAACGGACCATACATCCCAATTGACAATAAATCGTCCGTTCTGACCATGCGATACGTTTTTGAGCCTCATGAGCCCAAAAATGCAGCAACTATGCTATTCTCTGAGCTATTGACTGCGTCCCTACTAACAGTACTCGTTTTAATAATTCTTTGTCTGTAATTATGATTTGTTGAACAAATATTAAAATATGCCCTTAAAGAAACTTTTTCCTACTAGGCCGATTTCGCCTTTTTACATTTCGAAACAGATTATTTGCCATTCGAAACAGCTTATGATCATAAGCCTTCATTGTGCTAAATATCAGGATTATGGGTTTATTCGTTTGAACGCTATCGTGATTTTAAAATACTCTCAGATCGACGGTAGGACAGAGCCAGATCGTTTAGAATATTACTACACACAGAGAAGAGATTTGTTGCCACAACCGAGTTTTTTGCCAACCGAATGTTGGAGGTTGTACGTACTATCGTATTCGATCGTTACAACCGAACATTTATTGGGTACACAGCAATTTTCAGTCGAGCAAACTGACACTTTCGGTTGAAGAAAACATGTATCGGTTACCCTTACAGATTAATATGACTTTTGGAACTGAGTTTGAACATATATTTGTTGTTGTTTTAGATTGTTGGTTATAAGTACTTTTTAAAAAAAAATATTATTTTACCGCCTTGTTATGGGTCAGTAAAAAATACCTCCTTGGGTAAATGTTTAAATAAGCATTGCAATAATGCCAAAATCTGAAAAGAATTAATTTAGGTATACAACAATATTTATTGTCAAGCTTAAGGTGACCAAAACTCGACAAAAAAATTATAAGGAGATCTACCTATGGCGAAAATTCTATACAAGTCTAAGTAATTTCGCTGAACAGTAAGGCCTGTTTTTTATATTCTAGATTTTTTATTTTTGGTTCGTTTATTTAGTATCGTTAGAAAGTATTTACCGTCTAACCCAAAACTAAACTGCATGACCATTTTTTTCAAAATAGGTTTCGTCGTTTACAAAGTTTTTGTTGTGACTAGGACCGATAAAATATTAAAGGGCTTTTATGCAGGCTTTGGTCACTTCAAGGAACTAAACTGTATTATTGGTACCAACGTAACATGTACATCACAATTGGTT
Organism: Hydrotaea diabolus; assembly: GCA_963513945.1. Lineage (NCBI taxonomy): Eukaryota > Metazoa > Arthropoda > Insecta > Diptera > Muscidae > Hydrotaea > Hydrotaea diabolus. The sequence continues at coordinate 171,309,754 of OY740718.1, forward strand.
GGTTGCCATAACTTCAGTTGTCGCAACCAATAATTAAACTGAATTCGGTTGGTATAACTGTGTTATTGACCATGTTTTCATCAGTAACATGGAATATTGGTTATTGCAACAGAAAGTCGGTTTATCCAATCGAACTTTTGTAGTTCGGACCGATTTCCAACTGATTTTTTCTCTGTGTGTACGATCCATAATGTATATACTTTATAACTAGATTTTTTTTCGTGATCAATATTTCGTGCTGTTTCAAACGGAATGAAAAATACTGTATACCCAGTTATGGCAGATGTGACGACTTTTCGTCATTTTAACGATATTTGGTCAAAAATTTACCAAAATGAGGATTGACGATTTTTGGTTTAATCCTGCTTATACTTTGACGATTTTCTTTAAAACTTTAAATTTTAGAAGAACTCAGTACTACGGAATTCAAAAAATAGATAGATTGATTATCGAGGTTTATACATAAAAGGAATTGTGTTAATTTAGAACTAATTTTTAAATTCATACGGTGGTGCTTAGCTCCGGTAAATAACATTAGGTATCAAAATTGCAATAGAGAAATACCCGTAAATAAAAACTTTGGACCTTTTTTGATTTTGATTAAACAAAAAAAAGGTCAATAAACCTTTTTTTGTTTATCTTTTTTGGTTTTTCTTAGGATTTCCTAAATGGGCTTTCAAGGTCACACTCAACATTAATGCAAATACAAAATTATTACTTCATACTTTCAATCCGACGTTTCGTTGGGATTTTTCCAACTTCTTCAGGGATGAGAATTTTATTAAATGTGGCAACCACATAAAGGGTGTTTTTTATTGAGGTATAGAACTTCGAATTGAAATAAAACACAAGAAAATCGTTTTAATGTCCATCAATTTGGCTTTATTGGAAGGATAATTTTATGCCATTAATGTTTAAATTTGATTTCGGGCATGTGGCCGCCGCGGCTGGCTCGAATAAAGCCAATTCTACACGTCCAATTTTCAACCACTTTTTCGAGCATATGGGGCCGTATGTTGGCAATAACGCCACGAATGTTGGCTTCCAAGTCCCCTAACGTTTCTGGTTTGTTGGCGTAGACGAGCGACTTCACATATCCCCAAAGAAAATAATCCAATGGTGTCAAATCACACGATCTTGGTGGCCAATTGACAGGTCCATTCCGCGAAATTATGCGCTCATCGAATGTTTCCTTCAATAATTCGATTGTGACGTGCGCTGTGTGGCATGTAGCGCCGTCTTGTTGGAACCACAACTCATCCACATTCATGCCATCCAATTCGGGAACAAAATAGTCGGTTATCATGGCTCTATACCGGTCTCCATTAACGGTAACTGACTCTCCAGCATTATTTCGGAAGAAGTATGGCCCAATGACTCCACCAGCCCATAGAGCACACCAAACAGTCAGTTTTTGTGGATGTAATGGCGTCTCAAGGGTCTCATGTGGATTCTCTTCACTCCAAATGCGGCAATTTTGCTTGTTGACGTAGCCATTCAACCAAAAATGAGCCTCATCACTGAACAAAATTTTGTGATGAAAATCAGCATCGAGATGAATCTCATTTTCGGCCCATTTTGCAAGCGTTGTTCTTTTGTCAACCTGTTCATGAAGAAATGGCAAACCAAACTAAATATTAATCACTTGACAGCTGACAAAATGGCCGCCAGTTAAAAAAGTGATGCCAACTTAAAGTTCTATACCCCAATAAAAAACACCCTTTATATAAATAAGGAATAACATTTAGTAAAATTGATCTGGATGGGATAAAATTGAATGGATATTTTCATGCATATGGAAAAGGTCCTAAAGTCTTGTCTCTCCAAAAACTAATTTGGTGCCTGGACAAATACACGTTCTTGATAGCTGTGGCGGCTAAGTACTAAAATGGATAAAGCAACATATGTGACTGCGCATAGAGAAAGGGACCTAAGGGTAAAAAATCAATTTTCATTTTTTTTTTCTTTTTTTGATGTGGACAACATCTGAGCATCGAATGAGACCGATCCCATGCCCCAAAAATGTTCCCCCGAGAGATATCCGCGTTTTAATGAAGTGAAGTCGACGATTCTATACATCTAAAAATGTTGTTGTTATGTTTAAAATTTCACTGTAGGTCGTTTCCAAAAAAGATGAGCACAATTTTTCACAACAACTAAATACTTCAAAAATTAGAACCAGAATTTTGATGCACTGACAATTCGGACATTGGAACCAAAAGTTCTGTTAGGCAAAAACTAACTATGGTAAGATACACTGCCACCGCATTCCAGCAGTTGGATAATAACATTTTCCTTTACTTTAATAAATTATTTTAAGTTTGAAACATTTATGTGATATAATTTGACTGAAATGTTATTTAAGTTTTCGTTTTTCTTAATAAAATACTCAAAATTGGATAAAAATGGTGTATTCGCCTTGTTTTTGTAAAAAAAAACGTCCAGAAATTAGAACTTTTCCGAATTTAGAACCATTCTAATTTGTGAGCGTATACTGTAATGCGTTTTTGCTAACGAGATGTAAATAATAAGGCTTTGAGAAAACTCCACTCAAAACTTAATTAATATATAAATGGGCGGGTAATCCATCATTGCATTTCTACTGATAACTTCTAATTATGGTTTAAAAACTGTGAACGAAGTTTTTATTAACAAATTTACCTTAGATTTTTTAAATTTGAATCGGCTGTAAAAATTTCACTGATAATTTTTTAAAATTTCTGGTTTTATTGAAAAGGTTGAACTTTGTCATTTGCAATGGAACCCCATTCGCTTCGCTCAATGGGTTAAAGAATGTTTGGCAAGAGATAAATAACACTAGTTTACACCGGAAATGTACATTTGATGAGAGGTGACTTTTCTAATGTATTTCCATCTGCTGAATTCAAAAATCAAGGTAAAATTTTTATGGAACAGTTTTTGAGATATCCTTATATTTTTATTTTTTCGTCCTTTTTTCACTTGACAAATCATATCTCGAGCTAGAAATGTCTGATTATATCGTTCTTGGTACTTAAATGCAAGGTATTGAGTAGACGAACAAACATGTATAATTGGATCTTTTATAAGTTAAGTGGTTCAAAATATATCGATGAAAATAGGGCAAATTTTCAAAAAAAATCATATTTTAGAGTGATCCTGTGCCGGCGGAAAAGTACATACCGTTGAAAAAACGTCCGGTTTCTCTTCATGTTCGTAAAGATGATACTTTAACGTAAGAACTAAGACCAACCACAAGAAAATCGACCGAAAAATGACAATGTTATAAGCAATTGAGTGAATAAATCCAAATCCCATATTTTCCGAATATTTTATTTTTTTCGACATTTGACATTTTTGTGTGTTAGAAAAAGTTGTGGCTGTTGCTTTGTCTTCGGTTGCTTTTGGGATCCGTTTCTCTAGTGAGAAACCATACATAGTCTCCCAACATTGCTTCATCCCAAAATCCTTGATAGCGCCGCTCAATGGTCTTAATTTGTTGGTGAAATCTCTCGCCGTGTTCGTCACTCACGTCACCAAGATTGTCCGGAAAGAATTTCAAATGCGAATGCAAGAAATGGATTTTTAGAGACATATTTACACCTGTAAGAAATAAATAAAATGGTAAAAACAATACAATAGAAAACAACCAGGAAGGAAATTAACTAATGGCATTCCGTACCCATATTCTTGTAGTTCTTCAGCAAATCGGTAATAATTCCCTCGTAGTTAGGGCTTTTAGTGTTCCCAAGAAAATTGGTAACAACCAGCTGAAATGAATTCCAGGCCTCGTTTTCAACGGGTGTTAAATATTTTGGGAAATCTGTGCTTTTTACCAATTTCTTTATGTGTGGACCATCGAAGACGCCTTCCCTGATTTTTGCTAAAGAAGGTTTGGAAAAAGGATTTTCAGATAGGAAAATGCTTGGCCTTCCTTGTCTAAGGCCTTCACAAAATTTTTAATGAGGCCAAGTTTAATGTGCAACGCTGGAAGGATTATATTTTCTTTTTTGACAAGAGGCACGTATTTAATATTGTCTTTGCCCACTGTGATGTTCTCCCTTTCTGGCCAGTGTTTTCTTACATAATGATGATCACGAGCACGACTATCCCAAAGGCAAAGAAAGCAGCAATATTTTGTGTATCCACCCTGCATCCCACACAACATGCCGACGACTTTGAGATCGGAACATATTTTCCAGTTGTGCTTCTCATATTGAATGTATTTGAGCAAAATGGCCATTGTGGCATATGATTCTTTAGTGTTGATGGCATGAGCGATGGGAATAGAAGGTTTTTCATTTTCAATATGCAGTATGACTGCTTTCAAACTCTCCTTACTACCGTCAATGAACAAGCGCCACTCATTTGGATCGTAAGGCTCTCCGAGTTGCTCAAACAATGCAGGGATATCGTTGCAATAGCATATGTCGTTTTCCTTCTTAAAATGTTGTGCGAGAGATTTCACCAACAAATTAAGACTATTGAGCGGCGCTATCAAGGATTTTGGGATGAAGCAATGTTGGGAGACTATGTATGGTTTCTCACTAGAGAAACGGATCCCAAAAGCAACCGAAGACAAAGCAAGAGCCACAACTATTTCTAACACACAAAAATGTCAAATGTCGAAAAAAATAAAATATTCGGAAAATATGGGATTTGGATTTATTCACTCAATTGCTTATAACTTTGTCATTTTTCGGTCGATTTTCTTGTGGTTGGTCTTAGTTCTTACGTTAAAGTATCATCTTTACGAACATGAAGAGAAACCGGACGTTTTTTCAACGGTATGTACTTTTCCGCCGGCACAGGATCACTCTAAAATATGATTTTTTTGAAAATTTGCCCTATTTTCATCGATATATTTTGAACCACTTAACTTATAAAAGATCCAATTATACATGTTTGTTCGTCTACTCAATACCTTGCATTTAAGTACCAAGAACGATATAATCAGACATTTCTAGCTCGAGATATGATTTGTCAAGTGAAAAAAGGACGAAAAAATAAAAATATAAGGATATCTCAAAAACTGTTCCATAAAAAAAAATTTACCTTGATTTTTGAATTCAGCAGATGGATATACATTAGAAAAGTCACCTCTCATCAAATGTACATGAAAAAAATTTTATTTTGTAAACTAGTGTAATTTTTCCGAAAAATCTTATATTCAGAATAAGCTTATTTTTCATAGCGGTGGCTAAGTCAATTAGCGAAATTGGCGCATATGGGGTTCAGAGAACCCACACGTTTCTATTGAAAAGACAATACATCCACAACGGTTCACTGTTTGGTGTGGATTTTGGAATGGCGGCATCATTAGACCATTTTTCTTCGAAAATGAGCAATCAGCCGAATTTGTGTTGTCAATTGGCCGCCTCGGAGCTGTGATTTGAGCCCTTTGGATTTTTTTTTCTGTGGGGAGCCATTAAGGATAAATGTTACGCAAAGCATCCAGAGAAAATTGAAACATGTACAACACACACACACTGTGCTTTTGCATTTGTGGTTTTCAATGAGAGCCTATGCGAAACGGAATTGGTGGAAATGATATTGAGATAGGAAAATTACTCTTCGCACAGTTCGAAGACTATACGCAAAGGGTAATTCTCATTAATCATAGTAAGACTCCCGTATAAGTCATTTGATTTGTAGCCGAAGTAATCGTTGCCAAAGACTGCTGAAGAAAAGCCTTGGCGGTTTTAGAAATTGTACTTACAGTCTGCCTGGCAACCGTAGCCAATACATTTCACCATTAGGTTTTCTGAAAAAGAAACAACAAAAAGGTCTGGAACCAGAATAAAAACAGTTCAAGTCATGAAAATTGAAGCCTTGAAACATGAACTTGAAGTTGCCATTGGAGAGATTCGACCCGAAACCATCGAATATGCACTAAAAAATTAGGTTAATCGGATGATGCACTGTCGAGCCAGTTGTGGTAGTCATATGAATGTTATTGTGTTCCATTACACTGTGGAACATTTTTGGGGTTATTGTCTGGGGGGTGAGAAATTCCAAGTCAGGGTGATGGTACTAGGTCAGTATATTAAAACCCTCAAAGGGTTTTGCGTTCGTATGTGAAGTTACTTAATTTTGAATAAAAGCAGAACGCGTTAATCGATTTCTATGATCTATGTCGCATTTTGTTTATAGGTTATGTGACTTTACGTGAAAGTTATAAGACTCTACACGTTTTTCCGTTTGGGATTTATATGTTTTAAAAAAAATTTTTTTTGGCAAAATTTTCTTCATAAATTTATTTCTAATTGCAAAAATGTTGATTTGGTAGAGAAACAGTATATTAATGGATTAAAGAAAATGTAATTATTAATTTTTCTCAATTTATTTTAGCAAAATCGAACTAGTCATTCTCGAGTTATGTCAAACTACGTTTTTGCAAACATTTTACAACTAAGCGAAAAAACATCAAGATAAGGAAAAAAATGTAAAAGGTCATAAAAAAAAAACTGGCACATACGAACGCAAAACCCTTTGAGGGTTTTAATATACTGACCTAGTACCATCACCCTGACTTAGAATTTCTCACCCCCCAGATTGGCTGTTGTACTGTGTTATTAAATGACTAAGTTCAACCTTTCCAATAAACCAGAAATTTAAAAAAAAGTATTAGTACTGTTTTTTACAGCCGATTAACATTTTACATCGCTCACAAGTTATAAGCTTCGGCGCGGCCGAACTTAATTTAGGACCATAGAGTACATTTAGTTCCTTTAAGGGAACCTTTTTCCCTCTTGTCCGATTGGGCCGATTTACAATTCAAACAGCTTGCCGTATAGAACATAAGCCGGAGGACTTCTTATGATGCAGCGTATTGAGTACATATAACTGCTGCCGTGATCATGTTAAAACCATTATTTGTTTTACTTACATAAACATTTCTTTTGGAACATATCTTCTTACAAAAACATTTCTTTTAGGTAAAAGTAGATTTAGTCTACGATGGCATATTGGCAACATAGCCACGCCCCTTTTACAACCTCCAGTACAAATGATACAATTCAGTCTTTTGTAATTATTTCATGAAAGCAGTTGTAAATATCTCATGTGGAGCTATCGCAATACAGAAGAGACCATATGTAAACCGGCTTTTCGATTTTTAATTCAGTCGAAAGGCCGATTTTCTTGCTGGTAATTTTTGTTAACGACACTCTGCAGTGCTAAGCAAATTTAATATTCCGATAAATAATGTTGTAGGGTAACAAGAATTCGTTCCAACCCATTTCCATTCGGCACAAGTGCAAGTGCACAGCTTGCACTAGATACGTATCTCATCTGCTATGGTGAGACGAAAAGTAAAGACAAACTTTATTAATTATTTTCTTTTTTATTGTCAAATATGAATGCATGTAAGGAAATATAAGCATGAACATACATTCGTGTACTGTACTGACTAAGTAGCTCTTGTTTTTAATTATGTATCCATATGCATACAAGTGAAGTACTTTTTCCATTCATTTTATTTTTTTGTTTACCCACTCAACTTTTTTTTCGAACCATTCACTCTATTTTGATACAGCGATATTGCTTTTCTATTTATGAGCAAAAACCTTGGATGAAAAACTAATAAAAAACCAAGATTTAAAGTTCCACTTTATACTTTTTTTAATTGCAATTGAGTTGGGGCAAATTATAAAAAAACGTACGTTTTTAGGAACGATGACTAAATTGCATCTCCACCGAGTCCGCTCACATTAACACCTAATACTCGTTCGTTTTTTTGTCATGGCCGCTATAATTAAGTCTAATTGAATGTTAATTGTGTAGTAATGAGATATATTTTTCTTTGCCATTTGTGCTGAATTTGAAAGTGTTATTAAACGAATCTTCTGTCATTTAGCACATGTACTCGTACCATCAGGCATGACGTCATTTCCCAGAAAAACGAAAAAAAAGTTAAGAAAGGGAGAAAAAAATCACGCTCCACCAAATGCGTGATTTTCGAAAATAAATATTTCCTTTTAAAATTACAGAAAAAAAATTGCAATAACAATGGCTTTTACACTTGTGTTTATATTCCCTCGTAGGCTGTTGCCTTGCCGGAAATCTTTCAAAGTAATAACAATTATATCCGTTATTGTCAAAGAATATAAATTTTTTTTTCAAAATTAAAGATTTTGGAGGAAATAAACATTTTTAATTCAAAAAAAAAATCTCGATTTGTTTGTTTACTTTTGAATGGGGTTCTCAAGAATATTTAAATTGTATTCATGTAGTATGGAATTATATCGACGAAATGTTTATTTAATTGGAATTAGTAGCGGAAGTTTTTATTTGAATATTGAATAAACAAAAACAACATTGAATTTGGGTCAAATCTTATATACCCTCCTCAATGGATTCGCCATTAAAATAGAAAAAAATATCGTATTTATAGTCTCTATAGTCGCTTGTTTTTATTTGGAGGACATGCTAATTATGTCTCAAAAGTCTAAAGTACACGGCTACGAGCCACTCAAATAATTCCATATCTAAAATAGTTACGAAATTTTAAGTGGATGTTGCTTTGACCATATTAGCCGGTTTTTGAGACACTTGGGTCTATTAGAACTACCCCAATCACCGCGAAATTTTTTTTAAAAATTCATATTTGGATTTGTAATGAAATTTTCTTAAATTTGAGAATGGAATAGTTTTTATCCAGTGTCTTGTTTTGACCATACGGGCGCTGTTTTGTCATCTTAGGTCTACAACTGCGGGTCAAAATTTTAGGTAGATTTTGTAAATAAAGGGTGTGTTTTAGACGTGTGGTTTTTCAGAAGAAACAAAACGCATAGAATTTAAAGTTATGGCCAAAAAATTAGCTTTTTTATACAGATGTTTGTCATTATGTTTTAAAATTGATTTCGGGCAAGTGGCCGCCATGGCTGGCTCACATAAATTCCAGCCAAAAGGACCAACTTTCAACCACTTTTTGCAGCATTTGGGCCGTATGTCAGCAAAAACGCGCCGACTGACGCCTTAGTCGTGTCGGGCATATCTGCGTAGACAAGCGACTTTACATAACCCCACAAAAAAAAGTCCAGCGGTGTTAAATCGCAGGATCTTGGAGGCCACGCCACAGACCCACGACGTGAGATAATGCGCTCGCCAAATGTTCCTTCAATACATTTTTTGCTTCGTTGGGTGTATGGCATGTAGCACCGTTTTGTTTGAACCAAAGGTCGTCCACATCAACATTCTCCAATTCAGTCATGAAACAGTCATTAATCATGACTTTATAGCATTCCCTATTTACTGTAACATTATGGACGGCTTAATTTTAGAAGAATTATGGACCAATGATTCCCTGTGGCTATAAAGCACATTACTCAAAATACAAAAAATTTGGTACCCATTCAACAAAAAGTGAGCTTTATCGCTAAACAAAATTTTCTTATAAAAATCAGGATCGATGGCCATCTCGTTTTTGGGCCCATATAGTACTACAATTTGAAAACTTTGTTCCAAAGTAAGTCTATTCGTAATGAAATGTCAAACCAAGCAGAGCATAAATCAAGTGACAGCTGTCAAAAAGACCTACTTCGAAAAAAGTAAGGCCAGATTAAAACCACACGTCTAAAAAACACCCTTTACATGTTTAATTCAAACTGAAATTACCTTTTATTTACTTTGATTGACCATCCTTCCATGTTCATTAGTTAACGTTTTTGAAGGCCATTTATTGGGCCGCTAAATCTAAAGGCCTAGCAACTATGACTTTTTTAAAACATTAAGAGCTCCCTATGGTTCGTCTACAAAAAATCATTATATGCTGAACAAATAGTCGAGGTGCCTTAAGTCCTCTTCGACCGACTTTGCTCATTTACAATTTCAAACAACTTATGACTACGAGTATAAACCATCGTCGTGCAAATTTTCACGATCCTACGGATCCCGACGGATGGTCATGGCTACATCGTTTTAAAATTTTACGACCGCCAACATTTTAAAGAATTTTAAAGAATTTCGAATAAACGGATTTTTATTAGTTTACCTAAAAAATGTTTAATCAATAAAATTCGTTCTGGCATTTTAATACTGATTTAACGTTTTTAACTTAGTGTGGTAGGATGAAGCTTATTTCATCTCGGTGGCTATGTCAATAAGCATAATTGCCGCATATGGGGTTTAGAGAACCCACACGTGACAATTGAGAAGACAATGCATCCACAATTAGTCACTGTTTGGTGTGAATTTTGGGGCTGGCATCATCATTGGATAATTTTTCTTCAAAAATGAGCAAGAACCCGCCGTTACTGTCAACGGTAACTACCAAGGAATTTTTGTTTCCAAAAATTCAAGAGAATGCCATTTAGTTTCCACAAGACGGGGCCACATGTCACACAGCCACCTCAACCATTGATATTTTACGCACTGTTTTTGAAAATCGAATAATCAGCCAAAATTGTGATGTCCATTGGCCGCCACGGATCTGTGATTTGAGCCCTTTGGATTATTCTCTGTGGGGAGCCATTAAGTATTAATCCTTACACAAAGCATCCAGGGACAGTTGAAACCTGAAATCGAATAAGAGATTCGCCTAAATAATCAAAAATGTACTGAAATACAGAGTTGATCGGATGAGGTACTGCTGAGCCAGTTGTGGTTGTCATACGGATGATATTGAGTTCCATTATTAAATGTCAAAGCTCAACATTTCCAAAAAAACAAAACTTTTAAAAAATTGTCAGTACTTTTTTTTACATCCGATTTAAATTTATAATTTTAAATGGCCCACCCTGTACAAGGTGAAAGTAGTAGACACAGACAACTTAAACAACTATAAAGTGGAATGCCCCTTGATGTTGAGTTTTTGCTTAACTTGACAAAGTACTTCGAATATATTGAAAGCGACTCAAAATAACTGAAACATAAAATTCAAAAGATACGTATCGATTGCAATGATTTGATGACGACATTTCTTTCTTCCCAATTATGGCAGAACGTTTCACTTACTACGATTGGACAAAAATGAAAGACTGCTCGCATATAAGAACTTACAAATATTACAAATGTTTTATTTACGATAAGGATACTTGCTATTTTAAATTAGACAAAGATGTAGATGAACTATGAAATAAATATCCAACATCTCCAGCAATTGTCGACGGTGCACTTAGGAGGATAAGGTTAAAATCTTATTTATTATCAACATTTCGTCCGAATTTTTTGACATAAAAACAGGAATTCAACATAAATTGTTTTGCATTTATTCGATGTTGCTGTAAATATAAACTAAACTCAACTAACATCATCTAATACAATTTAAGTTATCTTTTTTTATAAGTTCTGCTGTTTAAAAGCAATTTTTGCTTCTCTAATGCAAAAGCGAAAATAACAAGGAATTACACACGTTCAGTTCGTTTTGTAGAATTCTTTATAATTTGTTTGTCTCCTAATTGCCTCTGTCGATTTTAAATGAAATGGAACAACGAATTTTAGAGAAATATTTATGTAATTAGTTTAACATGCATTTATATAATTATCTACTTTTTAAATACTGAAAAATCTCTGTAGAAACCTTTAGTGGTTTTTACTTATGACTTTATTTTAAAGAATTTGCATTTTAAGACCGACAATGCCGACGATGTCTATATCCAATCCAAATGCTTAATAGATTGCTCCCAAGTTCAAACGGTACATCCATTATACTTAGTAGGGTCTCCTAATTGCCTTTATCGATTTCAAATGAAATAAAACAACGATTTTCAGAGAGAGATCTGTGTAATTAGTTGAACATGCATTTATCTAATTATTTACTTTTTAAATATTGCAAAATCTCTGTAGAACCCTATAGCGGTTATTACTAATGACTTTTTTTTAAAGAATTTGCATTTTAAGACCGACAATGCCGAAGATGTCTATATCCAATTCGGTGCATCCATTATACTAAGTAGGGACATAAATACTGTTACAACATTGAAAACACCCATTTCAATAATATAACTGAACATACCCCGTTAATGTCATATGGGTTTTGAAAGCTTACCTCAATAACGTTAGTCTGTAACGGGATTTTAAAATTGTTTCAACTTTCATCATGGAGTGAACCGTATCGCTGTAATAGCGCTTTTCAAGTGTGCAATGAAAAAAGCGATATTTTCAAAACGCTCCGGCCACTAGGGATTAGCCGCACGTCGTCTACCTATGCATAAAACTGTTTGAGGAGACCGGAGATGTAAAAGACAGCCACCGGTGGGGCCGCCCACGCTCTATTCGTACACCGCATGTCATCAAAGCCGTTAAATCGAGAATTCACAGAAATCCGCTCCGAAAACAGAAAATCATAGCCCGCGAGATGAATATCACGCAAAAATCCATGAGTCGAATCATTAAAAAAGACTTAGGACTTGGGGCTTTCAAACGACGTACCGGACATTTATTGACTGCAGCTTTAAAAAATATAGGATTGAAAAATGCAAACGTCTTTTGGTGAAGCACGCTGATAACTTGCACATAAAAATTTTGTTCACCGAGGAAAAAATTTTTACCGTTCAGGAAAAATTTAACAAGCAAAATGATAGAGTGTATGCGCGGTCATCTAAGGAAGCAACTGAACTGAAAAGGAAACTGGAAAAGGGTCATCACCCAGTTTTAGCCATGGTGTTGTGGGGTGTCTCTTACGATGGGGTCACTGACCTGCATTTCTGCGAACAAGGAGTCAAAACATCGGCCAAAGTTTACCAAGAAACCGTTTTGGAAGCTGTTGTGAAGCCTCTTAACAATTCCCTGTTCCAAAACCAGCCATGGATTTCCCATCGTTCATTTCCTCTGAAGAATGGCCCTTAGGCAGTCCAGATTTGAACCCATTGGATTAAAAATTGTGGACAGTTGTAGAGGACAAGGTTTGTCACAAAAGATACCCCAACAATGGATCTCTTAAGACTGCTCTGGTTCGAGCTGTGGCCAATTTTCCAATGGAAGAGGTGCGTGCAGCTTAGGGTTGCCAGACGCTCGGGATTCGTCGGGATTATCCCGACTTTCTATGATTGTCCCGAGTCCCGAGTATTGAAATAATGTAGGGGAAAATCCCGACTTTTCAAGTTTGCAAAGTTAAAGTACCAAATAGACAGCACCACATTTTGTGCAACAAACGACAACACAAAAAATCGATAAAAGCATTTCTGAATGGCGACAGGCGGATCACACACAACAGCTCTGTTGCGCAAAATGTGGTGTGGTGTAGGCCCCCCTTTAAGTCCAGTGCACACTAGCAGACGGATCGTCCAATTCGGAACATTAAATGCTCCACAGTCCTTCTTACACATAATTAATTATTTTTTTTCAACATGCCAATCACTTATTGGGATTAATAGTGAGCAGATGCATAAGCAATTCGGAGCATTTTACGTAGTAGTAAAAAGTTTAGCACTCCGGTCTGTCAGATATATCTGCAAGTGTGCACTGGGCTTTAGGAATGAAAACGAAGTGTAATATAAAGAAATGGTGAAAATTAGTACTCAGTACACTAACAATGTCAGTATGAAACTGTTTTTTTTTAATAAAACCCTTTTTCCTTTTTGAGAAATCCCGACTTTTACTATTGGATGTCCCGATTTCTTGCATTTGGCATCTGGCAACCCTAGTGCAGCTATTAACGATTGGCCAGTGCGACTTAAGGCGTGTGTAAAGGCAAAAGGCGGACATTTCGAATAAGTAGATTGTTTTTGGATGCAATATATGTACATCAATAAATATATTAAAAAAATATTTGGTCCAAAAACATTAAGTACTTTTTATTTTACAGAATAAAACGTGTACAACAGTATTTATGTCCCTACTAGTTAAGTATAGTACGTGAAGTTGACTAGAAGTGTTATAATGCGTTCATTAAATATGTAATATGTGTATTCAAATAATTTGTCTGGATGCGATTCAATCGTGATCACTTTTGTGTTCTTTGCATGCCATTTAGAAACCAACTGGGATCTTGTCTCTCAGTCAGTGAATTTTTAACGATATACTTCTAATAAATAGGTCCTGGGATTCAAATGACCGGTCACTTCCAGACATTGACTTATTACCATAGTAAATAACTTTGCTATTACGTTTGCAACATATTGAAACATTGATCTGAATAAACAACAAATTCCTATACTAGGACCGAGTAAACTTCTGCAAACTTTAGGGTGTTTGTGTAATTTTTTTTTTGAAGTTTTTCTCAAATATATACAATCCGATCGTTATGAAATTAGCACATTATATTTCGTTAGATAAGCAAATTTTTGGAGGGTAAATAAGGGCATGACTGCACAAGGGACGTGGAACCTTAAGGTTCCTTCCTGTCAGTTTCAATCATTGTTATCTTTCTTAAAGACCTAATGGGTCATAGACAACACCCAATTTCTCTTTGCGGATAACAGTAATGTGTGGCATTCTTATTGTGTCGAACACCCTCCTAATCTTTCAGATGTTCACGACAAAAGGCTGTCTACGGACTTATTGCTCAATGACCAGCTGATAGCGATATCCGACTGAATGGGGTTACATTTCAGTGTTGTATTTTGTTATACGTTTTCATGTTTCCTCTATGTCATAAGTGTCTTTAAAGAAGCTATTGAAGTTCGGGGTTCTTACATTTTGGTTGGCTCTCTAAGATCTTCTTTGGAGTTGTTCGATTGTGTCGAAAGAAGAGCTACGCTGCTCATTTCTGATGATACACACAGAGAAAAAATCTGTTAGAAATCGGTCCAAACTACAAATATACGGTTGGATAAGCATTCTTTATGTGGCAATCACCAAAATTCCATGGTATTGATGGCTACACGGTTCGACTGACCATAAGATGTAGCCACTGGTGGTTATAGCAACCAACCAATTGTGTAGTGCGTGTTATCTGACACCAATAATTGGTGGTGACAACAAATAAATTCATTGTAGTGAACAAACCCCGTTTATTTTGCATTTGTAACACATTTCACTATGCAAAAAATTTTGGGGTTAATGATTTCTTCTACAAATAAAGGAAGGTGACTACAGTAAATTCCCAAAAAGGAATTATTTTCTTGTGCCAAAGTAGTTTTTATTTTTTGGCCCAAAAAGTCAAAAACTACAGGGTTTTCTGCACTACAGGCTGTGGTAGAAGCTGTTAGTAGAAGAAAGTGGAGAGTGTAAGTGGCTGACGGGAGATTAGTATTCGTCAGGCTTTCAGTTTCCATCATGCATTGGACACGTAAGACGAGGTTATTTTGTGTTGAAGTGTATTTTTCAAATGCGCAGTCGATCATTACAGTGCAGTGTGCTTTTTGTTAACGATTCGCTGTTACCCCACGCGGACGTGTTCCTGGACGGCAATCAATTGTAAACTGGGTAACTTCATTGAGAACAGCAGGGAATGTGCCATGTGTGCGAAGGGGACCTGAGAGAAGGATTACAACACCTCAAAACATCGAGAATGTTAGAGCAGCAGTACTGTAATCTCCGAAACGCTCTGCTCGAAAGCAATCACTTGCTCTTAGCAATGCAATTAGAGGACACATGGTTGTGTCACACATCTCAAGCGTTACCGTGAATTGTTTGAGGCAAATGTTTCCTGGACGGCTTCTCTCTTTGAGGGAAGATGTGAACTGAATGTCAAAAGTTAAAAAACAATTTTCTAAGGTTCATAGTTTTTTTATTTCATTTCCAATTTTTTTTTTTTAAATAACCAACACTCAGGTGATGCCCCCTACACATGCGGTGCATTGCGTTGGCGAGTGGAAATTATGGGTCGGAGGGGGAAAAGAGGGAGTAATGTTTGTTGACGCTTGCCTTGAACTTCTGGATGTCGCAATTAGTGGGAAATACATTTGCCGGAAGTCGATTCCACATACGGACTGTACGAGCGAAAAACGAATTTGATCTGTAGTGTATAGTGCGGTCAACTGGCCAATCGATAACAAACGGGTGTGAATTCCTAGAAAGTCGGGTATCCCTGCCGAACATCCTCACGTCAGGAATAAGGCTGATGAACATGTCTGATGAACACACACCATGAAAGTAACGATAGAACAGCGTCACGCAACCCACATTCCGACGATGCTCAAGGGAAACAATAGAGTTGGATACCCTACTGTCACCTATCAGCACCATCGCTCTCCTTTGAACACGGCCAAGTAGCTCCAAGGATGATTTTGGAGCACCTTCCCATATATGGGAGTTGTATACAAGTGTAGTATACAAGTGAAATCGTACGGAGATAATTTGGGAAGAACTTTTTAACATCGCTGCGATTTTTTCGACAAAATAAAAAAATGTTCAATACATTTTAGATAGGTTGTGACATTTTTTATTGAAATTATATAAATGTATTTAAAATTTTTTTTTTTTAATATTATTTGATAAAAAATTTATGTTCAGAATTCAGAAACCAAAATCCAAAAAATCGGGGCGATACAATATAAAAGTATTAATTTTTTGTCACATATAGAATTGAGGTATTTTGTGTCACTTTACCCATAAGTATCCCGAAATATTAAGGCTTAGAATTCCAATTTACTTCACTTAAAAAATTTATCATAATCAGAACTATCATAGCATTTTTTGACACTATTATACCAAAATGGAATTTTCTTGACCCATTTTACCAATTTGATGAATAAAATCGTTCCACTTGTGCAAACAAACTTTATAAGATTCGAAAATCAAAACCAGTTTTTAAAAAAAACCTGCTCATAATTCAACTAACAGAACAGATATTTTGAAATCGTTAAATGTGAAACTTAAATAAAAAAACCTTTTTATTTTGGTCGTATGACTGAATACATGAATCTTAACCATCAGTTGGTCCAGCTAACCAAATCTCAAGGCAACGATAGCCGAATAACAACAGCCAATACAAGTACCAATTCCGTATCAATAATCATCCTAAAAAGATAGGGTTACCGATAGAAAATCTCCTCAATCGTAACTGTCTGTATCCACACAACCATGGAATACATGAATAGTGAGTGCAACTGCCAACAATCGGTTGGAAAAAAATTCGGTTGTGGCAACAGATCTATTCTCTGTGTGTAGGATGCATGCTTTCTTGCCGTATTAAAACACCGTCTGGATTCTTAAATTATTTTACCATTGTAGCGGCAATCACAATACCCAAAGTAATTCGACATTTCAATTATCGATTAAATGCACCGTACATAAGGGCGACCGTCCCCATAGCATTAACCACAAAATCCTCTGTCGGATACGTCTGAAGTAGAACTCCTCTATGTAGTAGTAGAATATTCGTATAGGTATATTTTGATATTGTTAAAGTGGTTCAAAAAATATGCGCTCACTTTAAAACATTAACTTGTTGATACATCTTAACTAATTCTAAAATTAAAAATCGGCCGAAATGGACAAACCGTTTAAGTTATTTGTGGGATTCCTTAACACATTTCGCACGGGCTTCGAGATATTCGTCGTCATCAGTAGTACTCTTGTATTGTCTGTTTGTATATGTACCAATTTCTAACGCAAAAAACAATCTTAAAAACACATTTTCCACTCTCTCCACCCATAAAATCTGGTTTTATATTATTGTTCCCCATCATCGATAGTACATATATATGTAACAATTTCCAGTCGTCTAGCTTTAAAAATCAGTTGACAGGAACACCCGCCGTGCTATGCTGGAGTTTTTT
The DNA here is from genome assembly GCA_963513945.1 of Hydrotaea diabolus. Lineage (NCBI taxonomy): Eukaryota > Metazoa > Arthropoda > Insecta > Diptera > Muscidae > Hydrotaea > Hydrotaea diabolus. The sequence goes on from OY740718.1 coordinate 171,327,339, forward strand.
GAAAATGTCATTAAAATCGGGTTAGTGGCTTATGAGTCTATAGGTCCCAAACATACTTACATAATCACTTACATCCAATTCTATTTACGAGATTTAATTTATCGTATATAGATAAATTATGCAAAATTTTGAGTCAATATTAGATTTTAACTGCATGACATTTTGATTTGATATTATTATTATTATTATTTGATATATTTTGATTAATTTGATGCATTATCATGAACTTTTATTTAACAAAACGCATGGTCCTACATTTTAGTACACACCCCCACAAATAGTTGACATTTTCCACTTATGAAAAGTGATAAAGCTGATACGCAAAAATGTCTTTAAATTACTTCAAATGCATTTCTCTTCTGGGTTACTGTTTTCTTTTTGTTGCCACTTCAAGAAACCACAAAAGATTAATAACATTTAATTCGATCTACTCTTGGCGAACACACATCTCTGCCGAGGAGGAAGCCAGCCAATGTAGCCAAAGGAAAAGGTCATCATTTTGACAGCACTGATGCATCAAAGTCAAAGTCACTCAGTGAGTACTGCAAATGTACAAGTGAACGCCAACTGCAAACACGCCACTTGAAGTTTTGTTTTTCGTTTTTCAATGCATTTTAGTTTTTTCCACTTTTGCATGCATTGAAATGTGTTCATTTCCATTGTGATGATCATCATCACCGTCATGATTTCACTCAAAATAGACGGACGAAATATGCAACGAAACGATAACGAAAAGAGTGCCACATTGCTATGCCCGTTGATTGTGCCTTTGTGACCAAATTAATTAAATTAAAAGTTTCCTGTTAAAGCTGTAAAAAAGTGAGGCAGATGAAGGCGAAGATGCAGCCCAAGAGTTGGAAAGACAGTTAGAAACTCGTACGATGCGATACGACGAGACTCGTAATCGTAGTAACTGGAAACACACCTTTTTTGTATTGTTGTTGTTGGGGCCTTTTTCTTCGAAATTGCCATGTGATCTTGTTGTTGCTGTAAAATATAATAATATATCATTCGTCTAAGTCGCATACATCATTTGCATTGTGTAACAATTAAAGATTAACTTTTGGAGCAGTTTTGACTTACAGACAGGGAAGTGTTCCAAGGTGACTATTCAGTGTGACACATAATATACTTAAGTAAGTACATTCGCGTGAAAGGATGAAGAATGCAGCTTTAAAGGCTTCAAGACTTAAATGAAGTAAAATTAAAATTATTGGTATCCCTTCATCAAATTTAAGTTCACATATTTTCCTTAAAATTATTCTACTCATATGATTTGACTTGAAAACATATGCACAATGATAAAGGATGATAAATCCAAATTTAACGGCTTAACGTTTTAATTTAGGTATACTTAAAGTAAATATACTAAAGTCAACTAAAAACTAGATCCAATAAAGTAAAATTTAACTTTTCGGAATCCCTTCACATAATTTAAGTTCACATGTTTTCCTTTAGATTGTGTCAACGATTACAATTTAGTAAAATATGTACACATTGATAAAGAGCAATAAATGCAGCATTAAAGGCTTTACATTTTAATTAAAGTTTACTCAAAACAACTGACTAAAGTCAAGTGAACTCTGGTTTGAGAATCTCAAGGAACAATTTTAAAGTCATCGGGCGTGTGTTTTTTGTGCGCGGATTGTGTTCAGTCCTTAATATATTGGTGTGAACTAAGTTATTAGATGTAAAATCGAATAAAAAAGAGTGCATCAAGAACTCTTGTAATAATTAAAAGGCTCAGCATATTTGAACGTATCCAAAAAATTATATAGTTTTTTTGCTCGAAATGTTAATTATATAGTTTTTTTGCTCGAAATGTTTATAAAAAGCTTCTTTGTAATCGTAATAATGGCGGCTATCATTTTTTTAAGTTTTTGATTTTTGTGGGTGGTAAAAATTGGTCAACAAATTCATTTTTAGACTTAACTAAAAATCATGCTGTTCTAGAAAGGATTAACCGATTTGTACGAAATTTGGGTCATATAAAAGAGAACATTAGGTTCTATATTATGTATTAAAATTATAGTTGATAAATCTCAAATTTGCACATAAGTCTAACAACCCTAAAACAGTAATAAGTTATTCGGAACCGCCGTAATTGTTGAAGTTATGGGCAAAACGTTAGAGTAGATCGGGATTTTTTTTTTAAAAAAAGTATTTTTTTAATTTTAAAAAATAAAATATAAAATACTATGACTGTTCTTATTCGCCATTTTTTTAAAAACTGTAAAAATCCAAAACAGTAATTTGATTTTTGGGGTCACCACAATGTGTGCTTTTGGAGGAAGCGTTGGTAAAAAGTTTCGTAACAATGGCCATCGACTACCGATTTACACTATAAGTAGTGTTTTGCCCATAATATCGACAATAATGGCGATCACAAAAATCTAAAAACTACTCGTATTTTGCATAAGCCTAGCACAAATTTTGTAAATTTTTAAATTAAATTAAAATTTTAAATTAAGATCAAAATCTCAACAGGACGTTGCCACGGTACCACTTGCCATACAGCAGCTCGAACAATGGATCTATTGAGAGGTAATTTTGAAGAGCAGCTAATTTCACTTTTTGGATCGGTGAGTTGGCCGCCTAGATCGTGTGATATCACACCTTTAGGCTTATTTCTTTGGGGCTACGTAAAGTTCAAAGTCTTTGCTGACAAACCAGCTACGATCTAGGGTTTGGAAGTCAACATAATGAGTGTCATTATCGCAATACCGGTTGAACTAGTCATCCAAAATTGGACCCTTAGAATGCACACTCTGAGGCGTAGTTGCCAAGGAAGAACATTTGAAGGAAATCATATTAAAAAAACCACCACATTTTTGCGCTTTAGTAGCGTTGAGACGTAGGAAGGTGTGAAAGTTCTGCCAGGCCGAACTTAACAACGTTTTTACTTGTTGATTTTATTCTACTTAGATTGTTGAAGAGGTGCCTTACAACACAATGACTGAATTTGTCATAGGTGCATTTAGAAACAAATTAACCGTATTAAAATAAATTTATCGTTGTTAGCGGATGACTAATATTTGTATCGGATTATTGAAAAATATCCTAAGATATTCAAGAAAACGTCCATGTGCATTAATTTTCGATAATGCCAATTTAACCCCAACTTCATTTCCATTTTATACGAATTAGGCTGCCCGTAATGATTGTAAGTAAAAGGATTTGGAAATGTCGTACTACATGATTTGAATTTTTAAAATATGTTGACGTTCGACATGTGTACTTGTGGTTTATTCAAAGACAATTTAAATTGTTATAGACAACTCATGCCATTTCTTGACTTTGACGGATGAAAACAATCATACTCGTGCGTTGCTTTCTGTACGATTTAGTATGCGAAAAAGAAAATTCGCTAATGATATTTAGAGTTTCCAGATGCTCTACTACGTCTGCAAATGCTCGTAGGATGGCTTGAGTAATATAAATTGTTCTTGGTTAGGATTTTTGCTTCGCGCTTACTTGCCTTAGTTCATTTGTGGCTAAGGTCTTAGGGATATCATTATTTCTGTACACTCTTGGAACCATTGCTTAGAGATTTATAGTTGATAAGTTCCCAAAACATACATACTATACGGTATACCCAAAGGATTAGAATCTAACTCGGAATACTAATTCCGCATCGTATTACTATGTTAATATAACACTAAAAACATATCCAGCAGCAGTTTCGTTTTCACATAGCCCTTATAGTTATAACGCCATCATCAGCATTTATGTAATTTTATTAATATGTATGCAGGAAATGTAAGGAAATGCCGGCGTGTGGAATTAATGAATAATTGCTGGGCCGAAAAGGTATCATTTTCGTTATTATCTTGTAGCTTTATCTCATGAATGTGACATAAAAAGTGTATGAAAATTCGAGCAAATAAACATTGCACAGTGGGTCAGCTCAAGAGAAGCGGCCATACAAAAACAATAGAAACTTTGTCAGTTTTTTTACCGTGTAAAGTCAGCGGAAACTGCATTTGTCAAGCTAAGTGGCATAATCAAATATAACAAATATTACATTTGTTTTACATCTCGATAAAATGAGAATTAGCTTTAAAGAACAGTTTTAGTTTATACTTTAAAATTATAAATGGTGATTGTTGTATGAAATAAAGTAGATGACAAATTCCAAGGTCGTATTGAATTCCTCACTTTTGAATTTCTTTACAATGGTTCTTGTTTTTTTCTTCTGATTATGGCAATAACGATGTCGTTAAGGTACAGTTACATTGGGCAAATATTTGACGGAAATGTATTTCATCATATTTGCTTAAAATTCTCTCAAAATAGCACAGGGTTGATTTCGTGATCACACTACCGACAATTATTTGACAGTTTTTGTTTGTTCAAACAGATTCCAAGTAATGTCAAATAGATGTCTATCAACCTTTTGAAACCAATAATGCAGGAAGAAAATTTTTTTGATTTTGTGCTGTGGAACAGCGGCTTTGATAGTCTTTGAAGAGAAGGAAATGACAAAAAGTGCAAAAAAAGCAATGGGTTCGGGAGTGGGTACGAAGTCTGAATAAAGAAGGATGCTGCGCTAAGTTGTTAAAAGTACTGCGTACAGGAACACCAAAAAAAACTGTTTGCTCATGAACACAGCAGAATTTGACTATTTGGTAAGCACTAAAATGCGAAGTAGACCACTAAAAAATGTAATAAATATTTTTGTGTAGCTGAAATTTGTTGCCCCGCTAATAACAAAGAAGACGGCTCAACTTCGTGAGTAAATTTCAGTCTCCGAACGTTTAGCTGTTACACTGACATCACTGATTTTTTATAGCTGCTATTTCTTATAGTTTGTTTTTCAAAAATTGTGTAAGATCAAATAGATATTTGCCGAAAATAGAGAAAAATATTTGTTCTAGGGTGGTCACACTGTGTTTACATTGGGCAATTTTTTGTTTGCTGGCAAATATTTTTGTTTCACTAAAATCAGCTGTTTTGTTATTTGGCACTCAGAAATATTTTGTGGTCTGATTGTGGCAAAGAAATATTTGACGTTTTTCTTCAAATATTTGCCCACTGTGACCATACCTTTAGTCTATGCTAACAAGCCAACCATTTTGACCAAGTCAGAGGCTAACATTCGATAAGCTATTGTTAGAGCACCGCCGCACATGTTGGACCGAGACATCAAAAATTTAACTCGACTCTTGTAGCACAGCACCGAGTAAATCGATGCCATGCTTTAAGAATCGAGTTGATTATTTAAATTTTGAAAGCCAAGTTTTCATATGTGCGTATATGCGTTGATGCACAGACGGACATATCTAAATTGACTTTAATATAATTCTAAGTCGAAAGTGGGTCTATCACACTTTTTCAGGTGTGTTACCCCACTTTAATCTGCACAAACTCATAATAATGTAGCGAGGGTATAAAAAGGGGATGTACAATTTCTGTGAAATGCATTAGTCGTTCGAAGCCGGGGGTAGATACGAGTAGTAGGTCCCGGTCAGTGAGTAAAAGAATTGGTTGGCGCACAGCTCTCGATTTAAGAGAAGTTTCCCCTTGTTCCTTAATAGGGTGTTGTAGGACTAAGGTAAGTAAACAAAATGTTTTCTTTATAGCCGTCCAACATACTATGAAAGCAAAGGGTGATCGGCCTGTTGGGGTTAGATCCAATTTTGATCCGATTAATCTTCCACATAGACACAAACATGTTTGAGTCTTTTTGCGATGATGTTGATGTGGTTCTTCCAAGTCATTTTCAAGTTAATCCTCTTTCTCAAGTATGCTAATGTGTCTTTCTTGGAGACGGGGCTCAACTATGCTAATGTTTCTTTCCTGCAGGCGGATTTAAACAATAGTTGGTATCTTGCGCATTCTTGTGGACAAAAATATTTTAGTTTTATCCAGGTTTAAGTTTTACCTTCTATGTTGTGTCTCATCATAATATTGAAGTTTAAGTGGATACTAGACTTGGATACCTTCCCTATTAAAGAATCGCTACGTCGACTGCATAACGGGCAGGTTTGAATGCTTCCTTGGTTAGGGTGGAGTGGTCATTAGGGCGTACCTCAAAAAAAAAGTTCGCCGTACACCTTCGAATATGAAGTATTATTGAAAGGTAGTTTCAAAAAAATTTTTTTTATTTTTTTATGCCGAACGTAGGGGTCGCGCTTTTACATTTTTCTATATAACTTCTGCATTTATAAACGGATTTTTAAGTGTGATACATCGATGTTTTTGTATCGACGAGGCCGATTTTTTTGTCTTTGAAGTCATTGAGCTCAAGCACCCCCTTCTGGTACTTACCCATCATATCTCAGTTGCTACCACTCTAATATCAGAAAATTAAAGCTCGCGCGGGGTGCTTGAGCTCAATGACTTCAAAGACAAAAAAAAATCGGCCTCGTCGAGACAAAAACATCGATGTATCACACTTTAAAATCCGTTGATAAATGCAGAAGTTATATAGAAAAATGTAAAAGCGCGACCCCTACGTTCGGCATAAAAAAATAAAAAAAAAAATTTTGAAACTACCTTTCAATAATACTTCATATTCGAAGGTGTACGGCGAACTTTTTTTTTTTTACTTGTAACCTGGTACGCTCTAGTGGTCATCCCCGTATGCGGCTTCCCACAGACTATGTCTCTGATACTAGTGTTTCCTTTACTGAAATTTATCCATCTTATCTTTATCCATCGATTTCCCAAGTGAGTTTTTCAGTCCACTAGTGGCCGGTGGCCTATATGGTAGTTGAATGCTCTCTTAACATTAATAGAGATGACTAGCGTGTAGATGTTCGCCTGAATGATTTTCTATATTGTAGACCTCTTGCTGTTTGAACTTGATCATGTTGTCTGGTATCTGGTTTTTGACTAAGGTGCTTTTTGAAAAATCAAAACAGTCAAAACTCTCACTAGTAATCGCAATACTGACGCAAAATTGTTATTGTTTTCGGTAACTGTTTACTCATTGAAAAAAGTTCTCCAATTGATCTTAGCTACGATATCATGCCGCTGATTTACAGGAAATTTCAAATAATTCCCTTCTTTTTCGGAAAGTAAAAAAGAGCAGGAAAATAAGCTTTTCTCGTAATGTTAGATTTATGCTAAAAATGGGTTTAAACATTCTCATCATTAACCCATATTTTTGTATAACCATTTCTGGTTTCGATCCACTGTGTCTCATGGTTAAATGTCAATCAAGTTCCTTTGAGAATTCAAATATTTACTTTACTTTGTGTCATGCCATAAACTTTTAATATTGAATCAAATATTTGCCCACAAAAGAACATGTGCTTCCAAATACTGACAATATTTTTGTACATCTTTTTTTCTTCTAGTTGTCGTTCTTTTGATTTTATTAGAGTCTGTGGCAGCCATATTATGTCTACATAAATATATACATTGGCTCAAAGTCAATATAGATAGAGTAAATAAAAAAGTTCTGAATCGGAATTGTGTTAATGCGGTCAACTTATGTTAAACCTCTACCCATGATAGCACTCGTACATATTCAAATACAAATGTTTTACATGGCATAGGAAGAAAAACATTATGTTTGTGGATCGAAAAATGTTAGGTGAATTTTTAAAACTTTCTCACTAAACATAAAACTAGCAAAAAGATAGCAATCATACTTTTGTCATTTGTTATATTTCAGAAGCTGCTAGAGCTACTAATGCCATCATGCCTTCCAAACAATTATTAATATTCACCGATATATCAATCATTTTATCAAATATAACAAACGAGTGGAATTCATCGACATTTGAAAATACGCAACGTCAATTTCGTTTTGATGTCGGTCATCATCACTACTTAAGAGTATAGGCATTTCGACGAAACCGAAACGCTACAATATTGAAAATAATTCTCCTTGTTATTCCCCTTTTGCTGCTAAATGGTGGTTACATTTTAACGGCCGATGTTGAATGTGAACCGCACATAAACGTCAAGTTTTTTATGCATTTCATTTGGTATTTCTCAATTTCAGACCTACTAAATTTCAACCATGGAAAGATACACGAGGGAGCAATGCGTTAAAGTTATTCAGACTTCGGACAACAGTGGATGATCAATTTTCGAAGAAAATCATCTTCAGTGATAAGGCACATTTCTACCTTAGTGGATTCATCAATTAGCAGAATTGCCTCATTTGGGCGAATGATAATCCAAGAGTAATTGTCGAAAAAACAATGCCCCCACAAATAGTGACTGCTTGGTGCGGTTTATGGGCTGGCGGAATCATCGGGCCTATTTTTTCCAAAATGAGGCAGGTCAGGCAGTTACTGTGAATAGTGTTCGCTATCGTAAGACAATAACGAACTTTTTATAGCCCGAATTGGAAGGTATGTATGTGGACGATATGTGGCTTCAAGAGGATGGTGCCACTTGCCACACAGATAACGAAACAATTGCTCTTTTGCGCGACAATTTCAATGGGTGTGTTATCTTACGTCGTGGCCCCAATTTATTTGGGGTTATTTCAAAGAAAATGTGTACGTCGATAAGCCAGCAATAATTCAGAGCTAAAGAATAAGATAATTCGACACATTAACGGCATGGAACCTCAATTATGCCTCAGCGTCATCGAAAATTTGGACCGTCGGATTGAGGTGGTCGCAGCGGCCACTAGGCCGATATTTTATTGAATACATAATTGAACCATACAAATATTATCATAACAAAAAGAAATGACAATAGTTTCCTAAACAATTTGTGTTTTATTAAAAACCAACATCGGCCCTTAAAATTTTACCACCCTTTATAACAAACCAGTGGAATTTATTAAAATCCGTTATCGACATTTCAAAATACGCTACGTCAATTCCGTTTTGATGTCGGTCATCATCACTACTTCAGAGTACAGGCAATTCGACGTACCAATTCTCCTTGTTTAAAAAAGTTATTTCGCTTTTGTTCTATACACTTTTTTCATCAATATTCAATAGCATCAAAACAGCTTCTCCAAATAACTATCAACCGTGGATTATCTTTCCTTTGTTGGTTAATCTTTTTCCAAACAGCGGTTTATTTTCAAACTTAGGAAAGACAACATAATCCATAAGCTATAAATTCGTGCCAAAGGATTTGCATAAAAATATAAGTAGTTATAGTATTTAATTATTGATATTTGTCCATGGCAAAAACGAATGCTGATATCCGAATTTTCAACTAAAGTGCAATAAGCTGAATTTTTAGAAATAAATGTTGCTTTTTTGACGTTTGGTTATTATCTGGCCATCCTTTTTCTGGAGTTGGCCTTTTTGACAGCTGTCACTTGATTTATGTTTAGTTTGGTTTGCCATTTCATAACGAAAAGAGTTACTCCGGAACACCGTTTGCAAATCGTGGTGAATGGGTCCAAAACGAGATGGCCACTGATTCTTATTTTCACAAGAAAATGTTGTGTAAGTGATGAAGCTGACTTTTGGTTGAATGGGTACGTAAATAGCCAAAAGTGTCACATTTGGAGTAATGAAAATCCATAAGCCATTGTTGAGACGCCGTTATATCCTTTAAAAATCAGTGTTTGGTGTGCTCTTCTTCAAAACTGAAGCCGGCTATACGACAATGTTACAGCCAATGGGGAATGACTTTTTCGTGCCTGAATCGGAGGATGTTGATGTGGATGACCTTTGGTTCCACGCAGCCAACGAAACAACTAATTTATTGAAGGAAACTTTTAGTGAGTGCATTATCTCGCGTCGTGGCCTCCAAGATCGTGCTTTAACACCGCTGGACTTTTTGTGGTATTATGTGAAGTCGCTTGTTTACAATAAGCTCGACACGATTGACGTCTTGTAAAGAATTTTCGGCGCGTTATTGCTGACATACGGCCACAAATGCTGAAAAACATGGTCGAAAATTGGGATTCTCGACTGAAATCTACTCTAGGCAGACGCGGCAGCTACTTGCCCGCAATAATTTTTAAAACATAATGGCTAACCCTTTATAATAAAGATACATTTTTGGCCATTAAATTAGATTATATGCATTTCATTCTTCTTTAAAACCACACGTCTGAAAAAACAGCCTTTTACAATTTGATGAAATGCAAAAATATTAAAAATAACTCTCCATGCTTTACAATTTTATTCCTCTTTTGCTTCTACACACTTTATTCAGCAACGTTCAAAAGCAGCTAAACTGCTTCCCCATATTACTATCAACCGTGGATTATCTTTCTTTGTTGGTTAATGTTTTTTCCATTCAGCGGTTAATTTTCAAAGTAGGAAAAGACAACATAGTCCATGGGCTTTAGATTTGTGAAAAAGAATTTGCATTAAAAAAATTCCTATAATCCATTATTGATCTTAGCATTTGTACACGAACTGGCACATATGTGACAGTGCATAGAGAAAGGGACCTAAGGGTAAAAAAATTAATTTTCATTTTTGTTTTTCTTTTTTTGATGTGGACAACATCTGAGCAACGAATGAGACCGATCCCATGCCCCAAAAGTGTTCCCTCCCATAGATATGCACGTTTTAGGAAAGTGAAGTCGACGATTCTAAGCGCAAATAGAAAGGAACCTAATCTTTAAAATGGCTCCCCTGAACAAAACTGGTTTGTACCCTTAGGTTCCTCTATATTTTGCGCGTCACATATGTATTTCCATAAAATCAGCTGATATTCGATAAGCTGAATTTTTGGAAATACATATGTGCAAGTTCGTGTACAAATGCTTAGCACAAAATTTACAAGTCCTGTTTTCAACATTCACCGAGGCCCAGTCTAATATACTCGTACATACATTCTCATCTATATGTAATACTACATTATAGCATTCAACAATTTACCATTCAACGTGTATGTGTACTAATTGAACATTAACATTCTACGGAGATTAAATATATGATGCCATCGAATCAAAAGTGCCTAGGTTTTAATTTAAGAGTGGAAAAACAACAAAAAATTCGTGTCCTTTGCAACATCTCGAAATATTCATCTGCGGCCTTATCGCCATAAACATCTCGATGATCTTGCCTTATTGACTGTTGCTTAAGTTTTGCGGAGATGCGAGTATGAGTTGATGGTCTGAAACAGTTCAAATTGAAATTCGGACAGTTCGCTCAAAAGAAAAAAGTATTCCCCAAACAAATACGAGTAATAGGTCCGCCTCTGGAATAATTACTATGCTTTGTGGCATTTGAAATTGATAAACTGCGAACTTTAAGTAAAGGGTGGTTAAATTTTAAGGGCCGATGCCATTTCTTGCCATCATTCTGACCATTGATGACGTTTGGAATGGTCAAGAATTCTTGAGTCAATTGTACCTTGTAAGGGTGTAAATGTAAGTCTTTACTGGTGTTTTCACATCTCCCACAGACCCGGTTTGCTCAAATTTGTGCACGATTTTTTCGATTGTACGCACATTTGGACGTTTAAATTGTTCAAAAAATTGCATGATATGCATTTTGATTTAAACGTCATTTTCAGAATAAACCTAAATAACTTTAGTCGATTGTGTATCTTTCCATGGTTCAAATTGAATTAGTCTGAAATTGAGAAATATCAAATGAAATGCAGAAAAAAGCTTGACGTTTAGGTGTGGTTCACATTCAACATCGGCCGATTATTTTTAAATATTAATAGTGTGCAATTCTTGATCCAAAATATGTCATAAACTAGATAAGGTCATCATTAGAAAAAAAGCGTGTTAATGGTACAGCCTTGCTGAACTGAATTTGTCTAATTGTGAAGCTTTTTACAACTAAAACGCCGTTACGTACGACCAGGCCGACTTTTCAGCAGAGATCCGATATGACAATTATGATATTAATGATACCTTCGGTCCGTGGGCCCCAACATCAGCCAAATCTTTAAAATTTATCCAAACTTAAACCTTTAATTAAAACTGTAATTCAACAAGCTTTAAACTGAATAGTCACACTTTAAAAAAAGTATAATTTGGATAACAATTAAATAAGAGCATCATACTATTGTTGGGTATATGGTTGTGGTACAACAATATTATGATCCTCATAACAATAGTACGACTCAAATACAACCATACGATGATCCTCACAGCCATAGTATGATTCACACATAACCATACTATGATCCCCACAACCATAGTATGATTCACACTCAACCATATTGTAATCTCCACAACCATATTATCCTCACAACCATAGTATGTTTTACAAACAACCATAGTATGATCCCCACAACAATAGTATGATTCACACGCAACCATGTTATGATCCTTACAACCTTAGTATGATCACACATAATTATACTATGATCCCCAAATTTAGTACTATTATTGCCTTAGATCCGTAACAATAACATTGTTCTAAAAAGCATATTGAAATGAAGAAAAATTACAATCATAAAGTATAATTGCCGTTATCATATTATTGTTAACATAAAATCCAATACATAAAATCCAATACATAAAATCCAATACTTTTGTCGCACCAACCATTTTTATATTGTTGCTACAACCATACTTTCATTTATAAATTTGGCATTAATACTATTATTACATTTCAGCAATACTATTGTAAAATTTTAGTAATACTATTGTAATATTTTAACAATATTCATATTCCCGCAATCATACTGTTGTCAAAATTAAATTCAAAAAACAATACTTTGGTACGAACATACTTTTATTGCGAAGAAGAATTGTTATTTCCGTGATCATATAGTAACCATATTTTTTCTCTGCGTGCATATGTGATATTGGTCGCTATTTTTGGCTATAAGGGAAAGGGAACTAAGGGTAAAAAAAATCAATTTTAATTTTTTTTCTTTTTTTGATGTGGACAACATCTGAGCATCGAATGAGACCGATCCCATGCCCTAAAAGTGTTTCCGTCCAGAGATATGCGCGTTTTATGAAAGTGAAGTCGACGATTCTAAGCGCAAATAGAAAGGGACCTAATCTTTAAAATGGCTCTCCTGAACAAAACTTGTTTTTAACCTTAGGTCCCTTTCTATTTTGCGCGTCACATATACTAAGTTCACATTGAAATTTGCTTTATCTCAACTAGTTTGTTCTAACAATAAGCCGAAAAATAACAAACCGCCATTTTTAATTGTTCTCACAAATCCAAATATGTACCTAAGTTGCAGATTTTGCCCAATTTTGGTTTTGCCTTGGTTCCACAATTCATATGTATTTAACCACAAGTTTCGACTAAATGTACCCCTTGACCCACGGCAATTTCTATCAGGTCGCCAAAAAAAGTCTTTCTAATATGAATATGGAATTCCACAGAACCAGTAGAATTACCCCACTAATCTACTTATAAATATAAATTTACTTTTAAGAGTTGTCAAAATTACAGATCCCAATTATCGGTCACCTTTACCTATAGTCAAATGAAATTTCGTCAACATTCCAAATATGACATACATATTACCATTTGACTAAATTTCAGCGTAAGTCCATGGGCATATTGTCGCTAAACAGCCGAAGAGTATGTCCCTACTGGCCTGCAAAAAATGCATATGTCTCGAATCCTAATATGCCCATATCTTGACAAATTTCTGTGTTCCCTCCACCGAAAAGTGGAAGGTTACGGTAGGTACTGTTAGTAGCGATGCACTACGTAACCTAAAAAGAGCATATATGCAGGACAGTTTGGCTCATGTAGCCCAAAAAAACGTCCCGCAAGGTCAAAACGGGCGATCAGTAGTCAATAAAAGCATTTAAGTACTCAATTAAAGCAAATTTTGATACGAATCCAAATAAAGAATAATTTTAAAGTTTTAGCTGGGATTAGAGACGAAAGGGAAAAAAACAAATAATTTTTATACCATCCATCATAGGATTGAAGGTATATTCAGTTTGTCATTCCTTTTTCAACACATTGAAATACTGGTCGTGTCCTTCTGTCCGCCTGTCTGTGGAAAGCAAACTGCAGGTCGCATTTTTGAAGCTAGGTTCTTGAAAAAATTGAAAAAAATTCCCCTCACTAGGACTGGGTAAACCTGAAACATATACTGATGGCATGGATCGAAACTCATGCTGGAAGAAAAGTGGGCGGTGCCACGCCCTTTTAAAAATCGAATTTATGTCCAAAGTAATAACCGATCGTTATACATTTTTTACAAAATGAAATCCATGATTATCATTTTATTATAGATTATAATAAATTTAGACAAGGGGGCGTGGCTATATCTCGTGAACTAATACTGATACGACGATAGAAGTTGGTATATTTGGTGTAGGTATGGAAAGAAAGGAGAACGGTGTCACGTCCCCTTGACAAAATTACCATATTAGACCGTTACTCATGATGGAGCTTCAGCACTTCCGAAGTTTATTTGTACACTTGTTGATTTTTGCGCTTTATTTTACAAATTTAACTTTAATTTTTATAAATTTAAATCCTTGACACATATGCCCTTAAGGCTGAAGAACAGGCCAGACAGTACGATAGACTCGAATCGTATTATGATGTCATTCGCAGCTTTGACTTACAATTGCTGTCTTTTAAAAAATCTCTTAAGATAATTTACTCAATGTCGCTTTGACATTTTGTAAAAAAAACTTGTCTTCTATTAAAATCTAGATGGAAGAGGTCTAGATCCGGTTAATCCCTGTTCAATGTGACTCATTAGTACTTTAATCCAGTACTTTTCTAAACAGCAGGGTTAACTTATGGACCCTGGGAACTGAAGAAGTAATCTCTTTAAAAAAAAGACTTTTAAGAACAAAGGAATTTCCTTACGCACCCAAAAATAATACAAACCTAGGGGCAGGACAACGTCTTTTTCAATATAGACATTAATGCAAATATGCACTTAATTTATAAATACTTATACCAATGACATTTCTTTCAAATAGAACTAACGTACTTATATTGCAATGCATGATAAATAGAAGAGACGCTTCATCCTGGCCGACAAAGCCAGTTGATTTTTAAACTTTTATTATAAAATTTTATTTGTCAATTATTTTTTGTCCTATTTTGTAAATGCGCGACATTAAAAATTTCTGTTTATACCCTGTACTGCCCTGTTTCATGCACGCAGAGAAAAAATATGGTTACTATATGGTCACGGAAACAATAATATGTTCTGTACAATAAATGTATGTTTGTCGCAACCATGGTATTGTTTATTGAATTTCAGTTTGACATTGATTGCGGCAATATTAATATTGTTGAAATGAAACAATATTGCTATTGACTCTTTTTAAAATAAAAATATGATTCTAGCCACAACATAAATATGGTTGATGCTTCAAAAGTACTGTTTTTGGTTTTATGTTAACAATAATATAATAACGGCAATAATACTGTATGATTGTAATTTTCCTTAGTTTAAATATGATTATAAAATCAATGTAATTTTAACGAATCTAATGCAGTAATAGTATTGCTTTATGTTAATACGAATTTTTCAAACAAACTGCTTTGGATTTGGGTAACTGAAACATTTTTAATAGCATATTTTTACAAGAACGTCTACGGGTTTTTAATGGATTTTTCTATAATATTGAATTTAATTTATTTTTATATAATTTACATTATTCAAATCTTTACTGTGGACAACTAACCCAATCCTAACTAAAAATTTTGGGGAACATAGTATATTTGATTGTTTATCATATTATGGTAGCATGTGATACATACTATGGTTGTGAGGATCATTATATGGTTATGGGGTTGATAGTATGGTTGAGTGTAAGTCACTCTTTGGTTGTGGGGATCATAGCATGGTTATAAGTTCATCCGGTATTACGTTTAATATTACAATATTACGCATTCAATATTAATGAAATTTGAATTTTTCTGAACTATACAGTACAACATTTTTCAGGTGATTGATTCGGGACTCAATTCTGATAATTGTTTGTGAAAGTATCCCCAAAAAGAAGAACTTCTGCATCATTCGTTTGGTCAAGGTAGATCAAATAATAATTTAATAATAAATTTGAAGTTAGTAAGTATCGTATAGGGGAATTTGTTACGTTTTAGGCTCTTTTGTTTGTCATAACTTGAGAACCACTAGTCCGAATAAGCTGAAACAAATTAAAAAAAAAATAAAAATTACAATTCCTTTAATCTGTTCATACAACGTCTATAGCTAATTAGCTATAGATTTCACATAGACGAGGGTTGCTTTTTATATTTCGGGTCCTGACAATACTAGTGTTCCCAGATGCAAACTGGAACTTCCATTGGAAACTTTGACATTTTTTACCGTAACTTCACTCAGAACGTTTAGCCATTTGAGGACGAATTGTTTTGTTTACAGTGTGTTTAAAAATGCATCTCAGTGCGATGTTTTTTTTACGATTTTCGGCGTGGGTTATCGCGACAAGAGTGTTTAAATCAACTTGTTTCGACTTTTGGCGATAAAGCACAATCAAAAGCCACTGTTAATAGCTGGTACCAACAGTTCAGTCTCGGACGCCGTTCGCTCCAGGACGAATTTCGTGAAGGACGTCCAACTTCGGTCACTTTGCCAGAAGCCATCGTTGTTGTGGGTGAACAGATTTAGCAAGACCGACATGAGATTGAGGCATCCTTGGGCATAAGTATGACAAGCATTAATAAGACATTGCATGTTCATTTGGCCGTGAAAAAAAATTGTTCTCATTGGATCCCACATAATTTGAAGAATGCTCAAAAAAAAGCTCGTATGGATTAGTGCAAAGAGATGTTAAAAAAGTATAACTGCGGTAGCTCAAAGGCAGTGTATAACATTGTCACAGGTGACGAATCATGAATCTATACATATGAACCCGAAACAACAATCGACCGTATGGATCTTTCAAGAAGAGCCAAATCAAACAAAAGTTGTTCGTGGAAGAAGTACATCGAAAAAGTATAACTGCTCAAAGGCAGTGTATAACATTGTCACAGGCGACAAATTTTGGATCTATGCATATGAATACGAAACAAAACAGCTATCGACCGTATGCGTCTTTCATGACGAGCCAAATCCAACAAAAGTTCTTCGTGGAAGAAGTACATCGAAATGATTGCGTTTTTTTCGGTATGACCGCCCATGTTGCCACAGTGCCTTTAGTGGAAGTAGGAGGGTCAGTTCTGAGTGGTATACAACCATCTGTTTGCCAACAGTGTTAGAAGAAATGAGGAACGATAATAAGAGAAGACGGATCATTTTGCATCACTACAATGCGAGCTCTCATACATCAGCTAAAACGATGAGCTTTTCGACCACTCAAGATGTCGAATTGATGGGCCATCCACCGTACAGCCCCGATTTGGCACCCAATGAATTCTTTTTATTCCCTAGCATCAAGAAAAAAAATGCGTGGTCAACGTTTTTCATCGCCCGAAGCAGCTGTTGAAACGTTCAAAAATCATGTTTTGGGCGTGTCTCAATCGGAGTGGAAAAAGTGCTTCGGAAATTGGTTTGTGCGCATACAAAAGTGCATTGATCTAAAAGGAGAATATTTTCAAAAACAAAAAAAACATTTGCAATGATATATTATTGAGTTTTTATTGCCGGACCCGAAATATAAATGGCAACCCTCGTCTGTTCAACCAATTTTACCAAAAACAATAAAATTTTCTTACAAATTCAAATATGGCAATAATTTTAAAATTTGGCTTAACTAAGAACCCGTCTAATAGAGTCCAAAACCCGGCTTTCCGTTGGCATTTCTGAAGTTTCAGAATTGCAGGGAATGATATAGACGGCCATGTCCGACCTTAGTTTTTTTGACAAGTTTTCAAATGAGTTACCATGAAAATCTCGACATAATATCAAAAATCTTAAATAATCTATTTTTAAAGAAAAGAAAATTTACAATTTTCTAATGCTTGAGGAAGAACAAAAAAAAATATTTAAATCGCATAACCTTGCCGGTGGCTTAAAGCACTCCTGCCCTAATGCCTTCACATGTAATTTTCTCTACTTAATTGGTTTTGTTCCAGGGAATCATCATCAGAGTGACACCGTTTAATATGCAGAGAATGATTTCAACCAGCAACATTTCATTTGATCAGGCCTAAAATTGGTACATTCTGTGAGTTTGAATAGAAGAACAAAGAAGCCGTTGCTGCTATCGATTGGAATGGGATTAACGCACATTTTAAAAGTTTACTCTCGGCGCACTCAGACACATGTCTGTGACAGTTCAGAGTGTCTTCCGTTTGACTGTTGAGCCCTTTGGCCATGCATGCTACTGCAAAGCATTGTTCGCTACGAGTACGTGTGTGTTCACGGCTGAAATGCTATGAGGACTTTTAGGCGTAGTTGTATGTTTGTTCTTGATTTAAAAATAGATATTTTTACAAATTTGTAAACGACAGTTACATTGTATCTAGATAGAATTGGAATGGGAGCTAGTGTAAATATCGTTTAATCTTGAATTTTATGAATTTGTGTAGTTTCTTTGTTTAAGAGGAAACCATTTTGTTTGTTGCCACACTTCCTAACTTGAAACATTCTTAAAAATACAATAGATTTCTTAGAACCGGCTTTCAAAATGTGTTACATCTTTAATGTAAGTCTACAGCTTTGTTTAACCACTGGAAACACTACAAAATCAGTGAAAGTGGACAGGATGAATGTATTAGACAATTTGATACAAGAAAAGATGGGCACATGCCGGCATTGATGAACACAATAGGCGTGTTCGATAAAGGTAGCGCTATGTGGTAGCTCAGGCCATTAATTTAAATCATTGAACAACTTTCATCTTTACAAATATAGTGTTAATTACATTTGCCGTAAAATAATAGCACGTAATAAATTATTTTCTGTAAACAAACATAATTTCTAATTTCATGGAAAAAATTTAAATTTATTGCCCACCGAATTGATAAGATTACAGTATTATTTTCAATGTGTTTAGTATGCCCTCAAAATAAAGGGTGGTCCAACCATAATGGACGATGGCAATTGTAAGTCAATCCTTAACGTCAAGTTTTTTGCCCAACTTAATTTAACATTTCTTTGTTTCAGTGTTTGACAAATTCAAACATAGAGAGCTGCACAATTCAGCAGCGCGTTAAGATTGTTGAAGCCTACGCAGTAATTTTTAATTTATGTATTCGGCCTTTATTTTAAATTTTACTAAATAATTAATATATCGAGGTCGAGGCCAAGGTTCTTATTTTTTGTTATATTTTTCATTATTTGATATTTCGTTCCTCTCTGCAGAACATCATCAGGAATAACAAAATAACTCCGTAGCGAATTCCAAACTTTTTTGTTGTTAAGAAATGTACTGTAGCCTTTTACGAAAATGGGCATTCAAATCAAAATGCATTTCGTCACTTTTTTGGCCAGTAATTCACCAAATGTGTCCACGGGGATTCGTTAACAAGCAGAATTATCGCCTTTAGGAAAATAAGAATCCACGAGTGGTTGTTAAAAAGCCGATGCATTTAGGATAGGTGCGTCTTTTGAGCTGGCGGCGTCATCGGACCGTACTTCTTCGAAAATGAGGTCGACCAACAGTTACCGTAAATGGTGTTCGCTATCGCGAGATGATGACGAACTTCTTGTGGCCAGAATTTGAGGATAAGGATTTGGACGATATGTGGATCCAACAGGATGGAGCCACTTGCCACACAGCCAAAAAAAACAATGGCTCTATTGCGCGAGAAATTCAACGGCCGTGTTATCCCACGTCATGGCGATATTAATTGGCCGCCACGACCATGAGATTTGATACCGTTGGACTTCTCTCTTTGGTGTTATTCAATATGCAAAGTGTACGTTAATAAGCCAGGAACAATTCAAGAGCTAAAGGGTGAAATAATTTGGCACATTAACGAAATTAAACCTCTATTATGTCTCAGAGAAATTAAAAGTGTGGATGATCGGATAAAGAAATGTCACCAAAGCCGTCACCAAAGCCGTGGCGAGCAATTGGCCGATATTTTGTTTTAAACATAATTATTAAAGATCATTCTAATAAACGATATTAAGACAATTCTCTGAAAATGTTTTGTTTTATTCACAATTAACATCATGCGTTTTAGTTGGACCACCCCTTAGTATTCAATGTCGAAAGCATTTTAAAATGGCACAACAAAAGGCTAGTAAAAATTCACTTGCAAAGTTTTTTCTTTTTAGGAATAAGAACAGTGTCAGTGTAAAGTCTTTGACAATCTACACTGAAAGAAAACAAATCAAACTATTTACGAAAGGGTAAAGGTATTTTTTATAGAGACTTTTTTCGAAAACTTTTAGAAAATGAAGAATTACATTAATGTTGAAAATCGTAAATTTTTAAGTAAAGGATTTTCCTTTAAGGACATAACAATTTTATTTATTTATAAAACACAAAATATCCGAGAGATAGAGTTCAAATTTATCCCAGGTGTAGTGCAAATGTCACATTTTAAGAATGAAATTTGATTTCGGTCATATGACAACTTCGAGCACGTGTACAGCAATCTATTATTTAGACCAAATTATGACCGGAGTGTGGCAATTTCGCATTGGATGTTGTCTCTAAGCTCGTTTAAAGTTGTCTCGTTTAGGTTGTTGGCATAGACCAATGACTTGATGTGGTTACATAAAAAGAAATGCAATGGCGTTAAAACGCATGGACGTTTTGGCCATTCGAACGGACCATTTCTAGAGATAACACGTTCGCCGAATTTGCCTTTCAGTAAATCGATTGTAGCGCGTTCAGTGTGGCTGGTGGCACCGTCTTGTTGAAACAACATATCGGGGATGTCCAATTCTGGCCAAAAATAATGTTCTAACATGGCACGATAGCGCTCTCCTTTGACGGTAACATGACGATTGTTTTCATTGAAGAACAAATACGGTCCAATCACACCTCCGGCATTAAAACTACACAGTAATTTTTTGCGGATGCAATTGTGTCTTTTGTTTGCTGTCCGTCCAATAACGCATATTTTGTTTAATGACAAAACCACTTAGCCAGAAATGAACTTCATCGCTGAAGATGAGTTTTTCAATGAAATTCAGGATTTCCGTGAAACTTTGCCAGAGCCAGCAACTCAGAATTTCTGTAAAAAATGGTAATGATTTTCGAACATTGCGTGTAGTTGAACTTGACCATGATGAACATGTTGACTTCGAAGAGATCATTAAAAATGCTCGAGGGTGCGTTGACATAAAGATACGAAATGGTTATGCCCCTATTGGAAAACCCGTTATTATCCTGATTTTGATATAAATAACTATAACAGCGCCTTACTTAAACATAAGATGAGAACATAATTAAAATTTGTGGTTATTAGGTGAAAATAATGACATTGCTTACCAGTCTTTCCTTCATGTGGGTGTAAAATCCTATAAAAATACATAATACTAAATTTAAAACTAGACTAACAAAAAAATTAATAAGGGGATACCAAAAAAGGCAAAACAATAAGTAGAAAAAATTAATTTTAAAACGTTTCGATTAGCTGCGCAGTATACCAGAACGGGATCCTTATTTAAAAGTTCAACTGGTGACATGTTATTCACACTCCACCAGCAGCTACTACCTTGGAGGTCAAAGATCTCTGAAATCATGGAGTTCTCATTGACGCTGGTTCTCATTACATATCTAGCGATAAGATTGTAAGTGAAAATTCCAAAACGTACTATGTCGAATTAGTTGAAAATTAATCTATTCGAAACCCGTTTGGTGGAAGTTTCGAAATGGTTCCCAATATAGTATCTTAGAACCTGACTTTCTAATATTTCCATTTCCTTAAGGACGAGGGGGGAAATGCTTACCCAAAAAGAAAAAACATACAAAATTATTGGCCTCATGCCTCATTTTGTATTGTATGTTCGTTTTTTATTCCACAGTATTCTTAAAAACAGTACAATAATTCTGTATGCGTTTTAAATGACCTTCCTGGCAAGGTTACTGGTTAAATTAAAAAAGTTTACTAAAATTAATGGCATGATTTTTTGTTGTCCTTTAACGGGATTTATTCGCCGCCCAGGAAAAGACTTAACAATGATTTCGGGAGCAACTACTCACGAAGCAATCTTCTTATTATGCTCATTAGTATGAAGTAATGACAAAGTTTTTAAATATACTCGTATTTAGTGAAGAAGTTTTTACAAATTTAAAAACCGGCTTCTTAGAAAAGCTTCTTAATAAATCCCTTATTTTCGTTTGTATGAAAAGTCATCGTTAAAATTTTATTTGTAACTTTTAGTAACGTTTTCGTAACTTTCGTAGAAATTTCGTAATTTGTGCTTTTAATGTTTTTACGAAAATGTCCTTATTTGTATAATACGAGTAGATCTTTATAAGAAAGTTATTCGTCATTTTTTTATACACAATTTTGCGCTTGTGAGCTTAAAAGGCTAGTTCCCATTCATTTTAATGAGACTTCTGTAAAAAGTAATCGTGGTACAAGACTGCTGAAGAAAACTATAGCCAAAACATGTCATTATTTTTTTTACGTTGATTCTAAAAAGAAACAACAAAGGTCCGCGAAGCAGAATAAAAACTGTTCAAGTCAAAATAATGAGAAAAGGCTGAATGAATGTAAGCAAAACGAAGACTATTTTATGAAAAAGCACCACATTTGTCACAAAAAATTTTTAATTAAATTTCTTTCTATAATTTTTAGAAAAGAATTTTATGTTTATTGCGAAAAATTGCCATAATAATGAAAATGAAAAATTTTGATGAAACATGAAACATTTAATGAAAAACAAGCTACTTGTATATTCTCTCCACCATGGATTGCGTTGTAGTATGGCATTGATAGTATTGGGGAATATGATTATTAGTGTTGGGTCTGTGTGTGACAGAACGACATATAATGGGCTCTATGAAACGTGTACTGTTTAGATCGTAAACTTCATTGTTTTAGAGAAACAATGTGTCCATCTTTGAAGGGGCACTACACGAAGAAAAAAGGTATGGTTGGGATAATAATACTAGAAGAGCATCATACTATTGTTGGGTATATGGTTGTGGCATATCAATATTATGATCCTCACAACAATAGTATGATGCACATACAACCATACTAAGATCGGTACAATCTTATTATGATTCTCACAACATTAGTATAATTGACACACAACCATAATATGATCCCCACAACCATGTTATGATCTCTACAACCGTAGAGATATTCAACATACAACCATACTTTATTCCTCACAACCATAGTATGATTCACACGTAACCATGGTATGATCCCTCCAAGCATAGTATGATTCTGAGTATGATTAACCGTACTGGGATCTCCAAAGTTGTATATTAGGATTGGGTAATTTTGTCAACAATAGATATTTGCATAAGGTAAATTATTTAGAAATCATAAAGTTCAGAATAAAAGGAGTAATTTTTTTTTAGCAGAGGAAAGATATCCGCTTTAAAAAGTAAACGTAATATAGTTTAATTAACCAAATGAAAAGCAGTTTGTATGAAAAATTTTAACTTAAATGTAAAAAGTGCTATAATTGCATAATTGTTTTAAAAAAACACATTCAAATTAAGATAAATTACAAACATCGAAATTATAATAATATAGTTAACACAAAACCTAAAAAAACAATACTTTTTTCGAACTAAACATATTTATAAGTAGATAATGCTCAACCATATTTAAGTTTTAAATTTGGCTTAATACTACTGTAATACTACTGTAACATTTCAACAATATTAATACGAGAATTGCCACAATTATACTATTGTCGAATTGATATTTAGAAAAAAATAATATGGTTGCGACGGACATACTTTTATTGCAGATAACATATTATTGTTGCTGTAATCATGTAGTAGCCATATTTTGTCTCATCGTGTAGGGCATTCAATTTAAACAAATCCTTAAAGTTAAAGCATGTCGATATTAGTATGGAAATCCACTGTTTCTGAGTAAATGTATGTCGATGTTCGAAGATACCCAATTTTCAGTACTCTAGGGACCTTTGACCTATGGGCCTAGACCACAAATAAAGTCGAATAGTAGAATTAATGTTATTTTTGGATTCTTGAGTTCATTATTTGTTGGTGTGGGCGGCTTATCAATACCATTATGTATGCTGCCGACAAGATCTCTGTCTGTTTAACGATTTATAAGTATACTTATATACGAAACATTACGAGTTCTTGATTTTGCATATGCACGCAGAGAAAAAACATGGTTACTACATGGTCATGGCAATAATAATATGTTTTCCGCAATAAAAGTATGTTCGTCGCAACCATAGCATTGTTAACTGAATTTATTTTTGACAATAGTATAATTGCTGCAATATTAATATTGTTGAAATGTAACAATAGTATTATTGTCAAATTTAAAAATGAAAATATGGTTATAGCAACAATATTAATATGGTTGGTGCGACAAAAGCATTGTGTTTGGCGTTTTATGTTAACAATAATATGATTACGGCAATCATACTGTATGATTGTAATTTTTCTTCATTTAAATATGCTTTAAATATACAAGCTGCTTTGGCTTTGTTTAACTGAATTTTTTTAGTAAAAACGCTTACGTTTATTTAAACTTATTTTTTCTACTGTGAAATAAATCAATCCTATTATTTTGAATTCAATGTATTTTTGAATAGTTTTCATAACTCCAATCTATTTGTATAATTGTGTGTGATAATACTATGGTTGTAGGGATCATAACATGGTTGCGTGTGAATCATACTATGGTTGAGAGGATCATACTATGGTTGTATATGAAACATTCTATGGTTGTGAGGATCATACTATGGTTGTGGAGATCATAGTATGGTTGAGTGTGAATAATACTATGGTTGTGTGTGAATCATACTATTGTTGTGAGGATCATAGTATGGTTGTATTTGAACTATACTATTGTTGTGAGGATCATAATATTGTTGTACCACAACCATATACCCAACAATAGTATTATCCTCTTCGAATATTGTCACCACAACCATACTTTTTTTCTGCGTGTGCGAAGTATTATTGTCCTATAGAGAAGACATAAGCGACAATATCTACCTTGTTGATAGACTGTCCGTCTGACGTTTTTTCAGAACGAGAAAACTTACTGTAGTTATTTAGTACCCATATGTTTATAGTTGAAGGACGATTTTTGGCAACTTTGGCCAAGTAGAAACTTGGCCAAATCTTAATCTAGGTCCATATTTGGATTTGTGAGAACATTTCACTGTTTCTATATACCAATTTGTCTCCGAACAGAAGAATTAACATCATATTGAGACTCTTCTAAAAATTGTACTGTTTCTTATTGCGTATATAAGTATGTATATTCGATGACCTAGTGACGTTTTCCCCATGGGCCAAGGCCTAAAATGTCTTCGAAACGTAAAATGAATTTTATATTCTGATTCTGGATGAAATTTTATTGGTTTTTATACTCTTATGTACGTACTTTAAGGAGACCGATTTTTGAGTCCCTTAGGCTTATACTGCCCGAATACCAAATTGGTCAAAATCTTTCATAAAGGTATGATTGATAGACGATTTTACCGAGTTTGTTTACCCATAATACAAGGTCCTGATGACCACGTACATTTATGGGAAGGTTAAAGAATCTATGCCTACCACATTCAAAAAGAGTAAATTATTTAAATTTCTTAGAAAAAATTTTAAAAAATCAAAAATTCGATTAAGACTTTTTTTAGCTCCTCAAAGGGGAACTTTTTTCCCTTTTGTCCGATTTGGTTCATTTTCAGTTTTAGCCCAAATCTGACTATGAGACATATATATGGTATCTCTATCTCTTTTATTCTGATCTCTCTATCTCTTTTATTCTGATCTCTCTATCTCTTTTATTCTGAACTAAATCGAGCTTTCAATAGACGGACATAGCTAGATCGTCTTCAAATGTGGTCATAACAATATATATCATAATTATGGTAACAAATAAGTATTTCGACGGTAGAGAGTATAATAATAACCATGTCATATAAAATAAAAAAACAACTTCATAAAACTTATTCTGTAAATTAAGACAAAAATTCCTTAGAAAATCATTAATTAAGTTCTTGAATATCACAAATTTTTATTATCGAACCTATTTTATAATTTAATATTTATTTTTAAATTTTTTTTATGAAAAGTTTCTTTGGCTGAAAATAAAAGACAAATTTCTTAATTTATCTGAAATATTTCGTGATTATCACGTAACGTATCGATAAAGCCACAGAAGCAAAGAATGCTGTCCGTAGTATCGTACCACAATACATGGTGTTGCAACAAGAGTTGCATGTGAGTGTTGTCGGATGAACAGAAGAGTCGAGAAGCACCTATTCCAACAAAAGAAACGAGGAGTACAATTATGTGGTTGAGATGCGCAGAAATAAATATAATGTCCGAATATTTCAGCAAAAAGTCTAACATCAGACTAATGGCCCAACAGGATTTCCTTAAAAAAATCTATATACACTTACTTTTAAAACTTGTCTAAATTTCGGGTCCTAGGTTAATTCGGACGGACATGGGTAGCTCGTCTTAGAATTTTACGACGATTAATAATATTAAGTATATGCCTTTAAGTGTCTCCGACAAATAATTCTAATAATTTTACCCTCCATTCTTTGGTGGACAGTGCGCCAGTGTGTCCATAAATAGTTGTTATCAAAGGATATATCGCAAATATGCTATTTTAAAAGCTCCACATTAGGTGTGTTTATTCGTTGCTTGGTTAATAATCGAATTAATAAACGCACTATGGACTATGTAGTCGAGGCAAAAAGTCGAATTTCAACTTTTTTTAAATAAAAATATATTAAACTTTCGACTTAGATAGAAACAATAAGTAAAAACGACTTCGTCATTCGGCCTGACTGAACCTAGTATACTCTCCATCGTTCCTTCGCAACTAAAGCGCAAAAAAATGGTACGTGTTTTAGGCCCCTTCTCAGCCAGAACTTTAAAATTATTCTGTATTTGGATGCGTAGCAAAATTTATTAATCGCTCGTTTTGACAACGCTATTTGATAAACAAATCCTTAAAAAAATTACTTTTGAGCAAGGTACCTTAAGTCCATTAAAGGGAAACTTTTTTCGCCCTAAGTTAATTTCGCCCTAGAATTTTGTGATGGTCAGGTATGACTTAATAGAGACTCACAGAGATAGTCTAGATCGTCTTGGAATTTTACGACGTTCAGGTATGACTTAATAGGGTCCCAGATCAATATTTCACAGTGTTTCAAATAGAATAACAACTTTAATATACCATCCACCTTCGGTGGAGTGTACAAAGAAAATCATGTAGAATTAATTAAAAAAACTAGCAAAGAAGCTTAATTTGGAAGTAGCGACTATAATGAATGTGCGGAAAATGCCAAATGCAACCGTTCTATGGACCCCTTGGGCGGATTCTAAATTTGCCCAAATTATAAAAAAAGGTCACAGGAATTGTGGAAAATTTTCATTTTAATTATGCATATTTTCTTTTTTTTTACGCATTTGGCCATATTAAAATGGGCCAAAAATTCCGTCGCCAAATTAAGCCAAATTTCTTAAAATAATTTTATTTTTGACTTAGTGCAAAAATATCATTCTCATTTGACTTTGTGGATGCCGTTTTCGGGCGCCAAAATGGGTTGGAGCCCTAGCTGCATAAAAAATGGGTTATATGGTCCAGATTCAAACTGGTCCAATTAAAAATAGTGTTCTAGAGCGGTTGTATGGATAAACGGGGAGTTTATCTAAGTAATACGTAATACGAGGTTGAGTCTAGAATTCAGGAAATATATGTTTCTTATGAATTGGTATCCAAGTTATAAGGAACTTTTCGAAGCTATTATCTTAAGGAGAGGCAATGGAGTATGATTCGATTCATAGTCAAGACTTAGGGTCATACTTCTAAACATTTACTAGAGGTTTAAAATTCAAATTTTAATACATTTCATCAATTTATACTTTGGTTCTGAAAATTTATTATAAAATGTTTTTTAAACCTATTGTAACTTTTTATGAACATTGGGGTTCGCGTTTTAATTTGGAAACAAATTTCGGTTAAACTGGAACTTCCATTGAAAACTTTGACATTTCTTAGCATAACTTTACTCAGAACGTCTTGTCATTTAAAGGGCGAATTGTTTTGTTTAAAGTGTGTTGAAAAAATCCTTTCAGACAAAAAATAGAATTATCCCGTGAACATTTTCGTGCGATGATTTTTTACGATTTTCGGCGTGGGTTATCGAGACAAGTTTGTTTAAATCAACTTGTTTCGACTTTTGGCGGTGAAGCACCATCAAAAACCACTGTTATACGCTGGTACCAAGAGTTCAGTCTCGGATGCCGTTCGCTCCAGTATGAATTTCGTGAAGGACGTCCAACTTCGGTTACTTTGCCAGAAACCATCGATGCTGTGCGTGAACTGTTTAAGCATGACCGACATGTGACATACCGTTAGATTGACAAACATCAATAAGATATTGCATGTTCGTTTGGCCGTGAAATAAATTTGTTCTCGTTGGATCCCACATAATTTGACGAATGCTCAAAAAAAGGCTCGTATTGATTGTTGCAAAGAGATGTTGAAAATGTATAACTGCGGTAGCACAAAGGCAGTGTATAATATTGTCATAGGCGACGAAACATGGATCTATGCATATGAACCCGAAACAAAACAGCAATCGAACGTATGGGTCTTTCAAGACGAGCCAAATCCAACAAAAGTTGTTTGTGGAAGAAGTACATCGATAACCAACCATGTTGCCACTGTGCTTTTAGTGGAACATAAGACGACCAATTCTGAGTGGTTTACAACCAGCTGTTTACCAACAGTGTTCGAAGAAATGAGGAAAGATAATAAGAGAAGATGGATCATTTTGCATCACGACAATGCGAGCTCTCACACATCAGCTGATACGATGAGCTATTTGACCACTCACGATGTCGAATTGATGGGCCATCCACCGCAGCACAGTCCCTGATTTGGCACCCAATGACTTATTATTATTCCCTAGCATCTAGAAAAAAATGCGTGGTCAACGTTTTTTATCGCCTGAAGCAGCTGTCGAAGCGTTCAAAAATCATGTTTTAGAGTTGTCTCAATCGGAGTGGAAAAAAAGCTGCGAAAATTGGTTTGTGCGCATGTCGAAAGTATTGATCTTAAAGGAGAATATTTTGAAAAACAATAAAAGCATTTCCAATGATAAATTAGTGCGATTTTATTGCCGGACCCGAAATATAAATAGCAACCCTCGTAGAAGTCATTGTTTCCGACTATGTTTTTTACTAATTTTTTTGGTTTAAGTGTCCTAAAGTTGAACATATGCAAGTTGTGTTTCCGCAGCAATATTTTTGGGTAATCAATAATTTTTAAATGAAATTTGTTCTAAGTTATAAAAAGTCAGAAAGTACGGGGAAAAAATATTTTAAAACATGTGCATTAGTAATTACGTTCAGCCAGGCCGAATCTTTTGTACTTTCACCATGAATTTGATACATTGCATTGGCAGTACTCGTATTGTGAAAATGGCTGCTAGTGGATTAGTTCAATTTGAAGCGCTACTTAAAAAGAGATGACAAAATAGTAAATTAAAAGACCATCCGTCCTGTGACAAGACAGTGTAATCAAATTTTATTTAGAATTTTTGTAAACATATTTCGATGGTCTGTATATTATTGTAACAAATAAAAACAAATAGTTGGGGGAAAAATAAGTAAATCACTAATTCGACGTTTTAGACTGTAATAGTTTTGGCGGTTACGACGAGCTCAATTTAAAAACGCCACTTCATAGTAAACACTATTCACTACTATAGTGTAAATCATGTAGATCGTTGTAGTAAATAAATCGTCTTTATGGAATTCTTTCTCAATGGATATGAACAAAGAAAAAATTAAATACATGATAATTAAATTTTCAAACAAAAACAGAAAAAACTCACCGGCTTACGGGTAAACGAAAACACTTTTTAAAGACACACACAAAACTGGTTTAAATTTAAATTTCACTAAAATACTATGCAGAGCTCAACAATTTGTTTTCTGATTTTATTACACATATTACTTATAACACTAGAAAACACTAAAATTATTTATAATTTTGCTCCGTCTCCCGCTTAGTATATGTATTTTGAAATTGTTTACTTGAATGATTTTTTTTTCGAGGTTTTTTCCAACTCTCAAATTGTTGAGTGGAGCTCAATAACGTGCCACACGCCACCACTTTTAGTTTTCGAGCAGATTTCAATCTTTCACTGTTATAGTGTAATAAATCACCATTTGATGTTGTTGGTGCAACAGTGTATTTTACATCATTAACTTTGTGCACCGTACAAAAATCAAACACAGAAACTAAAAAAACACAGAAATAATAATTGTAATTTATTTGCCTTTATTTTTGTCTCTTGTTTTGTACGGAATTTGTCAAATCATGTTTCATTTTGAATTTTTTCTCCTTCTCTTTTATATTTTCACATAAATTTCATAAATGATTTGCAGTGATTGTTGTGATATTTATTTATTTTTTTTTGATTAATTATCAGTATTTAAATTAATTAACACTTTGGCTGCATTCTTTATAATTAGAGCACATTTAATTGCAAGTATTGCACACTTTAACTGCAAACAGGTGGTTATCACTAGTCACTGATCACATTTGCATTTTATTCGTAATTGTTCTTTTGATTTAGTTTTCTTTAATCTATTCCAATTTGATTTTGTTTTGCTTTAGAACGTTTTGCTCTCTTCGCAAATGACGAGTTTCCGCTCAGCGCGCGTTCGTGTTGTTTACGGGCCAACGTTTAACAGCAAAATGTTCGTTTTCACACAATTTTTTTTCTAAATTGTCGTCATCACCTACACCATCGCAAACACGCATCATCGTGATGTTCGTTAGCCCCAACAGTAGCCGAATGACGAACGTTTGTTTAACGGCACCACCGAACACTATTTGACAGCAACAGCAACAACTATAGCTGGCAAAACATCATCATCATCGTCTTCGGTGCTTACCACAAGCACCCCCAAGAATTGCCTGCCATCCAGCCAGCAACAACAACCCTCTTCAACCAGGTTGTTTTTGTTTCCGTTTTGTTTTGCTTGACTTTTTCGCTGTTGAGACGGTAAGTCTCGTTTTCGTTGTTGTATTATCTCTCATTTAGTTGTATGTGTGGTGAGATTGTGTTTTGGAGAAAACATTGGTGAGATTGGTTTAATAGAAAGGTTTGTGTATTGGCTTAATTTGTTATAAAAGGGGGGCAGTATGGCAATGGAGCAACAACACTGTATCTAGGAAGTCTTTATTCGCAATCCCTACACTAAATTCAAATACAGTCATAATTGATTAGTGCTTAATTCACAGTTTTCGGTGTTTTATCGTCTAAAGCCTTGGTGGAAATTTTTAGAAAAAGAGTATCTTCGAGCAAATTTTGATTTCTTGCTCGGGCCAAATTTTTTTAAAAACACCTTTTACCTTTAGTCATAGTCATAGTCAGTGGTTGTATCATCATTACATCGTGCACAGAAAATAATTACTTAGTAGGGATATAAATGCTGTAACAGCATTGAACACACCCATTTCAATAGTAGAACTGAACATACCCCGTTAATGTCAAATGGGTTTTGAAAGCTAACCTCAATAGCGTTAGTCTGTAACGGTATTTTAAAATTGTTTCGACTTTCATCATGGAGTGGTCAGATAATGAGAACCGTATCGCTAGCGCTAATAGCGCTTTTCAAGTTTGAAATGAAAAAAGCGGGATTAGCCGCATGTTCGTCTACCGATGCATAAAACTGTTTGAGGAGACTGGAGATGTAAAAGGCCGCCACCGGTCGGGCCGCCCACGCTCTGTTCGAACAACGCATGTCATCAAAGCCGTTAAATCAAGAATTTACAGAAATCCGCTCCGAAAACAGAAAATCATGGCCCGTGAGATGAATATCACGCAAAAGTCCATGAGTCGAATGATTAAAAAAGACTTGGGACTTGGGGCTTTCAAAAGACGTACCAGACATTTATTGACTGCAGCTTTTAAAAAAATAGGATTGAAAAATGCAAATGAAAAATTTTTTACCGTTCAGGAAAAAATTTAACAAGCAAAATGATAGAGTGTATGCGCGGTCACCTAAGGAAGCATCTGAACTCATCCCAAGGGTGGAAAAGGGTCATCACCCAGCTTCAGTCATGGTTTGGTGGGGTGTCTCTTACGATGGGGTCACTGATCTGCATTTCCAACCATTTAACCATTGACCATTTAACCAAGAAACCGTTTTGGATGCTGTTGTGAAGCTTCTTAACAATTCAGCCATCATTTGCGCCGGCTCATAAGTCTAAAACGTCCCAGGCCTGGCTTCGAAACAATTTGCCAGCGTTTATTTCATCCAAAGAATGAGGGCCATTCTTTGGCAGTCCAGATTTGAACCCGTTGGATAACAAATTGTGGACGGTTTTAGAGGACAAGGTTTTTCACAAAAGATACCCCAACATTGGATCTCTTAAGACTGCTTTGGTTCGAGCTGTGGCCAATTTTCCAATAGATGAGGTTCGTGCAGCTATTGACGATTGGCCAGTGCGACTTAAGGCGTGTGTAAAGGCGGACATTTCGAATAAGTAGATTATTTTTGGATACAATATACATCAATAAATATATTAAAAAATATTTGGTCCAAAAATATTCAGTACTTTTTATTTTACAGTCCCTACTAAGTATGTCTTTTTAGTAATACCTACACCACATTGTGTACGGGGTATGAAAATCCTGAAGGAAGGAATAGATCTAGACCCCATGTTAATTACGAGGACTGCTATATATATTTCTGGCCATAAATGTAAATGCGAATATTCATCATCAAAAATTGTTGTATTGTTTTTCAAAGTATTCTCCAGCATTATTTATACACTTTTGCATGCGCTCAAACCAATTGTCGAAGCACTTTTTCCACTCCGACTCCAACCTTTTTTAACGCTTCAACAGCATTTTCTGGCGACGGAAACGCATTTTTTCTTGATGTGCGGGAACAAAAGGAAGTCATTGGGTGCCAAGTCAGGGCTGTACGGCGGATGACCCATCAATTCAAAGTTTTGGTCGGTCAAAAAGGCGCTGGTTTGGTTTACCAAACAATCTGGCGGTGGTTAATAGAACAACATGCTTAGATTGTTTTTTTTTCTTTTTGGTTAAACTCGAGGGGGAGGGAACGTACGACAAGTACGACTACGACGAGTGAAGTACATGACATTATTTATTTTTTAATGTCTCCCGCCACATTTACGAGTATAAGAAACAAATCTGAATACAAAAACGCCAAAATTAAGCATAAACTATTTGCCGTTAAAAGTCAAATATTTGCCAAGCACTAGAACGAATTTGGCAAAGTCACCAAATCCTTCACGTTCGTTCACAAATGTACTTGTGGCAAACTTAGCGGAATTTATGGCGTACGTTTCATTTCGAGGTACAATCGAAAAATGTTTTTTTTTTGTTTAAGAATGCATGTAACATTTACTCTAGATAGGTAATGATGATCTGATAGAAAAATGTCGAATACTTGATAGAAAGAAACTTTAAGTGATTCAATAGTTCAGTGCGCAGGCGCCAATCCAGTATTTTTACCTGCGCGAAATCAATTCCTTGCACGAAAACAACATAAGAACCCTTCCAAATCTACACTATCTATAACTTCCAGCGATAACGAGGGTTTCTATGTTTCTGGCCTAGGCAATGCTAAGTGTTGTCTAGCGCCATCTGACATTTCCATTGGAAAGTTTGACATTTTTTAGCATAAACGTACTCAGAACGTTATAACGTACGACGAACGTTTGTGTTGTTTACAGTGACTTGAAAAAATTAATTTGACAAAAAAATTGAATTAACTCGTAAGCAGATGTTCAGAGCTCGCATTGTCTTAGTGCACAATGATTCGTCTTCTCTTGTTCGTTTTTCGAATTCTACGAAGACTTCAGGTAAACAAATTGTGGCGTAAAACTCAGAACTAACCGTCCTATGTTGCTCAAGCGGAACAGTCGCCACATGACCAGTTTTGCCGAAGAAACCAGCGACCATTTGCATCGAAGTGCTTCTTCCCCGAACAACTTTCGTTGGATTTGGCTCGTCTTCGAAGACCCACACAGTCGATTGCTGTTTTCTTTCGGGCTTATACGCATAGATCCATGATTCGTCACATGTGACGATCTTATGAACGTCTTTTGAAGCACCGCGATCGTATTTTTTCAAAATTTCTTTGCACCAATCATCACGAGACTTTTTTTGAGAGATTGCCAAATTGTACGGGATCCAACGAGAACAAACCTTTTTTATGGCCAGATGTTCATGCAAAATCGAATGTATGCTGGTGGAAAAAATGCCCAAGGATGCCTCAATCTCACGGTATGTCACATGGCGATCTTGCATTATCAGTTCACGCACGGCATCAATGTTCTCTGGCACAACGGCCGTTTTTGGACGACATTCGTCTTTGAGCGAGCGTCGGCCACGATTGAATTCATTAAACCAGAGCTATAGAATGGTGTTTCATCGCCATATAAAGATTTTAGTTCATCGATGCACTCTTGTCGTGATAATCCACGTCGAAAGTTGTGAAAAATGATCGCACGAAAATGTTTACGAGTTAATTCCATTTGTTTCCAAATTGATTTTCAAACTTTCCAATGGAAATGTCAGATGGCGCCAGGCAACATTTAGGCCAGAAATATATATAGCAATTACATTGAGAATAAACGAAGGCGGGTTCGTGGATGCCAGGGCAGGGTGGAAAGACCAGGTCCACAGATTGGACGACATGCGAACATCAACGAAGCCATCTTTATGAATTTTCTTGTATCTCTCTTATAATATTTTCACCAAAATTTGAAAGATCTCAAATTTGAAAGAGCTCAAACTACCTTTATAAAGTCTAGAATATCTAAACGGAGTAAAAACTAGAAACTACAACAAAATAGCAGTTGACATGAAATTCAATTGCTGCCATGTAATGCTGGTTAATGAACTCAACTCGCCTTATGTCGTCATAATGTTCATCGGCCACCACTCATTTAAATGTCTACAACCGTTTTCAATTAATATTCTATTGCTCTTAATTTCGTGTAATATATTCAGCCCCTGAAAAGTGGTGGGTTGTTTGGTATTTCTTTTGTCGTTATCACCAAACTATGTAAATTGTTTTTATTTACACCTCACTGTGTCAGTATGTCAAAATCATGGCCGTTTCCAAATGTCTAAAGTTATGGCATCCACCCCAAAAATAAAACCAAGCACACTCCAAACGATGACGCCCTCCTCCCCATTCAAAATATTTTGACAAAAATAAATGAATGAAGACAAATGCGAAAAATGTACATACGCAAACTAATGAAGGAAGGGGGTCTTTGACTGTTTAATGACAAACAAAACAGTGAACGAAATTTTGATTGTTTTGGAGGCGCCATCACCATTTAAAGAAATTTTTATATGAAATCATGGGAAGAAAATAAAGGCATTTCTTTACTCAACCATTCATTCATTCGGCCAGTGGCTAACATTGTCATCACTAGTTGTGTTGGTGTCGTTGATAGAGAACTTGACAGATATTGGACAAACGGTAAAGATGATAAATGAATTGGCCTCTTGATGTAAAGATAAATTGGCACATGTATGGACCACGTTGCTGCGATTTTTTAATAGGGAGTACTCGTAAACATACAAAACTCATCTAAAATCGAAAGCTGAAACTGGCTTCTCGGGTTTTAGGTCCTCTCCATGCGAATGCAGCCTATATGGACATAGTCGGGAGGAGCAAACGAAATGTAACTGCTGTTATTTTAATATCGTCTCGTCGTCAAAAATGGGTCTGATGATGAAAGAGGGGATAAGACAATGTAATGCTGGCTCGTTTACGAAGGAAAGGCGATATCCTTTTTTTTTGCTCCGAACCCATGCCGGGTTGCTTTCTTTAATTGCTTCCTTTCTTTTTTCATGTCCTTTTATTTGGGTAGTAGCTTCCCAGGATACTCTCCGAGGTCAGTATCTAATTGAGATGATATTTGACCAAGATTGACACTGTGTTTTTCGATAAGTGAGAAGGTCCCTGAGGGTTCTTCGATGCCAGGGGCTCTGATGGAAAGAATCCTAGGTTACAGATCCAACGACATGCGAACAACAACGAAGCCATCTGTATGTGCTTCCCAGGATACTCTCGGAGGTCAGTATCCAATTGAGATGATATTTGACCAAGATTGACACTGTGTTTTTCGATAAGTGAGAAGGTCCCTGAGTATATTTTTATTCTCAAACTAAAATTAATCCATGATGGTCCATAGGAAGTACACCCGAATTCACATATACTTCAAGAAAATTTTATCGAGAATCGTTTCAAAAAGTTCAAGGCTATTACGAGAGCTGGTGACTAGGTCCGTTGAGAGCTTCTACTAAATCATTAATAAATGCACTTTCTTTTGGCATGGTTTTAATTGTTTTATTGTTTAAACATATCACAAACGTTGTCTTTGAATTTTAGTTACTTATTGGTTATTCTTGTGCTTTACCTTGAAATGATAATAAACTGTGCGTCCCTTTTTACCTGCATGGAATTTGGCAAATCCAACGAACATAAATGATTAGAAACCAATAACTTTAAAAGAGTTCGATGTTTTTTTGGCTATTATTTTGTATGTTGGACTCACTAAATCGAATAGTGAACCCCAGACAGAGTTATGGGTCCAGAATCGTAGTCGAATATACAAAGCTATATTATTATATGATCACTTTGTGTGCATTATACAATGCCTTAGATTCAATAATGAAAATACGCGACAGCGGCGACTATTGATGATATTTGGCAAATGTTCCAGCCTAACTTGGCAGCGTTATTCCCATACAGTAGCCGCACCTGTCACCTAAAACATTCATTTAAGGGCTGCCTAGTATGGTACAAAAATATGATAGTTTTGCGTTTCTAAATCACTTTATCCCGTCTAAGGATGTCTTATTCGTCTATGGGGGATCTGCTTATATATCCAGGTGAAGGAAACGCGCCATTTTAACTGGATGCGTCCAAAGAGACCAGAGGGTCAGCTGAGTGGGCTAGGCCGGATAATTGAAGAGGTGCAGCACGTCATGTGGTCCCTGATGGCAGGCGTGACAAACGTCCGGACGTTAGCGTCAATTCGCTCCCGATACAAATTGATACAACTGTACCATCCAGATCTCAGTTGCCACGGTAGCGTCATCTCCTCTGGTGAAATATTCAGGGGATGTTCCCCTAGCACTACGTTCATGCTATAGCTGCATACTGCTACTGTGACTTCATCAGCGTGAATGTCGTTTAGACCTGGTAGTTTCGATCATCTAAAAGCTCTCTCTTGTACCGCTGGTCCTCTTCTGGCAGATCATGAAGATCGTACCTGATCTTCCTGGGCGTAGGCATCCTGCTCATACGATGGTGGTTGGGATGACCCCAGCAGATACTGTTTAGACAACAAGAAGTTGTGTCTGCGGTATGGATCTTTGTCTCCTCATGTAGATGGTCCACAGAAGACATATGAAGACACCCTGTTGATGTTTTTAGGGCGCCATTCTGGCAAGTCTGAATTATCTTCCAATGCGTTGTACTCACATTCGGCTACCACACTGACACTGCGTAGTTCTCTACAGACCTACCTTTTGCTTTGTAAGCGATCATCAAGGCTTCTTTGTCGGCTCCCCAAGTACTGTCGGCTAGTGACTTGAGGACCTTGTTCTTACTTTGAAGCTTGTCGTAGACAGGCAAAAAAGGCTGTCCAATATAACCAATGTGGTAGTCGGCATGTTAAAGTCATCTAATTTCATATTGAGTGACAATCGCACCTCTGCGGTCCATGTAGTAAACAGTTTGGCTCATGATTTAGAGGCGGATATTTTCGAATTCCTCGCAGTAAAGAAGAGTGCTAAGTCTGTAAGGTAACAGTAGATTTTTTCGCATATAATATATTTTCGTATTCCTCGCAGTAAAGAAGAGTGCTAGGTCAGTAAGGTAATAGTAGATTTTCTCGCATATAATTTAGGTCCTGAAGCCAGAATTCAGCGTACGACACAATTTCAACACCGGCTGGTGGTACAGGAATTTTAGAGAGGTATAGGTCAAACAGAGCCGGAGATAACATCCCACTCTGTTGAACTCCTTGTTTAACTCTACGGCGCTTTGACTTCCTGTCTCTAAATTCTACATATAACTGGCGCGCCCACATATAAGTATATAAGTAGTTAACAAACTCAACGTTACAAACTACACACAGCAAAAAGTATGGTTGGAGTGACTATATTCGAAGATCATCATGATACTGTTGGGTACATGGTTGCTGCACAACAATATTATGATCCTCACAACAATAGTATGATTAACACATAACCATACTATGATCCCCACAACCATATTATGATCCTTACACAACAGTAAGGTTCACACATAGCCATGCTATGATCCCCACAACTATAGTATGATTCACACTCAATGATACTATTATCTCCATAACCATATTACGATCCTCGCAACCATAGTATGTTTCACATACACCCATAGTATGATCTTACAACCATCCCAATAAACATTGACGTAAACTAGTTTATTAACAATTGTTTTCCAAACACTATTTCCAAACTAGTTTACGAAAATTAAAATTCACAAATTTATTGTAATGTATTTATAATAGATTTGTAAAAGATGTACTAAAATAGACATTTACAATACTTTCGTAAGTATACTGGCCTGCTTGAATTACAATCGTCGCCACATCCGTATTTACAATCGTATTTACATCCAATTTTGAAACAAACAAATATACACATTTACAACAAACATTCCACATGATTTATTAAATATTGTTTTTTCAAATTGATTTCCAATTGTTTTCCAAGCATGGATACAATTGTAGAATAAGGGACCCTTTTTGTTTATCCGATAATTGGAAATCAACATGTTACAATGATTACCATAAAGAATTTCCAAGCTTACGTTTACTAATGTAAGTTTATAATCAATTTATAGTAAGTTTATAATGTTTATTGGGATGGTATGATTTACACGCAACCATGTTATGATCCCTACAACCATAGTTTGATCACACACAATTATACTATACAATAATTGTCAACAATAGATTTGAATTAGGAAAAATTATTCAAAAACACATTAAATTCTAAATAAAAGGAGTAATATATAGTAATATAAAATACAGTAGAAAAAATCAGTTTAAACAAGTCAAAAATGTTAAGTTTGGCTGTGTCGAACTTTGGATACCCTCCACCAGATTCCCAAATAAAACCACATTTGGTGCGAAAGTGTATAGAAATCTTTATGGCCAACATTTCATTTCGATAGGTCAAGCTTGTGGTTTATTATTTCTCAAAGCCCATGATACCGTTTGTGTGGGAGGTACCAGTAGGACTTTTCCGCTCTCAACAGAATTTGGCGCAGAGGTGTGTTCTATATAAAAATCTTTATGTAAAAAATTTCATCTCGATAGGTCAAGAGTGTGGTGAGTTATTGTCATATTATTTTTCAAGGCCCATGAGACCGTTAGTGTGGGAGGTACCAGTAGGACTTTTCCGATCTCAACCGAATTTAGCGTAGAAGTGTGTTGTATACAGAAATCTTGATGTGTAAAATTTCATTTCGATAGGTCAGTTTCTAAACTAAATCTCAACAGAATTTAGCGCAGAGGTGTGTTCTATATAAAAATCTTTATGTAAAAAATTTCATCTCGATAGGTCAAGTGTGTGGTGAGTTATTGTCATGAGACCGTTAGTGTGGGAGGTACCAGTAGGACTTTTCCGATCTCAACCGAATTTAGCATAGAAGTGTGTTGTATATAGAAATCTTGATGTGTAAAATTTCATTTCGATAGGTCAGTTTTGTGGTGAGTTATAGTCATATTATTTCTCAAGGCCCATAAGGCCGTTTGTATGGGAGGTACAAGAAATGGTGGCCCAATCTAAATTATTTTTAGTTAGATAATTGCTCCTATATAGAGATTATTATTTGCAAAATTTTAGTGATTTTACTCAAGAAACTGGACGGATATTTCCAAATAAAAAACTAATTTTTATGAGGTAGTGTCGGTTGAGGGTCTCCAACACCAACTTCCCGTAGAGCTATATAACCCATTTTCAATACCAACCATGCTAGGTTAACTACTCATGTTTGTGCCATTTCAGCTCCCTATCTGTTTTCATGCAGGCACTATCTTGTTTTCAACAGACGGACAACATGGCTAGATCGTCTTAGAATTTTACGAGGATCAAGAAACCCTCCATTGTATGGTGGAGGGTATAAAAACGTAAGTGTTTTTTGAAAAATATTTCCGCAGTAAAGTACTATTGTTGCATTAGATCAAAAACAAGAACATTGTTCTAAAAAGCATATTCAAATGAAAAAAAGAAGAAAAATTACTAAAATTAATTAGTATGATGGCCGTAGTCATATTATTGTTAACATAAAAACCAAAAAAAATATACTTTTGTCGCACCAACCATATTTATATTGTTGCTACTACCATATTTTTATTTTTAAATTTTGCAATAATACTCGTACTATAATACATTTTAACAATATTAATATTGCGGCGATCATACTATTGTCAAAATTAAATTCAAAAAACATAACTATGCTTGCGACAAACATACATTTATTGCGGAGAACATACTATTATTGCCGTTACCATATTTTTCTCTGCGTGTAGGCGGAAGGGACGTTTCTGCAATGACCTCGAACAGAGTGGGATGATTGACCATGTCGAAGGCCTTTGTAAGGTCAAGAGCCACGATGACCTCCTGTCGTTGGGCTTGTTCTAGATAATGCCGCTACTTATACGTGTGAGGATTTCAACACCTCCAGCGTCACATATTAATTTTCACCCAGGCTAAAGAATAACTTGTCAAATCCGAAAAATAATTTATTATTTAAATTCGATCTTATATTAAAATTGACAACGATTTAAACCAAGTCTGTCCCGTATCATTTTTAATCTGAAATTTATATTCTTCTTGCGTAATGTTATGTAAATAAAGTGAAGCGAGTATGTGAAATAATTCACCGTTCCTCTGATCCAACACTTTTTCACAACTCTCTAAAGTAATCAAACTTTGTTCTTACCTCAACCCTTGATAGTACACGTTAAAAATCGCACATTATGTCTATAGGTATTTGTCATGAATTTATTATGAATCGAGGGAGTGTTCTTACACTACACACATGTATTTGCGTCCATCTCGAAGGTCTAATTTGTGATATCACATTTTTGTTTGTGCGGCCGATGTGATTTCAATCGATTCCATGTGCGGGTGAGTGTCGATATATATTCAATAATATGGAATAGAATAAAAAAATAAATACTAATCATACATTTAAACAATGTTATTCTTCGCATATTTTTGGGTTAATATGAAAGTTAAATAAGTTTGCGTGGAGGAAAAAAAACACGAAATTCAATTTTTTCTTCTTCTTATCGTATTTAATCTTAAATAGAAATATCAATAGATCTCAACAGAGATTTAAATTGTTTGATTTTGTGTAAACAACGGGTAGACGACACACAGTGTGGGAGGAACGTCATTGGTTCGTAGCGTTGACGGGAACATGAAAGTGAATAGTGTGTCCTATCATCATATTGATATATTCCCATAACGTTTTAATACCCTCCACTAAAGGAAAAAACACAATGAAATAGCTATAGGAGACCCTATACAGTGTATATTTTACTGAT
Source organism: Hydrotaea diabolus (assembly GCA_963513945.1). Classification (NCBI taxonomy): domain Eukaryota; kingdom Metazoa; phylum Arthropoda; class Insecta; order Diptera; family Muscidae; genus Hydrotaea; species Hydrotaea diabolus. The sequence continues at coordinate 171,368,831 of OY740718.1, forward strand.
AGTAGTAAAGTTTTAAGATAATCTATTCATGTCCGTCTATCCATGTGTCTTTTGAAAGCACGATACATTGGCTTTATTGAAAAAGATTGATGTTTAGCATAGAACTTCGCGATTTAAAACTGTCAATCGGCCGGCTACAGGGTGCGCGATTTAAAATTTTATATTTGAATCGGCTATAAAAAAGTACCGATAATTTTTTCAAATTTCTGGTTTTACCACAACTTTACTACCACAACTGGCTCGGCAGTATCTCATCCGATAAACCCAACTTTTCAGTACATTCTCGATTTTTCCGGTCGAATCTCTTCAATAGAAACTTAAATCTCATGTTTCAACGCTTCAGTGTTCTTTTTATGCTTTGCGTAACTTTCATCCTTAATGGCATCCCACATTTTCGATGAAAAATGTTTCAATGATGCCACCAGCCCAAAATCACCAAACAGTGACTCTTTGTGGATGCATTGGCTTCTCAATATCCACTGAGATGAATATAAGCTTCCTCTAAAATCACGGAGTTTCAATAAAATCTTCATTTCCTACCGAACAATCTTCAGCCCATTGGACGAAGCTAAAACGCATGGGATGGTGTTCCATTATTCAATGACAAATTTTAACCTTTCCAATAAAACCAGAAATTTAAAAAAATTGTCAGCACTTTTTTACAGCCGTTTCAAATTTAAAATTTTAATTGGCTCACCCTATATATCTTTGATATCACATTTCTAGATTTATATTTTTGAGGTTATGTTAAGTCTAAAGTTTTCAATACTACGAGTAATCCAACTCTGATTTAAGACTTGAAAGCCAGCATATCTCCCGAAATTTACGAGGCACCGGCGGCAATGCTGGAAACCATGATCATTGGATCCTTCGAATAGACCACCTATGGTGAATTTGCGTCCAATATTTGAATAAAAATAGCCTTAAAAACTAAACAACAAAGATTGTTTACATATAAAAAAAACTTCTCTATGCCAAAACTTCTCTGGACAATACATAAGCCGTTAGGAGTCGGCATTCTACAGGAGTTCCCGGTAAGTGAGTCGGAATATAACATAGAGCACAGCCCACCTATTTAAGATGAGTTCCTCGTTTATTTCTTAATGTAAGGTTCAAGAAACAAAGTAAGTAGTAAGATTTCTACATCCAAAAGTATTTTAAGTGTTTTATTTAAAATTGGAAAAAAGTTTCTAATAAATAAGCCTTTATATACACATTTATTAAATTTTCGGTTCGTTGTTATTAAATTGGATTTGTTTACTTTTGTATACACTCTGCGTTTTAATGAATGAATTTATTATTGTTATTGCCATTATTTTTTTACTCTGATGTTACTCTGATGCTTCTTATATGTATATGTATGTACATATTAGGGTGGCCCCATACCACAAAACAGAAAATATTTTATATAAACGCAAAGGTTAATATTAATGACACTATAAAGAAAAATCTGCACATTTCTCAAGAGTTGAGAAGGTAGCAGAAATACTACAAACTAACATTAGTCTGGAGTTTAATAAGAACAAATCAAAACATACTGCAACTGATTCAGAAAAGTCGGGAAGATTAAGTCTACACGCAATAACTATATGTTTGCATTCATGGCAAATGACTTCTGGCATACGTTAAAATTGTCACATTTTATTTAATAAACTACATAGTCCCCTTTTCCTATCATCGATTTGCAGAGCAAAAATATGGTAACTATATGGTCACGACAATAATAATATGTTCCCCGCAATACTTTTCCTATCATCGATTTGCAGATCAAAAATATGGTTACTATATGGTCACGACAATAATAATATGTTCTCCGCAATAAAAGTACGTTCGTCGCAACCATAGATTTTTTTTTTGACAATAGTTCGATAATTTTGATAATATTGATAATATTGTGGAAATGTTACAATACTATTTTTGCCAATGTAAAAAATTAAACAATTTGGTTGTAGCAACAATATAAATATGATTAGTGCGACAAAAGTATTGTTTGTTTTGGTTTTATGTTAACAATAATATTACTTGTTATATGGAAATTAAATTTGTTTTCATACAAACTGCTTTGGCTTTGTTTAACTGAAATATTTTTAATAAAAATGCTTACTTTTTTCTAAACTGATTTTTTCTACTGTTAAATAAATCATTCCTATTACACTGTGGAACATTTTTGGGGTTATTGTCTGGAGGGTGAGAAATTCCAAGTCAGGGTGATGGTACTAGGTCAGTATATTAAAACCCTCAAGGGTTTTGCGTTCGTATGTGCCAGTTTTCCTTATCTTGATGTTTTTTCGCTTAGTTGTAAAATGTTGGCAAAAACGTAGTTTGACATAACTCGAGAACGACTTGTTCGATTTTCCTGAAATTGAGACAAATTAATAATTACATTTTCTTTAATCCATTAATATACTGTTTCTCTACCAAATCAACATTTTTGCAATTAGAAATAAATTTATGAAGAAAATTTTGCCAAAAAAAATGTTTTTTTTTCATATAAATCCCAAACGGAAAAACGTGTAGAGTCTTATAACTTTCACGTAAAGTCACATAACCTATAAACAAAATGCGACATAGATCATAGAATAATCATAGAATAAACAGAATAGTCGGTTTTAGGCAACGGAAAACCCTCACCTTTGCATCCATTAAAAGTGGCAGTCTGGTGTGCAGTTTGGCCAGGAGGAATCATTGAAGAAAAATGGCGTAACGGTAACTGTCAATGGGGAGCGATATCGTGATATGAAAACTTTTTAATGCCGGAACTGCATGCTTTGGGCTTGATGAACATGTGATATCAACAAGACGGTGCCACATCGCATAGGATTACAATGAAATTACTGCGAGGCCTCTTTTTGCAACAAGTTATTTCAAGAATTGGTGATGTTGATTGACCTCCTCGGTCGCCTGATTGGACTGCTCTGGACTTCTTTTTTTGGGGATATCTAAAAAGCAAGGCTTATGCAAACAAACCAAAAACGCTTGAGTAACTCAAACAAAATATTCGTAATGAAATTAATGAAATACCGCGTGAAATGTGTGTGAATATAATGAAAAATATGCTCAATTGGGCTCCCATTTGTGAGGCTATCAGAGGCTGACATATATCTGATATTGTATTACATACATAATTGCCGACATTAAATTAAAAAAAAAATTATCAATATAAGATCCATTCTCTTCCATTTGATCAAAAATTATAAACAAACAAAGTAGTATACCTTCCCGACGGTCACTCTGTATTCACTAATATGCTTTTCTTCTAAATGCGCTCTGTTTAGACTATATCATATCATTTGAGCGATAACTAGCAACTATTTTTATTAGTTGCTAGTTATCGTTAAAAATGTTCTAAAATTTTTTAAGACAGAATGTATGATACGAGGCGACCGCAAAACTAACTGGCCTGGCACATTTTCTGTTTTACTAGCAACTTTTTTTTTGTTTTTTAAAAGCAATCTTTTATAAGCCATCTGTCAAAATTTCCGAAATATTTAATGATTATTTTCTTTGTTACAGGTTTTATAATTTTTGAAAAATGGACAATAAAGAGTTTCGTGCGGTAATTAAACACTTTTATATGAAAGGTTATACGCCACAATTAATCAAAGATGAATTGGATTCTGTTCATGGTGATAATGCACCATCATACTCCACCGTGAAATCCTGGGTTCAACAATTTAAAATGGGTCGTTCAAGTAGGGAAGATGAACAACGCTCTGGAAGACCGAAAACTGCTACTACTATTGAAATCAGTAAAATAAAAAATATTAAATGAACTGACTAAAGATAGACGAATGAATAAAGCTCAGAGAACTTACTGATATTGTTAAAATACACGAAAAACAAGTTTGGAGTATTTTACATGATAAACTCCACATGAAAAAGATATCCGCAAGATGGGCGCCGCGTTTGTTGACTTTGTCCCAAAAAATCGTCCGTTGGACCAATTCCGAGGAGCTTCTAGCGATTTATCAGTGTAATCCAATACAGTTCTTGCGCCGATTCATAACTGTTATTGAAACATGGATCCATCACTACATCCCAGAATGCAAAGAACAGTCAAAACAATGGATAGAAGCTGGTAAAAGTGGTCCCAAGAAGGCGAAAACTGTTAAGTCAGCAGGAAAAGTAATGGCCACAGTATTTTGGGATGCAAGGGGTATAATATTTATTGATTATCTTGAGAAAGGAAAAACTATAAACAGTGAATATTATTGTGCATTATTGGATCGGTTGAGTGAAGAAATCAAGATAAAACGACCGCATTTAGAAAAAAAAGTTCTTTTTCATTAAGATAATGCTCCTTCACACACTGCATTTTTAACTCAACAAAAACTGGCCGAATTACGATTTGAAATTGCTCCACATCCACCATATAGTCCAGATTTAGCTCATTCTTATTATTTCTTGTTTCCAAATTTAAAAAAAAATTCTCGGTGGCAAACAATTTTCGTCCAATAGCGAGGTTATTGCTGAAACTGAGGCATATTTTGAAGGTCTTGAAAAATCTTATTTTTCGGATGGAATTAAAAAACTTGAAAAACGTTTGATGAAGTGTATTAAGTTGGAAGGAGATTATGTTGAAAAATAAATAATAATAATTCCAAAAAAAACGGTTCTTTTTATGTTAGGCCAGTTACTTTTGCGGTCGCCCTCGTATTTCATAAATAATACTGCGTACTTTAATATGCCAAATCATATAAAATGTTTGTGCGAACCTATTGTGCTGAAATACAAATTTAAATATATTTATAGAATAATCCAAACACATAATTGTTTGCATGCAAACATATTTTAACATATTTTTTCCTCCGTGTTTTTACTAGTACAAGTTTTAGATGTATTCTAGTTCTTGTTTATATATTAAAAACACTGTCAGAAAGAGCCAGATATGGTGTGGCAACAGTTGCTTAAGACACAGCCTGGTTAAAAAATAAACTTTCGTTATTGTTCTCTGCAAATAACGCTTCAAGCCAAAATTTACTACGGGGTGGGTCAAAAGTTACCATGGGGTTTAAACATTTAATAACATTTCGTTTATATAAATATATATTTTTTTTCAAATTATATAAATAACACTTGGATTAAAATCAGCGATCAATTGTTTTAACGCATGAGTGATGAAGCTCATTTCCATTTGCATTGCTTTTTGTATAAGCAGAACTGTAGTTTCTGGGGTTCTGCAAATTCAAGAGTCATTTATCAACGCCAATTGCACCCCATTGGGTGTACAGTAGGGGTGTGATAGTGTTGTATGGAGATTAATAGTAGTAAGATTTGGGTATGACTCACCCCCTTATTTTGTGGGGTTTGGAAGAAAAAAAAGCGTTGGCCAAAAAATGGGGAACGTGGGATAGGGGCAAATGACAGCTCATCGAGGTTAAAGGTCGTGGGGTGATAAAAAATATTTACAAAAAGCCCCGCAACTACCTAGGAGTCGCACCTAGAGGGGTAAAATGTATCCCCGATAGAGTAATAGAGATAGAGTGTGGATTTGTTCTGAGAAACTGTTGGAATTGCAGAAATATTAGGAGTTGGTCTTACATTTAACTCCTCTAGGGGCATTTTTGGGCTGTTTGAAGCGGTTTGGAAAAAATATTGGGAGGAAAAATTAATGGGGGTCGATCATACATTTTACCCCTCTAGGTGCGACTCCTAGGTAGTTGCGGGCCTTTTTGTGTATATTTTCCCACGACCTTCGACCTCGATGAGTTGTCACTTGCCCCGATCCCACCTCCCCCATTTTTTGGCCCATGCATTTTTTTCCAAACCCCACAAAATAAGTGGGTGAGCCGTATCAAAATCGAAAACTCGTGCACTATCCCACCCCTAATGTACAGTATGGTATGGGATCACATCTGCAATTATCATTGGGCCTTACATCTTCGGGAATGCAGATGGAAGTGCTGTAACAGTAAATGGAGAGCGGTATCGGCTTATGACAGAATTTTTTTTATTTACGTCCAGGTGAAAACAGACCTGAGATGTAGTTTCAGCAGGACGGAGCCACTGCCCAGACTGCTCGAGACATAATGACACTTTTAAGTAAAATTTTTGGTGAGCGAATAATTTCCAGAAATTCGGAAATCATTCACCAAGTGCGATCGCCAGATTTGTCAGCACTCGACGGTTTTCTTTGGGACTATTTTAAGGAGCGAGTATATGTGAACAAGCCCGAGACAATTCTTCAACTCAAGGCCAACATTGTTGCAGAAATTCGAACGCTACAGCCACAAATTTTAAAACTTGTTATGGAAAATGCTCTAAAACGAGCCCATTATTGTGATGCTGAAAACGGGGGTCATTTAAGTGACATTATTCTTCATACTTAGTGTAGGCAAACTTTCATTTTGTATATTATATAATCTACGAAAAAAAAAATAGTTATTAAAGTTAAGTTATTAAAGTTTTTAGCCCAATGGTAACCGAATAAAAATCATAATGCAATCGCGATTTCTACTAATAAAGCGCCAATAACCTAATGCTGATATTAATTTAAAATTTCGGCTAAGTATAAGTATATTGAGATGCCATTACCTGGTAATGAATGTTTTCTTTTTGATAACTAGGAAATCTATTTGTCAAAGCAAAATCCTCAGCATGGCTATCAGAGTATATCAAAATACCTAGTTGTTTCCCTTATTAACCATTAAAGTGTAACGGGAAATTCCTTTTACATCAGCTATGCTCGCTTTATATCTTATCAAGGGTGTTTTTTAAGACGTGTGGTATTAAATCTGGCCACACTTTTTTCGGAGTTGGTCTTTTTGACAGCTGTCACTTGATTTATTCTCAGTTTGGTTCGCTATTCCATAATGAATAGACGAGATGGCCACCATTCCTGATTTTTATAAGAAAATTTTGGTTGTTGATGTGGACGACCTTTGGTTTCAACAAGACACATGCCATATAGCCAACGAAACTATCGGTTTATTGCTGACAACTTTTGGTGAAAGCATAATCTCACATCATGGGCCAGTGGCGTGGCCGCCAAGATCGTGTGATTTAACACCGCTGGACTAGTTTTTGTGGGCTTATTTGATGTCGCTTGTCTACGCAGGTTAGCCCGACACGATTGACACCTTGGAAAAGAATATTCGGCGCGTTATTGCTGACATACGGCCCCAAATGCTGCTAAAATTGGTCGAAAATTTGGCCTTTCGGCTGGAATTTATTTGAGCCAAACGCGTTGGCTACTTGCCCGAAATCTTTCTTAAAACGTAATCGCAAATCCTTATGTTTAAAATAAAGCTAAATTCTTGTCCATAGCATTAGATTATATGTATTTTATTTATTGTGGAAAACCACACGTCTGAAAAAAAACGGCAGCTACTGCTTAAATTCGGTTCTGAACAGCTTACACAATTTAGAGATACTTATTACATAGATTAGGAATGACATCTTGCTAGCAATGATACCGCAGATGATTCTAATAAATAGTACGACTATTCGTGCACTTTATGCAGTAAATTCTTTCACATACGAGTATTTTAGGGCCACACTAGTAGGCACACAAAAATGGCATAGAGAAAGGGACCTAAGGGTAAAAAAATTAATTTTCATTTTTTTTCTTTTTTTGATCCCATGTCCCAAAAGTGTTCCCTCCCAGAGATATGCTCGTTTTATGAAAGTGGAGTCGACGATTCTAAGCGCAAATAGAAAGGGACCTAATCTTTAAAATGACTCTCCTGAACAAAACTGGTTTTTACTCTTAGGTCACTTTCTATTTTACGCGTCACATATACTTATATTGTGTTGTTGAATATTTTGTGTGATTACGTTTATATGATTGACTTTAAGCTGTTGCGTGTGAACGTAGTCCCAAACACATGAAGTCACACAACTGTATTTTGATATTTTTTGTCATATTGTTAAGGGCACGTGATTTGTTTCCGAATTATTATTAATGAAAATTGTTGGAAGTGATAGTTTGCTACTAAGTTTTTCCTTGTTTTCTTAGTGAAACGGGAAACATGCTCAAATTTTCCGGGATGCGCTTCTATTTAGAAAAAATAAGTGTAAATTGCGTTAAACCACATTTTGCTAGAAAACGTAAAAATATTGTGTGCCGTCGTGGAGAGAAGTTAGTGTGCACAATTTTAAAACATGCGAACACAGGTTTAACTCCGGGTAAGAGCATCTTAAACTTTTTTGCTAGTGGTATCGAAAAATGCGAAATACTAGCACAAACATTTAGCACGAACCATCAAATTACGTCTAACTTGAGCGAAAATGAAACAATTAACCAAGTTAATGAAACACTCCAGATACCATTGATGTCTGATCCAAGTTCAGCTGATAGCTTTATCGATGTCGCCACGATAACATGATATATCAAAGAACTAAAACCACGTAAAGCTCCTGGTAATAATAACATCGACAATAGATGCTTGAAAGCTTTACCAACAAAGGGAGTGAAATATATTACAACTATTATAAATGCCTGTCTACGACTTTCTTATTTTCCTCGAGCATGGAAGGAATCTAAGGTCATCGCAATCAAAAAGCCAAATAAGCCTCCAGAGGACCCTTCATCCTACAGACCAATAAGCCTCTTATCATCGTTAAGTAAAATTTTAGAGAAGACTATAAAAGAAAAGCTGAATAAGTTCATAGATGCCAATTGTATTCTACCCCCACAGCAATTTGGGTTTTGACGACAACACAATACTAATCACCCATTAACGCGCATCAGAACATTGGTCCATAGTAATTTCAATAGCGGTCAATCTACTGGAATGATCCTATTAGACATTAAAGCTGCATTTGATTCCGTTTGGTACAACGCACTAATTTTTAAAATGATAAAACATAAATTTCCAGCATATATTGTGAAGATAATTAATTCCTTCCTAACTGGCCGTGGGTATCATCGTGTGTTACATGCTTGTGGTAAAGTATCATCGAACACAGAAATTACGGCAGGTTGTCCACAAGGATCGTGCCTCTTTCCACTTCTCTACAACATTTTCACGTCCGACCTGCCTCCCCTCGATGATTGCTCTGTGTCAATACTTGCAGACGACACTGCCATACTAACATCTGCAATATTGTCTAACGATGTAATAACAAAACTGCAAGCAGCTACAAATATATTACATGCATATTTCAAGAAATGGCAAATCCTTGTTAATGCTCAAAAAACACAGGCTATTTACTTCACTAGAAGACGAAAATTCATATACGTCCCTCAAAGCTGCATACGATTTAATAATTGCGAAATAAAATGGGAGGAAAATGTGAAATACCTTGGAGTGACTTTAGACCCAAAGATTAAATTTAAACCCCATATAGAAAGCATCTTGAACAAATTTAACCACCTAATTCGTCTTATGTAGCCGTTAATTAACAGGAAATCTCAACTGCACATACCAAATAAGATGTTTATCTTCAAAGCGATATATCAATCGGTCCTATTCTACGGGGTACCTGCTTGGAGTACGGCAGCCGGTACTCATATTACAAAGCTGCAAATAGCCCAAAACAAAATTCTGAAGCTGATTTATAGCCTTCCATGGCATTATTCAACACGACGACTCCACGATTCCGCTGAAGTGGAACTAGTATTGAACAGGTTGGAACGACTTACAACTAGCTTTATGATTAAATGTCAACATTCGGATTACAACCATATTAGAGAGTTTCTCTCGATGTAATATAGATTAAGATTATGATTAGTTGATTGTTAGGTTTTACTACTTAGATTAAGATTTAAAATCTCTCAGTAAGGTTTTTGTAAATTTTTCCTTCTCTAGCTAAACTTATATGTATCCTTATACTATAGTTAACACAAATCATAAATAATGCTAAAGAAGAAAAGGTTAATTGGTACCTCAACTCTTTAATACGTATGTTCATAACTAGACCAATCTACATGCTATTAAATAAACTGAATTGAATTAAAAAAATTTTTTTGCGGCGAGTTTCCCTCTTGTTAACGCTAGTGACTTAACGAGTAATTAATCTCTAATCCTTGTTAAAATTTTTTATAAAATACATTAGCCGTTCAGAATCGGTATCAAACAGTAGGTCCAGAAAATAGTTTTCTTGACCCCCTTGGACAGACTTTAAATTTTCTCAGATTTTTAAACTAAAGTCATATTATAATATATGAGAAAAATTAATTGTTTTTGGTAAAATCGGTTGTAGGAGATAGGAGAACTTCTAAATATAAACCAATTTTCTTCTACTTCAATAGAGTCCGTCCTTGGTCCAAAAACATAATTTTTCATGAAGTTTGGACAATAACTGCGACTAGTAGTTTGATCACATGCTTTACATGGTCTGCGAACAGACAGACATTCAATGGAATCAGCTAATTCTAAGTCGATCTGTTCACTTGAAGGTGGATCTAGCTCAAATATTTTAGGTATTCGAAACATTTGCCACTCTGTTCCTCTGGGTGGTGCTGGGTATAAAAACATGTCATCTGTTCGTACCATCTAACGCGAATGAATTACAATCAGGGTTTAAAATCACCTGCCAGCTAACCATTGGCTTTATTTGGCTAAGCTAATGCTAACAATATTTTCCACAAACGAAAGCTAAAGCTAATGTTCGACTAATAATTACTCTCGTTAGCATTAGCTAAAAAATCACACACGTCTACCAATCACGATTGTCAAATTGGCTGTAAATATTTTGCTAATTTTGGCTAACCATTTTTCGTTAGCTGTTTTCAGTGTAAGCTGTTTTCAGTGTAAGCTGCTATCAACAAAACATGGGGGAATATAAAATATTGGTAACGTAGTGGCGATTTACAAACCTTTTTTAAATAAATACGTATTTCCATGCAGGGACCAACGAGGAACTTCTACCAAATCAAAGAGCTGCATTAGACACCAGACTGGCAAAAATTAGCTAACAGATACGCCCAAGAAGCTCTGGCTTCTTCTTCTATTGCTAATGCAATCCAATGTTAGCATTGGCTTCTTTTGCCAATTGAATTTTGCGGCTCTTTTAGCTTTAGCATTTCTTGGCTTGTGCGTTTTGATTTTTTGAAGCTAAAGCTAATGTACAAATTGTGTGGTTTTGAGTAAAATCGCGTTAGCATTCTAAACCCTGGTTCCAATGGCTAGTGCAAGATCTACCCCATACACTCTTCTTAAGAACTGTTGATGTTAAACGTTTCGTAAGGGCTTTAAGAATTGAAAACGGGTTACAAAAGCTAAAGAAGGCGAAATAGACTAAAATTTAAAAAACAATATTTTATCAAATCGATAGCATTAAAAATGGAAATGCGTTAAAAAGCCACAACAGGCGAAATATTAAAAATTAAGGAAAACAATAGAAAATCCAAATAACAGCATATAAACGAAAATTGGATATTAATGGAGATAAAGATGCGTAAAATAAAGGTCGAAGCGGGCGAAATATGAAAATATGAGAACAATCCATATTAAATAAACAGGATGGCAAGGAAAACAGCAATGGGTAAAAAACGGACTAAAAAGTGTCAAAAAAAGAGAAAAAGAATATTAAATCAACACATAAACAAAACAAAAAAATGGGGATACAAATTGATAAAAAGGGGCCTAAAATGGAATTATCCTACCAAAATCGAATTGGACCACCAACCGACCAAAACTTAAATTTTAAAATTCCTTCGACCAAGTTTATTCGGAAATTCAAAAACGGCAATTCTTTTACTTTATCACACATATAAATTCCGAAAAACTAGCTGGGTTGTAAAACACGCTAGTAGTTACAATTTCCGGTTGCTGTATTGGAAAAGCTATCGCAATGCTGACTACGCACTAGCAGATGGCGCTGCTGAAGAGCACTTACTAATTACCAAACAAAGAGTATATATATTAAAAGAGATTTCGTTAACTCTGAATCTTCAATGTTTGAATGACGAGCTAGATTTGGTTTCACTTAGGCATTGTTTTTGAGGGAAATTATATTTGGTTGGCGGGCATTATTCTATGAAAAAGTCCCATTTTGAAAAATTGTATTTGAGAGCGAAACTTGAAATCCAACAAATAGAAAAATAATTAAGAATGAAATCAAGCAAAAAAGAAAAACAATTATGAATGAATTTAAACAAAGAAGAAAAACAATTATGAATGGTTGGTGAGAAAGTGGGTGGGTGGGCGAGACGATGGCCATAAAGAACCACAAAAACAACCATTACTAAAATGTATGAAAGATTGAATTGTTAAGCACCAGGCGCACAGAAAAAATTACAATGCACTCGGTCGCCTGGTTTGCTTTTTTATTTGCTTCGTTGTTTGAATGTACAATCTTACTTACATACATATGGAAAAAAGAAAGACAATAGAAGGCGTAAACGATATGTGTGTACGAATGTGTGTTGTTGTACAGGTACCCAATAAACATTATAAACTTACTATAAATTGATTATAAACTTACATTAGTAAACGTAAGCTTGGAAATTCTTTATGGTAATCATTGTAACATGTTGATTTCCAATTATCGGATAAACGAAAAGGGTCCCTTATTCTACAATTGTATCCATGCTTGGAAAACAATTGGAAATCAATTTGAAAAAACAATATTTAATAAATCATGTGGAATGTTTGTTGTAAATGTGTATATTTGTTTGTTTCAAAATTGGATGTAAATACGATTGTAAATACGGATGTGGCGACGATTGTAATTCAAGCAGGCCAGTATACTTACGAAAGTATTGTAAATGTCTATTTTAGTACATCTTTTACAAATCTATTATAAATACATTACAATAAATTTGTGAATTTTAATTTTCGTAAACTAGTTTGGAAATAGTGTTTGGAAAACAATTGTTAATAAACTAGTTTACGTCAATGTTTATTGGGTAGTGGCTGCGCAAGGAAATTGCGCTGCCCGCACACACTAACACAAAGGTGTGTGTGCGCAGAGGAATGTGTCAGAAAGGACTGAAAATCCGTAGAAATAGAAAAAAAAGTTTGAATATTCGTAGTACATGCGAGTATGTTTATTTTGTTTTTGATTCGGCTAGTTTATTTTATGCGTGCCTGGTCTTTGCCGAACACCACGTCATCAACTACATACCCCCGTCCCTTCACCCACCAACAAGATGAAAATCGTTATTAAATGGCAGTTAAGCCCCATCCACCCCAACTACTTCTACAAAAAAAGGAAGTTTTTATGTATGCATGTATACTAACACCAAACTTTTTTAAAATTTCACTTCATTTAAAACAACAACCACATGTGTATGTATTCAATAATATGTGACCCCTCCCCCAACTCACCACCCCTCACATCTATCAATCAATACAATTTTTGTATTTTTGGTAGAAACTGAATTTTGCAAACATGGGAGAAAGTTAAAAATTTTCAATTTTGGTTCTTTTTCTTCCTCCTTCCCCACAATCCAACATACATACATACATATACTTTAAATGAAGACAACAACTGTTTTATTTCTATTGGCCTAGTAATATTTGAATTTGTGTCTATGTATGTCAACAATAGTTTCAAATATTTTTTCATCAACAACAAACAATATTTGCGAAAACTTCTACAACAACAAACCAAACCCTCAATGAAACGTATGTATGTATGTTTGTATTCAAAAACCTGCTTTCCCTCCTCTTACTACTCACACTCCCATCTATCAAACAAAAATATTTTCTCTGTCTTTAAATTTTTGGTGAAAATTTGAAATTTGCCAAAGACAATTTCTAGAAATTTGCAAATTGAATGAAAGTCACATCTTTTTTTGCTTGGCGCCTGGTAATTTGAATTTCCAACGTTATTTTCAAAATCAAATTTAAAATTTGCACAAATAATGAAAAATTTGCATTAACTGATTGATAGTGATGAAAGTGAGTAGTTAGGGGAGGGGAGAGAGGTTATTGAAAACATACATATCAATATGAATTTCTTATGAAATCTAGAAGTTCCACAAAATTTGGCTTCATTCATTTTTTTTCTTTCTGTCTTGTTGGTTAATGAAAAAAACTTTTTTGCAAAGGCGTTAGAAATTCAAATTACCAGGCGCAAAGCAAAAGAGATGATGCTTTCATTCCATTTGTAAATTTCTACAAACTGTCTTTAAAATTTAGCATTTTTTTAAATTTTAAAATTCCACAAAAAATTAAAAGTCTGAAAAATGATTTTTGTTAGATGGAGGGGAGTTTTGAGGGGTAAGGGGAGGGCAAACTGGTTTTTGAATAAAAACATACATACATACTTATACAAACATACGTTTCATTGAGAGTTTGGTTTGTTGTTGTTATTGTTTGTAGATGTAGAAGTTTCGCAAATATTGTCTGTACTCCAATTGAAGAAAATCGGTTCAGATTTAGATACTGCTCCCACACATATATGTGACAACGCATAGAGAAAGGGACCTAAGGGTAAACAAATCAATTTTCATACTTTTCTTTTTTTGATGTGGACAACATCTGAGCATCGAAAGAGACCGATCCCAAGCCCCAAAAGTGTTCCCCCCCAGAGATATGCGCGTTTTGTAAAAGTGAAGTCGACGATTCTAAGCGCAAATTAAAAGGGACCTAATCTTAAAAATGCCTCTTCTGAACAAAACTTTTCATCAACTTTTAATTTTTTTTTGTTGATATGGACAACATCTGAGCATCGAATGAGACCGATCCCATGTCCCAAAAGTGTTCCCTACGAGATATATGCGCGTTTTATGAAAGTGAAGTCGACGATTCTAAGCGCAAATAGAAAGGGACCTAATCTTTAAAATGGCTCTTCTGAACAAAACTGGTTTTTAACCTTAGGTCCCTTTTTATTTTGCGCGTCACATATGCACATTCGACTTTATGTCGTTACCTCTAGATGTAACATACAGAACGACTTATGAAAGCCGCTAACAAAACAAAATTTAATAACTTTTTTGTATTTAATGAATCTGGGTATTTTTTTTGTCAGATTGATTTGACTGAGTTTGAATGTCCGCCGCTATCTCGCACATAAAGAAACTTACACACTTTTGTGAGCATGGGACAATCAACAAAAGACCTTACGATAAAAACCCTTCAGTTCGGACAGAGGAAACAATCGCTGCTACCACACAAAACAATCCAAGAGTTTCGACAAGAAACGTTTCTGTTCAAATGGATACAAGCAGACAGTCATTGCAGTCAATTATGCACAAAGATTTGGACTTATTCCCATATAAACTTCAAATTTCCAACAAACTGAGTGCATCATACTTCCCGATTTGCTTGGAATTTTGCCAGAAGATGCTTCAAATGTTGGAAGAGGAGCGAAACATATTGAACTGTCTTTTCATGCCTGACGTGGCCCATTTCGGTTTAAACGGCAACATAAACAAACAAAATTGTCGAATATGGAGCACTTCCAACCCACAGATACTCCATGAGACGGCATTGCATCCACTTCGTGTCACAGTGTGGTGTGTAGTTTCATCACGCTGCATTGTCGGGCCCTACTTCTTCGAAGAAAAAGTCACATCGTTACTGGAGACCGTAATGGACCGAATCAGAATTTATTTCAACTCTGTGTGGTTTCAGCAAGATGGTGCAACTCATCACAAAGCCCGGACCGTTATGACAGAATTGCGACGAAAATTTCCCAATAAGCTGATATCCAGAAACTACACATTCCGTTGGCCCCCCAGTTCGCCTGACCTTACCTCACCTGACTTTTTCTTGCGGGCTTATTGCAAACAGGAAGTCTACAAAGCAAAATTAAGAAAATTTTATGAAGTAGAGCAATCCATTCGAGAAACAGTTGCGGCTATTCCTGTCTCAACTCTCCAAGCCCTAACAAACAACTTTTTAGTAAGATGATGCACATGCATTAACGAGCCGTGGGCCTTTAAATGCCATTATTTTAAAACTAATTAAGCTATAATTAATAAAATCGAATGAGCTTTAACATGAATTGAAGAAAAAATGCTTCCAGACACTGCAAAAAAGTTATTTGAGTTTCTTAATCTTGCATAAATTTCGCATACTTTTGTTTCATAGACCAAAAAAAAATGTTATTAAAATTGAAGAAAATCGGTTCAGATTTAGATATAGCTCCCACATATATGTTCATCCGAGTTCCCTGCTTTTGCTCTAGAAGCCGCATTTTACATCCACTCTTGATGAAAGTTAGCAAGAGTAAGATTTTTGAGCCAAAAAAGGACGTTATTGACATTGAAGAAAATAAGTTCAGCTTTAGATACAGCTCCCACACACATATATTAATCAAATTTACGTTTTTAGTTTAAGGAGCCATCATCTGGCATCTAATGGATGATATTTGGCACAAGTCAGTATTTTGGACACAAAATTTATGGAAATTTAAGGAAATCGGCTCAGTTTAAGGTATAGCTTCCAAACATACGTTCATCAGATTTTTTGTTTATAAATCGAGAACCCACATATAACAGCCAATTTTAATGAAATATTGCACAAGTAAGTTCCTTATGCCAAGGATGGATGCGGTTGAGATTAGATAAATTCAGTTCAGATTAAGATATCGCTTTTACATGGGTGATTATGAGATTATGGGCCAATTTTGACATCATTTTTGGATTTCGATTTTTTTTCAGAATTTAATATTTAATTCAGGTAGATGTCTTAGTTCTAAGAAAGACAAGTCATTTTTAAAAGGTACACATCAAAATTTTAATCATCACGGAATCATGCAACAATTTTAAAATATGACCTCCAGGGTAATGACTCATTGGGCAGAGAAATGACGAAGACAATAAAATATAAATATAAAAGTATATGACCCGGCCTATGAAAAGGTGGCTTATGAATCAAAAAAAATCCACTTTTTTTTGTTTCGATAGTTTTTGAGACGCTCTTTCACGTGGTTAAAACTAGACTAGTCCATATTCACAAGCGACACGCGTCCTTCTCGTTCAGCATTGCTTTAAATCTGAGCACTCACACGATTTTTTTTCGGTCAGAAACTGGTTTGTGCTTTGCATTGAAAAAAACATCGCTCTTTATATACACACACGAATTTATCTCATTTATGCTCTTTTGCCTTTTTTGGTTGCCTTTTGGGCATGACTGTTCTTAATCCAAAAGAAAAACTACTAAGAAACTGAAGAAATGCATTGTTTATCTGTAACAGCTGTTTCTCGCAATTTCTTTTTTGAGTCATAAGCCACCTCTAGCCACCCATAGGCCGGATCACATATAGTATTTTTTCTTTAAAATCAACAAATTCACTTTAATTCAGTTTTTTTCTAAAAATAATAAAAGAAAAAAATCTGTTAATCGTATTCCCTTGTGAAAAATGTTGGCAGGGGAATGATTAATTTCTACAAAACCCTCTGAAATTTTTATTTAAGTACTTACCCTTACAAAATTGACTTGAGCTGGAAGTTTATACTTGCAATAAACACAAAAAAACACTTGAAAATTATAAAAAGTATTAATTATCTTTTTAAAAAACAACACAGTGGAGCAAAAAAACAAAACACGACATACTTAATTTTTATAAGACTGTTGAAACTATTAGATGTGCACCCACTTCATGTAATGTTCAATCATATTTGAGTTGCTTGAAATCAGGATTGGTTTGGAATTTGAATTTTAGCGAATATTAGATTTTACAGGGGAATACTGTGTATTTTCAGAGACAGAAAATAAACATCCATAAAAATATAAATTGAATAAAAAATTATAATCGTTAATAGCAACAAAATTAATTGAATATTATTTTTTACTATGGACTAGTTTTATTAAATAAATAATTAATATTTTGTAAAAACCAGAGAAAATTTCTATTGAAAGTAGTGCTAGGGACAGGTAGGTAATGATATTTGAACACTTTGGTAGGAAATTTTTTGAAGAACAAATAATTTTTAAGAGAATTTTAAAGACTTTAAAGGTCCTATAAAGATTTATTGTATAGTAAGTAATAAAGTATAATATATTTTATTTTTCCCGCTTCAAACAACCAAGGACAACAAAGTGGCCAATAATCTCAGAATCAACCAGATGTATGTTCAAACGATTTTACGAAAAACAAAGTCATTTTTTCACAAATTCGAATATAACATAAGTTGTAAATCAGAGTAAATTTGGAGCACCTACAAAGGGGTCTAAAAAAGAATTTACAGTTATAGCCACGCCCTTTATCAGCTCTTTTACTAGTTTATTCTTCAAATAAATTTATTGGTACTCGTACGATCAAACCAATACTTAAAAGCACAATTACATAGCTAACTTGATGCGCTTCTGGCACCTACCACACAAATGAAAAATGTTTCAGTGCAGATTCAACCACATAACTTTTCCCCTAATGCGTGAAGTTCGATTAAATTGTAAACTCCATTATATTTTAATAACGGCTTATACACGTGTATGAAAATATTGCATGCCACGCCAGATTCTAGTACCTACACTGCAAATTCACCATACCGCCCACTTTTAATATTCGCATATAATTCCTAAAGCATTTCAAGAGTAAAATTGACGAAATATGTATTAATGATGATGAGGTTTTAGTTTCTTTTGACGTTGTTTCTTTATTTCCAAGCATCCCAGTAAATTTCGCAATTAAGACAATTGAAAAGAAATGGGACACTATAAGGGAATTTACAAATATTACAAAGGACCTTTTTTAGAATTGGTGACATTTTACATAAAGGAGACTAGGAATTTTATATATGATCAAAAGATATACGAGCAGCGAAAAGGGATGCCAATGGGTTCTCCAGCATCCCCAGTAATAGCTGACATAGTTATGGAAGAGCTTCTAGACACCTCACTAGACAAGATGACATACAAACCAAAATTATTAACGAAATATGTGGACGATCTCTTTGGAATTTTAAAGAAAAAAGAAATTAAGAACACTCTGGATGTACTCAACTCATTTAACAGTTTACAATGGAGATGGAACAGGACGGAAAATTACCATATTCAGATTCAATAGTTTGTCGACAAGGTCAGTTACTAAAATTAGATTGGTACCAAAAACCTACAGCTTCTGGCAGACTTATTAACTTTAGTTCAAAGCATCCTAGACGAGTAATTATTAATACAGCGACTAACTTCATCAATAGAATTTTAGATATTAGCGACATAGAGTTTCACAAACATAATTTAGTAAAAATTAGAACCATTTTATGGCAAAATGACTTTCCACACAAAACCATCACAGACCTACTAAACAAATGGAAATCAAAATCCAATTCCTCAGCTGTCATCGCAGAACCTGTAACAAAAATATATAAACCAACAACATATATACCGGGTTTTTCACAAAGGCTTAGCCATTCCAACATTTATAACAAAGGCAAATATCAACTTGCACTAAAGACACACAGTACAGTAAACAGTTTATTTAGCAGGACAAAATCTCGAATAAATAACGAAGATAAATCAGACGTTGTATATCAAATAAAGTGCAATGGTGACAAGTCCGACATATGCCAAAAGGTATATGTCGGCACTACTAAAACTAAACTGAAGACATGAATTTCGTCCCACAAATCTGACCTAAAAGCCGTAAATAGGCCCATAGAACAAAAGACCGCACTTGCGGACCACTGTACATTGACTGGACACAAGCCTGACTTTACCGATGTAAAAATTGTAGCGCAAGAGAGAAATTATAGAAGAAGATACACTCTCGAAATGCTTAACATTACTGACGTACCTAATGAGAGGAGAATTAATTACAAAACGGACACAGATGGGATGGCACACATATGTACATATATAGAAATGTGGTGCATAAGCACAGACGCAAGCTGAAGAGTAACACACAAATCAGTTGACATCGATAATCAGACGGACGACATTGTTTTGTTAATGTAATTATTTTTCAAATATTGTGTAAATGTTTTGTTTATTAAATGTAATCATGTTTTGTATTTTGTTAGTGACAACCCCTGAAGATGATTGACGAAGTCAATCGAAATATTGGGATAAATAAAAATTAAACAACACATAGAACAACGAGTTTAAATAAATGACCTCAAGCCGAAAAAAAATTTCTAATAATATTTATACCACTTTGCTGAAAATTAATCAATAAGCAAATAGAATTTAAACGAGACTTGCTGGATTTAATTTGAAAAATATAAAGCCTTAATCACACCCCTTTCTTGCACCTTCCACACACAACGTACTATCCGAGCTTAGATTTAAATCCACGTAAATTTTTTCCTAATGCATAATTTTTTCTTGAATTTTATTCCATGGAATTATTTCATAATTGTAGGCGCATAAGATAAAAGTGGGTGCCACGCCCTACTCTATTACTTTTGTCTCAATCGATTCTTTACGATATTGCTCTTCAGCTCTTCAGGCAAAGAAGGGCGGAAGGAAGGAAAATATAAATTCCATATACTTAGTAATGACATAAATACTGTTACAACATGGAACAACCCATTTCAATAGTAGAACTGCACATACCTAGATAATATTATATGGGCTTTGAAAGCTAACCTCAATAGCGGGATTTTAAATTTGTTTGGGATTTTAAAATTGTTTGGGATTTTAAAATTGTTTCAACTTTCATCATGGAGTGGTCAGATACTCTCAATCGATCCTTTACGATATTGTGATAAAAGTGGTGCTCTTCAGACAATGAACGGCGGAAGGATGAACAATTTAAATTCCATATACTTATATAGGTGAGGGTGTAATAAAGCAGGCGACTACCAGTAACAAGGCATATAAAGGGGAATACAAGGACAACTCGGTGACTTGGAATACACCTACTAACCCATAAATACTCGAACATGGCAGCAAACATCAAACAGCTTGAGGAAGCAGTGCCGGGAGATGGTCTTAAATTTAGCATAGGAAAAACTAATTTCGGCTAAATGCAAGCAGTAATCAATCAACAGATGAATACTTTAAATAGATATTTTTAACTCCGACGATAAATCAACGTTGTTATATGGTTGTGAAACATGGAATACAAGCTCCCGCGATCCGAATACACTTCAAGTCTACAGATGCCTGAGAAGAATAATTAAAATATTCTGGCCAGCCACAATCTTCAACAACGATCTGTGGGTAGCGACAGTGCAATCTCCCATTGGATCAGAACTCCTCAGACGCTAGTGGAAATGGCTTGGACATACACTACGATAACCGAAAGGAGACCTGACACGAACCGCACTTGACTGGAATCCGCAAGGAAGCCGAAGAAGACGGAGACCCGCTTATACTTGGAGAAGAAAACTTGACAGCGAAATTGCGAAATTAAATTAAACCTGGAATAATATAGAAGTGAAATTTTAATAGGAATTAATGGACTTTATTGATTTTGTCCCTAAGCTCAACTCTGGAACGACGACAATAAATATATAAATATATATATGGGTATATGTAAGTCGAACCAGACGACTGAAAGCTTTTTTCTTGTTTAAAAATAAACTGCTCGGCTCTATTGTAATGCCGCAATTCTTGTGCCGCACCTTTCATTCAAATGATCCTTTACGAGATTGCGATAAAATCGGTACTCTTTAGGCAATGGACGGAAGGAAAATTTCAATTCCATATGTGGATGTAAGGCGGATCAACCTACTGAAACTTTTTGATGTGTTAACATCTATACAAGCGGGTAGGGACTAAACTAACAAAGTGAAAACTTTCAAACAAAAAAGCACACCGATTTGTCCGACTGTGATCACACAGATTGTTTGGCGTAAAACTCCTCCAAAACGGCTGGATCAATTTGTATTAAATTTTGTGTGCATATCGGGTAGGTATCAGAATCGGCCAACATCTATTTTTCATACCTGTAATTGATAATGGTGACCCACCCCTATATAGAACACAGATTTAGCGGCAGCGAATAGTTGTCTTGTGTGGGAGCGGAGCACTCTCAGAGCAAAGAGAATAATGACGTGGTTATACGTATATAAAAAAGAGATAGCAAGAGAGCAACGAAACTTGTGTGAACGTGTGTAGCGTATGTACGAACATAACAATGTATGTAAAGGGTGATCCATCTAGAGGTATTTTTTCAGAACAAAAAAAATATAAAAATTCAAATCAAGTGTGGAATCTTTATTGGACATTTTGTGGCAATTATTTTTTGAAAATAATTTCCTTCACATGTTGGCAACTGTATTATGTAAATAAACGTTCGGTGAGAAACGGGAAGATTCGCTGTTTTCGACCAAAATTTTGCCCATTCCTGGCTCAACGGCAAAGTCAACAAACAAAATAGCCGCATTTGGGCTGAAGAGCAACAAGAAGAGTTTCAAGAGGCGTCATTATACCCAGAGAAAACCACGATTTGGTGCGGTTTATAAGCTGGTGGAATCATCGATGCACATTTTTTCAAAAATGATGATGGCCGGAACGTAACCGTGAATGGTACTCGCTATCGCGTCATGATATCGATCTTTATGCTACCTGAAATTGAAGTCCGTAATCTTGACGACACTTGGTTTCAAAAGGTCGGTGCCACTTGTCATAAAGCTGCTCAAACAATGGATCTATTGAGAGGTCATTTCGAAAAGCAGCTAATTTTGCGTTTTGGACAGGTGAGTTGGCCGCCTAGACTTTTTTCTTTGGGGTTACGTAAAGTCCAAAGTCTATGCTGACAAACCAGCTACGATTCAGTGTTTGGATGCCAACATTACGCATGTCATTAAAGCTATACCGGTCGAAATGTTTGAACGATTTATCCAAAATTGGACCCTCAGAATGGAAGCCCTGAGGCGTAGTTGCGGCCAACATTTGAAGAAAATTATATTAAAAAAAATTCCATAAAATGTAATTCAAATTACCAATAAAGATTCCACACTTGATTTGAATTTTTATATATTTTTTTTTATTCTGAAAAAATCCCTCTAGATGGATCGGCCTATATAACAAGCCTTATACAATAGTTGTCACAACTCTTTTCTTAGCTTAAGCGTAGATAGTAAGTTTGTTAGAGACAATTTCTAATGCGTTTTGGTTTGTTGGGAAACAGGCCTGGAGTTCGGACAACCATTTTTTGTAATGTCGCATTTCTTGCTCCGCGTCGTTAGCAGTTATCTTGCGATGGTCATCCGTAAATCTTCTTATAAACAGTATATAAACTTTAAGGGTTTTGCATAAATTCTTTATTGGATGTTGTGGATATCACTCAAGTGCACAAGTGAATGGAAAAATAATAAAAAAAAAATAAACCATCATCCTATGGCGAAAGATTAAAAAAGCCAAAAAATTATTACGCTTCTAAATCCTAACTATTTCTTATTAATCACCTACAATGATATCCATTTAATACCGCTATTTGTTTTCATTTGCTACTTACATTGACTTTTAGCTCCCTTCCGAAACTACCAGTTTCAGAATTACCGTCAAGTGAAAACTTCATGTCAATCTGATGTCATCCATGCAAATGCTGATGATAAACTGTGGAAAACCACAGCAAACGGGTGTAAATCCCTCAACAGTATCAGTCCCAACGGCATGATAAATTAATGTCGCTCTGAGTCGAGGTTTCAAAACAGTCTAAAAATCATAAAAATTATTAAACTAAATCAAATGAAAAACAGCAACCAATCATGGCTGAGTTTTCCTAAAATGGAACATATTGGATAGAACTGGTTAACGACAAGAGAGTGAGACTCCACTGAAATGCATGGTGTGGCAGTGTATTGTTGTTGTTATTGTTGTCAATGATTGAACAATTATTCAATTGTTGTGACACATGATATGATTGACACCACCGAACACACAGAGGCACGGGTTCAATTGTTAACGTATAGACCCGCACCCACATTCTGCTGCAGGGCGAGATGTCAGGTCGAAAGTTTTGTTTGGTTTAGCAGCATCAACTGCAGATATTCTCTTGTACGGGTCGGTTAAAGCCCCAAAAGGGTAATCAAAACATTTTCTACACAACAACAAGTCATACACACACATACACATATGATCCTGAAGTCATGTACTCGTATTCAACCATACTTAAGCCAGGGGCGAAATTCGCAAAACCTTTTCAATACAAGGCCCGATGCAAAGGACATGTCTGCTCTTAAGATTAATATTTATATTTTGAATCATAGGATGGTGCGATATTGCAACTAACTTATACAATAATACATTTTTAACGAGAAGCGATAATGGTCCAGAAGCGATAAATGGTCCACCCTAAGCAGTAAAAAAGCAGTATCCTATACCTATTTCTTAAACACTTCAATTTTTTTTGGAAAGCATAGGACCTTCTTGTAGATTTTACAAAAGATGGTCTTACCTTCCAACCTCATACGAGGGCGGTTCGGAAAGTTCTTAGCCTATCAATGAGAGAATAGTTAGTTTTTCAAAAATATTTTTATTTTTCAATATAATCTCGTGAAACTTCAATATACTTAGTCCAACGCTTATCTAGCAATTCTATCCCTTGATTAAAAAGGTCTTCAAAATAGTGGTTTACAACTGTAATTGCATCATTTGAGGTAAAACGCTTGCCAACAAGGAATTTTTTTAGATTTGGGAACAGGTAAAAGTCACTGGGAGCTAAATCAGGAGAATAAGGTGGGTGGTCAAGCAAATCGTACTTTAATTCGTTGATTTTAGCCATTGTTAAAACACTCTTGTACGCTGGTGCGTTGTCTTGATGAAAAATTATTTTTTTTGTGTTGTAAGCCAGGACGTTTTTCTCGAATTTGTACATTTAATTGATCTAAAAGGTTGCAATAGTACTCTGAATTTATTGTTTTACCCTTTTGCAGATAGTCAATCAATAAAATACCCTTGAAGTCCCAAAAAACCGTTGCCATAACCTTACCAGCCGATTGAATTGTTGTTGCCTTCTTTGGGGCACTTCCTCCAGCTTCAGTCCATTGTTTGGATTGTTCTTTTGTCTCTGGAGTATAGAGGTGGATCCATGTCTCATCAACAGTTATGAAACGACGCTTAAAATCCATTTTATTTCGCTGAAAACGATCCAAACAAGCTTGAGAAATGTTCATTCTTATGCGTTTTTGGTCGACTGTTAACAAGTCCGGCACCCATCTTGCAGAAAGCTTTTTCATCTGTAGTTCTTCATGCAAAAATTAAATGGACTCGATCATTTGAGATGTCCATGATATTAGCTTTTTCACGCACTTTTATTCGTCAATCATTTAATACCATATCATGCTCTTTGGCTACAATTTCTGTTGTTGTTGCTGTTTTTGGACGTCCACTACGTGGTTCATCTTCAATGCTTGTACGACCACGTTTAAATTCAGCAACCCAATTTTTTACTGTTGCATATGAAGGAGCACTTTCACCTAACACATTCACCATATCATTATGAATTTCTTGTCCCGATAAACCTTTTTTATGTAAATATTTAATGACACCACACATTTCTAATTTTTCCATTGTAAAAAAATCGCGGATGAGTCTTTTGTGAACACCTGTTTCTATATGAAGGAGTTGCCAGATCGAAACAAAATTAAACATGTGTTCATAGCAGAGATGGAAGTTTCCAAAACACTTAACTTTTTTCTTTTTATACCGCGCTTTTTGTGCTAGGCTAAGAAGTTTCCGAACCGCCCTCGTACACTGTGAAAATGAAATGTAACGCCTGATCCAAGGCCCTTCTCCTCATTATTTCCTCCGCTGGATACAGACTAGCACTTGACATTTGTATGCTTTTATTGCTCGCTCATATAAACGAGCAATATTGCATTGTATGGAGTGTTCGTAACCATTTGGCATTGAAAATATATTTGTTTTTATATCTCGCTATATCTGTATTTGAGAGTGTGTGTGTATGTGGTTTATTAGATGTGTTTTTTGGCTGTGAGTTTATGCATTGTAAAACAATAATGTTTTGTTTAGTAGTTTTTTCTGTAAATTATTATGATAAACTTGGAAAGAGTTCACAAACATGAACTTCATTTAAGTTCAGAGGTCGGTTTGGAAAGTCTTCATCCGGATGGATGGTGGATTTGAATTTATTGAACATGAAAATAAATTCAGTTGCTACATACACAAAAAAATATCGACCATGAAACTGTCCAACTTGGTGTGGTCACAGCGGTGTTATAAAACTGCAGGCATAGTAAGAAGGAAGTAGAAAAGACTCAGCTGGTACTCACACCTACACTGTATTCCTTATGTGGTTTAATTTCGAATTTTTCGTCAAAATTTTTCAAACCCTGTTCACTTTCAGAACATAAAGATTTGAGTCATAAAAATACATTTTAATCTTATAACAATGAGTTTGATTTAAGATAGTAAAAAGTTTAAGATTTACACAAACCCTAAAATGCAGCCACTGAAGAGTGTGGTATATATTGAATTTCGCAGAACCTATCCTAAGACGATCGATCTGTGTCTGTTGAAATCACGATACTAATCAAACGAGTTAACCTTATCCTGAATTCGTGCATGACGAGATGCTCTTTGGGATACAAAATGGGCAAAATCGTCATAGGGCAAAAAAATGTCCTCTTCAGTGACAAAAGGTACCACAAAAAGTATTCTGTTTGAGTATTTGCTTTAAAAATCATATTTTTTTTTGTGTTCAAGGAATGGTTACTATTGGTACTGTTAGTCAGAACGCACTTATTACCTTATAAAGGGCAGATGAAATGACAAAAACGGGCGATCAATAGCCAATGTAGTATTTTTTAAATTATGGCTAGATAAGGGTCAGTTGCATGGACCGAAGGTGCCCCAAGAGCGTGTGACTTTTTTTTAAGCTTTCGGTTTGTCTTGTCTGTCGCTTTTACTTGTTTGAATTCGAATCGAATATTTTAAATTAAATTTTATATATTTTAATTGATGTTACCTTAACTTCAAATGAAATATTTATGTATTTCTAGTGGAATATTATGAATTTCAAATAGAATATTCTGAATTTCACATGTAATCGTCTGAAGTTTTTATAAAATTTTGTTGAATTTCAAATGGAATTTTGTAAATTTCAATATGTTTTTTAAATTTTAATTGTTATGTTTTGTACGATTGTTTTTTTTATAAATTTAAACAGAATTTCTGTATATCAACAAGAAATTCAAACGTGATTCTACACCGGAATGTTTCAACCACTAGAAAGAGTTACGATGAGCAGATCCAGATTCCCTGCTAGTTAGCTTTACTCTCCCTTGATTAAGGAGGAATATTCCAACACATCCTTAGTCCCTCTTTGTCACACAGTACCAGATTGAGTTTGAACTAAACGCTAAATATGTCGGATTACCCGGTTCTTTGGTGTCGGGTTTTCCGGTTTTCAGTTTTTTGGTTGTTGAAAGTAAAAGCAAAGAAAGTTTATAATTTTTGAGTACGAAATACGTTATTAGCAAAAATATTTAAGATAGACCCTTTACCATACTCATCGATTAGAATCATCCGTCCCTAGAAGTAGCAGATCGTTATTTTTTGACAACGGACAAAGACTATTGATTTTTAATTTGACTTGTAAAATGTTTTCTGTTAAGAAGAAAATATAAGATCCGACAATTGGCTGCCGCCAGTGATATTACACATATGTGCCCATTTAATCGAATTTTTCATGACTTTTCGCAATATTTTCGGCGATAACTATTCGGATTCCTGTCGAATGTTTCCCTTTAGGTTTACGGTTGTCTGTGCCTAGTTGGCAAAAAACCGCCTCCAAAGATAGAAGTTTCGGATGGTTATTCGGGCGATCTTGCTGGAAACTCCAAATCGCCAAAACGGAAGATTATCCGACCAGGAAACGCTTTCATCACAATGTAAAGGGTGTTTTTTTAGACATGTGGTTCTCAATCTGCTCACACTTTTTTCGGAGTTGGTTGTTGTTGTTGTAACAATAATATATTTTATTTTGAAGTCTTGTTCTTCAATGTGGGATCGATATTCAGGTGGAGGAAACGCGCCATTTGAACTGGACGCGTCCACAGAGACCTGCGGCTGAGCTGAGTGAAATTGGCCGGACAATTGAAGAGGTGCATCAGTCATGTGGTCCCTGGTGGCAGGCGGGACATGTGTCCAGAACGTTAGCATCAATTCGTGCCCAGTAAGAATTGGGGCGGCTGCATCATTCAGATCTCAGCTGCGTCAGAGCCACGCGCGTCTGTCGAGGTAGTACCTTCTATTCAGGTGAAATCTCCCGGGGATGCTCCCCTAGCACTACATTCGCACGGAAGCTGGATACTGCAGCTGCGACTTCATCGGCGGGAATGTTGTTCAGACCTGCCTGATAGTTTTGATGATCTCAAGGTTCTCTCTTATACCACTGGACCTCTCGAGATCATGAGAATCGTACTTGATCTGCCTGGGCGGAGGCATCCTGTCCAAGATGTGGTGGTTAGGCTGACTGCTGCGAAAACACCCTAGCAGGTATTGCTTAGACAGCAGGAAATTGTGTCTGCGCACGGTAAGGACCTTCGTCTCCTCATGTAGATGGTCCTAATAAGACACCCAGGTTCTGAGGGCTGCATTCTGGCAAGTCTGAATTTTCTTCCTCTGCGTTTAATCACGTTCGCCGACCATAAAGGTGCTGTGTAGTTTGCTACAGACCGACCTATCGCTTTGTAAGAGGTCAACAAGGTTTCTTTGTCGGACTCCCAAGTACTGCCGGCAAGTGACTTGAGGACCTTGTTCCTACTTTTGAGCTTATCGCAGATAGCTGTAGCATGTGCAGAGGATCGAAAAAGGCTGTCCAATGTGACCCCAAGGATTTTGGGGTAGTTGATAGTCAGGACGTTGACGTCATCGACTTTCACATTGAGTGACAGCCGGACCTCTGCGGTCCATGCAGTAAACAGTGTGGCTGATGATTTGTAGGCGGATATTTTGATATTCCTCGCAGTGAATTATGATGAGTTGGTCTTTTTGATTGCCGTCACTTGATAGTAAATAGACTTACTCCGGAACAACGTTTGCATGTCGTGATGAATGGGCCCAAAACGAGATGGCCACCGATCCTGATTGTTACAAGAAAAGTTTGTTCTACAATAAAGTTCACTTTTGGTTGAATGGGTACGTTAATAACCATAATTGTCGCATTTGGAGTAATAAAAATCCACAGGACGTTGTTGAGACGCCGTTATATCATCAAATAGTCACTGTTTGGTGTGCTCTATGGACAGAGGGAAAAATTGGTCCATATTTCTTTAAAAATAAAACCGGCCATAATAACTTTTAAATGCTAGAGTTAGAGGATGATTATGTGTACGACCTTTGGTTCCAACAAAGACGGCGCTACATGCCATACAGCCAACGAAACAATCACTTTTTTGAAGAGAACTTTTGGTAAGCGCATTACCTCTCGTCGTGGGCCTGTGGCATGGCCTCCAAGATCGCGCGATTTAACACCGCTGTACAATTGTTTATGGGGTTATTTGAAGTCGCTTGTCTCCGCAGATAAGCCCGATTATTGCTGATATACGGCCCTAAATGCTGCAAAATGTGATCGAAAATTGGGTCTCTCGGCTGGAATTTGTTTGAGGTAGCCGCCACTTGCCCAAAGTCATGGGCAAGTGGCCGCGTATTTATCATGGCCATGTAGCAGAAAGGGACCTAAGGGTAAAAACTAGTTTTGTTCAGGAGAGCCATTTTTAAGATTTAAGTACGTGTATCTTTGGTGTTCCATCGCTTTCATAAAACGCGCATATATCTGGGAGGGAACACTTTTGGGGCATGGGTTCGGTCTCATTCGATGCTCAGATGTTGTCCACATCAAAAAAAGTGAAAATTGATTTTTTTACCCTTAGGTCCCTTTCTCTATGCGCTGTCGCATATGCGTTTTATTTCTTCTTGAAAACCACAAGTTTGAAAAAACAGCCTTTCCGTATTTACCATGGCCATGTAGCATTCGCCAGTAACGGTGACCATATTGACAATGGCGTCCTCAAAAACATATACTCGTATGTATGGTTTAATCACTCCTCCTGCGTGAATGCCGCACTCCACAGAGGCTTCAAGGGGATGTAATGGCTCTTTGCGTATCCTTTTGAGGGCACCATAAAGGTATATTTTAAGTCGTCGTCAAAACTCAAGCTGCGCCAACACGACCGGCCGAATATAGCTCAAAAAAGGCCAAGTTATTCCACGCTTTTGCGAAATATAGCGCTCCTTTGCTTTTCTATTTGTATTCTGCAGCGCTCTAGTTGAAAAATGTCAAATATCATTGACGTACGATGGCATATCAAAAGTGTATAACATCTTCTGATCGGGTGATTAATTTTTCGCCACTTAAAAATTTCTTTCGAAGAGAAAAAAAAATTGTTTTTTGAAGTTTGTCTAAATTTGGGTTGCGGACCCTATGTACGAAAATCTGACCCATTTAAATATGGACATATGAGTACCACAAATAATGAAATTTTTATTCAAATTCTAATACGACCTTATCTTTTAAATCTGGGTAAATTTAGAGCCCGCTCAAAGTCACAGTTACTGGTCTTCTGATTGGGGAAATATATTCAATTCTTAGGCAAAAGGACAACTATTCGAATGGCGGTTCTTTTTATGAATTAAAAAAAAACAAACCTGACAGTCGTTTTTTCAAAATACGGTTTTGAAAAAAAACCGAGATGCTGGTTCCCTAAAAACTCAGTTTGTTGGAAACTCTAATTGTGAACTCATTAATTTCTTTAATTTTAACGTTATAAAATATAACACGATTCCTGGAAACGGTTATGGAAATGAGAGATGGGTATTGAGGATTTTATTAAATTTTTTTGAAGTATTTTCATTTGCCAAACCATTTGCACAGTCATGCAAAACTTTCTACACCATCGACGCACAGGATTTTTTCTCTCAAAAAAAAGCAAACAAGAAATGAGAATAGCACCCAACATCCGAACCGAAAGAAGGGGTTTAATTTAATTAACTTCATAAAACAGGAAATGAACTGCTCTGGACGAAATGAATTTCTCGTTGCCGTTGTTGTTCCTCGGCTATTGTGTGTGAAAATTTAAGTCATCATTAAAAGGAAAACACACCAACGCGGAGTTTTCCACAATTGCTTCCTCTGTGCACAGCAAAAGCATATTCTTCGAAAATGAGACAACAATATGTCAGTTGTCACTACGATTGATTTGGTGGCAAATTCAATTTGACAGCACGAAAATGGGAATGGCATTGGTGGCCCGAACTAACTAATTTATTATGATTATTAATTAAATTTTAATATTTCCATCAAAACGAAATGTGAGTTACCGTTTTCAATTAAAACTTGAAAAGGATATTTTAAGGAATCAAAAAAAGAAACAAAGTTCGAAAAAGTTGTATTTTTAAGTGGCCGCAGGCAATAGGGGCTACTTTCCGGTCCTTTGTCTTTATTAGGATTACTTTTAAGAGTATAAATTTTATATAGGAATTAAGGAAGATATGAATTAAAGAAACTGCTTTAAAGAGCTTCCATGGAATTTCGCTAATATTTTGTTAGAACCACATGCCATCCATTTTAATGCCACCAAAGAATAATTAAAAATAGGCCAACAATTTTAGCCAGCTGAACATGTAGAGTCCAAGGTATTGTTTGTCGCTGATTGAAAAAGTGACGTTTTTCATTTGAACTGTAGTTGAAAAACTTCAACTCTGAAAAGATCTTTATAGCTTTAATTGTCTTACGTGTTTTAGCGAACGCTATTCAACAATAAATTTCCACACTATACAAAGTTTAACAAAGTTATGTTATGATTAAGTTAAGTTATGATGGTGCATACTCGTACGATTCGAAACTTTAAATGATCATATCTCATGAACTAAGAATTATGATATTAATATAAGTACATATGATTTTGGTACGAGGGTTGCTATATATATTTCTTGCCTAGGCAACACTAAGTGTTGCCTGGCGCCATCTGACATTTCCATCGGAAAGTTTGACATTTTTTAGCATAACCGTACTCAGAACGTTTTGACGTACTACCATCATTTGTGTTGTTTACAGTCACTTGAAAAAATCATTTTTCACAACTTTCTACTTGGATTATCACGACAAGAGTGCATCGATGAACTTTAGTCTTTGTTGGCGATGAAGCACTATCCTATAGCTCTGTGAAAAACTAGTTTAATGAAGTCAATCGTGGCCGACGCACGCTCAAAGATGATGGTCGTGAAGGTCGTCCAAAAAGCGTCGTTGGGCCAGAGAACATTGATGCCGTGCGTGAACTGATAATGCAAAATCGTCATGTAGCATACCGTGAGATAGAGCCATCCTTGAGTATTACTTCCACCAGCATATATTCGATATCCCGCACAAGTAGACAATCGCTCAAAAAAAGGCTCGTATCGATTGGTGCAAATATATTTTGAAAAAATACGATCGCGGTGCTTCAAAAGAAGTTTATAATATCGTCACAGGTGACGAATCATGGATCTTTGCGTATGAGCCCGAAACAAAACAGCAATCGACCGTGTGGGTCTTCGAAGACTAGACAAATCCAACTAAATTTGTTCGTGGAAGAAACACTTCGAAGCCAATGGTCGCCTGTTTCTTCCGCTTGAGCAACGTAGGACGGTCAATTCTGAGCTGTCTTCGGAGAAATTCGAAAAACGAACAAGAGAAGACGAATCATTGTGCACCATGACAATGCGATCTCTAACACATTGGCTCAAACCAGCGCCTTTTTGACCAGCCAATACGTCGAATTGAAGGGTCATCCGTCGTACAGCCCTGACTTGGCACCCAATGACTTCTTTTTATTTCCGCACATCAAGAAAAAAATGCGTGGGCAACGATTTTCGTCGCCAGAAGATGCTGTTGAAGCGTTCAAAAACCATGTTTTGGAGATCTTTTTCCATCGGAGCGGAAAAAGTGCTTCGACAATTAGTTTGATCGCATGCAAAAGTGTATTAATCGTTCTGGAGAATACCTTGCAAAACAATAAAACCATGTTTGATGATAAATATTTGCATTTTCATTATAAGGCCAGAAATATATATTGCAGCCCTTCTAGAATAGGTTAACAATTTTAGCCAGCGGCTCATAAACATATCAGAACATGTACAGTCTACGGTTTTGTTTGTCGGTGAACGTAAAACTCCCTATTTGTAGTTGGACTGTACACGCAGATAAAAAGTATGGCTGGGGTAACAATATTCGAAGAGCATCATACTATTCTTGGTTATATGGTTGTGGCACAATAATACTATGATCATCAAAACAATAGAATGGTTCACAGACAACCATACTATGATCCCCATAACAATATTATGGTCCTCACAACAATAGAATTATCACATACAACTATACTTGATCCCCACAACCATAGTATGATTCACACTCAAACATACTATGCTCTCCATAACCAAATTATGATCCTCACAACTATAGTACACGAAAAACAAGTTTGGAGTATTTTACATGATGAACTCCACATGAAAAAGTTATCCGCGAAATAGGTGCCGCGTTTGTTGACTTTGCCCCAAAAAATCGTCCGTTGGACCAATTCCGAGGAGCTTTTAGCGGTTTATCAGCGTAATACAATAGAGTTCTTGCGCCGATTCATAACTGTGGATGAAACATGGATCCATCACTACATCCCAGAATGCAAAGAACAGTCAAAACAATGGATATAAGCTGGTAAAAGTGGTCGCAAGAAGGCGAAAACTGTTAAGTCAGCAGGAAAAGTACTGCACTGCATTTTAAACTCAACAAAACTGGCCGAATTACGATTTGAAATTGCTCCGCATCCACCATTTAGTCCAGATTTAGCTCCTTCTGATTATTTCTTGTTTCCAAATTTAAAAAAAATTCTCGGTGGCAAAAAATTTTCGACCAATAGCGAGGTTATTGCTGAAACTGGGGCATATTTTGAAGGTTTTGAAAAATCTTATTTTTCGGATGGAATTAAAAAACTTGAAAAACGTTTGATGAAGTGTATTGAGTTGGAAGGAGATTATGTTGAAAAATAAATAATAATAATTCCAAAAAAACGGTTCTTTTTATGTTAGGCCAGTTACTTTTGCGGTTGCCCTCGTATACTCCCGTTGTGATATAATTTTATTAAATTTGGATATTTTTTGATTTATTCCTTAGATGATGTTGACATAACCAGCATGTGTGAGAACTATGTCGAGGTCTGTGCTTATCGTGCCAATATAAATAACGGGTTTTTCATTAAGGATATAACAGTTTTATATATTAATAAAACACAGAATATTTAAGACATTTTTATTCCAGGTGTAGTGCAAATGTTACATTCAAACAATTAAATTTGATTTAGGTCATATGACCACGAGCCCGTTCACAGCAATCTGTTCCTTGGACCCAATTGTAAAACGATTGTTACGCGTGCTGTGTGGCTAGTGACACCGTCTTGTTGAAACCACATATCGACGATGTCAAGGCCATCCAATTCTGGCCAAAAATAATTTTCTAACATGGCACAATAGCGCTCTCCATTGATGGTAACATGACGATTGTTTTCATCGTCGAAAAAATACGGCTAATTACAACTCCGGCATATTGCGGATGCAGTTGTGTCTCTTGAGGCACAACTGGGTTTGTTGCTGTCCAATAACGCATATTTTGCTTATTGACAAAACCACTCAGCCAAAAATGAGCTTCATCGCTGAAGATGATTTTTCGATAAAATTCTGGATTTTTGTGAAACTTTGTTAGAAAGGCTTCAGCGTTTTAAATAATCAAGTGGCTTTAGTTCTTAAGTCAGTTTGATCTTTTAAGAAAATACGCCACAACGGATTTGAGAGTTGCCCAATTCCTGAGAACTTCGTGGAACCGACTGATTTGGCTCATTTTGAACGGATACACTTACAGCTGCGATATTTTCGTCGCTTTGAGCGGTACAGTGTCTCTTTGGCGCCGGAACACCCAAAAGTGAATATTTGGACTCAAATGTATCCATTATAGCACGCACAGCCTGTCGGGTGGGACTTATAATTACGGCCGAAAATTGGAGTAACCGCTCTTAAAGTTGCGACCACTGACTCAGAGTTTCTGTAGTAATTTTTACTAATTTCGAAATGGGACTCGTAGGTGAACTTTACCATGATGAAAATATTGACTTCGACAAAGGTTTTGACACTGAAAAATCAATAAAAATGTCTGCGTTGACATAAAGATACGATATTATTATGTCCCTATTCGAAAACCCGCTATATGATTATTTTGAAGACTCTGAATTTTTTCGTTCAACCGAATCGCGAAGGACAGGAATAGGTCGTCTTAATATTTCATGAAGGTCAATTACACTCGAGTTTTATTGCTACTCGGTTATTAAACGAAAAAGAAGTCGCTAAGACGATAACTTTAAAACTTTCCGAGAAATTTTTGCATTTTGAAAATTGACAGTAGAACGTGACCAATATACGAGTATACTTATATACTTTATGTTGTCCGAAATAAGTTTTTCGAAGTGTTACAAACGAAATTTCAAACTTAAATATATACACCCATCCTATAGTAGAGAGTTTAAAATAGTGGACAGTATAAAAACCTTAACAGACATGATACCGCTCTTCCTATAACATTTTACAAATATCAGCAGTAAGTTGTAAGTTACAAATATAAGTAAGCGTTCTCGTAGCTCTATCAAGTACTCGTATGGTGCGCAAAAATTGTATAATATTTTGAACATTTAAAAATTGTCAAACAATTTTTTGCGCTTCCAAATAACTTGACTATTTTTTTTTTACTTACCCTTGTTGACTTTTGACCACTTCATAAAAACAGGTACAATTTTGTTTACCCTACCCCACTACGTGGTACAGGGTGTTATAACTTAATGATTATGTATGCAACACTTTGAAGGAATGGTGATAGACCCAGTGTGAAGTTTACCGAATTACTATCTGTTTCCAATGAGCGATATCCGCCGTCTGTCCACCTAAGGTTGTAATCAAGTTGTGAGCCGCTGTCAATAAAACTTGTTCAACTCGTCAAGTTTGGGCCACGGACGAACGCAACTGAAATTGGTTCATATCGGTACATATTTTGCTTTGCTTTAAAGGATTTTCCTGATTTCAGAATCTGCAGGTGTAAAAACCACATGTTACATCCTACTTCGACCATATTTCACAGAGTATTACGAGGCACCAACACCAATCTCTGGTAAAATGTAACCATATCCGCCCAAGTTTTCGAATAGCTCCCACACAAGCTTTAGTGGCCTCTAATTACACTTGATCGTGTCAAAAATTCGCATGCTACGTTATGAGCGAACATTTATTAACTGTGTTGAAACTGGACCACATAGGTTTATATTTTCTTATAGTCCCCATACAAATGTCCTTGCCGATTTCAAAACCCACAGCTCTTAAAGCCACATATTACAAAAGATTCCGACTAAATTTCGCAAGAAGCGTTATCTGTGATCAACACATATTTCTTTTGGAATTGGACTATATCGCTTAATGTTTTTAGGTAGATCCCACAAATAGTTCCCACCCGATTTGTAGTCAATAACTGTGGTGAAACTAGGTCTATATATAGGTCCATATTTATTATAGCCCCAACACAAAGATCCTTTCCGATTTTATAATGTGTAGCGTAGGAAGCCACATTTTACATTCGATTCCTATACAATTTTGCATAGAGAGTAGGAGCGACTAACACCCTAAGCAGATTTTAAGTTTGCTGTTATTACATGTTGTTACACAGAAAAAAAGTATGGTTGGGATAACAGTATTCGAAGAGCATCATATTATTGTTGGTTTTATGGTTGTGGCACAACAATATTCTGATCATCACCACAATAGTATGGTTCACAGACAAACATACTACAACAATATTATGGTCCTCACAACAATAGAATTATTCACACACAACCATTCTATGATCCCCACAACCATATTATTATTCACACTCAACCATAATTTAATCCCCACAACCATATTATGATCCTCATAACCGTAGTATGTTTAACATACAACCATAACATTATCCGCACAACCCTAATAAGAATCACACACAACCATACTACAGGGTGGGTAAATTTTAATGGCCGATGTTTAATGTAAACCACACCTAAACATCAAGTTGTTTTCTGCAGTTCATATTTCTCAATTTCAGACTAATTAAATTTGAACCATGAAAAAAGATACACAATCGAGCAACACGTTTAAGTTATTATATAGTGTGGTGATGAGGCACATTATCACCTCAGTGGATTCGTCAATAAGCAGAATTGCCGCATTTCGGCGAATGATAATCCAAGAGTTATTTTCGAAAAAACAATGCACCCACAAAGAGTGACAGTTTTAGGTGCGGTTTATGGGCTGGCAGCATCACCGGACCGTATTTTTTCTAAAATGAGGCCGGTCAGGCAGTTACTGTAAAAGGTGTTCGCTATCGTGAGATGATAACGAATTTGTTATGGCTCGAATTGAATGATAAGGATGTGGACGATATGTGGTTTGAACAGGACAGTGCCACACAGCTAACGAAACAATGGCTCTTTTGCGCGACAAACTCAATGGCCGTATTATCTCATTGGCGGCCAAGATCATATGATTTGACACCGTAGGACTTCTTTCTTAATAATACGAGTGATTTATTTAACAGTAGAAAAAATGCACTTATTAAAAATATTTCAGTTTTACTAATCCAAAGTAGTTTGTTTGTATTTTTACGTAAGATTCGTAACAACAACATTGTCAAATTAGAAAAATATGATGATTTCGTCGGTATGATTGCCGTAATCATATTATTGTTAACATGAAATCAAATTACAACAGTTTTGTCGCACCAACCAAAGTTATATTGTTGCTACCATATTTTCATTTTTAAATATGCCGGCAATACTATTGTTACATTTCAACAATATTAATATTGGCGCAATCATATTATTGTCAAAATGAAATTCAAAAAACAATACTATGGTTGCGATGATCATACTTTTATTGCAGAGAACATGCTATTGTTGCCGTGAGTAACAATATCTTTTCTCTGCGTGTATTATTTTTAAAAGAGTTAATGACTCTATAAGCTAATACGATCAGGTAGGTTGTTCTTTGTAATTGTGGGAAGGAAAACGTTGGACCATGTCGGTCCATAGCAACCACACAAAGGTGGATCCCTATTTAAGGTCCTGCAGCTCTACAAGCCACAAATTATTCCCGATCATGCTAAAATTTTGTACGGTACCTTATAAGCAACTAATATCGAGCCCAACCATGCGTAATCCTCTTTTGGTCCCGACTTTATCATTTTTTGCTTGTTTTGTTTTGGGCAAACGTTTTGCTCGAATTCCCTGAATGGCGTAGTTTTTTTTCATTTAGTTTTATCAAATAATTATTCTTGATTTTAGTTATAGTCATATCGGTTTATTTATTTATTTTCTTTTAGATTCCCAGCAAGTACAAGTTATTTTATTCATTGGCTAAACATACACATATGTACGTATGAGTACATACTTTTATAATGTGTACATATGTGGGTACGAATATATGTATTTCTGTATAAATTAACCGTAAATGTTTTCCCATTATTAGGGTTAAATCCTTGTTGACTGACATTGACTTCCACTCCTGGTCTCCTCATTGCTGTTGCTGGGAATTATCCTGGTTTCAGTGTTTAGCACAGGCACCGTTGCGACATGTGCCAAATTTGTAAATCACTTCGTGGTTGTATCGTTCACCCGGATTTAAAATGATCGATGGGAAATTGGCCTAAAACGAAATGGAAGAGCAGAAAAGATGTTTGAAGTCAATTGATTAAATTATTTGTTTTCCCAATCAGTAGGATATTTCTAAGGCTGTTTAAGGGACGGCATTGTATGGCCATGAATGGCTATGCCTTTTGGCATTGATGGGTATTGGATGACGGTGTTTTTCATTTTCACACTACGCAACCTCCGCATCCTGCTACTCGTCGGCAATGGCATCGTCGTCGTCGTCTTGCTGTTTTGCAAACGAAGAGCTTAAGTTTATCAACAAACAATTACAGGATTTACGCCCTGTCAGACAATAAGTCACTATTTGACAGCTAAAATAGACTTTAACACCTCATAGCTCAATGTACATGCATATATAACCCCCAAAATGGATGAGTGTGTGCGTGCGTGAGTGTGTGTCTGTCTCTATCGAGCTCTTTGTTTGTGTCGGTCTATCGTCCTACAACAGCTGTAATCAGCCGAGGTCGGGTGGGTTGGGGCGGGCCTTTGAACGGTAAACAGAAAATTTGGCTTAAAAAAGGAAAATAGCAGACATCACAGGCTGTTTGTAAACACAAACAGTTTAGGCGGCCAGGCAAACAGTTCAA
Source organism: Hydrotaea diabolus (assembly GCA_963513945.1). Classification (NCBI taxonomy): domain Eukaryota; kingdom Metazoa; phylum Arthropoda; class Insecta; order Diptera; family Muscidae; genus Hydrotaea; species Hydrotaea diabolus. The sequence continues at coordinate 171,407,858 of OY740718.1, forward strand.
CTGATGTACATAGCACATGCGCGATAAGTAGGTGGTATGATAAGTTTAAAGAATTCAGAAAGATCATTTAATTAAGAGCACATATTGTCATTAAGCAATACATTTTTTATGTCTAGAGCGACTGTTGTAAAACTGGGTTATATCTTGCTTATTACTGGAGAATGCGAGAGTTTCTATATATATTTCGGGCCCAGCAATAGAAACACAATAATTTGTCATTGGAAATGGTTTTATTGTATTTCAAAATATTCTCCTTTAAAATCAATGCACTTTTGGATGTGCACAAACCAATTTTCGAAGCACTTTTTTCACTCCGAATTAGACACCTCCAAAACATGATTTTCGAACGCTTCAACAGCTGCTTTGGGCAATGAAAAACATTGACCACGCATTTTTTTTCTTGATGCTGGGGAATAAGAAGAAATCATTGGGTGCCAAATCAGGGCTGTACCGTGGATGGACCATCAATTCGACATCTTGAGTGGTCAAACAGCTCATCGTTTCAGCTGATGTGTGAGAGCTCGCATTGTAGTGATGTAAAATGATGCGTCTTATCTTATTATATTTCCTCATTTCTTCAAACACTGTTGGTAAGATGGTTGTATACCACTCAGAATTGACCGTCCTACGTTTCACTTAAGGCACTCTGGCACATGGCCGGTTATACCGAAAGAAACACAATCATTTGCTTCGATGTACTTCTTCCACGAACAACTTTTGTTGGATTTGGCTCGTTTTGAAAGACCCATACGGTCGATTGCTGTTTTGTTTTGATTAGATCCATGATTCGTTACCTGTGACAATGTTATACACCGCCTTTGAGCTACCGCAGTTATACTTTTTCAGCATCTCTTTGCACCAATCCATACGAGCCTTATTTAGAGAATTTGTCAAATTATGTGGGATCCAACGAGAACAAATTTTTTTCACGGCCAAATGAACATGCAATATCTTATTGATGCTTGTCACACTAATGACCAAGGATGTATCCATCTCTCGGTATGTCGCACGTCGGTCTTGCTGAATCAGTTCACGCGCAGCATCGATGGTTTCTGGCAAAGTGACCGAAGTTGGACGTCCTTCATGAAATTCATCCGACAGCAAACGGCGTCCGGGACTGAACTCCTAGTACCAGCGATTAACAGTGGTTATTGATGGTGCTTCATCGCCAAAAGTCGAAACAAGTTGATTTAAACACTCTTGTCTCGATAACCCACGCCGAAAACCGTAAAAAATCATTGCACGAAAATGTTCACGGTACAATTCCATTTTTTGACTGAGATGAATTTTTCAACACACTGTAAACAAAACAATTCGGGTTCAAATTACAAAACGTTTCAAGTGAAGTTATGCTACTGGAAGTTCCCGTTTGGATCTGGGAACACTAGTATTGTGAGGACCCGAAATATAAATAGCAACCCTCCTAATAGGACATTGGGCTACAAATACTATTGTTGCTATTGTAACAACAATATATTTTTTTTGCAGTCCTGTTCGTCTATAGGGAATTTGCTTTGATATCCAGGTGAAGGAAATACGCCATTTGAACTGGATGTGTCCAAAGAGACCTGGTGGCCAACTGATTGGGTTTGGCCGGACAATTGATGAGGTGCAGCACGTTATGTGGTTCCTGAAGGCAGGCAGACTAAAGTCCAAAACGTTAGTATCAATTCGCAAACAATGCGAATTGGGCCGGCTGCACCATTCAGATCTCAGCTGAGCCAGAAACACGCGCGTCTGCCGACGTAGCGTATCTCCTCTGGTGAAATATCCGGGGGATGTTCCCCTAGCAATACATTCACGTTATAGCTATAGGATACTGTCGCTGCGTTTAGACCTGCATGACAGTTTTGATGATAAAAAGACCCTCTCTAGTGCCTCGCTCTCTAGATCATGAACATCATATCTGATCTGCCTTTGCGAAGGCATCCAGTCCATGAGATGGTGCTTGGTATAACTACTGCGAAAACCCTCGAGCAGATATTGCTTAGACAACATGAAAATGAGCCTGCGCATGGTAAGAACCTTTATCTCCTCATGTAGTTGGGTATCAGAAGACATGAGAATGTTCTCAGGGTGGCGTTCTGGTAAGTCTGAACTTTCTTTCAGAGCGTCGTACTCACATTCGCCGACAACGCAGGCGCTGCGTAGTTCGCTACAGACCGATCTATCGCTGTGTAAGAAGTCAACAAGGTTTCTTTGTCGGCTTCCTAAGTACTACCAGCTAGTGACTTGAGATCCTTTTTTCTACTTTTAAGCTAATCGCAGATAGCATGTGCATAGGATCGAAAAAGGCTGCCCGATGAGACGCCAAGGAGTTCGGGGTAGGTGGTAGTTTAGATGTTGACGTCATCGACTTTCAAATTTAGAGACAACCGCACCTAAGCGGTCCATGCAGTAAACAGTGTGGCTGCGGAAATTTCTATATTCCTTGCAGTGAAGAAGCTTGCTAAGATAATGAGGTAACAGTAGATTTTCTAGTATATGTCATCCACTTTAGATCCTGATGCCAGAATTGAGCAATCATCAGCGTACTACACATTTTCGACGCCGTCTGGTGGTACTGGAATTTTAGGGAGGTATAGATTAAGCAGAGCCGGAGATAAAATTCCTCCCTGGGAAAATCCCTGTTTTATAGAGCGCCCATAAAACAAAAAGTGTTATTTTTACGCTCACCGCTCATTTTCTAGTATACTTTTATTGGGCATCAAAATTAATATCCGTGCAAAAATGTTTCAATAGGATGGAAACCAGCCTCTCCGTCACGACTTTTAGCCCTAAAAATGGAGTAAAACTACGAGGACGACCGCAAAACTAAATGGCCTGGCACATTTTCTGTTTTACTAGCAACTTTTTTTTGTTTTTTAAAAGCAATCTTTTATAAGCCATCTGTCAAAATTTCCGAAATATTTAATGATTATTTTCTTTGTTACAGGTGATTGAAGTAAACAAGTTTTATAATTTTTGAAAAATGGAAAATAAAGAGTTTCGTGCGGTAATTAAACACTTTTATATGAAAGGTTATACGCCACAATTAATCAAAGATGAATTGGATTCTGTTCATGGTGATAATGCACCATCATACTCCACCGTGAAATCCTGGGTCAAAATGGGTCGTTGAAGTACGGAAGATGAACAACGCTCTGGAAGACCGAAAACTGCTACCACTATTTAAAACATTAGACAAATATTTAATGAAGTGACAAAAGATAGACGAATAATGCTCAGAGAACTTGCTGATATTGTTAAAAGTTTGGAGTATTTTACATGATGAACTCCACATGAAAAATCTATCCGCAAGATATGTGCCGCGTTTGTTGACTTTGCCCAAAAAAATCGCCCGTTGGACCAATTCCGAGGAGCTTTTAGCGATTTATCAGCGTAATCCAATAGAGTTTTTGAAACATGGATCCATCACTACATCCCAGAATGCAAAGAACAGTCAAAACAATGGATAGAAGCTGGTAAAAGTGGTCCCAAGAAGGCGAAAACTGTTAAGTCAGCAGGAAAAGTAATGTCCACAGTATTTTGGGATGCAAAGGGTATTTATTGATTATCTTGAGAAAGGAAAAACTATAAATAGTGAATATTATTGTGCATTATTAGATCGGTTGAGTGAAGAAATCAAGATAAAACGACCACATTTAGAAAAAAAAGTTCTTTTTCATCAAGATAATGCTCCTTCACAAACTGCATTTTTAACTCAACAAAAACTGGCCGAATTACGATTTGAAATTGCTCCGCATCCACCATATAGCCCAGATTTAGCTCCTTCTGATTATTTCTTGTTTCCAAACTTAAAAAAATTCTCGGTGGCAAAAATTTTTCGTCCAATAGCAGGTTATTGCTGAAACTGAGGCATATTTTGAAGGTCTTGAAAAATCTTACTTTTCGGATGGAATTAAAAAACTTGAAAAACGTTTGATGAAGTGTATTGAGTTGGATGGAGATTATGTTGAAAAATAAATAATAATAATTCCAAAAAACGGTTCTTTTTATGTTAGGCCAGTTACTTTTGCGGTCGCCCTCGTAGTTGCAAGCTTTGATGAGCTATAACACGTAAGCCAGACGACTTTCGAAAAATACATCATAAGCAATTGTGTTGCAAATATGCAGGCAAACATATGTCTCTCACACAGTTTTTGACCTAGCTATGGCTCTTTATGTTGCTTTCAGAGGTCAAACATCAAATTTAAGTCAAATTTTTTTTCAAACGTAGATTAGTAATTTTATTTATAAACGTTTGAAAGATGGGTCTAGATAAACTATTTTCGGTGGTTCCGAACATGTGTCTTGAATCTAACTAATAATAGACTGTTCCACAGAGTGGTGCAGGGTATAAAAAGATTGATATAAATCCCGAGATATAAGTAACAACACTAATAGTGCGCCATGGTTTATATCTAAAGCCACAAACTTGTTCTCACCGGAATATGGAACTATCCTAAATTTCCGACAGGAATGCTTGTAGAAGATCCTTAGATAGATTTGTATGGAAAGCATACATTCTGCTGACTGCTGAGAAAACCGTTTGATTGAGGATTCTTAAGTTTGTTAATGGTCGAAGTAAACTAAATCATAAAATTCCTTTTTGGGGATAAAAGGTAGCTCTAAAATACAAACTATTTCGATTTTAAACCTTCAAAATTATCACAAAAGTTAGATCTGATCCAATCACACAAAGTTTTCCAAATATCGTTTTGATTTGATCTGATTACTTCGTGCACATACCTTTTTCTAATACACTTTAAAATGAGTGGAATTACAAGTCTTTCCTGTCCCAATCCTCTTTTATATTTTTGGAAAAACATTCACCCAAGCTTTCTTATAAATAAATTTCACAGAAAAAAATATTTCTGAATTCAAACCGAACCATACTTTCTAAACCACCCCTCGCCCGTGCGGTCTTTTATACTCAGTGTTGTAGCTTTCTTCAGCCGAACTTTTCTTTGGCATTTTGCTATTTGATAACTGAGTCAAGATACTCATTTGGCTAAATGGTCTTCAGTGTAGCAGCCTACCCGGTTGTTTGTTATTTCAAGCTGTCCATGATGTTGCAGCAGCAGTCCTTGTAGCAGGAGGAGCAGTGTGCGGTCGGTGATGCTCCTTGTTACCGTTCATGCCCATTCATTTATGGGCACAATGTCCTATTACAAAACTTACATGATTGACAGCATCGGGATACTTTTGTGTCTCTAGACAAAAGGCGCCTTGTTTAACATATCGAGCTCCATTTTTGCCATGTAAAGGCATCTGAAATGATAGATAATGAGAGAGAAGGGGCAAAGTTTTAGTTTGTTAATAATGAAAAATTGTGTGCTCTCAGATTTAAGACATTAAATATGAAATGGCCAAAGTGTCAAAATGTTGTACGGTTAATATTTTTCCCCGGGGATCAATGAATCACAAAGTCTGCAATTGTGTACGAGATTCGTGTCGAGCTTTGGTGGTTTTGTTTTGATTTTAGGAAGACATTTTAATGGCATAGCTTGTTTTATATCCTTTTATTTATTTATAGATTTTATGGTACTTTATGACTACTGCTTAGCTCATTGACTTAGAAATCCTTACCCATAGATGATTTACTTATACAGCCTGTCCGGGATGTATTTCGTTAATTTGTATGAAAGGAATCGGAAGGTGTTTTGCAAACTTTTATCGACATAAAAATGAAGTACTCTTATTTTAAAGTGGTAGATTTCTTGTGTTTTGTATTGGTTTATTTTTGTTATTACATACACATTAATTGTATCCAAAAAGTTTTTGTAACACTTAAAAACAAAGAATATAGAATCGATGCTTTTCATACCGATATGTTTAGAATCACTATCTGAATCCATTGGCCCATGCGTCTGTATATCTCTCATTAACCGAGTTCTTTTGAGGTAACAACTTAGTAGGGACATAAATACTGTTACACATGTTTTATGCTTAAAAATAAAAAGTACTGAATGTTTTTGGACCAAATATTTTTTAATATATTTATTGATGTATATTGTATCCAAAAAGAATCTACCTATTCGAAATGTCCGCCTTTTGCCTTTACACACGCCTTAAGTCGCACTGGCCAATCGTCAATAGCTGCACGAACCTCATCCATTGGAAAATTGGCCACAGCTCAGACCAAAGCAGTCTTAAGAGGTAGAATGTTGAGGTTTCTTTTGTGACAAACCTTGTCCTCTAAAACCGTCCACAATTTGAAATCCAATGGGTTCAGATCTGGACTGCCTGAGGGCCATTCTTCAGAGGAAATGAACGCTGGTTAATTGTTTCGAAGCCAGGCCTGGGACGTTTTTTGATTAAACGGCTTTGATGACATGCGGTGGGCGGCCCGACCGGTGACGGTCTTTAACATCTCCAGTCTCCTCAATTCTTCAGAGGAAATGAACGCTGGTTAATTGTTTCGAAGCCAGGCCTGGGACGTTTTTTGATTAAACGGCTTTGATGACATGCGGTGGGCGGCCCGACCGGTGACGGTCTTTAACATCTCCAGTCTCCTCAAATAGTTTTATGCATCGGTAGACGAATATGCGGCTAAACCCTAGTGACCGGAGCGTTTTGAAAATATCGTTTTTTTTCATTTCACACCTGAAAAGCGCTTTTACAGCGATACGGTTCTCATTATCTGATCGCTTCATGATGGAAGTTGAAACAATTTTAAAATCCCGTTACAGACTAACGCTATTGAGATTAGCTTTCAAAGCCCATGTGACATTAACGGGGTATGTTCAGTTCTACTATTGAAATGGATGTGTTCAATGTTGTAACAGTATGTATGTCCCTACTAAGTATATACTTTGGTCTATAAAACATGTAATGCTTAGTTCATTGTCAGAACTATACGGTATGATTGCTGTAATCATATTATTGCTAACATAAATCTTAGACAACAATAGTATTAATGAGTCAACCGTATAAAAATGCTTGCTACAAACGTGCTAACTTGGCATAAATACTATTGCTGCATCCATTTCTAAAATTTGGCAATAGTACTGTTGTTAAAATGAAATTCAAAAAAACATTACTATGGATGCGACGAACATGTTTTTATTGCAGAGAACATGTAATTGTTGCCGTGACCATATCTTTTATGTGCGTGCAGTTGACATAGCCACTAAATGGAGATTTAACAGTAAAGTATAATCTGTCATTGTTTCCCTTCCTAATATAGAAAATGTGTCGGAATGAGGATAAGATGAATCTACTGGTTGCAACTACTAAAATAATGTCGAGGGCGTATTCTCAATGCGAGTTCATTGATCTCGGATTAGACATTAACAAATACGAGGGTTGCTATATATATTTCTGACATTTTTGGCATAAACGACTCAGAACGTTTTGACGTACGACCATCACTTGAAAAACTTTATTTGGCAAAAAATGGAATTAACTCGTGAACATTTTCGTGCCACCATTTTTCGAAAGTTTCGACGTGGATTATCACTACAAGAGTGCATCGATGAACTTAAATCGCCATCCTATTGCACTGGTGTATATATCACAAACAGACAAAAAAGAATGTGATAAAGCAACAACTTGAGGTTTCAAATATATCGAAGTTGTCTCTGACATGCGGTGTTATTTCAGTTCTGTTTTCCACAGTTGCTAAAGGTCCTAAGGGCAAGGTGAAGTGTTGACATTTTCTTTCCCCCCTGTATATTTAAATACATTTCGTTCACCAGTGTGTATTTGCACTTTTACATGCTATTGTAATTGTTATTGTAAAAATTATACTTTTACAAAAACTTTGCTCAGCAAGAGCATCACAAATGCGGAATAATAACACTGTGGCAGGAGCAAAACAAAACAATTCATACCTTAAAGGCTAAATGTAACTGGGAATAAGGATAATAATACATATTTGAACAAAGAACTAATACACAAACCTGTGTAACTAACTGGAGGCAAAATTTATAGTATGTACTGAAGGTTTATTTCAGCCTAGTGGTAATCTTCATATGGATGGATTCATACGCTCTCTGTTTTAATTATTTTTGTGATATGGCTAAATTTAGAGGACGGGATCCATAAACCCTTTAAAAATTTCTTTGACAAAAACGCCTAATTTTGTGGATTTCTCCAATGACACACCATCCTGTATCACACCATTATTTTATTTATATGATTGATTTGGATTTATGATGCAGGGTGGGCCAAAAGTTACCAAGGGGTTTACAAACTTAATAACTTTTCCGTTTATATATATTTTTTTTATTTTTCAGATTATATAAATAACATTTGGAGAATAAATAATGAAAATAATGAAATACTAAAAGAGATTCACAACTGAACAAAGAACCAGAATAATACAAATTTATTATTTAAAGTGATGAAGCTCATTTGAATGGCTTTGTTAACAAGCATAACTGTAGGTTCTGGGGTTCTGAAAATCCAAGAGTCATTCATCAACGCCAACTGCACCCCATTAGATGTACAGTTTGGTGTGGGATCACATTTGAAAATATCATTAGCCCTCATTTCTCCGAGAATTAAGATGAAAGGTGCTGTAACCATAAATAGAGAGCGGTAACGGTTTATGATAGAAAATTTTTTACATCCTGCTCTTGAAAACAGACCTGCGATGTAGTTTCAGCAGGACGGAGCCACTGCCCACACTGCCCGTGACATAATGGCACTTTTAAGTCAAATTTTTGGAGAGCGAATAATTTCCAGAAATTTGGAAGTTATTTTAGCGCAATTGCCAGATTTGTCTGCACCCGAATATTTTCTTTTGGTTGTTTGAAGAAGCGGGTATATGTGAACAAGACCGAGGCAATCCTTCAACTCAAGGCCAACATTGTTGCAGACACTCGAACGCTACAGCCACAAATTTTGAAAGATGTTATGGAAAATGCTCTACGAACGAAACGAACTCATCATTGCTAAGCTTTTTCAGCGGGGGTCATTAAAGTGACATTATTTTTCATACTTAATGTACAAAATTTCCATTTTGTTTGGTATAATGGGTGATCCAAGTAGAGATACTTTTTTCAATAGCCTTTTTTTGACAGATCACGTGTGAGTCGTGTCATGCTGTTATGTTATTTTTGTTTAGTATTGTTTGGGATTTCATCATGGAATGACTAACTCCTGAACAACATTTACAAATCGTTCAACTTTATTGCGAAAATTATGTGAGGAACGTGAATATGGTCAACATAATCGGCCTACTGAGCGTACTATTCGCAACACCATCACCCATCTCGAGACCCCGCATTCGAATATACCACGTCCAGCATGCAGTGAAGAAAATGTTGCGGCCGTAGCTGAGGGTGTACACCAAGACCGTGGAGAGTCGATTCGGAGCAGTTCGCAGCAACTCGGACTGACGTATGGCACGACTTGGTGCATTTTACGTCGAGATCTTAAATCGAAAGCGTACAAAATACAGCTTGTGCAAGAACTGAAGCCGCCCGACGTTTCCAAGCGACATCGCTTCGCTCTATGGGCTCTTGAAAAGTTCCTAGTAGAACCGACGTTTTCCAGCCAAATTTTGTTCAGCGATGAGGCCCATTTCTGGCTCAATGGGTATGTTAACAAACAAAATTGCCACATTTGGGAAGAAGAGCAACCAGAAAAAACAACGGTTTGGTGGTTTGGCCCAACATGCTGGAATCATCGGTCCATATTTCTTCAAAAAAGATGCCGGTGAGAACGTAACCGTCAATGGCGACCGTTATCATGCCATAATAACCGACTATTTGATGCCTGAAATTGAAGCTCGTGATCTCGGCGACATTTGGTTTCAACAAGACGACGCCACTTCCCACACATCGCAGCAATCAATGAATTTATTGAGAGAACACTTCGGTGAACAGAAAATTTCACGTTTTGGGCCGATCGATTGGCCACCAAGATCGTGTGATATCACACCGTTAGACTTGTTCCTGTGGGGATATGTACAGACTAAAGGTTATGCAGCCAAAAACGCTTCGATTTAGGCCTTTGAGCAAAACATCATGCGTGTCATACGCCAGTTACCAGTCGAAATGCTCGAACGAGTCATCGAAAATTGGACACAACGGATGGATCATCTGAGACGTAGCCGCGATTAATATTTGATAGACAAAAAGTAGGGAGCTTCGAAAGGGATCACGCGTTATTATCTGAGAAAAAAAGTAATAAACGAAAAAGTAATTAAAGTTTTTAACCTCTTGGTAACTTTTGGCCCAACATGTATTTATCGGTGATAGCAGACTGGTGTAGGGTATTAAAACATACTATGTCATCGAAAGTGGTTATTACTTAGTAGGGGCATACATACTGTTACACACGTTTTATGCTGTAAAATAAAAAGTACGAATGTACTTTTTAATATATTTATTGATGTATATTGTATCCAAAAAGAAATTACTTATTCGAAATGTCCGCCTTTTGTCTTTACACACGCCTTAAGTCGCACTGGCCAGTCGTCAATAGCTGCACGAACCTCGTCCATTGGAAAATTGGCCACAGCTCGAACCACAGCAGTCTTAAGAGATCTAATGTTGGGGTATCTTTTGTGACAAATCTTGCCCTCTAAAACCGTCCACAGTTTGTAATCCAATGGGTTCAAATCTGGACTGCCTGAAGGCCATTCTTCAGAGGAAATGGACGCTGGCAAATTGTTTCGAAGTCAGACCTGGGACGTTTTAGCCTTATGGGCCGGCGCAGAATCCTGCTGGAAAGTCCATGGCTGGTTTTGGAACAGGGAATTGTTCACAACACAACAGCTTCCAAAACGGTTTCTTGGTAAACTTTGGCCGATGTTTTGACTCCTTGTTCGCAGAAATGCAGGCTAGTGACCCCATCGTAAGAGACACCCCACCAAACCACGACTGATGCTGGGTGATGACATTTTTCCACCCTTGGGATCAGTTCATTTGCTACTTTAGATGACCGCGCATACGCTATAATTTTGCTTGTTAAACATTTCCTGAAGGTTAAAATTTTTTCATCGGTGAACTAAATTTTTCTGTACAAGTTATCAGCGTGCTTCACCAAAAGACGTTTGCTTTTTTCAATGCTTTTTTTTAAAGCTGCAATCAATAAATGTCCAGTACGTCGTTTGAAAGCCCCAAGTCCCAAGTCTTTTTTAATGATTCGACTCATGGACTTTTGCGTGATATTCATCTCATGGGCCATGATTTTCTGTTTTCAGAGCGGATTTCTGTGAATTCTTCATTTAACGGATTTGATGACATGCGGTGCTCGAACAGAGCGTGGGCGGACCGACCGTGGTGGCGGTCTTTTACATCTTCAGTCTCCTTAAACAATTTTATGCATCGGTAGACGAACGTTCCGGCCACTAGGGACTAGCCGCCCCTAGTGGCCGGAGCGTTTTGAAATTATCGCTTTTTACATTTCACACTTGAAAAGCGCTATTACAGCGATACGGTTCTCATTATCTGACCACACCATGATGAAAGTTGAAACACTTTTAAAATCCCGTTACAGACTTACGCTATTGAGATTAGCTCTCAAAACCCACATGACATTAACGGGGTATGTTCAGTTCTACTATTGAAATGTGTGTGTTCATTGTTGTAACAGTATTTATGTCCCTACTAAGTAGTATTTTCCTCAGAAGCACATGCACGTTTAAGTCCGCCGTCAAAAATTCCTTTTCTTAAACAAGTTATTTGCATTTTATTTAATTAAAAATATTCAATTAACGTAGTTACTTACTAAAATTATTTATTTATTTCCCGATCAATCAATTATGTACGTTATCTCTTAATAAGTCCTGACCTTTTCATAGAGAAAATTCAATGTTATATTTGCCATGCGGTTTCTCACCGTATCCTTGAATGTTCGCAACTACCCCACCTTCTCGCGCTGGCTGCTCCATTGTCTTACCCTTTCTTCTAACTGCTTTTAAATAATAATTTTTTAATATCATTATTCCCCTTCATTAGTTTTTCGTTCCCAGCTCAGAGCATACGCTCATAATTACTTAAATAAACAAATATTAATTAACCATAAAGTGTTTAAACGCCTCTCGTTTTTTACGGCCGAAGTGCTAATAAGCCGCGGAATGGTGCTGCCTTTCCTCCGTAAGGCTCTTGTGCTCTGTGTGCGGTGTTATTTGGCTCATTGGTTGCTTCCATTATTGGCAGTAGCTGGAGCTGGTTTGGCCGTGCAGAAAACCAACCCACCCATTCCAAAGAGAGCAAACATTCAATAACAACAGCAAAATATGTACAAAACAAAATTTTAAAAACTTATTAAAGCATGCATAAAAACATTTACGATTGTTTTTCAAAGTAATCATGTAGAAAAACGCTGAGAGTTGTTGGGCTGTGCGCAACGTCCAAGTTTTTAATTAAGCCAAATATGAGAAGGGATTCGAATCAAATCTACGTACATATATTTGTATGTATTCGTACAACAACAACATGACGATAAGTGAGTGCGAGTACAGCCAACGGCAAAGGGCATCAAAAGTCGGGAAAGGCTCAAACAAAAACAAAAAAGTTAACACTAATTCAAGCATCACTGGTCAATAAATGGCACTTATCTGAACTCTTAACATCATGATTTCCTCCCATAACTTTTTAAAGCGCTATACCACGTGTTAGTGGCATACACGATTCGATATAACGTTTGCTACAATATCTTCTATTCAAAAAAATCATAAATTACAGTCATATTTCCCGGGAAACAAAAACTTCATCCTGATTTCTCTAAATATAGGGTGATCCATCTAGAGGTATTTTTTCAGAACAAAATAAAAAATATAAAAATTCAAATCAAGTGTGGAATCTTTATTTTTTACATTTTATGGCTTTTATTTTTTGAATGTACTGTAGGGACATAAATACTGTTACATCATTAAATACACACACTTAATGTCACACCCATACCCCGTTAATGTCATATGGGTTTTGAAAGCTAACCTCAATAGCGTTAGTCTGTAACGGGATTTTAAAATTGTTTCAACTTTTATCATGAAGCGGTCAGATAATGAGAACCGGATCGCTGTAATGGCGCTTTCAAGTGTGAAATAAAAAAAGCGATATTTTCAAAACGCTCCGGCCACTAGGGATTAGCCGCATGTTCGTCTACCGATGCATAAAACTGTTTGAGGAGACTGGAGATGTAAAAAACCGCCACCGGTCGGGCCGCCCACGCTCTGTTCGAACACCCCATGGCATCGAAGCCGTTAAATCAAGAATTCACAAAAATCCGCTCCGAAAACAGAAAATCATGGACCGTGAGATGAATATCGCGCAAAAGTCCATGAGTCGAATCATTAAAAAATACGTGGGACTTGGGGCTTTCAAGCGACGTACCGGACATTTATTGACTGCAGCTTTAAAAAAATGCAAACGTCTTGAACCACGCTGATAACTTGCACAGAAAATTCAAGAAAAAATTAACAAGCAAAATGATAGAGTGTATGCGCGGTCTTCTAAGGAAGCGTTTGAACTGATCCCAAGGGTGGAAAAGGGTCATCACGCAGCTTCAGTCATAGTTTGGTGGGGTGTCTCTTACGATGGGGTCACTGACCTGCATTTCTGCGAACAAGGAGTCAAAACATCGGCTGTTGTGAAGCCTCTTAACAATTCTCTGTTCCAAAACCAGCCATGGACTTTATATCAGGATTCTGTGCCGGCCCAAAAGGCTAAAACGTCCCAGGCCTGGCTTCGAAACAATTTGCCAGCGTTCATTTTCTCTGAAGAATGGCCCTCAGGCAGTCCTGATTTGAACCCATTGGATTACAAATTGTGGACGGTTTTAGAGGACAAGGTTTGTCAGAAAAGATACCCCAACATTGGATCTCTTAAGACTGCTTTGGTTCAAGCTGTGGCCAATTTTCCAATGGAAGAGGTTCGTGCAGCTATTGACAATTGGCCAGTGCGACTTAAGGCGTGTGTAAAGGCAAAAAGGCGGACATTTCGAATAAGTATACAATATACATCAATAAATATATTAAAAAATATTTGGTCTTAAAACATTCAGTACTTATTATTTTATAGCATAGAACGTGTGTAACAGTATTTATGTCCCTACTTAGTAATTTCCTTCATATGTAAGCCGCAACTACGCCTCAGGGTTTCCATTCTGAGGGTCCAATTTTGGATGACTTGTTCAAACATTTCGACCGATATGGCGTAATGTTGGCTTCCAAAACCTGAATCGTAGATGGTTTGTCAGCATAGACTTTGGACTTTACGTAACCCCAAAGACAAATGTCTAAAGGTGTGATATCAATCGATCTAGGCGGCCAACTGACCTGTCCAAAACCTGAAATCAGCTGCTTTTCGAAATGACCTCTCTATAGATCCATTATTTGAGCAGCTGTATGGCAATTTGCACCGTCTTGTTGAAACCAAGTGTCGTCAAGATTACGGGCTTTAATTTCAGGTAGCATAAAGATCGATATCATGGCGCGATAGCGAGCTCCATTGACGATTACGTTCCGGCCATCATGGTTTTTGAAAAAATGCACCGATGATTATACCAGCTTATAAACTGCACCAAAAGGCGGGTTTCTCTGGGTATAATGACACTTCTTGAACCTCTTCTGGTTGCTCTTCTTCCGAAATGCGGCTATTTTGTTTGTTTACATACTCATTGTGCCAGAAATGGGCCTCATCGTAAACAAAATTTGGCTCGAAAACGTCTGATCTTCTTGGAATTTCTCAAGAGCTTATAGAGCGAAGAGATGTCGCTTGGTAACGTCGGGCGGCTTCAGTTCTTGTACAAGCTGTATTTTGTACGCTTTCAATTTAAGATCTCGACGTAAAATGCACCAAGTCGCTTCATACGTCAGTCCGAGTTGCTGCGAACGGGGCCGAATAGACTTTCCACGGTCTTGGTGTACACCCTCAGCTACGGCCGATACATTTTCTTCACTGCGTGCTGGACGTGGTCTACTCGGTCGAATATTATTCAATAATGAATGCTGGGTCTCATGATGGGTGTTAGTGTGGCGAATAGTACGCTCATTAGGCCGATTATGTTGACCATAAGTTGAACGAAGTGCAGGAAACACATTCCTCACAGAACGTGAAATTTCGTAATAAAGTTGAACGATTTGTAAACGTTGTTCAGGCGTAAGTCTTTCCACGATGAGATGCCAAACAATACTAAACAAAAATAACATGACAGCAGGACACGACACACACGTGATCTGTCAAAAAAGGCTATTGAAAAACGTATCTCTACTTGGATCACCCTATACATGTTTAATAAATTATGTTTACGTTACGTACTATTTCTATTATTGGCTTTTGTGACCATTTCGAGTAGTATAAAGGTTAATCCAAAGGCACGTTATTTGTCATGAAAATAAAGTGTTCGTCGGGAAGGTATAATACTTTTTTTTGTCGCCATTTTGGTAAACATTAGTCTTGACAATTCATACTTGGCAGTCGTGAAGTGGAGACGTGGCAAATTTATTATGGGAAAATTTTCAATAAACCCACGTGTTTTAATCGTTCAAACATTTTATCAAAATCAATCGTCGATTACAGTGACGTTGGGAATGTCACGTGGAAATTTTGGGAGTAACAACATGTCAACAAAACGCACTATTTATCGTGTAGTGAATGATTTCAAAGAAAGAGGGTCTGCAGCTAATAGGTCCAAGCATGGACCACAACGTACTGCAAGATCGGCTGAAAACATAACTGCTGCTCAAGAAAGTGTTCAAAACAATCCATCAAACTCAAGTCAACGCCATGCTTACGCAGAAAAAAAGTATGGTTGTGGTGACAATATTCGTAGAGGATCATAATATTGTTTTGTATATGGTTGTGGCATAACAATATTATGATCCTCACAACAATAGTATGGCGCACACAGAACCATACTATTATCCCCAAAACCATATTATGCTCCTCACAACCATTTGAACTGTCACATACAACCATAGTATGATTCACACGCAACCATATTATGATACCCAAATGTATTTTTTATGATTGGGTTATGTTATTATTCAACATTAGAGATTCTTATTAAGCATTTTTTTTAAATTAGTTCATAGCCAGATTTGAGACAACGTTTATGTATTGAAAATTTTACCAAAGAAACAAAAATATATTCAAAAGACAGTCAAAACGCCTTTTAGTTGCAAGCAGTGGTGACTGCAGGGGATGAATGCTTCTTTACTATATATAAACCCCAAGTGATGAACGTGATTAAACCATGATCAGTGGCTTTATACTTAAGTGCGGGCAGATCTTAAACAAACGAGAACCAGTCGGCAGTAGAGTATTGAACCGATCAAAGTAAACAGAATAAAAATCCCTCACACTGCTTTCCGATTGTTGTGGTTTTTTATGGTATACCAAGAAAAGCACACACGGCTATCCATGCCTAGTCTTTAAAACCTGCTATGCTTTGTTCATAGTCTCAACAATACAGTATGATTGCCGTAATCATATTATTGTTTACGTAAATCTTTAACAACATTACTTTTGTCACACCAACAATATTTGTATGGTTGCTACAACCATATTTTCATTTCGAAAGCATCTGTGAGGCTAACGGAGGCGGACAATTATCTGATATTGAATTCTACTTATAGACATAATTACCGACACTAAATAAAACATTTATCAATATAAAATCCATTCTCTTGCATTTAATCAAAAATTATAAACAAAGTAGTATATCTTCCTGACGGTCGTCTAAAATAAAATCGGGAAATCTCTTTTAAAAAACTAGCCCTTTTTCAAAAACAAATTGAAATTTTGGAAAATGTTAATTTGTTTTTGTTGCGAGCCACATAACCAGCCAGTTTTAAATACAAACGTTATTGAAATATCATTAAAGAACAAGCGGAAAGCTACTCCTTGAGCTGCACACTTTATACTTTTTAACTCTTACTTGGCTTTAACAATAATCTCTTACTCGAAACAAACGGTGGCAAACAGCTGCTGTCAAAGTTTAATTATCCCACCCGGCAATGAACCTGAGGTTACATGTGTGAAAGTTGCGTAGCTTAAACACCACACCGCTCAAATAATACTTTTGATCATTTTAATGACATCAGCTGCAATGAAAAAACTTATCAAACAATATTGGTTTAGATAAAAAGATTTGGGTTTCTTTATAAAAAAGGGTACTTTGACATTCGATCTTGCGGCCCGCTTGTCTGTCCATTCTTATTTCCCCCCACAAACTTTGTGTGTGTGTGTGTTGCTCTTTAAAAAGTTTCTTTTATGCGTTTTACAGAAATGCATACTTTTGTAAATTATGGGTTTTTTAATTAATTTCATTTGATTGGAGTTTTCCGCATATGGGAGTGCGCGAGTGTATACGAGTGTGTGTTTTGCTCGGTTTGTAGTTATTGTTTTTTTTTTTTGTTTTTCTTATTGAAAAACCAACTTTATTTTGCTTTCAATTTCAAGGGTTTAATTGTATTCCAATAAAATAAAAAACTTAAGTTGATGATGATGAATGCCAGTGCAGTAGTTTGAATGTACATTTCCCCAACGTAATTTTGAGGAAACTGACAACAGCAAAAATGAAAGGTAGAAGAAACTTACCTCCCCTTTCTCGGTATCGGGCATGTAGTTGGATGTGTACAATTGTACGCCCGGCTGATTACTGGCCACTTCCAGCCAACGTCCTGTTTTAGGATGATGAGCTCTGCGTAAGTCGGTGTGTGATTTGTCGTAAAAGTTGAAATAAAGACATAAAATATTATTAGTATTAATTGTGTTTATCTTAAGAATTTTTTATGACTTTACAACTACGCAAGGAAATATATATTAATGAGTATGTAGCTACATTTAGGTGTATTTGATAGCCTAATTTTAAATATTGAATACTGTGGTCATTGCAGCACATATATGACACTGAAACCTTTGACATACCGCTTGCCTTATGACCCTATGATTAAAAATGTCTTCAATTATTTATAAATAAGGTGCTAATATTTAAGTGCAAAGTTGAAAATACGAGAACTGCTATATATATTTCTGCCCTAATAATGAAAATGCGAATATTTACTATCAAAACTTGCTTTATAGTTTTTTTAAAGTATTCTCCAGCATGATTTTTACACTTTTGCATGCGCTCAAACCAATTGTCAAAGCACTTTTTCCACTCCGATTGAGACACCTCCAAAACATGGTTTTTGAACGTTTCAACAGCATCTTCTGGCGACGAAAATCATTGACCACGCATTGTTTTCTTGATGTGCGGGAATAAAAAGAAGTCATTGTGTGCCAAGTCAGCGCTGTACGGCGGATGACCCATCAATTCGACGTTTTGGCCGGCGCTGGTTTGAGCCGATGTGTGAGAGCTCGAATTGTCATGGAGCACAATGATTCGTCCTCTCTTGATCGTTTTACGAATATCTCCGAAGACTTCAGGTGGTGTACCACTCAGAGTTGACCGTCCTACGTTGCTCAAGCCGAACAGTCGCCACATGACCAGTTTTGCCGAAGAAACCGGCGACTATTTGCTTCGAAGTGCTTCTTCCACAAACAACTTTCGTCTTCGAAGACTCACACGATCGATTGCTGTTTTTTTTCGGGCTCATACCCATAGATCCATGTTTCTTCACCTGTGACGATATTATAAACGTCTTTTGAAGCACAGGGATCGTATTTTTCCAAATTTATTTGCACCAATCAACACGAGTCTTTTTTGAGCGATTGAAAATTGTGCGGGATCCAACGAGAACAACCCTTTTTTACGGCCAGGTGTATATATAATATCGAATGTAATGATGGTGGAAGTAATGCCCAAGCATGACTCTATCTCACGGTGTGTCCCATGACGATCTTGCATTATCAGTTCAAGCTCTGCATCAATGTTCCCTGGCACAACGGCAGTTTTTGGATGACCTTCGCCTTCATCTTTGACCTAGCGTCGGTTACAATTCAATTCATTAAACCAGTTTTTCACAGTGCCATTGGATGGAGCTTCATCGCCATACACAAATTTAAGCTCATGTCGTGATAATCCACGTCCAAAGTTTTGAAAAATGATAGCACAAAAATGTTCAGGAGTTAATTCCATTTATTTGCCAAATTGATTTTTTCAAGTCACTGTAAACAACAGAAATGATGGTCTTGCGTCAAAACGTTCTGAGTACGTTTATGATAAAAAATGTTAAACTTTCCAATGGAAATGTCAGATGGCACCAGGCAACACTTAGTGTTGCCTAGGCCAGAAATGTATATAGCAATCCTCAATTAAAAGTGTTCGCAAACTTGTAGGATGTACCAAAGACTAAGAGTTTTAAAATCACTGACTCCTTAGAAGACATATGCGCTTATTTTGTATACCCTACTCCGTCCTGAGATACGGGGTGTTATGATTTTCTGCAGGTTTAAACCGATCTAGGCCAGATTTAGCAAATTATGCAATTTTTAGACAATGGCAACAAATGCTTTGACATAACTTCTATAGATTTTTCTCAGAGTAACTTCTGCATCATTCGTTTGGTCGAAACGCGTAAATCGATTTTCATGATCTATGTCTCATTTTGTTCATATGTTGTCTGACTTTACGTGAAAGTAATAGGACTTGACACTTTTTACCGTTTTGTATTTTTTATTAATTAAAAAAACTTTAATTTTTTAGGCAAACAATATTTTTTTCTTCATACATTTATTTATAACTGCGAAACTGTTGCTTATGTAGCGATACGTTGTATGAACAGATTAAAGGAATTGTAATTTTTAATTTTTCTAAATTTTTTCAGTTTAATGTTTTTTGATTTAATGGTGAATATGTAATCAATACCTTCCAGTTGCGGCACGGTGCCTTCAAAATAGAGACGGTTTTTAACCTTGTGACTGAAAACCCTGTCCGCAAGTTTATAATGGACTTTAAGTAAGTCAAATTCCACACCTAATCCATACATTCATCTACGATTTAAATAAGGGTTCGGACTTTCGGACACTAGGGCCCTGTTGTCCTATTGTGGTTCTTGAGTTATGGCAAACAAAAGAGCCTAAAACGTGACAAATTTCCCTATACGATACTTACTAACTTAAAATTAATTATTAAATATTTGATGTAGCTTGACCAAACGGATGATGCAGAAGTTCTTCTTTTTGGGGCTACTTTCACAAATAATTATCAGAACTGAGTCCCGAAATCATGTGTTGTACTGTGTTAAATAATCTGAGAAAAAATTAATAAACAAAAAAGTTATTAAAATTTTTAACCCCATGGTAACTTTTGGCCCATCCTGTATATGCTATGCTGATTTGCTTTTATGTAAACATTTAGTCCCACTGCCAGCTCCCCCATAAAATCACATTATGTGTTAGCATATACTCGTATTTGATAGCTTGAACTTCTTCTTCCTGAGTACATACAATGTACAAGGAATATCACCTATCTTCACCCTTTCTCCTAAAACGCTACTTACTTTGCAATAACATTTATACGTTCGCCATCATAATTTGCGTCAGCACAATAATTGTCATCGTAACCATTGATGGGCAATAATTCCCTCAAACGGTCACCCAACTTCGCCGTCTTCCTCAGATCGTACACTGTGCCAGTGACTGGTGTGAAATTACCCGTCGGTATTGAGTCGCTATCAGTTTCAGTTAATTTATCGGCATTAATCATAATGGTGTGCTCGTAGATGGCTTCCTTGCCAGAATCCTGCAATAAAAAAAGGAATGAAATCGATTAGATAATTACGTTATCGGTGGGACAGGTGTTAAAATGTGATCAGTTTATGGACGGTTTTATGGTCATTGCCAGTGGTGTCTTGTTACATTTTGTGGAATTACATTGTGTTGGTCATCGAGGGGAGGGTTGTTACAAATCCTATTGGTTTAAGGGTATTATTGCAATAGTAGGGTATTATTGCAATTTTTGCCCTCTTTACGAGTACTTATGTGTAAATATTAAGCATACTGGGTTTCACTGGCGGTTGATTCTTAAAGCCTATATAATGGGATGAAGTGCATAATCACTTTCTCAATCCGTTTGCAAAACTACAAAATATGGATGGGCGACCCTTTGAATAATATATATTCCTGTTCATCGCAAAAATCTTACACTATCCAGCCATGTCCTACTATTTGTTTAAACAAAATTATACGCGATTGAAGCTAGGTGGCTAAGGTAGATGTTGATAAGCGAAGTATTAGGTTTTTTTTTAAAAAGACTAGTGTTTGCCATTAACTTTTAAAAATGAATTCGGGCAAGAGGACGCCGTGGCTTGCTCGAATAAATTCCAGCTGAGAGGCCCAACTTTCGCCCACTTTTTGCAGCATTTGGGGCCATATGTCAGCAATAAAACGCGCCGAATATTCTCTTACAAATTGTCAATTGTATCGGGCTTATTTGCGAAGACAAACACATTCACATAACCCCACAAAAAATAGTGCAGCGCTGTTAAATCGCACGGTTTTGGAGGTCACGCCACAGACCGACGACGCGATATAATGCGCTCACCAAAAGCTCCCTTCAGCAAATTGATTGTTTCGTTGGCTGTATGGCATTAAGCGACGTCTTGTTGGAATCAAAGGTCTTGCACATGAGCATCCTTTAGTTCAGTTATGGAGTAGTCTTTAATCATGCCTCTATAGTGTTTCCTATTGGCAGTAACATTATGGCCGTCTTCGTTTCTGAAGACATTTGGCCAAATGATTCCCTCTACCCATAGAGCGCACTAATCAGTGCCTTTTTTAGGATGCAGCGACGTCTCAACAATGGCTTGTGGATTTTCAGTTATCCAAATGCGACAATTTTGGTTAATAAAGTACCCATTCAACCAAAAGTGAGCTTCATTGCTGAACAAAACATTCTTGAAAAAATCAGGATCGGTGGCCATCTCGTTATGTGCCCGTTCACCACGATTTGCAAACGTTGTTCTGGGTAAATCTATTCGTAGTGAAATGGCAAAATTAACTGAGCATAAATCTAGTTACAGCTATCAAAAAAACCAACACGGAAAAAGTGTGGCCAGATTAAAAACTACAAAAACACCCATTATATTATCACTATCAACGCCAATTGTTATGAAATTTACAGAGAATGTGACTTTCGGTTGGGAAATAAAAGGATGCGTGGCACCTTCTAAGCAACTGAAAATGGACAAAAGCCACATCTCGTGACTCATTACCGATATAACGATTACATTTGCTGCCTAAACCTTTTGTAAGGAAAAGATACAAATCGCATTATTGGCCAACATCATTTCAAATGTGAGAGATATATTAATTGATTAAGGTGCATTTTACTATTTGCTTTAAAAGACCATATCTCATAAGCCGGCTGTACTGGTGTATGAGATATGGTGAGGATGATAAATGACACATTTTACGTTGGCATAAAAAAATACACATCATTGTGAAAGAGTGAATGGTGCGACGCCCATTTAAAAAAGCCAGGTCACAATTGCACAAAAGGACGTGGCAAGAAGATATTTTGCTCTCTCCTTAACAGGCGGTTAGTCAGTTTACCACTAATGGAACTAATTATTTAAGCTTCTTCCCGGTTAAAGTTAATTTGTCCTCTTGTTTCTTGTTGGCTTTATTCGGGCATATGGGGTCCTATCATGGGCCCTAGTGTCCAAAGCCCGATTCCTTATTTAAATCGTAGGTGAATGTATTGATTAGATATGGAATGTGGCCAACTTCGAGTGCATGTTTTTTTTTAAATTTCATTACGATTAGTCCACCAGGTCCAGATCGGTTCACGTTTTTATATAACCCGCTGGATTTCCGATTTTGACCAAATTTGATATTGTATACGACGATGGACTAACAACCAATCTCGGCTAATATGGACCAAATAGGCCTAATTTTTGATATAGCCCTCATAAAAGTGGTCTACGGGTTTCATTATACATGGACATTAGGGAGGGTCGATTTAGCAATCGATATAGTGCCATCGATTTTACGATAGCTTTTGGCGCCCAAATTTCAATTATTTGACTTTTGCGCAAATTTAATTTTTAAGGCGTAGTTTAGTAGGTAATAAACAAATAATATTTTTTTAATATGTCCTTTGCAAGGTTCCATACAAATATACATTGCAACATACAATATATTTGTCATTACAAACCAGCCCACCCTAATTTATATCAGAAATTTAAAACTATCTTTGCAAATTGGCTAAATTTGGATGAAGGATTCGAAAATCCGGCATATGGGTACAAAATAATAAATTAACAATTTATAATTTTCTCATAAATTCAAATATGACATTGTTTTTAAAATCTGGATAAATTAAAAGTCCCAGGGTCCAAAAACTCATTTTAATTTGGCTTTTAGTACATCTAGAAGTTCAGGGTATAATATAGTCGGCCACGCCTGCCTTAAGTTTTTTATACCCTACACTTGATTCACTATCTGATTCAATTGAGCGATGTCCGTCAGTCCGTCCATTCCGTCCTTTTGTCCATCTATTGTTGTAATTAATGTACAGATCCCAATTAGGAAATAATTTTGATTAAACTTGGAAAATTTTTCAAGTTAGGGCCAACGATCTGTTGAAATTTTTCCACAACGGTCTGTATTTTGGTATCATACATAGGTTTTTCCGGATTTTATCAAAAACCAACATATTACATTCGATTTCGACCAAATTTTGCACGGAGCATTTCGAGTGACCGGCATCTGGTGAAAAGTAACCATATTGGTTGAAGTTTTCAAATGGCTCTCACATAAAGGTTCCTCTTGATTTAAGGTCCTGCAGCCTTAAAATATTAAAAAGCCGACTACCATTTTGCATCGTACGTTCTAAGCAACCTTAATTTACTGTGAGCCTGGACCACATAGGTGCATATTTTTGTATAGCCATCATACAAAGGTCCATTACATAGCTGTGGTAAAACTGGACCACATATGTCCACACAGGACTTTGTGTATGTCCTATTCGAAACATTGACCAAATTGGTACAATATGTTAAGAGATATATGTTTGTCTTAACGCTCCATGCGAAATTTATTAGGAATCCGGTGTAAAATGTGGCTTCTAAAGCTGCAAGTTCCAAAAGCAAGAAGGACCATCGTGTGGAAGCTTTAGGAAAATGTGGACCTATGTGGTCCTGTTTTACCACAGTTCCTACAGGTTCCTCCGATTTGAGGCCCTGCAGCTCTAGGATCCACAAATTGTACCCCATCGCTCGGACATCGCTCCATTTAATCAAATAGTGATTCTAAGTTGATCGATATACATAATAACACGGTGTGTTATACATAATGCGTGATCCATTTCGAGGTTCTCTACTTTTTTTAAAGAAAAAAACACGGACAATTCAAATTGAATGGGGAATGTTTATTATCATTTGAAAGAACATTCTTTGGCATTTACTTTTTGAAGATTATGTCTATCAAATGTTGGTCGCAGCTACGTCTCAGATGGTCAATCCGTTGCGTCTAATTTTCGATGCCTCGTTCGAGCATTTCGACTGGTAACTGGCGAATAACAAGCGTGATGTTTCGCTCCAAGGCCTGAATCGAAGCGGGTTTGTTCGCATAAACTTTAGACTTTACATATCTCCACAGGAAAATGTCCAACAGTGTGATATCACACGATATTGGTGTCCAATCGAAATTTGGCTCGAAAACGTCGGATCTTCTTGGAACTTATCAAATGCCCATAGAGCGAAGCGATGTCACTTGGGAACGTCGGGCGGCTTCAGTTTTTACACAAGCTGTATTTTGTACGCTTTCAATTAAAGATCTCGACGTAAAATGCGCCAAGTCATTCCATACGTCAGTCTGAGTTGCTGCGAACGGCGCCGAATCTACTTTCCACGGTCTTGGTGTACACTCTCAGCTACAGCGGCTACATTTTCTTCATTGCGTGCTGGACGTGGTCTACTCGGTCGAATATTATTCAATAATGAATGCTGGGTCTTATGATGGGTGTTGGTGTTGCGAATAGTACGCTCAGTAGGCCGATTATGTTGATCATAAGTTGAACGAAGTGCAGGAAACACATTCCTCACAGAACGTGAAATTTCGCAATAAAGTTGAACGATTTGTAAACGTTGTTCAGGCGTAAGTCTTTCCATGATGAAATGCCAAACAATACTAAACAAAAAAAAAACATGACACGACACACACGTTATCTGTCAAAAAAGGCTATTGAAAAAAGTATCTCTACTTGGATCACCCATTATATGTATAATATCCTGTATCTTGTAATAAAAGGCTGTTTTATAGTTCAATCACCCGACACAATATGTAGACACACAAATTGAAGAAAACTCTACAATGATTTAAAGCTAGACTTTATTTTTAAGATTCGTAGGGCCCAACAAACGGCCGATATAATCAATGATCCCACGACAACCAGTTCTATGTACCGGCTCGACCCGAAGCAGCAATTCCTCGGCCATCCCGGCAGTAATTGACTCTAAAACAACAACAACTGCGGACATACATATCATATTTGTGCTTTTCCCATTTAGGGCCAGGACGTTTCTCCATAAGGGACTTTTAACTTCGGAAATGGCGACTCTTAGTAGCGATGCACTAAATAGCCCAAAAATTGGCATAGGTCGTGTCGGCTCATATTTCCAAAAATGGAGTTTGGAATGTCCAAAACGTAAAATTATTTAGTATATGTGACGCGCAAAATAGAAAAGGACCTAAGGGTAAAACCCAGTTTTGTTCAGGAAAGCCATTTTAAAGATTTAAATACGTGTATCTTTGGTGTACCATCACTTTCATAAAACGCGCATATCTCTGGGAGGGAACACTTTTGGGGCATGGGATCGGTCTCATTCGATGCTCAGATGTTGTCCATCCCTATGCGCTGTCACATATATGCAGGGGGGGGGGGGGTAGTTCACAATAAAATCGACCCAAAAAAATTCACTTTTGAAAAATGGCCTCTCCGATTTTGAAGTAACTTGGAACATATATTCTCCTAGTTTCTGCTTATCATATGACACTTAATTTGTAATCAAATTCGACTTGGTTCAAATCTTACAGCATCTTAAAGTGGACCTGGACGAGCATTTTACAGAAAAGTTAGCTGTGTTAGATGTCAAATATATTGACAACGCGACATCAGAAATAGCCAAACGAGTTATCGCCTGAAAGGCATTGTCATCCGTTTTGTGACGGTGTAACAAATATATTGTTCTTGCAGGAGATAATACTCAAAATTCTTAATCCATAAATATTTCTAGAAGGATATTTTTTCTTTACTAAATATTTTTCAGTAAATAGTTTGTTATTTGGTCTATAGATGTGAAAATTTCCGAGCGGACTCTCCATGTATTCAAAAGTTATACATAGAACTTTTACTTTGTTGTTTTATAATATTTATATATTTCAAAGATTATTGTAATTTTAAAGAAACTTTTTTTAGTCATTATTAAATATTTCAGATTGCGAGAAACATTTTGTCCGCACTTTTCCAGTACCGATCGGTACATGATGTATGGATTGCGTTCTTGGAATTAGATTTAGTTTAGGACAGGATTTACCATCACACACACCCATATGCACATTGAAAGAATTACATATATTCCTTGAATACAAGGCTAACTTGATACAATACAGGAAGTTAAAACTTTAAATTGTTGCATATGAGAGTATACAGAAATATCTTAGCACAAAGTTTTTTCATTAACATTTTTTACTGCATGGCAACAGTGCCCATGGTTTTCGAAAAGCGGAAAGCACAGCTTTTTAACCATCAGAAAAAAATGAGATGGTCCACATATACAGTACACCGAACCGCTTGGAATTAATTTCTGAGGTATTTGAATTAAACTGAGTATTAAAAAATTTTTGAAAAGGCTGGGAACTTTACGAATACAAAAATGACACACTTTGGGCACCCCTGCAATAGATTTTCTTTATTCAGATTTAAGGTTCAATTCAACAACCATAATTAGTATGAATATTAGTATAAGGTTAAGAACAAACCCTTTATAAACGTAGTGATTGCTGCATTTTAATAAACATAACATTTTTCCAATTTTCAATTCTAGTAGACCAAATTACATAATATTTCGTGAAAAATTATTAGGAAAAAAACTAGCCTTTATCGAAATATTTAAGGATTAAAGATTTATCATAGATTTTGAGGGTTACGTCCAGCAAAGTCAATATACTTATTTACACTATCCGATAAAGAGGACGCCCGTACCATTCAGGAGACGTTGCCAATATATTCGACTTTTAACACTAAATAACAGCAAAATTTTCCGAAAAATGCTCGTCTTGGCAGTTGTGAGATGCTGTGTGCTTTGAAACCAAGTCGAATCTGAGCACAAGTTATGTGCCATGTGACAGGCAGCAAATGGGGAATACTTATACATGTGTCGAGTTTCATAAAAAACAGCAATGCTCAAAAGCCAGACAGGTTCGAAAATTTTTGGAATTACCTCTGGATAAAAAATAAAGCAAATTCAATACTGTCCGAAATTAACGATGTTCTTACTTTTCTTTTAGTTGCACTGTTAGGGAACCTCGTTCCTTCCTGTAAGTCTATCGATAAATATGGTCTTCGATACTCAATTTATTCAAACTCTTCGCAATGTGAGGTAATTGACATTTTCAATTTGTAACGATCTAAAAAATCGCATGCATTTCAATATATCCCTTCCTCTGCCGCTCTAAACCTCTTCCCCTCTCACTCTGTTTCCAATGACCGAGAGTGTGCGACTGGTGACATGGTCATAAATCTAACATTGATACATTTTTATTTCCTTTTTTGCGAATTTTCAACCATGTGTTCGACAATACTACAAATAATGGCACATACACTCACTCACACACATGCATGTAGTTTGTCTTGAGATAACATCACAACATATCCTTCCGACCATTTCAATTTCATTTGAATTTTCCATTTCCTATTTGTAACATTTTATCTTGTGCGCAACTTAATCCTCAACTCAATCATGGCAAAATTGTTTCAACATATGTTGCAATTTTCCTTGTCCACCACACATGGACACACAGAAACACACCCAACAACCCAGGAGCGCAAAAAACCTGTAAACGTAAACGA
The DNA here is from genome assembly GCA_963513945.1 of Hydrotaea diabolus. Taxonomy (NCBI): domain Eukaryota; kingdom Metazoa; phylum Arthropoda; class Insecta; order Diptera; family Muscidae; genus Hydrotaea; species Hydrotaea diabolus. The sequence continues at coordinate 171,435,761 of OY740718.1, forward strand.
AATGTGAATGTCGTACTTACGTGTCCGGCTAAATTGAAATAGGTATGATTTGTCATATTGACAGCCGTTGTTTTGGTCGTCTCTGCTAGCATCTGCAGATGCAGACAATTGTCCTCGGTCAGGGTGATTTTGACCGTTGCGGTTACTTCGCCCGGATATCCTTCATGGCCATCCGGTGAACAATGCTGAAGTGTTATGCCATCTTCGTGCTGACCAGCCACCTGCCAGTGGACTTTGTCGAAGCCAATAAAGCCGCCATGCAACTGATGTTTATTGTTGAAATTACGAGCGACCTGTATCTCTTTGCCCTGCAGCGGGAAACGACCGTTGGCAATGCGATTGCAGACACGACCCACCGTAGCGCCAAAATACGGATTTGTTGACGTTTGGTAACCTGCAAGTAAGGGACGAAACAATTGAACAGGGGATATGAAAAGAAAACGGAAATATGAAAATATATTCTTAGGAGGAGGTAAAAGGATTTCAGCAGCTGTCACCTTAAAATTTGTGTTCTCGGTTATTGAGTATGCGAAGTGGGACAACATACGAGAAATAAGCATAGTAGAGGTTAGTACTACAAATTCGTGTACCAAACTCAGCGTTGGCAGAAACACATTCCAGGAAAACAAAACAATAAGTAATTTTTTTCTTTAAGACGTTACAATTTTCAGATCTGGCAATGCTTTGATCAATTGTCAGTTTGGTTTGCCATTTCATCAGATTACACACATAGAAAAACTTAGTTGGAAATCGGTTGGAACTACAATGATTCGGTTGTAAAAACGGAACTTCAGTTACAACCACCGTATGTTTGGATATTCGGTTCGAAATACCGCAAGATGATAAAAATGATCATCATACGGTACACACAACATATTGATCGGTCATAACAATGAAACTCGGAAAAGGGGATTTGGTTGAAATAACAGGTGGTTGTAGCAACCAATAGTTTTGTACACATTTTGTTGTTACAACTAATTATTAGTAATTATAACTAACCGAAAAGGGGTGGTTTAAAGGTATTTTTTTAAAAATAAAATAATTCGATTTTTTAATGACTTTAAGCCAATCGATTAACCTATTTTTTCCAGTAAAAATCATTCATTTTCTATGAGTAAAGGGTTGCCCATATTCGACGGACCCATGTTTTTTTTAAAAAAATCAAAGAAAAAAATAAAAATTTGGCGGTTGGCAATCTTAATTATTTAATTTGTTCCAAGTAGATTTGTTTACATCAATTTTTGAATATGATATCACTCAAATGGCCGCCTCTGGCGTTGATGGCGTATTGTGCCCTTTTTGCAGCATTTTCCATCGTTTTCGCCAACATTTCGGCCGGAATAGCGGCTATTTCTTCACGAATGTTGTCCTTGAGCTCTTCTACGGTCCTTGGCTTGTTAACGTAAACGTTTGACTTCAAATATCCCCACAAGAAGAAGCCAGGCGGTGTCAAATCGGGCGAACGCGGTGGCCAGTCCAAATCACCACTTTTCGACATCAAACGGCCCGGAAACAAATTCTTCAGAAAATCGATTGTTATGCGACTTGTGTGCGGTGGAGCGCCGTCTTGTTGAAACCAGAACTGCCTCATACGCTTTCGACGAATAATTGGCATCACAAAATTGGTCATCATGTCGCGATAACGCTCCTGGTTGATGGTAACAGCATGGCCATTTTCATTTTGGAAGAAAAACGGCCTAATGACCGTTTTCGCACTAACGCCGCACCAAACTGTGACTTTTTCGTCATGAAGAGGCACTTCTTGAATCTCCTGAGGATTTTCAGTGGCGTAAATACGGCAATTTTGCTTATTTACGGTCCCATTCAATGTGACATGGGCTTCATCGGACATGATAATTTTGTTCCAAAATTGCTCGTCATCTTCGGCCATTTCTATGACTCTTTGGGCCCATTCCAATCGACGAGGCTTGTCCACAGGCAACAATCTTTGCGTCAATTGAATTTTGTACGGGAACAAATGCAAATCAACGCGAATAATCCGTTGTAAAGTGGACCGAGCCATGCCCAACTGCTGAGAACGGCGTTTTTGGGATGTTCTTGGGGACCTCTCAACACTGGCTCGTACGGCAGCGATATTCTCGGCCGATCGCCTTGGTCGACTTTTATTTGGCCTCTTCGGATTAGAAAGAGCCTCACCAGTCGAAAATTTTTCGTATAAACGCTTAATGGTGTTCTTAGAAGGCGCACTTTTCACATTTTTTAATATTTTAAAAGCACGTTGAGTTTTCACAATTGACTTGTTCTGTTGAATGTAAATTTCAACTATTTCAGAGCGCTCGCGTGGCGTGTATTGTTGCATCGTAAAAATCTGCTTGGACTGACGCTTCAAACGCGGTATGTCATTAAGCGATCTGACATCTCTGTCAAAAGTTATGGCGTTGTCAGATGGGTCCGTCGAATATGGGCAACCCGGTACTTCAAGTACTTCAATTGTGAAAGCAAACAGTTTTTTGTCCTTTGACTAAAGTTTTTATATTTTTGGTTGAACAAGTGTGGTATGTGGATTTTTAGATTCTTGGTGTATTGCACCGATAATACAGTTCCAATAACTTAATATTTCGGTGAGCCAACTAATATTTGGTTGTAATAATGGAACGCTTGAGGTGCATGTAACCGCAATGGCATGGGCCGTAAAGGTCCAAAAAAGTAACATATTTAAAAGATCTTATTTTGATCGAATGATGCATTAAAATCAATTAATCAACTAAATAAGTATGCACAAAATATGAATTTCTTACTTAAATATGCAAATAATTAATTTTTGATAAAATATGCACTAACAAATGACATTTTTTGTAAAATGATTGATCTACAAAGATATTAACTCGAAACTACTTTTACGAGGGCTACTATGTATATTTCTGGCCTAATAATGAAAATGTGGATATTTATCATCAAAAATGGTTTTATAGTTTTTCAAAGTATTCTCCCGCATGATTTATACACTTTTACATGCGCTCAAACCAATTGTCGAAGCACTTTTTCCACTCCAATGGATACACCTCCAAAACATGTTTTTTGAACGCATCAACTGCATCTTCTGGCGACGAAAATCGTTGACCACGAATTTTTTCTTGATGTGCGGGAATAAAAAGAAGTCATTGGGTGCCAAGCTAAGGCCGTACGGCGGATAACCCATCATTTCGACGTTTTTTCCGTTCAAGGTGTTCATGCAATATCAAATGTTTGCTGGTGGAAGGAATGTCCAAGGATGCCTCTATCTCACGGTATGTCACATAACGATCTTGTATTATAAGTTCATGCACGGCATCAATGTTCTCTGGCACAACGGCCGTTTTTGGACAACCTTCACGACCTTCGTGTTTTAGCGAGCGTGGGCCACGATTAAGTTCATGAAACCAGCTATAATATTAGCTTATTTGTTGAGCTTTCAGTTGCTTGTCTATGTACTTTCTTAGGGATATCCTGTATATTCATTTTATACAAACACATCTTGGTAAACTTAGCAAGATTATTTGAGCAATAATAATAGTTATATAAAGTTAATTTGTCCAAAAAAGATTGAAAAGTTTATCAGTTGCTTTAAAAGGGCAAAGATCGGGCACAACAAATTGTTAACACAGACCCATAGGAGATGTTAGTGGTTTGTAACCGACTTGTATACTTCTACGTAGCATCTAAACATCCTAAACGTTATGGCAGCAATTTTAACGTTCACTGCTACTACAAAAGTTTCCTTTTTAAACTGTTGAAAATTGTATGAAAATTACCCTCACACTAAATATGTTTTTGCTAATATTTAATATAATTTGAGAAAACTGCATTAGAGTGTCTCACGAAAAAATGGTTTTGGAAATAAACTTAAAATTCGGATATTTAAGGTCTTTTAAACCGTGCAACACTTTTTTGGGGTATAGGCGTAAAATGACAGACTTCAGGTAGGATTAGTGTCAAAAAATGCTTTGAAATAACAGACTGTCGGATTTTTTAAAAATAAAAAAACCGGGCGTCAACCTTTAGCCTTTTGTCTTTGGAACATTTTTCGAATCAGTATTAAAATAAAAGTGCCCTAGAACAGCTCTAAATTTACACAGATTTCAAAAATAAGGTAATATTTGAATAAGAGATTTTAGTACCCATATGTATAGGTTTAATTGGTCAGATTTTCGGTCCAAAATGAGTTGGTGGACAATCCAAATACTCGTATATATACTTAGTAGGGACATAAATACTGTTACAACATTGAACACACCCATTTCAATAGTAGAACTGAACATACCCCGTAAATGTCATATGGGTTTTGAGAGCTAACTTCGATAGCGTTCGTCTGTAACGGGATTTTAAAATTGTTTCAACTTTAATCATGGAGTGGTCAGATAATGAGAACCGTATCGCTAGCGCTTATAGCGCTTTTCAAGTGTGAAATGAAAAAAAACGATATTTTCAAAACGCTCCGGCCACTAGGGATTAGCCGCATATTTGTCTACCGATGCATAAAACTATTTAAGGAGACTGGAGATGTAAAAAACCGCCACCGGTCGGGGCGCCCACGCTCTGTTCGAACACCTCATGTTATCAAAGCCGTTTAATCAAGAATTCACAGAAATCCGCTCCGAAAACAGAAAATCATGGCACGTGAGATGAATATCACGCAAAAGTCCATGGGACTTGGGGGCTTTCAAACGACGTACCGGACATTTATTGACTGAAGCTTTAAATAAAATAGGATTGAAAAAAGCAAACATCTTTTGGTGAAGCACGCTGATAACTTGCACAGAAAAATTTTGTTCACCGATGAAAAAAAATTTACCGTTCAGGAAATATTTAACATGCAAAATGAGAATGTAAATGAGTCTAAGGAAGCATCTGATCCCAAGGGTGAAATAGGGTCATCACCCAGCTTCAGTCATGGTTTGGTGGTGTGTCTCTTACGATGGGGTCACTGACCTGCATTTCTGCGAACAAGGAGTCAAAACATCGGCCAAGTTTACCAAGAAACCGTTTTGGAAGCTGTTGTGAAGCCTCTTAACAATTCCCTGTTCCCAGCCATGGACTTTCCAGAAGGATTCCAGGGCCGTTAGGGAGCTGTCTAAATTTTATCCGATCTTCATAAAAGTTAACAGCCTTTACTATTGTACATTTCATAAAGAACAATTTCGAACTGTTGTTTGAAAACAAGCTTTAAAAAGAGAGCAGACTGGCGGATGGACGGAGAGACAAATATCGTTAGTTCCAATCAACTGGTGATTGTGAGTCGATCGGTACACTTTAAGGTGGATTAAATCAAATATTTTAAATATTTTCGTATTTTTTACTAGAATATTTTAGATTTTCTTTGCTTTTACAATAGAACAACGAAAAAAACGAAAAATCCGGGTAAACCGACATGCCGGGTTTTGGCTAGTTTTTAATATACTGTAGGGTCTGGACAACTGTCGGGTTTAGACATAAAAACCGGTACGTCGATTTTAGGTTTCGGTTTTGAACACTCTAGATATAAATTATTTTTGGGGCAAAGAAGTTTTCATTTTGCTATGCAATACGAGGGTTGCTATTTATATTTCGGGTCCGGCAATAAAAACACAATAATTTATCATTGGAAATGGTTTTATTGTTTTTTTTTAAATATTCTCCTTTAAGATAAATACACTTTTGTATGCGCACAAATTTCCGAAGCACTTTTTCCACTCCGATTGAGACACCTCCAAAACATGATTTTTGAACGCTTCTACAGCTGCTTCGAGCGATGAAAAACGTTGACCACGCATTTTTTCTTGATGCTAAGGAATAAGAAGAAGTCATTGTTTCAGCTGATGTTTGAGGGCTCGCTTTGTCGTTATGCAAAATGATCTGTCTTCGCTTAATATCTTTCCTCATTTCTTCGAACATTGTTGACAAATAGATGGTTCTAGACCACTCAGAACTGACCGTCCTACGTTCCACTTAATGCTCTGTGGCATCATGGCAGGTTACACCGAAAAAACGCAATCATTTGCTTCGGTGTACTTCTTCCACGAACAATTGTCGTTGGATTTGGCTCGTCTTGAAAGACCTCGTCTTGGAAGACTGATGTTTTGTTTCGGGTTTATATGCATAGGTCCATGATTCGTCACCTGTGACAATGTTAAACACTGCCTTTGAGCTACCGCAGTTATACATTTTCAACATTTCTTTGCACCAATCCATACGAGTATTTTTTTGAGCATTCGCCAAATTATGTGGGATCCGACGAGAACAAATTGTTTTCACGGCCAAATTGAACATGCAATATCTTATTGATGCTTGTCATTCTAATGCCCAAGGATGCCTCAATCTCGCGGTATGTCTCATGTCGGTCTAGATTAATCAGTTCACGCACAGCATCGATGGTTTCTGGCAAAGTGACCGAAGTTGGACGTCCTTCAGGAAATTCATCCTGGAGCGAACGGCGTCCGAGACTGAACTCTTGGTACCAGCAATTAACAGTGGTTTTTGATAGTGCTTCATCGCCAAAAGTAGAAACAAGTTGATTTAAACACTCTTGTTCCCGATAACTCACGCCGAAAATCGTATAAAATCATCGCACGAAAATGTTCAAGACATAATTCCATTTTTTTACTGAGATGAAATTTTCAACACAAAACAATTCGCCCTCAAACGACACAACGGTCAGAGTGAAGTTATGCTAAAAAATCTCAAAGTTTCTAATGGAAGTTCCAGTTTGCAAGTGGGAACACTAGTATTGTAAGGACCCGAAATATAAATAGCAACCCTTGTACCGTATAAAATAATGTAAAATCCTATTCGTCCTTTTTTCGGGACAAGAGAAAAATAAACTCTTTGAAGGGTGTTTTAAGTATTAAAATGTCCTACAAATTTTTTGCCTGTTAAATATCAGCAGGTGTCGCCGAAGATGAAAAATCGATATTTATTAGGTTTCCTACCCTTTTGGAATTTTTTAAATTAGGGTTATAGTTGTGGGTGCATTTTTCATTTTTGGCTTAAAATGTTTCTCTAAAGTACTGCCCTTATTATTTTATTATAGAACATCTAAATAGAATTAGGACATTACCAAACGAAAGAGTTTTTTTGTTGTCTATAATTATGGATATTTAAGCTTTCAGCCCTTAATTAACTGGTTTAAAACTCGACCCTGGATAGCTAAGACCGAACCATATACCCTCAACCGCGACTTTGATACTTATTTTAACAAAAAGAGATCCTTTGGCTCCATGAGTTTGTATATATTCTTAGCCAAATCTTAGTGGTAAAACTGTCTTTCATGTAAGCTCCATTTTGTCAGTGTTTACCGGTTGTCAGTTCTTTAAAACATAAAAGCTCTTTTGGCCCATGAATCCGACCGAAATCTCAGATAGAACTTCAATATAAATCCATATTTGGATTCGTAGGAAAATTGCTTTAATTTCGATTCGAAGTAAAACCGAATCATTTTAACAATACTTACCGGTGATCCCTTCTTTAAAACATAAGGATCGTTTTTACAATATTAGAACTTGTAGTGAATTTTGCTTTCATTTGAATGCCCATATTGACTTTTGATCTCCTTTTGATTATACAGGCGTTTGACCATCAGACGAAGCATCCAGGAACTTTCCCTTTTTCTAGATATTTAGCGTGACCAACTTACATTCCCCATATTAACCATTGTCCGTCTACAAAAATTCTGTTTTGTTTAATACTCTAAAAAATGTACTTTTTCCTGAAGTTCCCTTTAAAAGGGGAATTTTTTCCTTCTCGGCCGATTTAGTCTATTTACAATCCACAATCAATCATCATGCAAAATGTCAGGATCCTGAGTTAATTCTTTGACCGCTTTCATGCTTTCAACAGACAAATGGACGGACGTACATGACTAGACCATCTTTCAGTTTTACGACGATCCACGGAGTCTTCGATCAATAAGGTACTGTAGAATAAAACAAAGGTTTCGACAAATGCCTTACGATATTCTAACATATATTTCTTAACAATTTGTTTGTATACCCTCCACCGAAGTCGGGTATACCAAATGTGACATTAAATTAGCATCATTAAGTCGATCGAGCAATGTCCGTCCGTTCATCCATCCGTCCATTGAAAGTACGATAGCTGTGAAACGAATTAAGCTAAGATTCTTAAATTTTGCGTAATGATAAGACTAGGTTTGGACGAAGTAAACCAAAACACATTTTTTTATTTCTGTTGAACTTTGGAGGTTAGAAACGCTGGATGGTATTTAAGTTTCGGCCTGGCCGAACTTAACGACATAACTTTTTCAAAAAAATTAAATTCAGTTTCTATCGTTTCCTGCACATAGAGAAAAAATCAGAAATCGGTCCGAACTACAAACATTTGGTTGGATAAACCGAATTTCAATTGCAATAACCGACATTCCATAGTATCAATGGAGACATGGTTCGAGATATCGCATCATGGTTGCTTCAACGATATCTCGGTATTTGGAGCCAATAACACAGTTATAACAACCGAACTCAGTTTAAAAAATATTACAATTTTCAAAAGTACATATAACCAACTATCTATAATAACAGCCAATACATGTATAAATTCAGTTTCAATAATCATCTTAATATTTTAAGATTACCGATACTTGTGTTCTCCAACCGAAACAGTCAGTTTCCTCTACTGATAATTGCTATGTGTCAATGGAAACATGGTTCGAGATATCGTATCATGGTTGTTTCAACAATATCGTGGTATTTACAGCCAATAACACAGATATACCAACCAAATTCAGTTTAAACAAAATTACATTTTTCAAAAGTACATATAACCGATAATCTATAATAACAGCCAATACATGTACAAATTCAGTTTAAATAATCATCTTAATATTTTAGGATTACCGATACTTGTGTTCTCCAACCGAAAGAGTCAGAGTCAACATTCAGTTGTAACGATAGAATACATGAATAGTACGTTCAACCACCAACATTCGGTTGGCAAAAATTTCGATTATGGCAAGAAATCTGTTTTCTGTGTGTGAAATTTCATCTGTTGGTCAGGGTCAAAGGCGTCCACATTTTTTGGCTGCTGCTAAAACTCCGGCCAAATGTCTTCAGCTCCAGACTCAGACTACTCTGTTTGTAAGGTACTTAAACTCCAATAGTCTTCCAAAGATTGTAAGTATCAACGGGAGGCCATCCATTATAGCTTCTATTCGAAGCTATAAAGGTGTTTGTCGGTTTAATAAAACAAAGTCGGTTTAATAAAACAAAGCTCCGACAGATTATTTAAGATTTGTTCTCAATGACTTCCCGGGTCTTACGATAAACCAACTTTCTTTGTCAAACATTTTCAGTCGAAATTTTACACGTAGTTTTTTGCGAGGTCATTGACCATCAGAGAGTTCGCTCGTAGCGCTTGCAAACATTTGTTGGTGATTGGACTACAGATACAAGATACATTATGCTAGATAACTACGAGCAGAGTGTCTGAAACCGACATTTCGGTCTTAATGTCAAAAATAGCTTTAACCCGACATGTCGAATTACTCTAATTTCCATCCGATGAGATACCATACATTTGGCACCCGGTGTAAGACAATGTTTTCTATTGCCTTTTTTCCCTGCAAAAACTCAACATAAATGTTTGGCTCGTTTTACAAATCATTTCTGTTGCTTGCGATGCTGCTGTTGCTCGTGTCTGTTTGGTGCTGATGTTGCAAAACTCCAGAAGGCAACAAAACAAGTGGTTTATAATATAAAACCGTTGGCTGTTTTGGACGCAAGCAAAGGGATGCTGGCCTAGTGGTTTAGGGTAATATGGGGGAGACCACCACAGTCCTTTTTGAGCTGTATAACAACGGAAGTGGTCATTGTAAAACTTCACGACGATGATGTTGTTGATGACAACGTTTGTGGCGATGGCGACCATGTTGTGCGGTGGCAATGAAAAGAACAGTGAAACAACACGCACCCACATACAGTAGAGGGGGAAAAACGACAGCAGAGCGTTATATTTGAAAAGGTTACTTTTAGTCGTGTTTGGCGTTTTTGCAAACACCCCTCCGAAAAAATCAGAGAGGCAACAGCGGCAATGACAAAAACAATAGTGGAAATAAAATGTTCATTGTGTCATAAAAATAATTTTTCTGTTAGCAAAATTCGCTACAAAAACCATTGAGCGGGGGAATTTTTTGGATTTTGTCCTTTGCAGCGAGGGTAGTGTGAATGGTTGTAGGTAAAACGACAGCGAATTATGCTCAAATAACATGTCGAGCCCTTACCACGACAAAGACGATAGAAACTTGTGCAACGCATTTAATCTCAAATATTAAATATTTACACGAGGGCATATCAATAATTCAGTGACTTTTCCAGTTTCCCTCTAAGTTATATGATATGCAACACTGATCCCATCAAGTACCATCTGTTACTATCAGACTACTGTCAAATTTTAAGAGAGTTCCGTCACACTTAGTTTCAGTTTAACAGCTGTTCAAAACATACAACCTCGTGGATTTTAGTGAAATAAAAACAAACCGTCAATCAAACCAAGGAAAAGCTTGATAAACATGGTTGCACAAGTACAAATGATGCTTAACGTTCTGAACGGCCACGATATGGTGTTGGCCGATCGAAGAGTTTAAGTGCGTGAGATTGTTGATGTCATACGCATTTGATATGACAGTTCTGTTAACGTTTCCTTGTAATGTTTTTTTATCGCTTCACTATAAGACGGTATCTATACAAAATGGTTCCATCTTTCGAAATATTGATCGTTGACCTTACTCCTCTGCTGCAAGCGCTATTTTCGATTGCAGAATAAACGTTTAATCATCAACAGTTTGCAATTGCATACTGGTATGGCGAAATCGGTCCAGAGGGGAAAAAGATTCTCCTAATGTTAAACCAAGGCTCAGACATACCAATACTTAAATGCAAGTCTTTATTGTTAACGCACTTAATACATTAAACAGGGGCACATTTGCTGGACTCTTCAGATGTTGTGGCCCCAAATCGCCCACTATGGTGCTAAGAGACATTTTCTAATGTACAGGGTGGAGCGCGAAAATTTGCTTTTTTGCACTGCAGAATGTGGTGGCACTGTTGGTCGAAGAGAGTGTATGTGGCTTATTGGAGCTGGCGGGAGAATTGCATTTGTCTGGCTTCCAGTTGCTATCATGCATTGGACACGTGAGGAGAGGTAATTTTGTATGGAAGCGTATTTCTCAAATGCACACTCGATCATTGCAGTGCAGCGTGCTTGTCGTTTGCGATTCGCACGCGGGTGTATTCCTGGACGGCAATCAATTGGAAATTCGGTAACTTTATTGAGAACAGCAGGGAAAGTGCCTTGTGTACAAAGATTACAACACCACAAAACATCGAGAGAGTTGGAGCAGCAGTACTGCAAACTCCGAAACGCTCTGCTAGGATGCAATCACTTGCTCTTAGCATTTTTTGGATTTTTTTCAGCCTGCTCTTGAGGCAATGCATTCAGAGGATACATGGTTCCAACAGAATGGTGCCAGTGCACACACAGCGAGGGTAACCATGAATTGTTTGAGACAGATGTTTCCTGGACGGCTTATCTCTTTGAAGGGTGATGTGAACTGGCCGGCACGCTCACCAGACTTAGCCCAAGCGATTTTTTCCTTTGGGGTTATCTGAAGTCGAAGGTGTATATCAACCGTCCACACAACTTGGAAGGTTTAATTAACAATATTGAGGCTGAAATTGGTAGAATATCAGTCGACATGCTTGTTAGAGTTGTGTAAATAGCAAAGGTCGACATTTGCCACTATTTAAAACTATGTTATTTAAAAATTCCCTTACTGTTCAATATAATTAAAACATAAAATACATTTTGCTAAGATTTTTATTTTTTTATTTCATTCACAAAAAAGCAAATTTCCTCGCTTCACCCTGTACATAAAAAAATTGTAATTTGAAGCTTATCAAATTGTATTGCAAATTCAACAAACAGCGAAAAATTTAGTTGCAAATCGTTCCGAACTACAAATATTCGTTTGGATAAACACACTTTTTGTTGCAATCACCAACATTCCATGGTGTTGATGGTTACATGGTTCGACTTTAGATAAGTTGGTAGCAACAATAATATTGCGCTGTTGCAGCCAAGAAGTCGGTTACCGAATTTAGTAAAACTATTTGTTGCCACAACATGTTCCAGTGGTACAAACAATTTGTGGTGACAACAAATACATTTTTTGTAGTAATCAAACCCGATTAGTTCGCAGTTTAGTACATATGACAGTATTCAAAAAAAGTTTGGACTTTTCGGGTGGTGATGGTGAGGTGATTATAGCAAATTTCCAAAAGGACAGCCCACGTTATTTTTAAAGGCCAAGGAAATTTTTATTTTGCAACGCTATACTATATGAAGTCAGTTAAAAATTAGTATAATTCCTTCGTTTTCTCGAATTTTCGTGATGAGAAGTCTTAAGTGAAATCGTATGGAGTTTATTTTCATAGAACATTTTAACATTCTATCTCTAAGAATGAAGTGTCATTTTCGTCCTTTTTTCAAAAAAGTGCAGAAACGTGAGAAAATGCCCAATTAATTTCAGTTGGGGCGTGTCCTTTTTTAATAAAATTGTAAAAATGATCGGACCTTCCGAACCATCAATAAACCGCTTTTTGGAAATTTTCGACAACCTGGTACAGTAAGACACCTTCCATGTACCGGAAGACAACGTTCGGTCCACACGGACAAAAATATTCAACGTGTTGTGGATTGTGTGCAGGACAGTCCAGAAACATCAACAAGAAGACGTTTGCACAACTGGGGATATCGCGGAAAGAGCACGAATGTATACTAAAGGGATATAATTTTTCATACTCAAGCCAAAAATATTCCACATTAATATAATGGGTGATCCAAGTAAAGGTACTTTTTTCAATAGCCTTTTTTGACAGATCACGTGTGAGTCGTGTCATGCTGTCATGTTATTTTTGTTTAGTGTTGTTTGGCATTTCATTTCGTTCAACTTTATTACGAAAATTCACGTTCTGTGAGAAATGTGTTTCGTACACTTCGTTTAACTTATGGTCCATATAATCGGCCCACTGAGCGTACTATTCGCAACACCATCTTGAGACCCAGCATTTATTATTGCACAACAGTCGACCGAGTAGACCACGTCCAGCACGCAGTGAAAAAAATGTAGCGGCCGTAGCTGAGAGTGTACACCAAGACTGTGGAGTGTCGATTCGGCGCAGTTCGCAGCAACTCGGACTGAAGTATGGAACGACTTGGCGCATTTAATGTCGAGATATTAAATTGAAAGCGTACAAAATACAACTTGTGCAAGAACTGAAGCCGCCCGACGTTCCCAAGCGACATCGCTTTGCTCTATGGGCTCTTGAAAAGTTCAAAATTTCAAATACCAAATTTCGTAACTTTTCGTCCTGCATTTTCAAAAACAAAATAATTTTTAAAAATAAATACAATGTAATGAATAAGTATTGTTCAGAATGGAAACCGAAATTGACACAGAGGGGCGGTTTATTAAATTGAACTTTTTCGCAAACGAAAGTAAAAGCCGTTCTTTTAAAAACCTGCTCATATTTCAAATATTTGAATAAATATTTTTAAATCGTCATATACAGGGTGGCGCAAAACTACCGTTGTGGTTTGAATGTTCAATAACTTTTTAAATTTATTTATATATTTTATTTTTTTTTCAGAATTTTGTGAAGCAAACTTGGTGAATATGCAAAGGAACACTACAGAACTGAACAGCGATCAGCAAATTTTAAATTTTTATTTCAAAAATCAAGTCAATTTTTTGACGCAACGTGCTTATCATCGCTTTTTTAATATGCGTACTGGACCTTCAGAACCATCAATAAACCGTTTTTTTTTGGAAATTTTCGACAACCTGGTACAGTAAGACACCTTTCATGTACCGGAAGACAACATTCGGTCCACACGGACAAAAATATTCAACGTGTTGTGGATTGTGTGCAGGACAGTCCAGAAACATCAACAAGAAGACGTTTGCACAACTGGGGATATCGCGGAAAGAGCACGAATGTATACTAAAGGGATATAATTTTTCATACTTAAGCCAAAAATATTCCACATTAATATAATGGGTGATCCAAGTAAAGGTACTTTTTTCAATAGGCTTTTTTGACAAGTCACGTATGAGTCGTGTCATGCTGTCATGTTATTTTTGTTTAGTGTTGTTCGGCATTTCATTTCGTTCAACGCTCTATGGGCTCTTGAAAAGTTCCAAGAAGAACCGACGTTTTCGAGCCAAATTTTGTTCAGCGATGAGGCCCATTTCTGGCTCAATGGGTATGTAAACAACCAAAATTGGCTTATTTGGGACGAAGATCAACCAGAAGAGGTTCTTCATCCAGAAAAAACAACGGTTTGGCGTGATTTGGGCGCCGGTGAAGTCATCGGTCCATATTTCTTCAAAAATGATGTCGGTGAGAACGTAACCGTCAATGGCTACTGTTCTCGTGCCATGATAACCGACTATTTGATGCCTGAAATTGAAGCTCGGTGACATTTGGTTTCAACAAGTCGGCTCCACTTCCCACACATCGCATCAATCAATGGATTTATTGACAGAACACTTCGGTGAGCAGATAATTTCACGTTGATTGGCCACCAAGATCGTGTGGAGATATGTAAAGTCTAAAGTTTATGCGGACAAACTCGCTTCGATTCAGGCCTTGGAGCAAAACATCACGCGTGGCATTCTGCAGTCACCAGCCGAAAATTGGACTCAACGGATGGACCACTTGAGACATTTGATAGACATAATCTTCAACATAATAACAACCAATACATGTACAAATTCAGTTCCAATAATCATCCTAATTAGTTAGGGTTGCCGATACTTTCTCCCTTAAACCACTACTATCAGTTCCCGCTACTGATATAATTGCTGTGTACTTAATAAGCATTCGGTTGTAGCGATGAAATATATGGATACAACATGCAACCACCAACATTTGGTTGGCAAAAACTTCGGATGTGCCAAAAAAATCAGTTGCCTGTGTGTACACACAGCGAATAAATCAGTTGCAAATTGATTCGAACTCCAAGTATTCAGTTGGATAGACACTCGTTACCTGGCAATCACCAGCATTTCATGGTATTGATGGTTTTACGGTTTTACATAGTTTTTAAGATGATATCATGAAACACGCAGCCAATAAATTGGTTAAACCAACTTTGAACCTATTAGTTGATTGAACCAACTGATAACTTCCTTGCAGTAACCAATCCCCCTTTAGTTCGCTGTCGTAGTTTTCGAGATATCGTGAAAATGATATATTGGCAATTTTCAAGTAAAGAATTGCCGAAGTTTTGTCAGTTTCCTCTACTGTAAATTACTGTCTGTGTACATAATCAACATTCGTTTGAAGCGATGGAATACATGTAAGGTTCGTGCAACTGCCAACATTCGCTAAGCAACAAATCTGTTCTCTATGTGTCAGTATTATGAACATCTGAATACAATGTGTCGTCGAAGGTTGGGCCGTACGGGTCCAAAAAACACCTCGTATTGTCAGCCCGTATCATCGTAAAACAGTTCTTACTTTTACAATCGCAGCTTTGCGATTTATTTTTATAGTGAAAATTTACTATGTTCTAGTGCAGTGGGCAATCGAATTCTTACAGTAACGCAGAAAATGTTTTTCTTACGATCTGTACTTAAGGGGTTGAAACGTTTTTACTTTTTGGTGTCGGTTATTCTCCGACCTAAGATTTACCATAACACCCTCGTTGACCACAAAACATGCAGCAAAGCAATCCGCACTTATGTTTGGTGAAGTGTGGCGGAAGTATGTTTTTTCCTCGGTTTTGTGTTGCAAACTCTCACTTTATATGTTTGCATTATGGCATGGGTGTCTGTATGTGCGTGACCTTTTCACAATCTGCCCTCCTCTCCGGTGTGTGATCTACAACAAGTGGTAAAAAGCAAAAGTTAAGAGAATGAGAGGACACGAAAAAAAAATTGACTCTTTGACTTTATGTTCATCGTCATCACCAGACATTTTTGATGGCAGTTGCGGACCATGTCTTCATAATATGGCGGCACAGTGGGTGCAGTTTTTCAAAGTGGTCAAAAGTGCATTTTGACTAATTTTCAAAACAAATGGTTAATGACGCATAAAGCCAATCAATACTTGTATACATAGAAATTTATAAAAAATCTCGTAAAGTTTTGAAGTTATCGCCTTAGCGATGGTTTAATAAGCGAATACCAATAGAACACGCCTATTATGTCGTCAAGTTTAAGTTTAAAAAAATATGGTCAGGGATTAACCGGCTCAAGACCTCTTGATGACATTTTTTTAACAAAATGGCCAAGTTACGTTGATTTTCGTGGCTGCACACTGCTTTTATCGCGATTTCAGGTCAGTGACGACCAAAGCACTGTGCAGCCGCGAAAATCAATGTCTCTTGCCATTTTGTAAAAAATTGTCTTCTTAAATTATATTAATTAATTATTTTGTTTATTATATTTTTTTATCCAATATTTCGATCCTTATCCTCGAACGGCACAAAAACGGGACGCTGACAAAGGACGAAAAACTGTTGCAATGAAAAGAAATTAATACAAACTAAAAATGAGATAAATTCTAGGAAATTTCTGCATAAACAGACGAAAAAAAGATAGATCTGACCTAAGGCCTACGAGGCAGAAAAACTTAAATAAATGACGAAGGAAAAAAATCACTTAAAGGCGCCTAAATATACGAACATCCAAAAATATATAGAAGGGACCCCTTCAATTTGCCAATTTGTTTATCTATAGACACTCCCGTTTTTTGCCTCTCCATATGAGTAATACACATATTGAAGCATTAAGAATGAAATTTCAATTAGACGCGATACACTTTAAATCTAAAATAAACAATACAAATGATGACGAAGTATCATCATAGTCGGTGGTGGCCGACTATATTATATCCTGCTCTTCTGGATGTTAATAAAAGCCAACTAAAAATAGGTTTATGGACCACCTTGGACGGACTCTTAATTAAGCCAGTTTTTAGAACTAATGTCATATTTAAGTTTGTTGGACAATCTAATTGTTTTTGTAAATATCAGTTTTGAACATATATGTGGATGCTATACTTTATATAAACCGATTTTCTCTAATTTCAACAGCGTGCCCGCTTGGCACAAGGAACTTACTTATGCCAAATTTCATCAAGATTGGATGTAATATGTTGCTTTGAGAGTTAAAGATATAAAATCTGATGAAAATATATATTAAGTTGAGGTGGACGGCTCTTCAGCAACACTAACGCGAACAGCAGCAATATTTTCTGCAGTACGAGCATGCACTGGTGTTTTCACATCTCCTATAGACCCGGTTTGCTCAAATTTGTGTACGATTTTTCTGATTGTACGCACATTTGGACGATTAAATTGACCGAAAAAATCACAGAGTGCACGATATGCATTTTGATTTGACCGCCCATTTTCATAATAAGCCTGAATAACTTTAACGTGGTTCAAATTGAGTTAGTCTGAAATTGAGAAATATCAAATGAAGTGCAGAAAAAAACTTGATGCTTACGTGTGGTTCACATTCAACATCGACCCTTAAAACTTAACCACACTTTATGATTCATACTCAACCATACTATGATCTCTACAAATATATTGTGATCCTCACAACCATAGTATGATCCTCACAACCATAGTATGATTCAGACGCAACCATGTTATGAGCTCCAAAACCAAAGTATGATCACACATTGAAAATTATTTTTAAATACATTAAATTCTAAATTGTTGAAGTGATTTATTTAACAGTAGAAAAAATCAGTTTAAAAAAAACGTAAGCGTTTTCATTAAAAATATTTCAGTTTAACAAAGCTAAAGCAGTTTTAAAATTTTCATTTTCGTTCAAAAAGTACTATTAATGCATTAGATCTCTAACAAAAACATTGTTCTAAAAAGCATATTTTAATAAAGAAAAGTAACAATCATACAGTAGGATTACCGTTATCATATTATTGGTAACAAAGACCCCTAAAACAATACTTTTGTCACACCAACCATATTTATATTGTCGATACAACCATATTTTTATTTTTAGTTTTGGCAATAATACTATTGGCAAAATTAAATTCAGAAAACAACACTATGGTTGCGACGAACATACTTTTATTGCAGAGAACATTTTATTATCGCCTTGACCATATAGTAACCATGTTTTATCTCTGCGTGCACCGGCTCGTGGTAGGCATATGACGAAAATCGAATTTCATTCCTTTAATAGCAGTATTCTTTTCAGGTTACTAAACAAGCATTTTTATGGAAGTTACGCGGTAAGCAAGCGAGTTGGCTGTTACTCGGTAACGAAACGACTTATTTTTTAACAAAAAAAATATTCAGCCTTATTACGGTTGTCGAAGACGTAGTCGAATGTCGATTTTTTTGGAAAACGGTACTACGGTTGTCGAAAATGCACAATCTGTTACAATTTTCGTAACACGGAAGACGAAAACGACTGTCAAAGTTGGCTAAAACAGTCGATCAATTTTTTCCATACGACTAGAGACGTCGCCGCATTCAATTGACAACAATTGTTAGCCGTTGGTTTCATCCGCTAACACGCCGTTAACTAATTTGAAATTTAACACATTTTTTTGACATTTTATATTCGACAATAAATAAATATAACAAAATTGTATAAAATAAATTATTTATCTATTTTCAACATTGGGTAAATTTGCGGTATTTTACCAAAAAACTTTTATCTGATGTCGACCGCTGATATAAAGTTTATGTCGCCGTCACTTGTTTTGTGTCAGTTGTCGCCGTAAAAATGAACAAGCAGGCGTCGTTTTCTGAATATATTCACATTTGTTTACAAAGATGGGCATTGCAAATATGTCCGAATTCTGTCTTATTTCCTTACGCAAGGCACTCATATCACATTCTGTGTATGCCTCGCCGTCTTCATCCGAAGAAAAAAATGTCCCAAACTTAACATATTTTTTTTTATTATATTTATTTTATCTTGAGAAAATTTCAATGTTGCCTTTGGCGGACAATTATGTAAAAAGTAAACATTGTTTTGACAGTATAGCACATCTTTTACTTTTCAATCTATTACAAAATCACAAGAGTCGAAAAAGTTACGTAATACCAAAAATAATCGAAATCGACAACGACTTCGACTGCTCTCGATTTTCGTCTTCGACAACCGTAATAAGGCTGATTATGACGCACCCGGCTTGTACAACATGTTTTTTGTTATTAATACAGAAAGAAAGAAAAAGCGCGATAAAACCATTTCCATAAATTACAATGATGCAATAAAACGGGTCGAGTAGCTTTATTATTTAAAGTGTGACTAAAAGAAAATTGTGGACCAAGGACGAGACGTTGATGCTGTAGGCTTGCTACAAAGCCAGAAAAGACGAATTTGAATGTCGCCGGCGAAAAAGAAATTCCTACCAACGAAATTAAATTTGTCAATAAAATGTTAACAAAACAAGAAACTATAGGAAATAACAAAATTCGTTTTCCACAATTAGCTTTTTCTTTTTGTTTGTAAACAAACTTTTCTTGAGTTTATGCTGCCATCTGATTAAAAATGTTGTTGAATGTTGCCAGAATAACATAGCTAGTTATCAGAAAAGAACACGACTAATGTAACATTTGCACTACTACTGGAATAAATGTGATCTTTATATGTGACGTTCAAAATAGAAAGGGACCTTAGGGTAAAAACCAGTTTTGTTCAGGAGAGCCATTTTAAAGATTTAAATACGTGTATCTTTGGTGTACCATCACTTTCATAAAACGCGCATATCTCTGGGAGGGAACACTTTAGAGGCATGGGATCGGTCTCATTCGATGCCACATGTCCGCATCAAAAAAAAAAAAAAAAACAAGTAAAAAATGTTAAGTTTGGCTGTGCCGAACTTAGGATACTCTCCACCTGATTCCACAATAAAACCAAATTTGGTGCGGAAGTGTGTTCTATATAAATATCTATATGTAGAAAATTTCATCTCGATAGGTCAAGTTTGTAGTGAGTTATTGTCATATTATTTTTCAAGGCCCAAGACCGTTTGTGTGGGAGGTACCAGTAGGGCCTTTCCGATCTTAGCCAAATTTAGCGTAAAAGTCTGTTCTATATATTAATCTTTATGCCGAAAATTTCGATAGGTCAAGTGTGTGGTAAGTTTTTGTCATATTATTTTTCAAGGCCCATGAGACCGTTAGTGTTGAAGTTACCAGTAGGACTTTTCCAATCTCAACCGAATTCAGCGTAGAAGTGTGTTGTATATAGTAATCTTGATGTGTAAAGTTTCATTTCGATAGGTCAAGTTTGTGGTGTGTTATAGTCATATTATTTATCAAGGCCTATAACGCCGTTTGTATGGGAGGTACAAGAAATGGTGGCCCAATCTAAACCAATTTTACATAGATGATTGCGCCTATATAGAGATTATTATTTGCAAAATTTCAGTGATTTTGATCAAGAAACTGGACGGATATTTCCAAATAAAAAACTAATTTTTATGAGGTAGTGTCGGTTGAGGGTCTCCAACACCAACTTCCTGTAGAGCTATATAGCCCATTTTCAATACCAACTAGGTATGCTAGGTTAACTACACATGTTTGTGCCAAATTTCAGCTCCCTAGCTGTTTTCATGCAGGCTCTATCTTGTTTTCAATAGATTGACAGACGGACAGCCGGACAACATGGCTAGATCGTCTTAGAATTTTACGAGGATCAATAATATATATTATTATGATGATTATTTCAAGATGTTACAGACAGAATGACAAAGCTAATATACCCTCCATTGTATTGGTGGAGGGTTTAAAAGTGAAAATTGATTTTTTTACCCTTAGGTCCCTTTCTCTATGCGCTGTCACATATCTTAAATATTCTGTGTTTTATCAATACATAAAATAGTTATGTACTTAATGGAAAACCGTGTACGAATAAAAAGAAGAGTTTAATAAACATTTTTACCAAAAAAAAAATTGTTAAGTACGTATTAAATATTCCGACACCTTACTCGGATGTTTCACTCTGTGTGGAGTGACTTACATTGCACGTCTCAGAGTTAACAATTTCGATTTTTTAGATATTTACCCCATTTTAATGTTATACCTACAAAAAATGACAAAACTGTTGTCACAAATTTTCCCATTTTCTCCAATGTGCTGTGTGGTATAAAACAGAGTGTATGTTTTCCATCCACAGTGCCGAAGCCATAGCTGTTGCTAGTTACTCTCACACAAAGTGACATTTTATGTTAGCCCTCAAGTGCCATCCTTTTTTTCTGATGCATTTCTAGTGATTTTCCCATTTTTGCCGTCCATTCCCCGAGTCGCAGTGGCAGATATGGACAGGATAGCGAGCGCATGACATCCAGTATTTGCACCACAGACAAAAACTAAAGTTGAAAACTTTTGCCATGGAACCGAATTGGTTGTAAACGGTGTAAATTAGTGTTGCCAGTTTGGCCCCAAACGCCAACGCCGCGATGAACGTCATAGCCACAGTACACACTACGTAGAGTAGAGGAGCTGGACAAAGCTGCAAAACGAGCAGCAGGAGAAGTGGGAATTGTGGGCGAGAAAAGCCAAGCCACTTTGAAAGTGAGCAAAAGTAACAAATTGTCGGTCTGAAGTATTTGTCGAAAAGATTTGTTCAAAATGATGAGTGTTAAAAAAAAAAAGATTTTCGTTTGTTTTGTTTGTGTTTTCAAATTTATCCTCAGTCTCTGAAAAAGTTCTCTACTTTTAAGTTGTTCTTTTTCTGCAATAATTGAGAGGGGAAGCCGGCAACAAACAACAAAAAAGTGAAAATAAAATGAAAATATGAATGCAAATGGGCAAAGATTAACAGAAATTGCAACAGCAGAACAAAAAAAAACATTGGCCAAAGGGCATTTGTGGAAAATGATGAGTACACCAAAAACAGAAAGAACAAAAATTATTTCTTTATTGCCACCATGAATGGTGAAAAGGAGGGTCATTAAACTTTAAGTTTATCAGAATATCATGATGCCGTATAGTACAAGTGACTGAGTGGGGCTTCCTCCCCCATACCGAGAGTTCAATTCCGAGATTACCGCAAAAAAAACTGAAAAACGCTGTGATGATACCGAATTTAAATGGAAAACTTTTATACGTAACATTGTATTATGCTAAGTTTGTAATTTTTGATTAATGGTCCGGACATTTGACCATGAATAGTTTCCATAATAGTTCCTAAAGTGCCATTGGTAGTTTCGAATGAAATGGCATCTTCTTGCTATTTTTTTGTTTTTGTTTTCGTTTCACATTTTTTTATTCGGTTTTGTCATACCCGTATTACGCTGGTCAGTGTTTGGAGGGTGCTCCAATGCTGCGTAATTGTTTGGCGTTTCAGTTCATTTAATGTGTCACCTCGATATGGTGGGTGAACTTGCGGCATCGTTATGCAGGACAAGTTAAGAACGCTGAAAAAAAACTAACTGGGGAGGATACAGTTTAGTAAGCATTTAAGTTCACGGGCAAACATGAACTGTTAATAAAAACGTGCATTTAACTTTAAATGTTGAAAATTGTTTTTGGAAAGGCAACCAGCGGATTTGAATTAAATTTAAATTGTAGCCAAAAGAAGTTAAAAAGATGTTTTTTAAATCAATAAAAAAGTTCATTAAATGCATTTAGTTAAGGCCATATTACGAACTGAAAATATAAAAAGGGTGAGAAACCAAGTTCACCTATCAAATTATTCGTGGGGCTATATAAAACACAGACAAGCCTTATCTAACCTGGGATAATTAATGGTCGCACACAAGGGGACCATGCTTTATTTGAGATAGATTAAATTTAAAATTTGGCCTTTAAAACAACAGGATCGGAGGATGGGGATCGTAACGCTCTATGCTAAATTGATTCGGATTTAAATATGCAGCTTTGAAAGTTGAAGGTTCTGAAATGGGGATGGACCTTTGTATGGGTATACACGAATAAGGAACTGTATGCTACAGTATCTATATACAGGGTGGCCGCCGGAAAGGTATACTACAGGGTATCCGTCAGGAATGTATACCACTTCGTTCGTTTAAAATTTTTTGATTAAATGAAAGAAAATGGATCTTATATTGATATATTAGTTGAATATTAGAAGTACAACAGAAGGTCATTTCTGTAAATAAATCGGTAAGTTACCGATTTATGTGACGTCACACCGACTAGATTGGAAGTTACCGATTTCGTGATAACTGCCGTTTCTGTATGTTGAAATCTGTAAAAATTTGATCTGTGATGGAAAGAAACACAAATCGGAAAGAAATGGTAGGAATTGAAATAGATGACAAGCAGCTTTTTCTTTGCAATTGATTTCATGTACAAATATTTTGTATTAAAACACTTCTATTTTAATAAAACTTATATATTTATATAACGACATAACTATTACTTACCTTCTGACTTATTTTGTTAAAAATATGCCAACAAATAAACAACGAGGAATTAAATAAGCTGGCAGTTGCTGAGGTACATTGCAAGTAAACAAACATTTGCACTCGGTTATTTTGCATTACCATACCGATTTCGTTGAAACCGGTTCATAAATTGTCGTACATTTCGACGCACTGCCATCTTAAATATTTATGTTTTGCTACCTATTTTCAAACACAATTAAACCGCGGTAACACAATTAAAATATATTTTTTTTTTAAAAAAATATTTATTTGTATAAAATAACATCAATAAAATTGTATTTGGTTTAAAAAGTTATATTTGGTTACTTGGTTTCTCATAATTGCAACAACACTTTAGCAATCGGCAGAGTTCTCACTTGGCTAAAAGTCAGTGTGAAAGTTACCGATTTCAAGTTGAGTCGATTTTCTTACAGAAACACTTTTTTAAGCGATTCCTATTGAAGAAGAATCGGAACAATGTCATATTACCGAAATGGAACGAGTGAATGGAATAAGAATCGGCAACTTTTTTACATAAAAAGTGAATGTGAGACTCAAGTCAGAGTGACATCAAATCGGTAATTTCAGTCGGTAACAGCGATCGGTACAAGTTACAGAAACGAGCTACAGGACAGAAGTAAAACAATTATTTTAATTGATTACCCCTGACGATGAACGACGAAGTCAGTTTGAAATATTGGGTTATTTAAAATTAAATAAGTTATAAAAACACCAACATCTGTTTTTTGCTTATGACCTCAAGCCCAACAATAACTGAAAAATAGACAACAAAAGGTCAACTATACAAATACAAAAATATGTTTTATTTAATATCGGCAATTATGTATGGAATACAATATCATATAAATGCCCGCCTCTGTTAGCCTCACAAATGCTTTTTGGGCACATTTTTCATGACAATTATTGAGGTTGATGGATTGTTTGCACAGTTTCTTGAGCAGCAGTAATGTTTTCAGCCAATCTTGCAGTAAGTTGTGGTCCATGATTGGGCCTATCAGCTACAGACCGTCTTTGCGTTGTTTCTCCCAAAATTTCACTTAACTTTCTCATTGTCACAGTAATCGATGATTGATTTTGAAGCATTTGGTGTCGGTTATACTTTTTCTCGATTTATATCGAGCTTTCTTAGAGATCGCACTATAAGAGTTGTTATAGATGCGTTCGCATCCAATAAACATAGGATGACCGCTGGTGTACCACAGGGCTCAGTCCTTTCTGCCTCTTTATTTCTTATTTCCATTGACGATCTTTTGGGCCAGACCTTGAATCTAATCTACTCTTTCGCCGATGACGGCAACCTCTGTCATTCGTATCCATTCGATCGTAGGCCTAGTCTTTATGATATTGAGGACAAGAGGTGAATTATGGATGAGACACTTGGGCGGGATTTACAGGCCATTTCCAAATGGGGTCGAGTGAATAGAGTAGATTTTAATGCGCGTAAGACACAGTTTTGCTTGTTGTCTCACAAGCGATTCATTGATCCAACAGTGTCGTCATTATCTATCGATGCTATGGATGTCGAACAATCAGATGTTCTGGGCATGAAAATACAATGTGACGCTCGTTAGGCGAGGCATGTATTCGAAGTGTCGAAAAAAGCACTCAAGTGTATAGACTTCCTAAAGCGATGCAAGAAATATTTCACGCCTTCTGATATCTTCGATATCTATACAACCTACATCCGGCCAAAGATGGAATACAACTCCCATATATGGGCAGGTGCTCAAAAATCATCCTTGGAGCTACTTGATCGTGTCCAAAGGAGGGCGATGGTGTTGATAGGTGACAGTAGGGTATCCAACTCTATTGTCTCCCTGGAGCTTCGTCGGAATGTGGGTTGTGCGTCGCTATTCTATCGTTACTTTCATGGTGCGTATTCTTCAGACATTCGTCGTCTCATTCCTGACGTGAGGATGTTTGGCAGGGATGCACGACTTTCCAGGAATTCACACCCATTTGTTATCAATTAGCCGGTTGATCGCACTGTACACTACAGATTAAATTCGTTTTTCGCCCGTACTGTATGTGGAATCGACTTCCGGCGAATGTATTTTTCACCAATTACGACATTCAGAAATTCTAGTAAAATGTCAATAAACTTTACTCTCTCTTTTCCCCTTAAACTCCCTTACTTTCCACTCACCAACGCATCGCATGTTAAGGGGAGAGTTGGTCAACAAAAAAAAAAAATCATTAATCGTTTATCATGGCTCGTTAGCGTTACCTATTGACATTATGGCCGGCTTCATTTTAAAGAAATATGGACCACTGATTTCCTCTGCCCATAGAGCACACCAAACATTGACTTTTGAGGATTTAACGGCGTCTCAACAAAGGCTTGTGGATTTTCTATACTCCAAATGGGGCAATTTTGGTGTCATTCACCACGAATTGTAAACGTTGTTCCGGAGTAAGTCTATTCATTATGAAATGGCAAACCAAACTGATCATAAGTCAAAAAGACCAGCTCTGGAAAAGTGTTGCCAGATTGATAACCACACGTCTAAAAAAACACCCTTCACCATGAGAGATTGCAGCACGACCAGGTTTAGTTTTTGGCTTCTACAGCGACTGGAGCTCAAACCTAGCGGGTCCTTTGGCTTTTCGGAAACCAATTTTTTCAAAGATGGGTGTTGTTATACTCGTATTTTCTATGCGAAATTTGTTCGGAATCGGATGATATACCTTACAATTAAATTAAAACTTATGTAAAGGCTTTACTAAAAGTCGGACCTATATGGTCCAAAAGACCAAAAAACATTCTTTACGATGCAAGATTGCAGCACAACCAGGTTTAGTTTTTGGCTTATAAAACGACTGGAGCTTTAACCTAGCGGGTCGTTTGGCTTTTCGTAAAAAAAATTTTTCAGAGATGGTCGTTGGTGACCCTTAACTCTCTAAGCTTTATAGCTTTTAAAGTTGCAGGGCCTTAAAATGAAATAAAACTTTATGTGTGATCTTTACGAAAAGTCAGGCTTATATGGTCCAGTTTCACCAGTTTTTTATTGCTCGCTCTGAGCATACCATGAACAATTTGTCGGATGCAGATGTGATACGAACGTTCAAGAGCTGCAGGTTCTGAATTGGGAACAGCCTTTGTAGGGTTTCAAAACATGAACTGATATGATCCATGCTCCGTTCTTCGTCCAAACCGGAACTATAATCGTAGCTACATAGAAATCGAATTAATGAATTGAAGTCATTTGTCGAAATGTTGATTGTCTTGAATTGTTGTCACTTTTTCGGTTTTATGCAACACCTAGAGTATTAAGACATTACGTTCCCTTTGCCATTGTAACGCATCTTTCAAATTCAAACTATGTTGTCAATGAACGCATAAATTTATAAAGCTTTTCAATACAATTTAAAGCATGTAGATTTTAGTCTTCCCAGTATTAAGTTTAAAAATTTGTTAATTACTTTGTTAAATTAGTGTTTGGCTATTATTTAAATGAATTTGTTGTAACGGTTGCCATCATGCATTGGTCACGTGAGGAGAGGTCATTTTGTGTTGAAGCGTATTTTTCAAATGCGTACTCTATCATTGCAGTGCAGCGTGCTTTTTGTTTACGGTTCGCTGTTCCCCCACGCGGACTTGTTCCTGGACGGCAATCAATTGAAAATTGGGTAACTTCATTGAGAACAGCAGAGAATGTGTGATGTGTACGAAGGGGACCTGAGAGAAGGGTTACCACACATCAAAACATCGAGAGAGTTAGAGCAGCAGTACTTCAATCTCCGAAACGCTCTGCTCGGAAGCAATCACTTGTTCTTGACATTTTCAGACTTCTTTTCAGCCGGCTCTTGAGGCTATGCAATTAGAGGATACATGGTTCCAACAGGAAGGTGTCACTGCACACGCAGCGAGGGCTACCATGAATTGTTGAGGCAAATGTTTCTTGGACGGCTTATCTCTTTAAGGGGTGATGTGGACTGGCTGGCATGCTCACCAGACTTAGCCCTATTCGATTTTTTCTTTTGAGGTTACCTGAAGTCGAAGGTGTACATTAACTGTCCCAACACCTTGGAAGACCTAATTAACATTATTTAGGCCGAAATTAACAGACATGCTTGTTAGAGTTCATGAAAACTTCAGAAAACGTATGCAGCACTGTGTGGATAGCGAAGGTCGACATTTGCCATATACACAATTTAAAACCATGTAATTTAAAAATTCCCTTACTGTTCAATATAATGAAAAAATATATATAATAAATTTTTCTAAGGTTCATAATTTTTTTCTTTTCATTTCCAAATAAGCAAATTTCCGCTCTCCACCCTGTATATCATAGATTATTTTACAACAACTTAAAGTTTTGTATTGTTTGTTTTTAATGAATTCGCCGAAGAACGCCCTTGAGTTTCAACTCTCTTTGGTGTACACAAAGAGTGAAATTGTTGCCATATTACTCACAATTTTCTTTAATGTGTTAGATTACAATATTGCCAACTTGCGGGGTAACTAAGCTATTTACCTCAAAAGAACAGGCTGGTAACAAAAGTAGCTTGAGGCTTAAAGAAAGGTGGCAAACTTAATGCTGGGTAGACTCAAGTCCATTCGCTCCGTTTTCGATTTTTAGTTTACTACAAAACTATCGGTTCTAACTCTGAGGCTTTGTTAGCAAGCAAAACTGTGGTTGTCGGGAAACTACGTTTTTGATTGTCGAAAAGCTATTGTACTCGTATGCGCAAAGAGTGACAGTTAGGTGGGGATTTTAAAGCGGTGGCTTTATCTTAACATTTTTCATTGCAAATACTGCTGTAAACGCCATTTTAGTGTGCACTATAGGGCGCGATAAACCTACTTTTATTTCTTTTTTGTGGTCTTAAATTATTGTCATGGACTTTGACATCTTCTGCTTCCATTAGGATGGCGCGGCATACACTAAAGTCCAAGCCACAATCCAGAGATTTCGCGATAATTTCGAATATCTGTTTGAAGTCGCCTAGGCGATATCAAAGGGCCATCTCAACGATGATACTTTTATACTCTGTTTGTGAAGTACAGTTCATTAACAATTAAGGCCCTTAAGGCGATCATTACCAAAATTTATGGACTCAGATGCGCTAACGGGTAGTAAAGACGTCGAACTAACAACGAACTCTATGTACAGTATCTTGAACTAATTTAGCTAACCACAGTTAAATACACTTATTTCGCTGTGTTTGTCAACAGTGTTCGAAGAAATGAGGCAAGATAATAAGAGAAAAGGGATCATTTTGAACACGAAAATGCAAGCTCTTACACATCAGCTGAAACGATAAGCTATTTGACCACTCAAGATGTCGAATTGATGGGCCGGGGGATACAGCCCTGATTTGGCACCCAATGATTTCTTCATATTCCCTAGCATCAAGAAAAAAATGCGTGTTCAACGTTTTTCATCGCCCGAAGCAGCTGCTGAAGCGTTCAAAAATCATGTTTTGGAGGTGTCTCATTCGGAGTGGAAAAAGCGCTTCGAAAATTGGTTTGTGCGCATGCAAAAGTGCATTAATCTAAAAGGAGAAAATAAAATTTTGAAAAACAAAAAAAAAACATTTCTAAAAATATATTATTGAGTTTTTATTGCCGGACCCGAAATATACTTAGTAGGGACATAAATGCCTTACGTCGCATTGACCAATCGTCAATAGCTGCACGAACCTCGTCCATTGGAAAATTGGCCACAGCTCCAACCAAATCAGTCTTAAGAGATCCAATGCTGGGGTATCTTTTGTGACAAAGCTTTTCCTTTTAAACCGTCCACAATTTGTAATCCAATGGGTTCAAATCTGGACTGCCTGAGGGCCATTCTTCAGAGGAAATGAACGCTGGCAAATTGTTTTGAAGCCAGGCCTGGGAAGTTTTAGCCTTATGGGCCGGAGCAGAATCCTGCTGGAAAGTCCATGGCTGGTTTTGGAACAGGGAATTGTTTAGAGGCTTCACAACAGCTTCCAAAATGGTTTCTTGGTAAACTTTGGCCGATGTTTTGACTCCTTGTTCGCAGAAATGCAGGTCAGTGGCCCCATCGTAAGAGACACCCCACCAAATGACTTTTTCCACCCTTGGGATTAGTTCAGATGCTTCATGAAATGACCTCGCATGCACTCTATCCTTTTGCTTGTTAAATTTTTCCTGAACGGTAAAAATTTTTTCATCGGTGAACAAAATTTTTCTGTCCAAGTTATCAGCGTGATTCACCAAAAGACGTTTGCATTTTTCAATCCTATTTTTTTTAAAGCTGCAGTCAGTAAATGTCCGGTACTTCGTTTGGAAGCCTCAAGTCCCAAGTCTTTTTTAATGATTCGACTCATGGACTTTTGTGTGATATTCATCTCACTGGCCATGATTTTCTGTTTTCGGAGCGGATTTCTGTGAATTCTTGATTATAGGCTTTGATGACATGCGGTGTTCGAACAGAGCGTGGGCGGCCCGACCGGCGGCTGTCTTTTACATCTCCACTCTCCTCAAACAGTTTTATGCATCGGTAGACGAACATGCGGCTAATCCCTAGTGGCCGGAGCTTTTTGAAAATATCGCTTTTTTTCATTTCACACAGCGATACGGTTCTCATTATCTGACCACTCCATGATAAAAGTTGAAACAATTTTAAAATCCCGTTACAGACTTACACTATTAAGGTTAGCTCTCAAAACCCATATGACATTAACGGGGTATGTTCAGTTCTACTATTGAAATGGGCGTGTTCAATGTTGTAACAGTATTTATGTCCCTACTAAGTATATCCAAGAAATCAACCAGAGTACATTCCTCTTCTTACCGGTACCATACTACATGACCAACCCACGAATTGGCTTAGGCATACTGGGTTTTCGACCAAGTAGCAAGTTTGACGGATTACCTGATGTAGACAAATGGTGAAAGACTGATTGGTCCTTCTGATGTCCTTTGCTTTAGTAAATGCTGTATTTTCTCCTTTTGTGATAAAGACAAGCTTATACACTGTCCACCGAGAAAAAATTGAAAGCGTAAACCAAGCTCTATATTTTCTAATTTCGATAATAGTTTGTAATAATTTCTACGCCTGACATAAAGCCATGTATGATGATGATATACATTTCTATAGCTGACTGGCATTGGTAAATTCACAGCTGTCGAATAAAAAGAGTTGGGAAAACTATCATTACGATCTTGTCTACAACCCGCATGAAAAACTTCAACCCCCTCTGGAAGTGTTCTTCTTTTATAGTTCGATAACAATACTCGTATCACCATCGTACGGAGTAATGATAAAATTCCTTATCTGCTTATGGCATTACTTTGCTTTATCATATACTACTACTCGCATTCACTACATGCGGCCGACATACCTTGGAATCCTGGAAATACCAGTATGTAAATCAATGGCAGAAAAAATTCCACATGTCATCATTTAACCTAATGATTTTTTGCATAAAAAAAGTTAAATGTTCCGGTAACAGCAACACATGAAATGACTCTGGGATACCTAAACCAGCAACTCCAGAAGCACCATAAAACCAAACAGAGTCGGAAAAAGTTGAGGTCGTAAAATAAAATACTATCGTCGTAGTTGGCCAACAAACTACGGCCAACGGTCCGTGGAACACAAAACAAAAAAAGAAAATATGACTGTTCATCAAAAAGCGTCATAAGAGAAAACAACGCCAAGAATGAAATGAAACAAAAAGCAAAAAGAAAGAACTATCATCATTCTTTACAGCATATTTCGTGACTAAGCGACTAAAAACGTCAAAGTAGTAAAACTTTTTTTCTTCTCGATAACAAATTGTTACAAAACACAAAAATAGTAGAGAAAAAAAAAAAAAAAAAAACGAAGAGAAACCTGCGTTCCCTTGTTCCCGAGTTAGTTTAAGACGAAAGAAATAGTACAGAAATACCCAAAATACGACGTATATTCAAGAGTAGTTGACATTTTCACATTCCTAGCCACCGGATGACTTGGTCGATCCATTAAAAGGACGAGCGAAGGGATGGGGTTGGTACATCAAAAAAAAATAGGTGTCACAATTTCGTTAAAGAATTCTTACTATTTGAATGGATTTTTTCATTTTTTCAATGGTTACCATTTTTTTAACCCGTACGTACATACATAAGAATTGCTACGCAACATGTTGCTGCGGCATAACGAGGAAGGGATGATCAGGAGTGTTATAGGAAAATTAACTTATGCAACATGAACTTTAATTTTTCACATACGTAAAAACAATCATTTTAAAATATCAGGAATTTTTTAATACGGTTATAAAAACTATATTTTTAACAAACTTGTTTCGATTTCTCTGATACTATCTACAGGGTGGGCTATTTACAATTTTAAATTTAAATCGGCTGTAAAAAAAGTACAGATAATTATTTCAAATTTCTGCTTTTATTAGAAAGGTTAAACTTTGTAATTTAATAATGTAACACAATATCATTCATATGACTACCATCAGTAACTCGACAGTACCTCCTCCGATCAACCCAATTTTTCAGTACATTTTCCATTGTTTCCGGTGAAATCTTTTCAGTATCAACTTCGATTTCATGTTTCAACGCTTCAATTGTCTCTGGATGTAACAGTTATCCTTATGAGCTCCCCACAGAAAATAATCGAAAGGGCTCAAATCACATCCCCGAGACGGCATCATCACAATTTCGCCTGATTATTCGATTATCAAAATCAAAATATCGATGGTTGTGTTGGCTGTGTGACATGTGGCCATGTCTTGTTGAAACCAAATGTCGTCCATGTCATTCTTTTGAATTTTTGGAAACAAAAATTCGTTGGGCATGGCGCGGTAAACGCTCACCGTTGACGGTATCGGTGTCTCTGTGCTCATTTTCGAAGAAAAATGGCCCAATGATGTCGCCAGCCCAAAATCCACACCAAACAGTGACTCGTTGTGGATGCATTGGCTACTCAATAGCCACATGTGGGTTCGTTGAACCCCATATGCGGCAATTTTGTTATTGACATAGCCACCGAAATAAAAATTAGCTTCACCTGAAAACACGATTTTTCGGTAAAATTCTTCATCTACAGCGTATGCCAAATGTTACAATGGTGTTAATAATTTAATAACTTTTATAATATATAAATAACACTTGGAGAGTAAAGAATGGGGAGATTCACAACTGAACAAAGAACCAGAATAATAGAATTTTATTATTTAAATTAGCGATCAATTATTTTAACGCAAACACATGAGTGTTGAAGCTCATATTCGTTTTAATGGCTTTATTAATAAACAGAACTATAGGTTCTGGTGTTCTGAAAATCTAAGAGCCATTCATCAATGTCAATTGCACCCCATTAGATGAACAATATGTTGTGGGATCACATCTGCAAATATCATTGCAGATGTGCGAATGAAGATGGAAGTGCTGTAACCGTAAATGGAAAGCGGTAGCGGTTTATAATAAATAATTTATAATAAAACGGCTAATCCCTAGTGGCCGGAGCGTTTTGAAAGCTACTTTTTCATTTCACACTTGAAAAGGGCTATTACAGCGATACGGTTCTCATTATCTGACCACTCCATCATGAAAGTTAAAACAATTTTTAAATCCCGTTACAGACTATCGCTATTGATGTTAGGTTTCAAAACCCATATGACATTAACGTGGTATGTTCAGTTCTACTATTGAAATTAGTGTGTTCAATGTTGTAACAGTATTTATGTCCATACTAAGTAAAATGACTTGAACAGTTTTTATTCTGGTTCGAGAGAAATTAAAAAAACATATGCACAAAATATCAATTTCTTAACAAAATTTGAAAAAAATGCATTATCGGTAAAATATTGAATAATAAATCAATGGCATTTTATTGCTTGATTGGTCGCAAAGATTTGAACTCAATGTTACAATCAGACTAACGACAACGAATATGCACTTGCATAGAAATCTGATCCGTGATCATGAAACTACCAGGTGGAATTCGATGGTTCCATTGTTGAAAAAGTTTTTACGTTTAAAAATTGTATAAAAAGTTTTTATTGATTTAGAAAAAAGGGAGCATTGAATTGTAGATAATGTAAACACACTAGCAGATTTATTAAATATTTTAAATCATATTGAATTACTGTGGAATCGATATCCAACAATCATACACCTTTGGTTAAAAAAATGTTAGAAGGTTTGAAGAAGAGACAAGAAACTTTATACTTCATTGAATATCTTTTCTCTTTCATTTATTTTGAAACGCTTCAGAACAAATTGTACTGCCGTTCGCTGGTAAAATTTATTCTCGGATTTTTAAAAAAGACAGCGGTGTCTATGGTTAAACGATATTTCTATTAATGGCATAAGTACAGACAGATCATTTGAGTATACGAGAAGTGATGCCATCAAAATCAAATCAAAATGTTGCAGAGCATAAAAATCTATTACGATTTATGATGGAAGTGGAAAAACCGGAAAACGCAAGCAAATTATTAAATGCTTTTCTGACAATAAGGCC
The DNA here is from genome assembly GCA_963513945.1 of Hydrotaea diabolus. NCBI lineage: Eukaryota > Metazoa > Arthropoda > Insecta > Diptera > Muscidae > Hydrotaea > Hydrotaea diabolus. The sequence continues at coordinate 171,469,593 of OY740718.1, forward strand.
AACAACATCAGTAAAAAACGAAAGAATATTCCCGTTGACTGGGCAGTTTTAAAAAAAGTTAGAAACGGACTGTCTCATGATTCCCTTAATGCTCTTTCTGTTCCAAAAATATATTTTCTAACAGAATTAATTAAAATTTGAATATGAAACATAAGTTATTACATTCTTTAGTTTTTTATGTGTTTGTTTCAACTGCAGCTTGTACTTTATTTGACCTCAAGTATTAATCGATAAATAAATATATAGAGACTGCAAAAAGATACTGCAAAATTAACATAGATTTTAAATATTTGTGTTATGCGGAAGTCCAGGGGGTCCCGGGAACTGAAAAAGTCCAGGAAAAGAGAAACTCCATATGTCCATATTGACTATTTATCGCTGCAAAAAGGGCCATTTTTTGAGGTACTTTGTGCGACTCAAATGTCCCCATTTAAACCAATGTTCGTCCACAAAAAAATATGCTTTGTTTTCTTGGTCCGTTTCAGGGAAACATTTTTCGCCCTAAGCCAAATATGCCCATTAATAAACTTAAATGCAAAAAGATAAATGTTATATATTATGATAGCTTATATAGGGTGATCCTTCTAGAGGAATTTTTTCAGAACAAAAAAAAAATTAAAAAATTAATTTTTTGGCATTAATTTTTTTATTATGGCAAATAACCAATAAAGATTCCACAATTGATATGAATTTTTATATTTTTTTTTTGTTCTGAAAAAATACTTCTAGATGGATTAAATACAGCCCGGAAAAAAATTGTCGGTGTCAATACCGCTTCGCACATTCGTATTAATAGGGAAAATTTTGGACCTATAGATTTTTAATTGTAACAGAAGAAAATTAGTGTTTAGAAAAATCGTATAGATTATATTATGCTCAATTGGACAACAGAGCGTGGCATCGACTACTATGACGACGAATTTTAGTCTTATGATAATGGATCAAAAAAGCCCCATGGTTAAAAAGGAGAAGTGTCATGGCCAATCATGGACTATAAAGGCCGTGGCATTTAGACATTTTAAAGCATTCTTGGCTGGCAATTAATAGGTAAAACATCAATGGGACTATGGACCGCAAACCAGTGGGGTATACTCGTACACAATTCGGTTCCGTTGCTTTTATAGCTTTAATTTTTCTTGCTTATATTTTCTTATACGAGTATAGCCCAAAATAATTTGTTTAACAGTTGTATGAGGAAAATCATTCCATCTATTCCGAATTTGAATATTTTAATTTCAAGTTAAAGACATTTGTTTACTAAATGTTTACATACTTATCATACCATAGTGGCAGGGGTATCTCAGTTTGATATACTAACCTGCAACATCATCATAACCCAGTGCTACATCATCCACATGACCACTTGAATCCGGCACTTGGATGCTGGTTATAGTAGCACCCAAAGTGATAACCTTTTTTGCGAGCAGCGTCGGTCCAGGTTTGTTTTAAAAAGTTGTTGTTTTTGTTGGTTGCGATATGGTATTGGCCATTATATGGAGGAAGATGAGTGTACAACCGTCATCATCGTCATGGGCACACCATCGCCATCAATAGTAACAGAAGCATCATCACCATCGACGTCGTCATCATCATCACCATAGTCGTAGTCATAGTCATCATCATTGCAGGCATTTTAACACATCCCAAGAAATGTTAAGTGGAATTGTCCCAGTTACCATGGAGTTGATGTTGTAGTTATTTGTTTTGTGCCACAGCAGCCATGCAAAAAAGGGCAAAAAAGGAAACAGAACAAAGAAAACAAAGTAAGAATTAAGAAAGTTGTTGCAAAAAGTGAAGTTTCGTTATGACCAGAGAGTACAGCACAGAAACACAGATACTCCTCGGCCATACAGACAGAGTCACACGTATAATAAAAAGTAATGAAACAAATATACTCGGTCCGTACAAAGTTGACCAAGTTTTTTTGTTTCCTTTTTTATGGCCAAAGATGTTCTCTTCGTGTTCTGGAAAATGTTACCAAAAAAACAAGGAAAGGAAACGGAAAACAAAAAAAAAGAAAAACAAAGAAACCCCAACGATATTGTCTCGACTTTCGGCAAGTGGTCCTTGGGGTAAAATTTTGATAAAAACGAATTGCTGCGGTCTATGGTGAAGTGAAGTTTTAATTCATCGGCAAAGTGAACAGCTTAAAAGGCAGGCATATTGAAGACGATAAAGTCAAATTATTTATCGGAAATTATCAGCATTCAAATCAGGCTCAGAAACAACCACACTGTTTTCAATGAAGTTGCAGACAGAGCACACTGGTCAAAATAGACGGGTTTTAAGTAAAATATTTAATTTAAGCCATAGGATGGAGTAAATATTATGTGTTTTTAAAAGATATTATGAACTGAGGCAGCAAAAACAAAACAATCGTCCGTCCATATGACAATTGGGAAAAAGATCCAAAGGAAAGAATGTAGAACTTATAAGATATTCCTTATGAGTCCCGCTGTAGTTAATCAGAAATGACTAGCTCAATGGCTGAAGTCGGGCATTATACCTTAGGATTTATATCCTAAATCACTTAATATGCTTATAATCCTACTAAAACAAGTAAAAACGTCATTAACATTGGCCAGGCAGAATCTCATATAGCCCATTGTAAATCGTTTTGAACGCTTAACAGCATCTTTTGGCGACGAAAATCGATAAGTCCATATGACAATTGGGAAAAAGATGCAAAGAAAAAAATGTAGACCCTATAAGATATTCCTTATGAGTCCCGCATTAGCTAATCAGAAATGACTAGCTCAATGGCTAAAGTCGGGCATTATACTTTAGGAATTATATCCTGAATCAATTAATATGTTGATAATCCAACTAAAACAAGTAAAAACGTCATTAAGATTGGCCAGGCAGAATCTCATATAGCCCATTCACTATTTAGAGTGATCCGTTTTTTTGGGCTCCTTGGGGCTTCTATATATAGTTCTGGCCTAATAATGAAAATGCGAATATCTATCATCAAAAAAGGTTTTATTGTTTTCCAAAGTATTCTCCAGCATGATTTATACACTTTTGCATGCGCTCAAACCAATTGTCGAAGCATTTTTTTCACTCCGATTCAGACATCTCCAAAACATGGTTTTTGAACGCTTCAACATTATCTTCTGGCGACGAAATTCGTTGACCACGCATTTTTTTCTTGATGTGTGAAAATAAAAAGAAGTCCATTAAGAGCCCATCAGTTTGACCTTTTGGCCGGTCAAAAAGGCGCTGGTTTGAGCCGACGTGTGAGAGCTCGCATTGTAATGGTACACAATGATTCGTCTTCTCTTGTTCATTTTTCGAATATCTCCGAAGACTTCAGACAAACAAATTGTGGTGTACCACTCAGAATTGACCGTCCTACGTTGCTCAAGCGGAACAGTTGCCACATGACCTGTTTTGCCGAAGAAACAGGCGACCATTTGCTTCGAAGTGCTTCTTTCACAAACAACTTTCGTTGGATTTATACGCTTAGATCCATGATTCGTCACCTGTGACGATCTTATAACGTCTTTTGAAGAACTGCGATCGTATTTTTCAATTTTTTTTTGCACCAATCGACAATCGAGCGATTGTAAAATTGTGCAGGATCCAAATAGAACAAACCTTTCTTACGGCCAGATGTTCATGCAATATCAAATGTATGCTGGTGGAAGAAATGCGCAAGGATGCCTCTATCTCACGGAATGTCACATGACGATCTTGCAGTATCAGTTCACGCATGGCAACAATGTCTCTGGCACAATGGCCGTTTTTGGACGACCTTCCTCTTTGAGCGAGCGTCGGCCAGGATTGAATTCATTAAACCAGGTTTTACAGTGCTATAGGATGGTGCTTCATCGCCATCCAAAGATTTGAGTTCATCGATGCACTCTTGTCCTGATAATCCACGTCGAAAGTTTTGAAAAATGATCGCACGAAAATGTTCATGAGTTAATTCCATTGTTTTGCCAGCTTGATTTTTTTCAAGTCTCTGTAAACAACACAAATGATGGTCCTACGTCAAAACGTTCTGAGTACATTTATGCTAGAAAATGTCAAACTTTCCAATGGAAACGTCAGATGGCACCAGGCAACACTTAGTGTTGTCTAGGCCAGTAATATATATAGCAACCCTCGTAAGTTCCACCACAGTTCCTGCTAAATCAATTAAAGTTATAAGAAACTAAGACAAAACCCACTAGGATCGAAGCTCTTGGACAAGGTTTAGATAAAATCAATTTAAATTTAGACTATGTTTTGTACTACAAAGTACGGGGGAATATCCATAATTCCGTCTCTTTTCGAAAAAAAACAGTTTTTTTTGCAAAAAAAAAATTATTTTTCAACATAATCTCCTTTTAGCTCAATAAACTTATCCAACGTTTCTCCAATTTGTTTTAACCTTTCAAAAAACGAGGATTTTCGAGTTCCACGAAATAGGCATTTGTTTGATCAATAATGTCACTTTTTTAAGCTAAATCTCTCTCCATCGAGCCATGTCTTTAGGTTTGGAAATAGGAAATCGTCACTGGGGGGCTAAATCTGGAGATTGTGTCCGATGAGGTACCAATTCGTAAGCCAATTCATGCAATTTTGCCATTGAGACTGCTCAGGTGTGCACCCGTGCATTTTCTTGATGAAATAGAACGGTTTCTGGGACATATGAGGTCGTTTTTTTTAAATCCTTGTTAAATCGGTCCAATAAGTTGTCATAATATTCGCCGTTTATTGTTTTTCCCTTTTGAAGGTAATCGTTGTGTATTTTCCCGCGTGCATTCCAAAAAACTGTTGTCATCACCTTATTGGCCGACAAATCCACCTTGGCGTTCTTCGGAGCCGGTTCACCCGGAAACCCCCATTTTTTAGACTTCTGCTTGGTCACCGGAGTGTTGTAATTGAACCATTGTTCATCCACAATTGAAAAACGCCGCAAAAAATTATTAAATTCAGTTAAACAACTCCAAACAATCCTTTGAAGCTGTCACACGATTACGTTTATGCAGACAGCTTTTTTAAGCCCAACTGATTATGTAAAATATAGGGTGATCCATCTTGAGGTTTTTTTTTTCAATGATGAGGAACATTTCTGGCTCAACGACAACGTCAATTAACATAATTGCTACATTTTGGCTAAAGTGCAACCATAAGAGGTTTAAGAGGTGCCATTATACCCAGAGAAAACCACGGTCTGGTGCGGTTTATGGGCTGGTGGAATAACATCCATTTTTTTTCAAAAATGATGATGGCCGGAACGTAACAGTGAATGGTGCTCGCTATCGCGCCATTATAACGGACTTTTTACTTCCTGAAATTGAAGCTCGTAATCTTGACGATATTTGGATTAAGCAGGACGGCTCCAATTACCATACAGCTGCTCAAGCAATGGATCTATTAAGAGGTCATTACGAAGAGGAGCCAATTTCACGTTTTTGACCGGTGTATTGGCAGCATAGATCGTGTTATATCACAGCTATAGACTTTTTTCTTAGGGGCTACGCAAAGTTCAAATTTTATGCTGACAAACCAGCTACCAGCTACTAATGCCATACCTGTCGAAATGCTCGAGCAGGTCATCCAAAATTGGACCCCTAGAATGGACACCCTGAAGCTTAGTTGCAGCCAACAGTTAAAGGAAATTATATTCAAAAAATAAATGGCATAAAATGTCCTTTCGAAAGAACCACAAGTATTCCACATTTAATTTGATTTTTTAATAATTTTTTAATTTTGAAAAATACCTTAAGATTGATCACCCGATAGAAACCACACTGCCATGTGAAATGCGTATGGCATCAACAATCTCACGCACTTTTACTCTGCGATCGGCCGACACCATATCGTGGATTTTTTCGAAATTTTCCGCGTCATTTGTACTTGTGCGACCACAACGAAAGTCAGTAAACAACATTCTCACCATTGAAATCGATGGTGCAGAGTCCCCATAGTTTTAATCGAGCTTTTCCTAGATTTGTTTGATTGGCGGTGTTTAATGACCACTCGAAATTCATTTTTAACAAAATTCTCAAGGTTGTTTTATTTAACAGCTGTTAAACACAAACTTAATGAAGGAACTCTCTCTCAAAATTCGACAGTAGTCTATTAACAGATGGTACTTTGTGGGAGCAGAGTTGCATTTTATATAACTACGAGGGAATTTGGAAAAGTCATGGAATTATTGATATGACTCGCAATTACTATGAGTGTTTAATAGTAAGTCCAACCTTGGTCAATCTTCAAACAATTAAATATCAGAGTGGTACAGGGAATCTCGGAATCAACCACTCCCGACTTTAGCCTTTCTTGCTTGCTGGTTTTATGCTTCTTGGGCTGTTGGATCGGTTGCTATGCTAGCAACTTGCACTTGCTCTCCACTGTGCAATTTTCAATATTGTAATGGTCATAGGTTTTCTTATTTATTTTTTTCTTTTTTGCTCAAAAGAAAAGTTTTCGTGCCTAATCTTTCTACAAGAACGCAAAAGGAATGGAAATAAGTTAAGTTTTCGTGCTATTGAAACAAACCTAGACAAAGCGAAGAAAGTTTATTTCCAGTGATTGTAATGCTAATACCAGAATTGTCAGCACCCAAAGCATATGGCCATTCTGCCTGCAATATGCAGACAGTGCATTTTTCTAATCAGATCTTAGTTTGTAAGATTTGCAAAGTGAAGTTATAACAAAAGCAATGGGGGAGAACAAAATGGACAACATTTTCGCCAAAATCAAGTGTTTTAAAGTGCTTTGGAAGACAAACGGTTTGCTGGGTTTTATGAAATTTATTTCAGTATTCAACTAACAAGTAGACAACACGATTTATTTGTACGCACGATTTATGTGTGGGTTTGTTGAAATAGACTTCGGTTTTGCTTTATGTGCATAAAGTATTCGATATTAAAGTTGTCCCATTATGTAGACAATAAACCAAGTAAATACCCGCCAGAGATTTATTTTAGATTCTTTCAATAAATATAATTCAATAAATAGACAATGCAGTGTCAATAAAGTACGATTACAATGATTTTATTAGCACAATATTTAGTTCAATACAATAGAATTGAGTAGAAATAAATCGAAATGATTGTTAGTTATTAAATTTTAACACATTTTTAAACCGTACGTGTCGTTAATAAAATTACTACATGACGGATCGCAGTCCTTTGTATGAGGGTTGTCTAGAAATTTGGTTAGATATGGGCTAGTTTTACCAGTCTACCGAATAGTCTCTCTTTGAAAATAATCAGATGTAAATTGTGGCTTCTAAAGCGAAAGGTGGGCCAAGGTGCGCGGCACAGTAGTCCAGATCAATTTCCACCTACTTATTAATTTTGTTCAGGCAAACATTTTTGAGTTCTAAAAAAAAGTTTAAGCTATAAGAGTTTAAATCGGGATATCGGGTGTAAATTCTTTTTTATTAAAGGGTGTTCCAAACATAATAAACGATGTTAATTGTGACTCACACCTTAACGTCAAGTTTTTTGATTAATTTGACATTTCTTTGTTTTAGTGTTTGACAAATTCAACAATGAAAAGGCATACAATTGAGCACACGTTGAAGTTTTTACAAAAATGGCCGTTGAAATCAAAATGTATTCAGTGAATTATTTGATTAGCATCGACCAAATGTGATCACAATCGGAAGAATTGTGCGCAAATGTCAGCAAACCGGGTCTGTAGGAAATGTAAAAATACCTGTGCGTGGCTGCCTAGTTCATTCTGACATTATTATGCCATCGGGCCATACTTCTTCGAAAATGAGGTCGGCCAAGCAGTAACCGTGTACGGTTTTGGCTAACACGAGAAGACATCGGCCTTTTTGTGGCCAGAAATTGAGGATAAGGACCTGGACGATATGCGGATTTAACAGGATGGTGCCAATCACCACACAGCCAATAAAACAATGGCTCCTTTGCGCAAGGAATTCAATTGCTGTGTTATCTCACTTCGTGGCATTGTTTATCGGCCGCCACAATCATGTAACTTGACACCGTTGGACTTCTCTCTTTGGGGATATTTAAAAGAAAAAAGTGTACGTCAATAATTCGGCACTTTAATGACATTTAACCACCGATTTCGTAAGCATTTGGCCGATATTTTGTTTTACACAAAATTGTTATAGATCCTTCTAATAAAATAATAAGAATTGACATAATTCTTTGAAAACTTAGTAATTTGGTTTCAAAAAGTACAATTTTCAGAGTGGGTTCGCCATGGGCTCAAAAGTTTTAGAACTTTTACTGGAGCACTTACTTAATTTTACAATTACAATTTTTTTCTTTGTAAAATAAAGTATGTGCTCCAGTAAAAGTTGTACGAGTATAACTTTTGAAACCATGCCGAAGACCAAATTGCATCTAGAAGACCAAATTACAATGATTTCAAAGAATTATCTTAATATTCTTTATAGCCCAGAGATCTTAGCGTTTCAAAGTTTTTTGGAAGCGAAATATCGAACACATTTTTTTATTTTAAATAAAACACAAAAAATTTTTTTGCATTTTAGTCAAATAGTCATAATTTTTGGACGGTAGGACCATTGGGCTTTGTTTATGTATGTTTGGTTCAGAACTTAGCAATTCTACCCTGCTACCCTCAGATCACCAATCCGAAAATTTCCAAACCGCTGGCATTTCGCCCCCTTGCATTTTCGGGCACATATTTTCATAAAACGAGCCAAGGAATACGCTGGTGAAATTTGTTAAGTCGTGCATGAATCCCGTGTATATCATCTAGAATAAAATCAGAACATGTGACAGCGCATAGAGAAAGGGAACTAATAGTAAAAAAATCAATATTCATTTTTTTTTTGATGTGGACAGCATCTGAGCATCTAATGAGACCGATCCCATGCCCAAAAAGTGTTCACTCCCAGAGATATGCGCGTTTTATGAAAGTGAAGTCGACGAATCTAAGCGCAAATAGAAAGGGACCTAATCTTTAAAATGGCTCTCCTGAACAAAACTGGTTTTTAACCTTAGGTCCCTTTCTATTTTGCGCGTCACATATGTTCAAAATAAAATTTTATTTCGTTCTTTAAAAAAAAAAAATTAATGAACGAACCTTAGAATGGAAACCAAAAGCGGCACAGAGGGTCGACTTAAAATATATTTTTTCGACCTATTTTTTTACATAAACTACAAAATATGAACGCTATGAAAGTACGAGTACATATTTTTTATTACATCTGTAGCAAACCCTTCAAGCATATATTTCAGGTATTTTGTGTCACATTAAGTTAAGTAGCCGGAAATATTCAAGTTTAGAATTCCGCGTGACTTCACTTAAATAATAAATCATAATCAGCTTTGTCTTAAATTTTTATTGGCACTTGAAAAACCAAAATTATTTTTTTTTCCAACCAACTTTAACAATTTCATGTTCCACTTGGAAACAAACTTTATAAGATTTGAAAGTAAAAACTAAGTTGAAAAAAACCAGCTCATAATTTATAAAACAGAATAAATACATTCAAATCGTTTAATAAAAGAATTAAAAAAAATCATTATCATAGCGAATAAACCTAAACTAATACCAATTCAGTTTCAATAATCATCTTTATTATTTAGGTTTACCAATACCAGGTCTCTTTACCCGGTGCTGTCAGTTCCGAATATTACAACTGTCGTTTGCCTAGTCAGCGATGGAATACATGGATTGTATTTGCAATTACCAACATTAAGTCGGCAAAAATCAGTTGTGGCAACAAATCTGTTCATTGCGTGCATCATAGGAGTGATTGAATTTCTACTATGTCGTTCCATTTGCAACACATCGAAAGTATATACATATATTCTGAATTGTCATAAAATTCTAAGTAAGATAATCTAACAATGCCCGTCTGTCTGTCTGTAGAAAGAAAACTAAAACCAATACTATTGAAGCAGGTTGTAAAAATGTTGCAGAAACATGCGTTGGTGGAGTGAAACAGGTTGAAAAATGGATCATATCGGTCAAGAGATAAACAGTTTTCCCTCAGAAGGGCTGGGATAGCCTCTGGATGAATAAACAATCACAAAATTACAAACGAAAAAGCTCATGAACCATTACAGAGATACGACGATGAAATTTGGCTTGATCGAAATACATACCGGAGAGCAGTGTCACGGCTCCTTATAAAACCGCATTTATGCAATAAGTTGGAAATCGGTTGGAACTACAATGATTCGGTTACAAAAGTCGAATTTCGGTTGCAATCACCAAATGTTTTTAATCGTATTGGATTTATAAGTAAATGTTCGAAATACATATATTATACATAAACATGATCATCGTTCTGTCCACTTTTTCTATCAGTAGGTACTTAAGTTACAATTACTGAAGAGAGCACTAACTACCATTTGGTTGTGCTGATGGAATACTCGAGGTGCATGCAACATCAATCTTTCGGTTGGCAAAAAAAATTTGGTTGCGGCAACGAATCTGTTGTCTGCCAAAGTAATGGAATGATCGTTTAAAAAAAATTTTGTCCAATGAATATAGAATTATTCTAGACTTTATTACGAAAACATTAGACCAGGAGGCTTGCACCGCTTACACAACTCAGAACTTAGAAACACAATATCTAGTGATTTATTAGCGATATGACGATGATATTTGGAACATATGATATTGGCATGGACCGAAAAACATTCCGGAGAAAAAGAGAGCGGTGTCACCGCCTCTTTAAAAAAAGCCTCATTTATGGCCAAACTAATAGACCGACCGTTATGTTGATATAGTTAGTTACTATTATATGGTAAAATTGGATAAGGAGGCGCGGCACCTCCTATACTTCATGAACTTGTGATGTTGACATATATTAAAACACATCCTGGAGAAAAGGCAATGGATCGAGCTATATAAATTTGTATCAGCATGAAATAAAATATCAGCAATTTAATACAGAATGTTAAAAATGGACATAAGGGCCCATACATTTCTGGACTTTGAAAAGCTATATCTCATGAACGACAAAAGTTGGTATATATGACGATGATATAAAAAAGAGCACACTCTTATATAAAGGAGGCCGGTGCCACGCATCTTTGGCAAAATTTTCATAATAAACCTTAATCCATTATGGAGGTTATAAAAGCTTCGGCATGGCCAAAACTAATTCGTACGCTTGTTTCAAATAAATTAGAAAAACAATTTTAAGCAGTTAACATTAACAAAATTGTTTTCATAAAAACTAGAGTCTATCGACATTTAAGTGTTAAAGAATAGAAACAGTTACCATTTTAAGTAAATAGATCGATTACCTGAATTTTTTGTTCTATTGTTGTCCTTTCAGGATTGAACATTTTGACTATTATATTTTTTTTAAACATGTCTTTTTCACTCAACAGACCATAGTTGAACTAACTGTTATCTTTCCTAAAGACTTTATTGAAAATACAATACTTTTTGTGTTCGAGTCCTCCTTGCATGCACTGTGCTACTCGTATTGATGACGATACTGTTAAACTTTTAATTGTCGGTTTCTTTAACGAATTTCTTTTGCATGTTTTTAATTGTTTTCGTCATAAAAACATTTATGACACCGAAATAATGTCATTATCAGCACAAAATGTTGAGCATCTGCAGGATATAGCATGCGCATCAACCGACCGACAAAAGGAGGACGAGGTAGTCTTAATAGAACGTCATTAAGACGCGGTTGTTAAGGCAAAATTTCAGTTCATTCGATAAAAGTCACTTTTCAACAAGGTTGGCTGTCTTGCTCTCGTTCCCCGCCGATTGTTAACAATTATTTAGCACTTCAGCACTTGAGTGTGGTAAATTGTACTTCACAATGAAATGCTTGTTGTTCAAGGTTTTGTGTTTAATTAAGCGAAATGTTTGATTTTAATTAAATCTAGGTAAAGTTTGCTAAACACTTGTTTTGTAAAGGAAAATACTTAGTAGGGATATAAATACTATTACACACGTTTTATGCTGTAAAATAAAAAGTACTGAATGTTTTTGACCAAATATTTTTTAATATATTTATTGATGTATATGGTATCCAAAAAGAATCTACTTATTCGAAATGTCCGCCTTTTGCCTTTACACAAGCCTTAAGTAGCACTGGCCAATCGTCAATAGCTGCACGAACCTCGTCCATTGGAAAATTGGCCACACCTTGAACCAAAGCAGTCTTAAGAGATCCAATGTTGGGGTATCTTTTGTGAAAAACCTTGTCCTCTTAAACCGTCCACAATTTGTAATCCAATGGGTTCATATCTGAACTGCCTGAGGGCCATTCTTCAGGGGAAATTAACGCTGGCAAATTGTTTCGAAGCCAGGCCTGGGACGTTTTAGCCTTACGGGCCGGCGCAGAATCCTGCTGGAAAGTCCATGGCTGGTTTTGGAACAGGGAATTGTTAAGAGGCTTCACAACAGCTTCCAAAACGGTTTCTTGGTAAACATTGGCCGATGATTTGACTCGTTGTTAGCAGTGACCCCATCGTAAGAGACATCCCACCAAACCATGACTGAAGCTGGGTGATGACCTTTTTCCACCCTTGGGATCAGTTCAGATGCTACCTTAGATGACCGCGCATATCCTCTATCATTTTGCTTGTTACATTTTTTCTATACGGTAAACATTTTTTTTCATCGGTGAACAACATTTTTCTGTGCAAGTTATCAGCGTGCTTCACCAAAAGACGTTTGCATTTTTCAATCCTATTTTTTTTAAAGCTGCAGTCAATAAATGTCCGGTACGTCGTTTGAAAGTCCCAAGTCTTTTTTAATGATTCGACTCATGGACATTTGCGTGATATTCATCTCAAGGGCCATGATTTTCTGTTTTCGGAGCGGATTTCTGTGAATTCTCAATTTAATGGCTTTGATGACATGCGGTGTTCGAACAGAGCGTGGGCGCGCCCGACCGGTGGCAGTCTTTTACATCTCCAGTCTCCTCAAACAGTTTTATGCATCGGTAGACGAATCCCTAGTGGCCGGAGCGTTTTAAAAATATCGCCTTTTTTCATTTCACACTTGAAAAGCGCTATTACAGCGATACGTTTCTCATTATCTGACCACTCCATGATGAAAGTTGAAACAATTTTAAAATACCGTTACAGACTAACGCTATTGAGGTAAGCTTTCAAAACCCAAATGACATTAACGGGGTATGTTCAGTTCTTCTATTGAAATGGGCGTGTTCAATTTTGTAATAGTATTTATGTCCCTACTAAGTATAAGGAATGGCATTAAAACAAGTTAAATAGAACGCAGTCAGAAACGACCGTCTTTGTATATTGTACCCTACACCATTTTGATTTTTGCCGTATGTATGGAAAATAAAGCCAAAATGGTTTTTTTTATCGTACCGTTATTGTTTTTAATTTAAATTGTTTTCCTATCGCTCTTATTTGGTGGCTCTGTACAAATACTGCCGGGTCGGGGAACTAAAGGTACTTAAAAAAAAGTGGGCAGTCCTAAACCTCCTTTAACAAGTTGTAAAACCAATGAATCTAAGGGAACTAACGTTACTCGGATTAAATATAGGGTGGAGCGCGAAAATTGGCTTTTTTGCGCTGTAGGCTGTTGCGACACTGTTGGTCGAAGAGAGTGAGGAGTGTGTGTGGCTTATAGTGGCTGACGGGAGATTTGTATTCGTCTGCCTTTCAGTTGCCATTATGCATTGGTCAAATGCGCACTCGATCATTGCAGTGCAGCGTGCTTTTCGTTTACGATTCGCTGTTTCCCCACGTGGACGTGTTCCTGGACGGCAATCAATTGTAAATTGGGTAACTTCATTGAGAACAGCAGGGAATGTGACATGTATACGAAGGGGACCTTAGAGAAGGATTACAACACCACAAAACATCGAGAGAGTTGGAGCAGCAGTACTGCAAACTCCGACACGCTCTGCTCGAAAGCAATCACTTGATCTAGGCATTTACAGACGTTCTCTCCCTCAGATTTTTCATGATGAACTGAATTTTCACCCGTATAAAATGTGGGTGGTTCAACAATTGTCAGCACGGGAATATTTGACACGGTGGACCTCTTGTGAAGACATTCTTGCAACTATACCCCATGAGGCACATTTTCGCATCATTTTCGGTAATGGTGTGAAACAAACCCCAGAGAACTTCACCAGAGTCATTCGGACCGCGTCACTGTGTGATGCGCCATATCACAAATAGGCATCATTGGCCCTTGCCTTTTCCAGGATAACCGTCTTGCCGTAACTGTGAACTCCGAACGGTACTTGACTATGATACAGGATTTTTTCATCCGGCTCTAAAGGCAATGCAATTAGAGGAAACATGTTTCCAACAGGTTGGTGACATTGCACACACAGCGAGGGTTGCCATGAATTGTTTGAGGCAAATGTTACCTGTATGTATGGCTAATCTATTTAAGGGGTGATGTGAACTGGCCGGCACGCTCACCAGACTTAGCGCAATGCGATCTTTTTCTTTGGGATTACCTAAAGTTGAAGGTGTATATTAACCGTCCCAACACCTGGAAAGACCTAATTAACAATATGTGGCTGAAATTGGCAGAAAACGAGTCGACGAGTCAGCTTGTTATAGCTATTGAAAACATCAGAAAACGTATGCAGCAGTGTGTGGATAGCGAAAGTCGACATTTGCCAGATTCACAATTTAAAACTGTGTAAAATTCCCTTCCCGTTCAATATAATTAAAATATAAAATAAATTTTTCAGAGGTTCATATTTTTTTTATTTCATTTCCAAATAAGCAAATATCCGCGCTACACCCTTTTTAAGGCTAGTTTTGAACGGGAAATTTTTCTAGTAGCCAATATAATCTCACCGTTCATACATTACTTTTAAATGACCGAATCTCTCGATATATAAGTGGTCATAAGTTTGGATTTGCAACATAACTTACAGTTATAGAATTTACAAGTTATCATCCCTTAATCATAAAATTTCAATATTATATTATCATTATGACATAATTAAGATAAATATTTACAAAACACAACTTTGATTTAAAATTTCCCGACCTTTTCTGTTTGCCAGAAATCGGAAATTATTTTGTATCGTTCCCGTGAATACCCAATAAATCATTTTATTACAAAATTTACATTAGTATTTAATTGAGAAATAATTCATTTATTTAAAGAATATTTTATTTTCCAGTGTACATTTTGAATCCGAAGTATTTTAGAAAATTGTCGTGTAATCCTACAAAATCATATCGATTTGAGTCGTTTTCCCTGTGAAGTTGTCACCTCATTCTGACCGCTCTTTTACGGCTTATATAAGGACCATAAATATAACTTTTAGATATAAAATTTCTTTATTTCTTAGAGCCTTTTAGGAACATTATAAGGGTGCTCAAAATGATACTCTTTTTAATGTAATTTTAAAGTCTTTTGTACTGAGCAATATCAATGAAGATGAAAG
Source organism: Hydrotaea diabolus (assembly GCA_963513945.1). Lineage (NCBI taxonomy): Eukaryota > Metazoa > Arthropoda > Insecta > Diptera > Muscidae > Hydrotaea > Hydrotaea diabolus. The sequence continues at coordinate 171,484,918 of OY740718.1, forward strand.
GAGTGAAAAATGTCTTGCACCGCTTTTAGAATGACGGATGTTTGATGAACACACACCATGACAGTAACGATAGAGCAGCGACACGTATCCCACACGACGATGAGAGACAATAGAATTAGATATCTTAGTGACACCTAGCCGCACCATCGGTCTCCCTTAAACACGGTCAAATAGTATTTTGGAGCTGCAACTCCTGCCCATATATTGGAGTTGAACAGATGTATGTCGTACACATATTGAAAAGATCGAAGGAGTGAAATATTTCTTGCATCGCTTTAGAGACGCTATGCACTTGAGTGCTCATTCGCGGTTTGAACCAAAAACTCTTCACTAAAAATAAGAAAAAAGAGTAAGAGAATGGTGTACTTCAAGCATTCGTATGTGAAAGTTGATATAAGCAGAACAAAGAAACAATCACATTTATGTCTATAATAAGACTAAAAACTTGGAGCGCTCAGTATAATGTACTCGTACGTTTGGTTTATTAAAACAAAAATAATATTATTTTCGCTCCAAAAATTGTTGGAAATTTTAGTTTGAACAATCACAGATGCATTTCTTATACTTTCTAAATTTATTGTATACTTTTTAATTTTCGGCAATACTGACAAAGATTGCCGGGAATCGGAAACTGAGAAATCAGTTAAATTCCCTTACGTTTTTCCTGAAGCTTTCCGAAATCAAAACCCTAAGCACAAACCCTGTGATGGAGGCATAGACAATTCGGTCCGATTGAGCTTAATGTCTATTTTACTGACGAATGGTCTACTTATTTAATTTAGCGGCATGCCTCGTTAAGTGGCACTTCAGCCTTATCAGTTCAACAAACGTTTTGAAACTGATAAAAAAAACAAGTGGACAATTTAAGTTCGGTCATGCGGAATCTTATATACTAGGCCGGTTCATAAAAACTATTTTTTTTGGAGAATTTGGGTAAAATATGTCTTAATATAGCACTAATAATGTTTGATCTTATACTTTGCATTTTTTATTTTTTAGATATCCGTTTGAATGGTATTGATACCCAGTTACTAAAATTTATTAGCTGTTTGCTTGATTCATTTATAATTTTAGCTCAAACTTAAAATTTCTATTAGAAATCAGAATGTAACGTTGATCTAAAAGACATTCATCAATAATTTTGCAATTCAATTATACGACAGACATTTTCATATATTTCGATGGACAAAATGCAGTGTTAGAGCATCTAGGATTGCAGTACTGAATTCACCACCGTCAGACAATATTTTAAATTTGATAATCCGGCTTATTATCAGAGGAATTACATCAAGAATTATTGTTCAATATGAAAATGTTGTCATAGCACTGGTCTCTTTTCTGTCAGGGTGTGTTTTCTAAAGTACCAACATCTTATTTACCAACTAAAATTCTAATATCAGTAGAAGTTAACGAAATTTCTACTTTTCAAGTAAAGGTTTGAGTGGGCGGTGCCACGTCTCCTTGACTAATTTGTTCATAACAAAGTCTATAGTAACTGCCTAGTCATTGATTTCATTCTGTTCAAATTTTAGAACGATCGGTCCATTAGTTTCGCCCTAAATTCAATTTTTAAAGAGGCCTGCTTTTTTTCTTCAGGATATCTTTCGATCAATGCCAACATCATATGTTCCAAATATCATCGTCATATATCTAATGGTTCATGAGATATTGTGTTCTTAAGTTCAGGATTATTAGTTCTTCCAGAGGTTGACCCAGTCCTTGCGAAGAAAACATTTCTACTTCTTGACCATATTCAATCAATACCAACCGTTTCGGTCCATCAACACATGTTACTTCAAAATTTCAGCCACCTGGTAGTTTGCTTTCCACGGACAGGCGGACGTGGCTTAACCGTCTTAAAATTCTATGATTCAGAATAAATATACTTTATTTCAATACATTAGTTTTAAAGCATCAGTCATTAGAAAGACAGACTGACGGATTTGGCAAGATCGTCTTAGAATTTTACGATGATCAGAATACAGGGTTTTCCATTAAGGACATAACAATTTTATATATTAATTAAACACCGAATATTTAAGATAATGAGTTCAAATTTATTGCAGATGTAGTGCAAATGTTGCATTTAAGAATGAAATTCAATTTCGGTCAAAAGGCAAGACCGTTTTCAGCGATATATTCTTCGAACCCAATTTTCCACCACTCTTGCACACATTTTGACGTGGGACGTTGGCAATTTCGCGTTGGCGTTAAGTCGCATGAACCAGGTGGTCATTCGACTGTACCATTTCTCGAAATAACACGTTCACTGAATTTGCCTTTTAGTTAATCAATTGTAACGCTTACTGTGTGGCTAGTGGCACCGTCTTCTTGGAACCACATAACGGCGATGTCAAGCTTATCCAATTCTGGTCAAAAGTATTTTATTAACATGGCACGATGGCGCTTTACATTGACGGTAACATGACGATTGTTTTCATCGACGAAAAATACAGCCCAATCACACCTCCGGCTATACTTCATCGGATCTCCAACCAGCAGTTCGATGTCTTGATGGTATACAAATTTATGCCAAACACATTATCAAAACATGAGCTTTTAAAAAAACATATGATCCGGTTGATGTCAATATATAAAGTTTTTAGTATGCGATGGTCTTTGACCTGCTATTACTCAATGATTTAACGAGGGAATAATGTTTTTACAGAATTATACGTACCGATACTGTTATTCGATCTAGTCTAGTCAATAGACTTATTTTCATGAGTGTAAGATTAATATTCGCACTATGCTGCTTTTAACACTACACACAGTCAAGAACTCTGCAGCCCCAATGCTGCCGTACAAATGTTGCCTCAATGGAAATCAATACTCAAACAATGACGGTGGGGAAAACGACAATCACCCAGTCAAAGAGTGAATGCGAATGGTTTAGCATATCAATGAGAGTAACGAATTGACACTGTAATGTAAATTGTTCTTACGCTGCTGCAACTCGACTCGAGTCTACTTACTACTCGCGTATGCCGTTTCAGTGCTTAAATCGGTAGTGTTGCCAACTCACTGCATTAGAGTGTTGTAATTCTACAGGTTTTGTGGAATGAGCGGCTACATCCGTAGTTTCAAAGTTCTGAACTCTTCGTATTGAGAGCACCAAAATTGTCTGTGTTCGCTAGGGCATCGAACAAAATAGTTTATTGTGGACACGGAAATGTGTGTTCTCAGAAGCAATAAAATGTCCACTAATTTATGTACTTATATATGTTCCTTAATTTAAGATTCGCCTTAATTGGGGACATTTATTTCTGATAATGAGTCAAAGAACTGACCTCTTTAATGGTGCGACATCGTTATAACCAATTTTTTTTATAAAAATCATATACTATTTATATAAAAAAAATCTAGTTTAGGCACAATTACAATAAGAAATTATATAATTTAAAATAAAATAAAACCAAATGGCGTCGACCCATATTTCCAGAGTTTCAAGACCGCAAAGCCTGGGTAACCAAATGAACATATCTTGCACTAATAATCATATTACTTCCAATATGGTTTTCTTATTCAAATAAGTTCAAAAAAGTGTTTTAATATTTTCGATCCATAAACAGGTTAGCAGTCCAAAGTATAGGCCTATGATTTTATAAATACCTACATGTTCGATTTGTTAAAGGGGGTTTTTAAAGCCCGTTTATTGGTTAACCAGCTCCGAATGGCTTTTATCGGTCCACTTTTTTATACCCCCAGGTCTATACCAATATTAGGTATAACCGTTCTAGAACACTATTATTGGGTCCGGTTTTAATAGAATTTTAATAAAATTTCTTGGACCAATTATGACCATATAGACTAGTATTTTTAAAACAGCGTCATATAATGGTTTCGGGCTTAAAAACAGATTCCACTATCAAATACGAGGGCTGATATATAATTTCTGGCCTAATAATGAAAATGCATCATCAAAAATGGTTTTAGGTTTTCAAAGTATTCTCCATGATTTATACACTTTTGCATGCGCTCAAACCAATTGTCGAAGCACTTTTTCCACTTCGATTGAGAAACCTCCAAAACATGGTTTTCGAACGCTTCAACAGCAACTTCTGGCGATGAAAATCGTTGCCGAATCGAGCCGATGTGTGACTGCTCGCACAATGATTCGTCTTCTCTTGTTCGTTTTTCGAATTTCTCCGAAGTCTTCAGGCACACAAATTGTGGTGTACCACGTCCTACGTTGCTCAAGCGGAACAGTCCCCACATGACCAGTTTTGCAGGCGCCCATTTGCTCCGAAGTGCTTCTTCTTTAACGAACAACTTTCGTTGGATTTGGCTCGTCTTGGAAGACCCACACGGCTGATTGCTGTTTTGTTTCGGGCTCATACGCATAGATCCATGATTCGTCACCTATTATGATCTTATTAACGTCTCTTGAAGCACAGCGATCGTATTTTTTCAAAATTTCCTTGCAACAATCGACAGACTTTTTTTGAGCGGTTGTGCAGGATCCAACAAGAACAAACCTTTTTTTCGGCCAGGTGCGCATGCAATATCGAATGTATGCTGGTGGAAGAAATGCCCAAGGATGCCTCTATTTCATATTATGTCACATGACGATCTTGCATTATCAGTTCACGCACAGCATCAATTTTCTCTGGTACAACGGCCGTTTTTGGACGACCTTAACGATCTTCGTCTTTGAGCGAGCGTCAGCCACGATTGAATTCAGTAAACCAGTTTTTCACAGTGCTATAGGAAGGTGCTTCATTGCCATACAAAGATTTAAGTTCATCGATGCACTCGTGATAGTCCACGTCGGAAGTTGCGAAAAATGAGCGCACGAAAATGTTCACGAGTTAATTCCATTTTTTTTTGGCAAATTGATTTTTTCATGTCACTGTAAGCAACGCAAATGATGGTCGTACGTCAATACGTTCTGAGTACGTTTAAGGTAAAAAATGTCAAACATTCCAATGAAAACGCCATATGGCGTCAGACAACACTTAGTGTTGCCTAGGCCAGTACAATTTTCAAACAAAGACACACATTAATTTATTTATGCCATTTGGCTGAATTTTGGCTCCAAAGCGCAAAAGCAGGACAATTTTGACTTGAACAAATTCTAATGTGTCATGATTTTAAAATACTGGATTAATTAAGAGGTTCCGTTTTTTTGTCCACGTGAACCGAATCTTTCAGCAACTATGCTTTGTTTGAGGTATTAGGTGCGGCAAAACCGACTGTACCCTTTGTTCGTTGTAAAAGAAATACTTAAAAAGCATTTTTTTCGAGTTACCATAAGCCCATTAAACGAATACATTTTTGCACTGGCTCGATTTCGCTCTTTTACAATCCCAAACAGCTTAAGACCACAATACGTTATCATGCTTAATTTCAAGATCCTAGGTTAATTCATTTGACTTCTCATGCTCTTAATAGACACATGTAAGGACGGCCGAACATTGCCATTAATAGGGTCTCTGATCAGTATTTCGTGGAGTTACAATAGGAAAGGAAAATTTATTTACCATCCACTCTTCGGTGGAGTGTATAACTATACACAAATTACAAATATCACCAAGTGGAAAAAGTCGATTATTCGACTTTTTACTGTCAAAAATTTGATATGTCGACTTTCGATCTATTTTTTGTTTTAATGAAAAAGTCGACATTTGATTTTGTTACCCTATTTTGGAGACATAGAACGTATAAGCGGCAAGTGCTTCATGGTTCAAGTTGAAAACGCTGGCGCTTTTAAAACATAACATCGACCCGGGGTCGATAATCACATCCGATTATTGGAAGGTGGAAGCATTAAACAAAAGTGAAAGATTATTTTTGCGTTACTTTAAAAATTTCGTCTATGAAGTCAGTGATGAGCACAGTATCGAAGGACCAAGGTGTCATTTGAGGCGATCAGTGATCCGAAAATTATTTTTAAACGGCTACTTTCACAAAATTGTATTATTTGGATGGTGCAGGGCGAACAAAATTATCGTTTCCTAGAATTTTTAAAATTTGCTGCACAAATGTACAATTCCCTAAACCCAAACACAAAATGAGAGGAAAGTCAGATTTTGGTATAAGAAAGTTTTACTCTTTCTGTAGAAGATTTAGTTTTTAAAGTGGTTGTCGAATGCCAAGTCAGTGCCAGAAAACTTAGCTTTATTTTTTAGTTTTTAATTGGTTTATTTATATTTAAACTTTTTTTATTCTTCACTTTTTTTTTAATGAATTCTAAACTTTTTGAAACTGATATACAACTTTTGAACTAAGTCTTTTTTCCATTTTTTTTTTCTTTTTTGTGAAAAAATGGGAGGGTAGGTTAGGGCGCTTTTCATCTCCTCAAGCTATTTTAAAAATAAGTGCTTGTTAACAATTTGGCACAGTGGGGACTTTTAATATTGTAAATCAAATAAGAACTTAAATACAAAAACAACAAAGATATTTACTGTCAAGGTTTGGGGGCCGTAAATCGTATACTATGGGTAGCCGCCATACAAATTATTTTGTATATTTTTTGTTTCGAATATTTACAAAGTTCTATCGACTGTAGGCATTTGGTGTCGATACAAGAGTTGTACTTGAACTAGATTTAAGCCGAAATTGTTAACACGTTTTTGTACTTTAGGATCACCTTTTGTTTTTTTTTGTGTGTGCTTGTTTACGAAAATTTTATCCACTCATCTACGAGATTTTTAATCTCCAAAGTTAAATAAAAAGGAAATGTTGCAAATGCATGACAACCCTATCATGACACATGGCAGAGGCAATTCATGCACAACGCTGCTCTCTAATGTATGACAGAAGAAATGTAAACAAAACACTCCAAATACACTTTTGCACATTTTGATTCTGGAATCACTGCCGTTGTTCGTCGTAAGACCTGCCTACTTCCAGCTGCCGGTGTTTGCGACAGCAGTCACTTAAAACTAAGCATCTACTCCACTTGTCACCACCTTCGGAATTCACTCACCTGCACTTTCATTTGCATATCATTTGTGATGGTAAAACGTTTTATTTGCTCCGTTTGTTTAGTTAACGGATTAATGGCACTGCCGAAAGTATCTTCAATTACACGCACCATCCTCACGCCGGATGTCTGTCGAACTTCAAGTATTTTTCACAACGTTCACAAGATATTCAGAATGCGTCTTAAGTATTGTTTTCCCGTTTATACTTTGGCACGGCTTTTTTTTCTTTTTTTCGTAATAAAATAAAAAATTATAGAGCGTTTCAGTGGCGACACAGCAAACTGCGAAAGTTCACTTATCCGAAGCGAATGTCATACAATGTGAGGAGAGAATCTATTTTTATTCTAAATTTTAGAATTTGGAATACAAAAACTCTTATCACTTTTGATTGTGGAAATATGGAGAGAGAGCGCGCCGATGTAGACGATTTTGTTGTAGGCTATTGTTTAGTTTTTGAAGTCTTTCGCACACCAGAGAGAAAGAGAAAAGTAAATGTGTAGTGAGATAGGGACAAAGAACTCACATAAGTTGTTGTTTACACTCAAGGAAAAACATCTGGAAATGTCCGATAAAGAGTAATTCCAAAATAAAAAAAACCCACATTTTTACCAATTTTAAAAATTTTAATTCGTAAAGTACAGTTGGGCCGAATCTTTTATATGTTGATACATATTTAGCATAGATTGCTTTCCAGTCAGGAATTTTAATCGTCGGCGTAATTGTATGTATGTTTTAACTCCAATTAATTTTCGCCTTTTAAACCAGCTACAGCTATTTCAGTAATAAATCGACGGTTGCAAGCTGCCGATTTGTGAAGAGTCCAATATGAGATTGGTCATTTTGGAGTGCCTGAACGTAGTAAAGTATAAAAAAAAGTATATTTGGATTTGTGGCCTTATTAAAAGAGCCGAAGTTTAGCCGCTAGGCCCGGTCATAAATTAAGTCGAATATTAAAAATTAATTCAAATTAAATCAAATTAATTCAATTATTTAGAAAAGTCATAAAATTAAACATATACATAGATACAGTTAAAAATTTCATTGTTTTTAAGTCCAAAACACAGAGAACCCAGTAAGAAATATATGAATTAATCCATAATCAAACAATAAATGAGTATGTAATGACTTGCTCATCCATTTGGAGTAATAAGCGATCAAGCTAACCTTTTTATTTTGTTTTCTAAAAAATTCTTGGAAGTTAGGATCAAGGAGGGACGCGTCAATGACTTTTTGCTTTTGCTTGTTTCGCCATACAATACTCCCTTTGTCCTTCTTTCCGAGTTCAAAAGGAATTCGCCATTAGAAGCTCAAAAGGAGTGCTCGCTTTTGCGGACATGCAGTGTTAAAAACGAGTACAAAAGGCATGAGGCTCGGAGTTTTATGGAGTAATCCATTGCTCGTAAAGGAGAGATCCAAGATTAATCTTTGAACTATCCTATTTTTTACTGGGGAGTACTTGTCACAACTGTATTTTAAGCGCAACATATCATTGTGTACTCAGATTATTTTAATTGTTCAACCCAATTGAAATACACACAGAGAAAAAATTAGTTGAAAGTCTGTTGGAACTACAAAATTTCGTAATGGATATTCGGTTTGACATAGCAATTATGATAAATATGATCATCGTGTTGTACATACAACTAATTCATCTGCCATACCAACGAAAAGCGGAAATGGTATATATTTGCGCCAAATGGTAGTTGCGACAAGCAACAGTTTGGCAAATATTTTTTCGGGTAGATTTTTATGGTTGAATTGGCGTTATTAAAACCAAAAAATTCATTTATTGCCGACATTTAGGCAATCGATTAACCCACTTTTTTCAGAAAAATCTTTCACCATCTCTCTACTATTTCTCTGAAATCACCCTGCCTATGCAGTAGAGTACTTTCACAGTTTTTTGTCTCTAAAAAAAATCAAACATGTTTAGTTGAACAGCTGCGCCATGTTGATTTTAGGATGATTAATAACTGAAAGTGACAGAACTCTGACTAAAGTTCGGTTTTATTGATATTAATCAAGGTGCATGCAACCTCAAACATTCGGTTGGTAAAAAAATTCGGATTTGGCAATGAATCTGTTCTCTGTGTGTACATGAAATAAGGCTTCAATGAAGCGGAGTATATTGCTATAAGTATAATTTTGTATTGAAATAAAGTCGGCGAATTTTAGGGCAGATTGGTTTACATGTTTAGATGTTGGAAGCGGATTGTTGTTGCATATTCTTCGAATATTCTATCAGTGCAACCGAATAGTAATTGGTGCTCTGTAGCTTTTAGTAAGTGGAACTGAAATGTTAGTGAAATTGACCAAGTATCCAAACCTCCAGTAAACATTAGCTAAGAATTTCGGTGGCAATCACAAAATGTTTAAACTCGTAATCGTAATGGATATTCGGTTTAATATTCAACAATGCAAACATTTTTTGCATCTGCTGGAAATTTTTTGATTTTGGTTGAACAAGTGTGTCACGTGGATTTTTGATAAAAAATTAAATTCTGGATGTTCAAATACTTCGTATATTTCACTGATACATTTTTTCCAATTACATAAAATAACGGTGAAACAACCAACATTCGGTTGTAGTGATAAAATTCCCAAAATGCATGCGACCTCAAACATTCGGTTGGCAAAAATATTCGATTACTGCAACAAATCTGTTCTCAGTGTTGTAACATAAACACAGAAAAAAAATTGGATATCGGTCCGAACTACGAAACTTCGGTTTGATAAACACACTTTCTGTTGCAATCTCCAACTTTCCACGCTATAGATGGTCCCATGGTTCGACAATCCATAAGGTGGTAGCTTCGATAATATTACTGTCAATAAATATTTTTTTTTTTTACTAAATTAAGTAGAACTGTTGGTTGCCACATCTAGCGGCTATGACTACTAACTATTTATGAAGTTCATGCAACATTGATACCTATAACTGGATAACAGTTACATTTTTTGCAGTAATCTAACCTAACCCCCGTTTTGTTCACTGTTGTAACATCAGAATACAATCCCTATAATAATTTATCGGTTCATGTCACTACAAAATATTAGTTCAAGAAACACACATTTAGTAATTCTAAAAAAATCGTATAGAACTAAGTATCGAATTTTTTGATTTTTGTTGTTTTTCGACCTATTTATTAAATATAAAAAAAAATAAAACAGTTTTTTAATCAGTCTCGGTGTTTAATATTATAATTGTGTTCCCAATATTGTGAAATTTCCTTGAACTTCATCTTAAGGGGTTCTATCTATCTATGAAAAACATATAAAAAACACAATACAAAAAAATTTACATGGACGTGTTTTTTAAAAATTGTATAAAAATCACGCTTATTTTGGATTTAAAAGTTTCTAAAATAAAATAATATTTTTTTTTGCAGTTTGACTGAAAATCTATTACAAAATTTAGTAAAACTTAGAGATTATCTATATGAATCAAGTACAAAAAATTTTCCATTTTGGATTTAAAAGTTTCTAAAATAAAATAATATTTTTTTTTGCAGTTTGACTGAAAATCTATTACAAAATTTAGTAAAACTTAGAGATTATCTATATGAATCAAGTACAAAAAATTTTCCATCAGTTGGTCAAGTTAACAAATGTTAGTGGTAATTACAACCGAGTTTAAAAAGTACTTAAAACCTATAATCTTTAACAAGTAAAGGTTATCTGTATTTTGTCTCTTCAATCGATAGTGTCAGTCCCATCTACTAAATATTGCCGACTACCCAATCAACATTCGGTAGTTGCAGATGGAATACGTGTATAGTAGGTGCAACCGCCATCATTCGGCGAAAAATTCGGCTGTGACAATAAATCTTTTCTCAGTGTGTAGTAACGGTCATTTCGTAATAAAAATTTAGGAAACATTGCAAGATTTATACAGAAACAAAAATTTTTTCTGCAAAAATATTGGTTGTCCCAACGCAAGTTATAGCTTAATACTTTTTTGTGAACGAATTAATACTGAACTGTAAGTTTCCACAATAGGCGGATTGTATAGGGTGATCCATCTATACGTATTTTTTCAGAACAAATATATATTAAAATTCAAATCAAGTGTGGAATCTTTATTGGTAATTTGAAAGGATACTTTATGGCATTAATTTTTTGAAAATAATTACCTTCAAATGTTGGCAACTTATGGAAATGAGGGTTCGGTAAGAAAGGGAAGATCCGCTGTTTTCAACCAAAATTTTGTTCAGTAATGAATCCCATTTCTGGCTCAATGGCAAAGTCAATAAACAAAATTGCCTCATTTGGGCTGAAGAGCAACACGAAGAGGTTCAAGAGGTGTCATTATACCCAGAGAAAACAACGGTTTGGTGCGGTTTATAAGCTGGTGAAATCATCGGTGCAAATTTTTTCAAAAATGTTGATGGCCGGAACGTAACCGTGAATGGTGCTCGCTATCGCGCCATGATATCGATCTTTATGCTACCTGAAATTGAAGCCCATAATCTTTACGACACTTGGTTTCAACAGGACGGTGCCACTTGCCATACAGCTGCTCAAACAATGAATCTATTGAGAGTTCATTTCGAAAAGCAGCTAACTTCACGTTTTGGTCAGGTGAGTTGGCCGCCTAGATCGAGTGATATCACACCTTTAGACATTTTTCTTTGGGGTTACGTAAAGTCCAAAGTTTTGCTGACAAACCAGCTACGAAAATGAAATTATATTCAGAAAATAAATGTCATAAAATGTCCTTTCAAATTACTAATAAAGAGTACACCCTTGATTTGAATTTTTTATATTTTTTTTTGTTCTGAAAAATAGATTTTTTTTTTGTATTTGGGTATAAATATATCATTGTGGTAACGCGGTCCATTTTCGCCCCATTGTACTAATGAATATTTCTGGCCATATATTTGGGTACTCATATATCTGCAGCTAAATTGAGTAGCGTATATCATAATCTTGACATATGTTTCATTAAATGGCTTATTAAACTGAATAACTATCAAGACATCTTACATTTTCTGACTGCAACAGAAAGCAGTATAGTGAGTCTTGTCCTCGATTTACGGCGATACTAATTCTTAGATGCAAAATCAAGGCAATCCTAAAATGAGCGTTGGGCAGGTCGGCATAAAATCACAAGAAAGTCGTTGATAAGTCTCTCTCTCCTAACAACGACGAAAGGCGTCTGTCTACCTTGTGGTGTTATGTGTATGCAATTTAATCATTGGACAACAAAGAATTTTTCTAATTTTCTAATAATGTAATGTATAGGGTGTCCGCCGGAAGGGTATACTAATTTGTTTTGCCGCTATTTTTGTAAACATTAGTCTTGGCAGTCGTGAAGTAAAGACGTGGCCAATTTAAGTATTATGGAAAAATATTCGATAAATCGTTAAACATTTTACCAAAATCAATCATTGATTACTATGAAGATTAGAAAGTCACGTAAAATTTTTGGGAGGAACAACATGCCAACAACACTCACTATCTATCGTGTAGCGAATCTTTCATTTAATCAAAAATTATTACAAAGTAGTATACCTTCACGGCGGACACCCTGTAGAGTAATAAACCAGCAAGTTTTTTCGACATAGATGCTGGACCCAAAATTAATCCGTATGATAGGCATAACTAGTTTGGCTAGATTTTTTTTTGTATTTGGGTATAAATATATCCTTGTGGTAACGCGGTCCATTTTCGCCCCATAGTATTTCTGGCCATATATTTGAGTACTCATATATCTGCAGTTGAATTCGCCGATTCTAAAGACCTCAGCGACCATGTGTCATGGCCGAGTGCCAAATCTTAAAACTAAGTTAATATTTGAATTTATGAGAATTTTTTACTGTTTACTAGAACCCACATGTCCACGAGCGTTTTGCCGAGTTTTTGGGTTCCGGGACAAATGACTATGGCAATTTTAAAAGTATTTATTGCTTCAAATTTGATCGAAACCAACCGATTTAATGATACAAGGAATATATCTGCTAAGTTAGGAGACTAAGACTATGTTTTAGGATTTCATAGATAAACAAACGTCGCCTTAGAATTATTTATTGTTCCGAAGAGAATTTCAGTGTCCAAAAACCCCCAGTTGAGACGGGACTAAAACCATCTGTAATATCTCATGGATCATGTCATCCAATCTTGCCACGATAAATTGACTGCTAATTTTAGTCAATGTACCTGACTGTAAATATCCCAAAACAAAAAAAAAATATTGGACTTCATTGAATTGTGTGCGCTATTCAATTTCTCTTAGTGTAAATATAAAGCTGCCTGCTTCATGATTATATTAAAAATATCTTCGTTGATTATAAAATTTTATGCCGTTAAATTTGTGTGTGTAGATTGTCCTGCGGTTTGTCTGCCACTTTGCGGTTAAGATAAAATTGTCATTATGGGTTAAGAACTGAAACTTAATTAACGCCAATTAATTTTGTATTAAAAAGCAAATAAACCATCACAATTGTGTGCTTTTCTGGTGTTGATAATTTCTTAGCAGAGGTGGAAAATTGTCATTGGCAATGAAAAATTGAGTGGTGTTGATTGAAAAACGCTTCTAAAATTGTTTATTGTGGGTTTGATAGATGAGGAGTAGGTAAATATTGTTAAACAATGGAGATTATGAACTTATCGGCGCTGTTTATTTTTAAAGATCTTACCATAGAATGGAGTGTATACTAAAATTGTTTTTTCATTTGCTTTATCTCGAAAACGGATACCCTATAAAGTACATTATTTATAGCATTCAAATGTGTAGACGATCGCTTGGCTGCATACGTCGTCCGTCGCTGTGTCTGTTAAAATCCCTTAGGGTTCAAACGGAATGAAGTTGTTGGAGTAGAACAATAAGCTACGTCAGGATTAAAGTTTCTCTTTTCCCGGACTATTTCATTTCCAGGGAATTTTTTGCATTTCCCACATAACAATTAAACCATGTTAATTTAGTTGTATGTATATATTTATTTCTATAATAAATTTATTTATATACAAATATACTAGGGCATATCAATACGAGTAATAAGGTGACTTTTCGAATAAAACACAGTTTTTTTTTTTAAAAAAAAATTTTTTTTTTTCAACATAATCTCCTTTTAGCTGAATAAAGGTATTTAGGTGGTATATAGGTATTTTTCAAAATAAAAAAAAAAAATAAAAAAAAATCCAATAAAATGTGGAATATTTGAGGTTCTTTCGAAAGGACATTTTATGCTTGTATTTATTTTTTGAATATATTTTCTTTTCAGGGTATCCATTCTGGGTGTACAATTTTGGATGACTTGTTCGAGCATTTCGAACGGTATGGCTTTAATGACAAGCGTAATGTTGGGCTTCCAAAACCAGAATCGTAGTTGGTATGTCAGCCTAGACTTTGGACTTTGAGTAGCCCCAAAGAAAAAAGTCTATAGCTGCGATATTATAAGTACACCATTCAACTCACCGGTCCAAAATGTGAAATTGGCTGCTCTTCGTAATGACCTCTTAATAGGTCCATTGCTTGAGCAGCTGTATGGCAAGTGGCACCGCCCTGTTGAAACCAAGTGTCGTCAAGATTACGGACTTCAATTTCAGGTAGCATAAAGATCGATATCATGACGCGATAGCGAGTACCATTCACGGTTATGTTTCGGCCATCATCATTTTTGAATAATAGGCACCTATGATTCCAGCAGCTTATAAACCGCACCAAACCGTGGTTTTCTCTGGGTATAATGATATCAATGGGTTTAAATCCAAATGTCGCCAAGATTACAGACTTCAATTTCAGGAAGCAAAAAGTCCGATATCAAGGCGCGACAGCGACCATCATCATTTTTGAAAAAATATGAACCGATTATTCCACCAGGCCATAAACCGCACCAGACCGTGGTTTTCTCTGGATGCAATGGCACCTCTTGAACCTCTTGTGGTTGCTCTTTAGCCAAAATTCGGCAATTATGTTTATTGACGTTGTCGTTGATCCAGAAATGTGCCTCATCACTGAAAAAAATTGTGGTCGAAAACAGTTTCTCACCGAACGCTGATTTCCATTATACAGTTGCACAATTTTGAGACGTTGTTTCGGTGTAAGTCTTTTCATGATGAAATGGCAAACAATACTGAAAAGAAAAAAAATAAAGTTGAACTCAACTCACGCGAAATCTGTGAAAAAAAGGCTATTGAAAGAAATACCTTAGTCGAACGTTTCTCCAATTTTTGTATCCTCAAAAAAAAAAAAATTTTCAAGGTGCATTAAATAGGAATGTATTTCAACAATAATTGCATCGTTGGAGCTGAATCTCTTTTCACTGAGCCATTTCTTTAGGTTTGGAAACAGGAAATAGTCACTTCCGTAGAATATGGTGATGAAGAGGTACCAATTCGTAACCCAATTCATGCACTCTTTCCATTGAGACTGAATACGTGTGCATTATCTTGATGAAAAAGAGTTTTTTTCTTGGCCATGTGGGTCGTTTTTTTTAAATCCTCGTTAAATCGGTCCAATTAGTTAGCATAATATTCGCCATTTATTGTTTTTCCCTTTTCAAAATACTGTTGCCATCACCTTATTGGCCGTCAAAGTCATCTTGGCCTTTTTCGGAGCCGGTTCACTCGGAGAAACCAATTGTAAGGTTGTAATTGTAAGTTAGAAAACGCCTCAAAAACTCATTCGAATTGCCGATAAACAATCCCAAACAATCGTTTGAAGTTGTCACACGATTACGTTTATGGTCAATTGAGAGTAAATGCGGCAGACATCTTGCAGACAGCTTTCTTAAACCCAACTGATCATGTAAAAATGAAACCACACTGCCATAAGAAATGCCTATGGAATCAACAATCTCACTTACTTTTACTCTTCATTCAGCCAACACCAAATCGTGGATTTTTTCGACTTTTTCGGGTTTATTTGCCTCAATTGGCCGTCCAGAACGTTCGGCGTCATTTGTACTTGTGCGACCACAACGAAAGTCAGTAAACCACTTTTTTACCATTTCCTTGGTTTGATTAACGTTTCTTTCCGCAAAAAATAATGTTTAATGAGGACTCGAAATTCACTTTTTTTCCTTTTTAACAAAATCCTCGAGGTTATATGTTTTGAACAGCTGTTTGACACAAACTAAATGACGGAACTCTCTCAAAATTTGGCATGCGTCTAATAACAGTTATTGGTGGGAGCAGTGTTGCATTTCATTTAACTACGAGGAAAGTTAAAAATGCACGGAATTATTGATATACCCTTGTATATAAAATCTTTCATTCCGTTTGCAACATCATGAAGTATTGATCTGGGACCCTATATACTTAGTAGGGACATAAATACTGTTACAACTTTGAACTCACCCATTTCAATAGTAGAACTGAACAAACCCCGTTAATGTCACATGGGTTTTGAAAGCTAATCTCAATAGCGTTAGTCTGTAACGGGATTTTAAAATTTTTTCAACTTTCATCATGGAGTGGTCAGATAATGAGAGCCGTATCGCTGTAATAGCGCTTTTCAAGTGTGAAATGAAAAAAGCGATATTTTCAAAACGCTCCGGCCACTAGGGATTAGCCGCACGTTCGTCTACCGATGCATAAAACTGTTTGAGGTGACTGGTGATGAAAAAGACCGCCCACGCTCTGTTCGAACACCGCATGTCATCAAAGCCGTTAAATCAATAATTAATAATCCGCTCCGAAAACAGAAAATCATGGCCCGTGAGATGGATATCACGCAAAAGTCCATGAGTCGAATCATTAAGAAAGACTTGGGGCTTTCAAACGACGTACTGGGCATTTATTGACTGCAGCTGTAAAAAAAAATAGGATTGAGAAATGCAAACGTTTTTTGGTGAAGCACGCTGATAACTTGCACAGAAAAATTGTGTTCATTGACGATTTTTTTTTTTAATATTTTATTTCTTATTTCTGCGAACAAGGAGTCAAAACATCGGACAAAGTTTTCCAAGAAACCAAGAAGCTGTTGTAAAGCCTTTTAACAATTCCCTGTTCCAAAACGCCGTCCCATAAGGCTAAAACGTCCCAGGCCTGGCCTCGAAACAATTTACCAGCGTTCAATTCCTCTGAAGAATGACCCTCAGCCAATCCAGATTTGAACCCATTGTATTACAAATTGTGGACGGTTTTAAAGGTCCGTCCATCTGTCCGTGTGGCTGTCAAAAGCAAACGAATCAACCTAGAATCATTACATTTTGCATGGTCGAAATCGGCCCAGGAGGAAAAAGTTTCCCTTTAAGGGACTAAGGGTGCATCATTATAAAGTTCCTTATTTTATGTATATTATCGCAATCTTGGACGAAAAAATTCAACGATGTTTAGTCTAAAAGAGGGGCAATGTCATAAATAGCTCAATCTGCACGCAGAGAAAAAACATGGTTACAACATGTTCACGGCAATAATAATATGTTCTCCGCAATAAAAGTATGTTCGTCGCAACCATAGCATTGTTAACTGAATTTATTTTTGACAATAGTATAATTGCTGCAATATAAATATTGTTGAAATGTAACAATAGTATTATTGCCAAATTTAAAAATGAATATATGGTTATAGCAACAATATAAATATAGTTAGTGCGACAAAAGTTTTGTGTTTTGCGCTTTTTATTAACAATAGTATGATTACGGCAATCATACTGTATGATTGTAATTTTTCTTCATTCAAATATGCTATTATGAACAAATGTTATTGGTACGGATCTAATGCAATAATAGTACTTTTTTATCGAAATTTTTTAAACAAGCTGCTTTGGCTTTGTTTAACTGAAATATTTTTAATGAAAACTCTTACTTTTATTTAAACTTATTTTTTCTACTGTAAAATAAATCACTCGTATTATTTGGAATTTAATGTATTTTTGAATAATTTTCATAATTAAAATCTATTGTTGACAACTTAAACCAATTCTAATAAATAATATGCGGGATCAAATTTATTATCGACAACTTAAACAAATTCTTATAAATTATATTGGGGATCATAGTATAATTGTGTGTGATCATACTATGGTTGTAGGAATCATAACATGGTTGCGTGTGAATCATACTTTGGTTGTGAGGATCATACTACGGTTGTATATGAAACATACTATGGTTGTGAGGATCATACTATGGTTGTGGAGATCATAGTATGGTTGAGTGTGAATCATACTATGGTTGTGAGGATCATAGTCTGGTTATGTGTGAATCATGCTATTGTTGTGAGGATCATAGTATGGTTGTATTTGAATCATACTATTGTTGTGAGGATCATAATATTGTTGTACCACAACCATATACCCAACAATAGTATTATCCTCTTCGAATATTGTCACCACAACCATACTTTTTTTCTGCGTGTGAACTGGCCATATCTTTAAACAATTTTGAAAGCTTCTGTCGTAGTTATGGGAAGAACTATAACGAGATCATAAATGTGCAGTCTTCAAAACTACGAAGTAGGCCAGCAAGATAGCTTTCGAGTTTGTAAAAAACCGATCGCATTTAAGATCATGCCACTCTAGAATCCAGAATTTAAACTCCATCCTGAGGAAGTTTCACGACGAACGTTATGATGGGCTAATACTTACAATTGTATGAAATATAATATGTGAAATAGCCCTATGCAAAGAATCATCCAGATTCGAGGTGCAACCATTCTTCAAGCAAGATTTTACAGCCTACTGAGTTGCGAAATGTATACATACCTTCTGAAATTAGACCACATCGGTTAATTTGTTTATAAAGCCCAAATACTAAGGAATATATGGGGAACTTCTCTTCAACCTGTGAGCTGTGCAGGATAAAGATCAAACACACAATAGCATGGACCTACTGGTTAATGGAACGCTTATGCATTATGTAAAAATCTTTTACCTGGCTTAGGGGCTGAGCTCTACTCGATAAGACGTCGGAATTTACGCCGGCTCTATTGATAAAGCTTCCATACAAGGTGCTTCGATTAAATTCGGAAGTACGTTATGAACCTATGACCATAATGTGCCATATCTTCGTATAGCCATATACAAAGGGGCTCTTACTTGAGTTCCTGCCACTTAACAAATCCCTTTATAAAACCGATCTTACAGAAATTAAGCATAGTGCACGAGGTATATGTGACAGCGCATAGAGAAAGGGACTTAGGGTAAAAGTTGAATTTTCATTTTTTTTTGCTGTGGACAACATCTGAGCATCGAATGAGACCGATCCCATGCCCCAAAAGTGTTCCCTCCCAGAGATATGCGCGTTTTATGAAAGTGAAGTCGACTATTCTAAGCGAAAATAGAAAGGGACCTAATCTTTAAAATGGCTCTCCTGAACCAAACTGGTTTTTAACCTTAGGTCCCTTTCTATTTTGCGCGTCACATATGTTTATCCAACTCTTGTGAAATGGGGCCATATAGGTCCATTCATATATATAGCTCCAATTCAAAACGTATCTATAAATTAAATCCACCCTACAAAAGTTCAAGGAACCACTACTAAGTGGATCTGACGATTCCTTTAAGAATTTGTCTTGAATTTGTCTTGATTAAAATTTAAATTGTTTTGAACAGTTTTTATTCTGGTTCGAGACCTTTTTGTTGTTTCTTTTTCAAAAACAATCCAATTTTTTAGTTGATTCTGAAAAAGAAACAACAAAAATGTCTTGAGCCGGAATTAAAACTGTTCTAGTCATAATAATAATAAAAGACCGAATAAATGTAAACAAAACCAAAACATATTAAATTGTTTTTGTTTGTAGTTGGAGTTGTGCATATTCATTGACTACTGCTTTTTAACTCCCTTTTCGGCCGTTATACCCAAAGTTAGCCCTGCATTTCTTAATCCTAACCTATGCACATATTGATATTAAAATGCTTCAATGCCAATTTTCAACTCTGGTAAATACAAATAAAATGTTCCATTCCACTGATTTTATAAAAAGAAAAACGCATAATGGATGTGAAACGATGATCATAGAGGGCAGGTTGTGCATACACTTCGACACAATGGAATGGGGCAGACATTGCATAACCACTCACCACATTCAATACAAATGAGTACATATATAGGGTGGTCCAAATCCATGTTTTTTTAATATAAAATCCACAACTAATCAAGAAAAATTATTTTTTTTTCTGGCACGGTTGCAACTGCATCAAAATTCGAACTACGCTGTCACACTTTGGGCTGCATTGGTTCCTCAACGATAAGTTGTGTGTTTTTCCATACCCAGATGTGGAAGTTTTGCCTGTTAACATCACCGACGGGATGAAAAACAGCTTCGCCAGAAGCGACGACTTTTTGGTAGTTTTTCAAATAGCCCTAGTACAAAGGTTCTTTTTCTCGATTTGAGGTGCTGTCGCTCAAAAAGCCGAAACTTTAGCCCGATTATGCTAAAAATGTGCATGCAACGTTATCAAAGGTTATTTATTAGTTTAGTGTTATAGAAAGTGTACCATATCAATTTTCTTAGAGACCCTAGCCGTTCTAACAATCAAATTTTATATATTGCTTAAATTAAGTATACTAAGTGATGATTGACCTATTATCTCATTGGTAAAATTTGACTAACTTTCTATGTTTTAACGTTACATCTTTATACGGTTCTCTCCTAATGTGAGACTGTTAAGAGTAAAACAACAGCCACATTTTATATCAGAACATGCTCTTTTTTGTCTTATGGGACCGTGAGTCTGAGCCTCAATCTAGCTTTTTCAAATTTGTGTTCATGGTTTCGACCCCAACCTCAGCCGAATTGTAAAAAAATAGGATTAAAATTTGCTTTCATTTTTTTCATTTTTTACGTTTATTAGTAATCGTTTTATACGTCCACGGGACCCTTTTTATTTTTAAGAGACTGAATTACTCTACAAGCTAATTAGATCAGATTTGTTGTTGTTTGTCATATGGGGAAGGACAAGTTAGTCAGCGAATTTGTAGCAAACTCATAACTATCTGATAGACGTACTTTTCGCCGTTAGTGAGGGTCGGCTCATTGGTACCATAAATAACTGTTTTTTGGCCATATGAGTATCAAGGGCGTCTCAACTTATATCCCATATTTAACCCATGAATAGTGCACATGAAACTTTATACGACATGTACGGCAAATACTCAAAAAAGTGGACTATTATCGAGCTACCTTAAGTTCCTTGAAGGACAACTTTTTTCAAAACTTTCGGTTGATCGATGTCATATTTCTAACAGACGTTTAAATATACTATACGTTTTAAGGTATCCCATCAATATATCGAGATGGTAGAAACGGAATAGAAATTTTAATATATATTTCATTCAAAGGTAAAGGGTACAAAAGGAGTATTTTTAAACTGATAAAAAATGATAATGTCGGGCGTTAATAATTATAGTAATAATAATTTCTCTATCTTTACCTCTAATTTGTATCAAAATACCAGATTTGTATGTAATCTTTAGAAAAAAAGCCAATATTTGCTGCAATACTATTTTTTCAGTTATACGAGGGCGACCGCAAAACTAACTGGCCTGGAATATTTTCTGTTTTACTAGCAACTTTTTTTTTGTTTTTTAAAAGCAATCTTTTTTAAGCCATCTGTCAAAATTTCCGAAATATTTAATGATTATTTTCTTTGTTACAGGTGATTGAAGTAAACAAGTTTTATAATTTTTGAAAAATGGAAAATAAAGAGTTTCGTGCGGTAATTAAACACTTTTATATGAAAGGTTATACGCCACAATTAATCAAAGATGAATTGGATTCTGCTCATGGTGATAATGCACCATCATACTCCACCGTGAAAACCTGGGTTCAACAATTTAAAATAGGTCGTTCAAGTACGGAAGATGAACAACGCTCTGGAAGACCGAAAACTGCTACTACTATTGAAAACATTAGAAAAATATTTAATGAAGTGACTAAAGATAGACGAATAAAGCTCAGAGAACTTGCTGATATTGTTAAAATACACGAAAAACAAGTTTGGAGTATTTTACATCATGAACTAACTTCACATGAAAAAGCTATCCGCAAGATATGTGCCGCGTTTGTTGACTTTGCCCCAAAAAATCCGTCCGTTGGACCAATTCCGAGGAGCTTTTATCGATTTATCAGCGTAATCCAATAGAGTTCTAGCGCCGATTCATAACTGTTGATGAAACATGGATCCATCACTACATCCCAGAGTGCAAAGAACAGTCAAAACAATTGATAGAAGCTGCTAAAAGTGGTCCCAAGAAGGCGAAAACTGTTAAGTCAGCAGGAAAAGTAATGGCCACAGTATTTTGGAATGCAAGGGGTATAATATTTATTGATTATCTTAAGAAAGGAAAAACTATAAATAGTGAATATTATTGTGCATTATTGGATCGGTTGAGTGAAGAAATCAAGATAAAACGACCGCATTTAGAAAAAAAAATTGTTTTTCATCAAGATAATGCTCCTTCACACACTGCATTTTTAACTCAACAAAAACTGGCTGAATTACGATTTGAAATTGCTCCGCATCCACCATATAGTCCAGATTAAGCTCCTTCTGATTATTTCTTGTTTCCAAATTTAAAAAACTTTCTCGGTGGCAAAAAATTTTCGTCCAGTAGCGAGGTTATTGCTAAAACTGAGGCATATTTTGAAGGTCTTGAAAAATCTTATTTTTCGGATGGAATTAAAAAACTTGAAAAACGTTTGATGAAGTGTATTGAGTTGGAAGGAGATTATGTTGAAAAATAAATAATAATAATTCCAAAAAAACGGTTCTTTTTATGTTAGGTCACTTACTTTTGCGGTCGCCCTCGTAACTCAAGATTTGTGAAACATAAAATTTTTTTATATCTTTTAAGTGAGCTGTTGATAGAAAGTAATAAGCACAAAAAAAAATGTCGGGCGTGGACAAACTTATTTTACGCTGCAATTATATATGTTCATAAAGCCAACTGAAAATAGTTCTTGTATGGGTTCTAAAATTACCCAAATTTTAATACTATTTTCATATTTGAATTTGAGAGGAAATTTCTTTGTTGTTGGTAAAATCGGTCGAACACGTACTATGTGGAAGCTGCATCATAAATTGAAATGATTTTCTCCAATTTCAATTGGAATGGATGCCATATGTGCCTCCTAGAGCTAAAAACATAAAATCGGATGAAAATATGATGGTGGGAACAATATCCAAATCTGAACCAATTTACTTCAATTTTATTAACGTTAAAAAATTAAAAATATTAAAAAAAAATTATATTTATTAATAATAAAAAATTCATCTCGATTGGCTGTAAAAGTGGGCTTACACAGCTATAAACTGAAAAACAGAATAAACATATATGTGGGAGCTATATCTATCTATATCTTCCCTGGTCAAAAAAAAACTTACTCGTGCTAAGTTTCACAAAGATTGCATGTAAGATGATCTTCAAGACCTAAAAAAAGAGCTAAAAATGATATAAACATATACAGGGTGGGCCAAAAGTTACTCTTCTCAGATTATATAACATACAAAATGGAAATTTTGTACACTTTTTAGTAAAAATAATGTCACTTAAATAACCTCCGTTTTCAGATTCGATGATGGGCTCCTTTTAGAGCATTTTCCATAACATCTTTCAAAATTTGTGGCTGTAGCGTTCGAATTTCTGCAACAATGTTGGCCTTGAGTTGAAGGATTGTCATATGATTGTTACATATACTCGCTCCTTCAAATGAACCCAAAGAAAATAGTCGGGTGCTGACAAATCAGATGACCGCGGTGGCCAAATAATTTTCGAATTCCTGGAAATTATTCGCTCTCCAAAAAATTGACTTCCAAGTGTCTTTGTGTGAGCAGTTGCTCCGTCCTGCTGAAACCACATCTCAGGTCTGTTTTTAAGAGCAGGACGTAAAAAATGTTCTATTATAAACCGATACCGAACTACACTAACGGTAACAGCACTTCCATCTTCATTCTCGAAGAAGTAAGGCCCAATGATATTTGCAGATGTGATCCCACTCCATACTGTACACCTAATGGCGTTGATGAATGGCTCTTGGATTTTCAAAACACCCACCCGTACTTCCAGTTCTGCTTATTAACAAGGCCATTCAAATGAAAATGAGCTTCATCACTTGTGCGTTTGCGTTAAAATAATTGATCGCTGGTTTAAATAATAAAATTCTATTATTCTGGTTCTTTGTTCAGCTGTGAATCTCTCCACTATTTATTCTCCAAGTGTTATTTATATAATCTAAAAAAAATATATATATATAAACGAAAAAGTTATTAAATTTGTAAACCCCATGGTAACTTTTAGGCCACCCGGTATGTGGAAGCATTATTTTAATCTGAAACTATTTCCTAGAATTTAAATAACGGCCTTCCTTGGCCAAAATAACTTACTGGTGCTAAATTTCATCAAGATTGGATGTAAGATGTGGCTGACAACAGAAAAATCTTAAGAACATATGTGTGTGGGAGATTTTTTTAATTTGAACCGATTTTCTTCTATTTTAGTAACGTGTGCCAAGTTTCGCTAAGATCAAATGAAATATTCGTTGGCTTCCAGAGCCAACAACATAAAATTGAATGAACGGTTATGTACGGCAGCTGCACGAAGAAAAAAAGTATGGTTGGGATAACAATATTCGAAGAGCATCATACTATTGTTGGTTATATGGTTGTGGCACAACAATATTATGATCATCACAACATTAGTATGGTTCACACACAACCATACTATGATCCCCATAACAATATTATGGTCCTCACAACAATAGAATCATTCACACACAACCATACTATGATCCCCACAACCATATTATTATTTACATTCAACCATAGTATGATCCCCACAACCATATTATGATCCTCATAACCATAGTATGTTTAACGAACAACCATAGTATGATCCTCACAACCATAGAATGACTTACACACAATCATACTATGGTTCCCAAAATTGTTTGTTAAGATTGGGTTAAGTCGTTATTTAACAATAGAGAATTTTATTAAGTAAGTGATTTAGGAGTGATTTATTAAACAGTAAAAAATGTATTTATTTAAAAAATTTCAGTTATACTAACTCGTAGTTTGTTTCGAAAAAATTTAATTATTTTTACTATTATTGCGTAAGATTCGTAAAAATAACATTATCAAATTAAAAAGAAATACAATTTTGCTGGTATGATTACCGTAATCATGTTATTGTTAACATAAAACCCATGAAAACAATACTTTTGTTCCACCAACCATATTTATATTGTTGCTAAAACCATTTTTTCATTTTTAAATTTGGCAACAATGCTATTGTTTCATTTCAACAATATTAATATTACCGCAATCATACTATTGTCAAAATAAAATTCAAAAAACAATACTATGGTTGCGACGACCATACTATTATTGCAGATAACATACTATTGTTGCCGTGACCATATAGTAACCATATTTTTTCTCTGCGTGTGTACTGAATCTGTACCAATTTTCTTAAATTCATTCGCGGCCTTCCTTGATCTAAAAATTTCACTAGTGCTAAATTTTAACAAGATTATATATAAAATGTGTGTGTCTGGAGCAAAAAAACATAAAAAATGGATGAACATATATTTGGGCGCTGTAACTAAATCTGAACTGATGTTTTTCAACATCAAGTGGGTTCATTCTTGGTCCAATTTTACTTCTGCCAAATTTCATGAAAATCCGATAACAATTTGGACCTGTAGGTTACTTGCATACATCGTTAAATGGAATCAGCAAATGATTATAAGTCGATCGTTATAACTAACGGCGGGTCTTGCTCTTATAATTTTAGTAGTTACAAACATTTTCCATGAAACTATTTTATTATACCCTGTTCGAGAGAGTGATGTAGGGTATACAAAAATTTGCTGGAAATTTTAAACAAAAAATTTGTTACTTTAAAGCACTGTGTGTACATTTACACGTTCAACTTGTTGTTTGTGGTAGATTGCAGATATTTCCCCTAGCATGTGAAGTGGAGATGGTTGCTTGTTGACATAAAGGGGCATTTCCAACCCACTGTGTACTGCGATTGTTCTTTTATTGTTGCCGTACCATACTCAAGCCAAACAAAAATAAGTGGCAAATATTTATTTTGTGGTTCCCTTTGTTTTGAGTTTCTTCATGTGTTTGAGTGAAATTGTTTTTGATTTTGCTGTTGTTGTGCTTTCGCGGAATACCAGCGGAGTATTTGCAAAAGTTGAAAGTGTGATAACGACAAATAAAAGAACAGGGTGGGCCAAATAAGACTACAGGCTTTGAAATATTCACAACTGTTTTGTTTACATTTGTTTTCTTTTTGAAGGTTATGTAGTTTTATATGGCGATGTATGAAGGCTACTAATGATGTTAATCAACGAGTCAAAATTCTAAAATTTAATTATTTTTCAACTCAACCAAATCGTCGTTTTTTTAATGTCAGAACAGCAACTAGTAACAACATGATTAGGAACTTAGTCTCCCGTTTTAAAAAAGAGAAATCAGTGTCAAAATCTAAGGGGTTTACATCGGCGTCAATCACATCCCAGATATACTGTTTGTTGCGGTGTAACGGTTGATAAAAATTAGCGGTTCATTTTCTTTTGAAAATGAGGAGGAACAGCCTAAAACCATCATAGGGGCACTGTAGAGGGCCATGATTGAACATTTTTTCCGTCTGCATTTTAAAAACAATCTTAGCAATCCTGATTCCAGCAAGATGAAGCCACTGCAATACAGCAAAATTGAAATGAAACTTTTTTGTAATATTTTTGGTGAACCCTTCCGTCTTATTTGGGTCACCCAGTACATATAGCGTTTGCATTCAGGTTTTGAGTTCGACGTTTTCGATGTTGCCGCTTGATTTTGTCTGTCATTCCACGCAGAAGAATAATACATATGTATGCAAATTCATGCGAGATAAAACAACATCGGAAAGGTTTAAACTTTTTATACCCTCCACCATACAATGGAGGGTACATTAGTTTTGTCATTCTGTCTGTAACACCTTGAAATAATCATCGGAGACCCAACAAAGTATATATATTCTTGATCCTCGTAAAATTCTAAGACGATCTAGCCATGTTGTCCAGCTGTCCGTCTGTTGAAAACAAGATATAGCCTGCATGAAAACGGCTAGGGAGGTGAAATTTGGCACAAACATGTGTAGTTAACCTAGCATGGTTGGTATTGAAAATGGGCTATATAGCTCTACGGGAAGTTGGTGTTGGAGACCCTCAACCGACACTACCTCATAAAAATTAGTTTTTTATTTGGAAATATCCGTCCAGTTTCTTCAACAAAATCACTGAAATTTTGCAAATAATAATCTCTATATAGGCGCAATCATCTATGTAAAAATGGTTTACATTAGGCCACCATTTCTTGTACCTCCCATACAAACGGTCTTATGGGCCTTGAGAAATAATATGACTATAACTCATCACAAACTTGACCTATCGAAATGAAATTAACACTTCAAGATTTCTATATAGAACACACTTATACGCTGAATTCGGTTGAGATCGGAAAAGTCCCACTGGTACGTCCCACACTAACGGTCTCATGGGCCTTGAAAAATAATATTACAATAACTTTCGAGATGAAATTTTCTACATAAATATTTTTATATAGAGCACACCTCAGCGCGAAATTCTTTTGAGATCGGAAAAGTCCTTCTGGTACCTCCCACACAAACGGTCTCATGGGCTTTGAGAAATAATATGACGATAACTCACCACAAGCTTGACCTATCGAAATGAAATTTTGTACATAAAGATTTCTATATAGAACACACTTCCGCACCAAATTTGGTTTTATTTGGAAATCTGGGGGAGGGTATCCAAAGTTCGGCACAGCCAAACTTAACATTTTTTACTTGTATATTTTCATTTCTATGCAAAATCAAATATGCAAAAACACACGATTGGTTTCATGCGAAATAAAGGTTGCGATAAAAAAAAGTTTTGTCCGTGAAAAACTTGTTAATTTGAAAGAGCCTGCTTTTGCATCTGTGCGTGTTGACGATGAACAATCCTGCGCGAAAAGGAAGAGACAAACAAGGCATATTATTGCCTTTTTAGAGAGCAAAGAAACATAGGCTTAGATTGTATACAAAGGGCCTTTGTTGCATAAAGGGTAGTCCATGGGTGGAAAAATTTGGATATCGCAGATAAAACTTTTCGTTTGGTATACATAAGTCGCTTTTAGTTTCGGGCTGGGCAAAAAAAGGAGTTGAAGCCATGTTCCATTTAATTCTGTAAGTTTTGGTGCCTAAGTTTTCTGACAAGTGAAGGTTTTTCTTTGGGTGAGTTTTGAATGATTTTGAGGTGATTAGAAGTCCATTTTAATAAGTCAAATCCTGCAGAATGAAATATCATAATGCGTTGTTTTCATCGTTCAATGGCTGCTAGTACGTTGTCTGTGTACAATTATACACAATTATGTTTGATGCTTAGGGTTGGGAAAGTCGGAAGTTTTTTACTCATTGTCCTGATTGCCAAAAAGGGTCGCAATTGACTCCAAATATTAGTGGCCATATTTATAAATGGTCTGGTTATGTTCCTTTACGGTCTATGCCTTATCCCTAATACCAGCTTAAATTCCAAAATTTTCCTATATTTGGATCCTCAGCAAAATTTTCTTGAAGTTGATCGCACTTTTGATCGTGCGGAACAATTTTTATGCTGCATTAGTAAAACACCGAACCGGGTTTTGAAAAAGGACAGTACATTGATCCCACTATGTAGGTTATTAAGAATTTACTTTTAAGAGCTCTCTGCCATTGGTATAAATGTGAATTTTAATCGCCAAGCTCTGTATTAACTTACTTATACGTATATACTCGTACTTATAGTAAATTACTGATTTTTTGCTTGCCTTGCTCAAGTTCGTGATAGGGCCGCCAAATATTCTGTATATTAAGGAGGTGTATGGTTCTACTGAAAGGACTCATTAATATGTAGCCGCTTTTAATTGTTTAAAATTAAAATGTTATGGAAGTTATGGAAGGAAAAGCTGGCGGAAATATGGGTTTTTGAGTATGGATTTTTTTAATTTAACAGCAGGGTTACAAATTTAGGTTTCCAGTTTAGTCTTTTTTGTTTTTGTAAAATTTACTTTTCCGGTTCACACGGTTCTAAACCCGTTTGCTTTTAAAGGGCAGTTTATTAAAACAACGAAGAGCCAGTTCAAGATGACTGTTTATAGTGAGAACAGATGTGTTGACACAACCTAATTTTTTGCCAACCGAATGTTGGGAATTGCACGTACTATCCATGTATTCCATCGTTAAACCGAATGTTGATTGGCAAGACAGTTATTTCCAGTAGAGGGAACTTACACCTTCGGTTGAAGAAAATAAGTATCAGTAAACCTATCAGACTAAGATGATTATTAGAACTGAATGTGTATATATGTTGGTTGTAGATTATTGGTTAGTAAGTACTTTTTGAAAAAATTAAATTTTTTATCGCCTTGCAGCCCCATTCTGAAAAGAATTAATTAAGGTATACTTAAACAATATTTATTGTCAAGCCGTAACTCGTGAAAAATGGGTTGCCACTAAAAAAATTGGTTGTTGTTTTAAAAAATAAGGAGGGGTATCTATGGCGAAAATTCTGATGAAGTATGAGTAATGTCGCTAAATTATTTTTCTGCAAAATATTTTTTAATTATAGTTCGTTTTAATTATTAATCATTAACCTTCTAAGCCAAGAAACTTAATTGGTCTGACCATTTTTTTTTATTAATTTTTTCGGGGTTTCCAAATACGTTTTCGTCGTAAACAAAGGTTTTATTGTGACTAATTTTTTGGGGGTTTCAAAATACGTTTTCGTCGTAAACAAAGGTTTTGTTGTGACTAAAACCGATAAATACTATAGGGTTTATTTTTTGATGTTGGAATAATAAATATTATGTTAGAACAGCTAGCTAAACGGGGTGGTCACTTCAAAGATCTGATCTGTTGTCATCTCCAATTATTAGTACAAAAGCAACAAGTACATCGCAATTGGTTGAATGCCATAACCGCCCGTTGTCGCAACCAATAGTTAAACTGAATTCAGTTTGTATAACTGTGTTATTGGCTGTGAATACCGAGGTTATTGCAACAGAAATTCGATTTATGCAACCGAATTTATGTAGTTCGGACCGGATTGCAACTGATTTTTTCTGTTTGTGTACTCTTATCTATGATTTTACCAGTAGTCGACACCATTTGTTTCGAAAATATGTATGAATAGCAAAAAACCGATACATCTTTTTAGATGTTCACATTAAAATTGAATTTTATAAGTATTGAACACAACAATTCTGCCGTCTTCTTCATTTCTTCTTTACACTGTACAGATAATTCTGAGTAAATTTGTTTTCGATTTTTGAAAAGTATTTCTATAAATTGTCAAGGGTTGTCTAACCATAAAGCACCATGTTAGTTGGAAGTCACACCTTAACCTCAAGTTTTTTGCCCACCTAATTTGACATTTCTTTGTTTCAGGATTTGTCAAATTCAACCGTGAAGAGGTATACAGTTGAGTGGCGTGTTAAAATATTTGAAGCCTTTTACAAAAATGGGCGTTTAAATCAAAATGCACTTCGTGATTTGTTTGGCCAGCAATCGACCAAAGGTGTCTACGATCGAAAGAATTGTGCGCAAATTTAAGCAACCTGGGTATGTAGGAAATGTGAAAACACCTTCGTTCGTTCTTTGGAAACCCTTCAAGTTGTACGCGATACGAGTAGTGCGCAGAAGAGCCGTCAACCTCAACTCATGAATAGTGTTCACGATTGCGATATGATAACGGACTTCTTGTGTCCAGAAATTGAGGATATAGACCTGAACGATATGTGGTTCCAACTGGATGGTGCCACTTGCCACACAGCCAACGAAGCAATCACTCTTTTGTGCGAGAAATTCAATGGCCATGTTATTTTACGTCCTAGCGAAGCTAATTGGCTGCCACGATTATGACTTTTGACACCGTTAGAAAAAGTCTACATCAATAAGTCAAAAACAAGAGCTAAAAGATGAGATAAATCGGCACATAAACGATATTGAACAGAATTATGTGTCAGAGTCATTGAAAATATGGAGCATCAGATAGAGGTACGAGGGTTGCTATTGATATTTCGGGTCCTGATAATACTGGAGATCCCAGATGCAAACTGGAACTTCCATTAAAAGCTTTGACATTTTTTAGCATAGCTTCACTCAGAACTTTTTGTCATTTGAGGGCGAATTGTTTTGTTTACAGTGTGTTGAAAAATTCATATTAGTCAAAAAATGGAATTATCCCGTGAACATTTTCCTGCGAAGATTTTTTACGATTTTCGGCGTACAGTATTATGTGAACAGTATTGAACAGTACGAGTATTATGTGTCAGAGTCATTGAAAATATGGAGCATCAGATAGAGGTACGAGGGTTGCTATTGATATTTCGGGTCCTGATAATACTAGAGATCCCAGATGCAAACTGGAACTTCCATTAAAAGCTTTGACATTTTTTAGCATAGCTTCACTCAGAACTTTTTGTCATTTGAGGGCGAATTGTTTTGTTTACAGTGTGTTGAAAAATTCATATTAGTCAAAAAATGGAATTATCCCGTGAACATTTTCCTGCGAAGATTTTTTACGCTTTTCGGCTTGGGTCATCGAGACAAGAGTGCTTAAATCAACTTGTTTCGACTTTTGGCGATGAAGCACCATCAAAAAACACTGTTGATCACTGGTACCAAGAGTTCGGACTCCGTTCACTTCAGGATGAATTTCGCGATGGTCGCCCAACTTCGGTTACTTTGCCAGAAACCATCGATGCTGTGCGTGAACTGATTAAACAAGACTGACATGTGACATACCGTGAGATTGAGGCATCCGTGAGCATTAGTATGACAAGCACTAATAAGATATTGCATGTTCATTTGGCCGTGTAAAAAAATTATTCTCGTTGAATCCCATATACGATAATTTGACGAATGCTTAAAAAAAGGCTCGTATGAATTGGTGCAAAGAGATGTTGAAAAAGCATTACTGCGGTAGCTCAAAGGCAGGGTATAACATTGTTACAGGTGACGAATCATGGATCTATTCATATGAATCCGAACCTTAACAGCAATCAACCGTATGTGTCTTTCAAGACTAGACAAATCCAACAAAAGTTGTTCGTAAAAGAAGTACATTGAAGCAATTGATTGCGTTTTTTTGCGTATAACCGGCCATGTTGCCACAGTGCCTTTAGTGGAATGTAGGAGGGTAATCCTGAGTGGTATACAACCATCTGTTTGCCAGCAGTGTTTGAAGAAATGAGGAGAGATAAAAAGAGCAGACGGATCATTTTGCATCACAACAATGCGAGCTCTTACACATGAGCTGAAACGATGAGCTATTTGACCCCTCAAGATGTCGAATTGATGGGCCATCCACGGTACAGCCCTGATTTGGCACCCAATGACTTCTTCTTATTTACTAGCATCAAGAAAAAAATGCGTGGTCAACGTTTTTTATTGCCCAAAGCAGCTGTTGAAGCGTTCAAAAATCATGTTTTGGAGGTGTCTCAATCGGAGTGAAAAAGTGTTTCAAAAATTGGTTTGTGCATATGCAAAAGTGTATTGATCTTAAAGGAGAGTATTTTGAAAAACAATAAAACCATTTCCAATGATAAATAATTGTGTTTTTATTGTCGGACACGACAAAAAAAAAAATTAACCCTCGTATAAGACTCCCTCGCCGCCTAAGAAGAAATTGGTTATCAAAAGCAGCAAACTGGAACCAATGGCACAATGAGGAATGTAGGGCTGCTATAGAGGCAAAGAACATAGCCTACATGGCAACACTGGTTCCCATGGCTAAGCGAGCAGTGTTGGAGTAATGTCGGGAGTTAGGAAGAGAGAAAAAACGTCGAGGAAAGAAGAGATAAATGAAATGACGCCAATGTGAGGAGATCGAGTTGTACGACAATATCACAATTGACGCAAGAACATTTTATCAACTTGTTATAGCTTTGCGTAGAGATCGAAATGGGAATCTGATAACTGATACATCGAGCGTAATGAGAATTTGGAAACAGCATTTTAAACACTTTTTAGCGGCTGATTATTTGGCCAATATCAACCACATGCCCCCAATACTCGTAACAGATGATTGAGTTGCATGTCCAAACCAATTGGAAGTGACCTCTCCGAACCATTCAGTACGACAAGAGGTCTAGGACATGGTGACAACTTATAGTGTATCATCTTCAACATCTTAATGGAGAAAATCT
The DNA here is from genome assembly GCA_963513945.1 of Hydrotaea diabolus. Lineage (NCBI taxonomy): Eukaryota > Metazoa > Arthropoda > Insecta > Diptera > Muscidae > Hydrotaea > Hydrotaea diabolus. The sequence goes on from OY740718.1 coordinate 171,517,972, forward strand.
TAAAAAAACGCAAAAGCTAATAAAACCGGCACAATAAACACCAAGTGCCACATCCTTTACGTGTTTGCAGACACCATTGAATATTTTTTTGAAAATTGAATAAGAGTCGTCTATAATGAGACTGATGGTAAATAGGAACAAGGCCAATCACAACTGACAACTGCTAGAGATGCGCTGCTGCGAGGGGAGATTGTTTTGGCTGGCAATTGACAGCATTTCTATGCCTTGGATCCGCCATAAACCAAAAAATGATACCAGCACTGAAATAAAATACGAAAAAATCTCGAAAAACCAAGATTATACTTAGTATGGACATAATACTGATACAACATTGAACACACCCATTTCAATAGTAGAACTGAACATACCCCGTAAATGTCATATGTGTTTTGAAAGCTAACCTCAATAGCGTTAGTCTGACACGGGATTTTAAAATTGTTTCAACTTTCATCATGGAGTGGTCAGATAATGAAAACCGTATCGCTGTAATAGCGCTTTTCAAGTGTGAAATAAAAAAAACGATATTTTCAAAACGCTCCGGCCACTAGGGATTAGCCGCATGTTCGCCTACCGATGCATAAAACTGTTTGAAGAGACTGGAGATGTAAAAGACCGCCACCGGTCGGGCCGCCCACGCTCTGTTCGTACACCGCATGTCATCAAAGCCGTTAAATCAAGAATTCACAGAAATCCGCTCCGAAAACAGAAAATCATGGCCCGTGAGATGAATATCACGCAAAAGTCCATGAGTCTAATCTTTAGAAAATACTTGGGACTTCGAGCTTTCATACGACGTACCGGACATTTATTGACTGCAGCTTAAAAAAAAATAAGATTGAAAAATGCAAACGTCTTTTCGTGAATCACGCTGATAACTTGCACAGAAAAATTTTGTTCACCCATGAAAAAAATGTTACCGTTCAGGAAAAAATTAACAAGCAAAATGATAGAGTGTATGCGCGTCATCTAAGATAGCATCTGAACTGATCCCAAGGGTGAAAAAGGGTCGTCAACCAGCTTCAATCATGGTTTGGTGGGGTTTCTCTTACGATGGGTTCGCTGACCGGCATTTCTGGGAGCAAGGAGTCAAAACAACGGCCAAAGTTTACCAAGAAACCGTTTTGGAAGCTGTTGTGAAGCCTCTTAACAATTCCCTGTTCCAAAACCAGCCATGGACTTTCCAGCAGGATTCTGCGCCGGCCCATAAGGCTAAAACGTCCCAGGCCTGGCTTCGAAACAATTTGCCAGCGTCCGTTTCCCCTAAAGAATGGCCTTCAGGCAGTCCAGATTTGAACCCATTGGATTACAAACTGTGGACGGTTTTAGAGGGCAAGGTTTGTCGCAAAAGATACCCCTATATTGGACCTCTCTTAAGACTGATTTGGTTCGAGCTGTGGCAAATTTTCCAATGGACGAGGTTCGTGCAGCTATTGACGATTGGCCAGTGCGACTTAAGGCGTGTGTAAAGGCAAAAGGCGGACATTTGGAATAAGTAGATTCTTTTTGGATACAATATATAAGTACATCAATAAATGTATTAAAAAATATTTAGTCCAAAAACATTCAGTACTTTTTATTTTACAGCATAAAACGTGTGTAACAGTATTTTGTCCCTACTAAGTACTTTTCAATATACTGATAATACCTCCGTTTCTTGGCTTCTTCTAGGCTGGATGATTTACAGATTTGTTGCCACAACCGAATTTTTTGCCAACCGAATGTTGGTGGTTGCACGTACTATCCATGTATTCCATTGCTGCAACCGATTTTTTTTTTTTTTTTTTTTTTTAATCGTTTATTTATTTACAAATATTATATTTATACTATAATAAACACTAGTTAACAGTAACGATTCTAATATACAATGTCTCTTAGTCGAGCACTCTAGTATTATTAATATAATATAAATTGTTTTTTCACAAAGTTTCTATTTTTTGTTTATTCAGAATGAACAATTTTTTTTATAAATTTTTACAATGAAAAGGTATTCAAAAAACATTGCTTGCATATTATGATTTTGCTGCAACCGAATTTTGATTGAGTTCACGGCAATTTTCAGTAAAGACAACCGACCCTAACGGTTGAGGAGGCAAAGTATCGGTAACTCTAACCAGTTAAGGTGATTATTGGAACTGCATTTTTTTCATATATTGGTTGTTGCTACAAATGCTTGGTTAGAAGTACACTGTGAATTCGGTTGTCATAACCACGAACGTTTGTGAACTGGGCCAACTTATGGTCAAATTTTATGAATTTGGTTCATACGAGTATGACCGAAATAATAAATCTAGTATAGTTTGAATGTACAAGTGTACCGATTTTCTGAATCAAATTTGTGTAGTGGGTCATAAAGAGAAATTTCAGTTTTAAAGTGTCCGAAGAAAATTTGAAGAAAAAGCTCATTATGATTTAAATACCTAAATAAGTTGAAATTTGTTTGGTGATTTGTTTGGTCAGCATAATCGACCAAATGTATCTACAAAAGAAGAATTGTGCGCAAATTTAAGCAACCTGGGTATGTAGAAAATGTGAAAACACCTTCGTTCGTTCTTTAGAAACCCTTCAAATTGTTCGCGATAGTGTGGCAGAAGAGCCGTCAACTCGACTCGTGAATAGTGTTAGCTTTTGCGATATGATAACGGAGTTCTTGTGTCCAAAAATTGAGGATATAGACCTAAACGATATGTGGTTCCAAATGGATGGTGCCACTTGCCACACAGCCAACGAAACAGTCGTGGGTCATAAAGAGAAAATTCAGTTTTAAAGTGTCCGAAGAAAATTTAAAGAAAAAGCTCATTATGATTTAAATACCTAAATAAGTTGAAAGATTTGTAGAAATGATTTTTTATATAAAATGCTTATAATTTCTCTTAGTGTTTTTTTTTATCAATTTCAACTTGACACAATCTATTATTAAATCTCTGACATTTCAGTAACAGATAATTTGAATTTTGTTTTATTTATACAATCTAAATTGAATAGCGGACGCCTAACAGTATATCTATGCACTTGTTAAGAAACTCTATTGAAAATGATTTTCTTTCGGCTACAAATATTTTTTAAACAATATCGTTCGACGTTAATTTCAGATTTTAATGGTCCGGTAGAGCAAATATTGCGTTTTTCCTTATATCCGGTTGTCTTAAAACCATTGAAATATATATTAAAAACTAATAAAAAGTTAATGTTATTGTAGAGTCTGAGTAGAAAATCCTTATTATATATGACAGCGCATAGAGAAAGGAAACTAATAGTAAAAAAACAATTTTCATTTTTTTTCTTCTTTTTTTGATGTGGACAACATCTGAGCATCGAAAGAGACCGATCCCATGTCCCAAAAGTGTTCCCTCCCATTCCCCCTTTCTATTTTGCGAGTCACATATACTGTATATATGGTTTATATATATTTTTACGCTTGTTTTATAGGTTTTTAGACTACCGGAAATAGAAAAATACGCAGCGTAATAAAAAAAAAAAACTTCAGTGCGCCCAAGTCTTAAATATGTTTTTGTTTTAAATATATAATTGGCAGAAAATATTACCGATAAAAGCATTATAGAAATTATATTCTGATGTACGTGTTTAAAAATAAATATTTTTTTCAATCAAATTAATAAGGTTTGCTTAGAATGAAAACCAAAATCGACACATAGGGGCGATTTGAAATAAATAATTTACATCTATTTTTTTAAATGATCTACAAAATATTACCGATATTAGAATATAAATATTGTTTCACATTATTCTACTGTAGACGGAATAGATACGTTTAAAATTCTAATTTACTTCACTTAGGTAAGTATCATAATCACCTTTATCTGGAAATTATTTGACATTTTAAAAACAAAATTCAATTTTTTAGATCTATCTCGATCCACTTATTCATACAAACTTTATTAGTATGGAACGTAAAAACCAAGCTAAAAAAACCTGATCATATTTTAAATGACAGAATAAATATTTTTAAATCATTAAATTAATTATAGCTAACCGATTGCATAAAATGGCACTATCTGTCCAGTTAACATATGTTCGTGGTAATGACAACCAAATTCAAAGAGTGCTTATAGCATTTGATCTATAACAAGCAATACATGCACAAATTCAGTTCCATCAGTTCATCTAAATTACCTAGCATTAATAATACTTTGTCTCTTCAATCGATAATGTCAGTTACCAATACTGAGAATTGCCTTGTAACCAATCAACATTCGGTTTTAGCGATGGAATACACGGAAAAAGCGTGCAAACACCAACATTCGGTTCCCAACAAATTCGGTTGTGGCAATAAATCTGTTCTCTGTGTGCACAAAAGCCGGGCAGTGACAGTGAATTTATTTTGTTGTTTCCTTCAGTCTCCTAGCGTCTACAGACAAAGGACAGTGATGACCGCAATGAGGTTTTTAATGGATGGATTATGTTGGGATAACGGATAATATGTTACAAGAGCGAACTAAACAGTATTTGGTTACTATAAAAACTTATCCGTTGTCACAACCAATTGTTGTTCCAAATAATCATGAACTTTAGAATTGGTTGGGTGCCATTACCACCAGTTGTGGCAACCGACAGTTTAACTAAATTCGTTTGCCATAAACGATTTTTTGGCTCTGAGTACCGTAATACTATTGTAGCAACCGTATTTTTGTTATGAGAACTATGTAAGCATCACTACCATGTAATTTTGGTGATTGCAACAGAAAGTCTGTTTTCCCAACCGAATAGTTGTAGTTCGGACCGATTTCCAACTGATTTATTTCTCTGTGTGTACGGAATATTCACGTGACAATAGTTTGGGGAAGAGTTTGTATCAAAGATGCATTGTAATTGTCAGTAGATCTTCATTCTGCCTCTATTGTTGTTTATTCTATTGTTCATTTTTAGTCTGCTGTTTAAACTTCGAATATTATTCCAAAGTTTCTCTTACAATGCAATAACCGCTCGAAACAACCCTTCAAAGGTGCTCAGCTCTCACATATCCTAGAACACTTTTGTCTGTTAAAAGGCAATGTTTAGCATAAAGCGTTCTTACGGTTGTAAATTTCATATAATAAGCCTAAATAATATTTTTGTGAAATGTTTAATTATGGATTTTAAAATATTTGATACGTACAATTTGTTTAGTATTTTTAAGCACTTGAAATCAAAAAAAATGATGTACATCTACAAAAATATTTCTATGCGGTAAACGTTTGTATTCGTACAAAATGGCTTACTGTACATATTCAAAAATTGCCAAAAAGTAAGCTTAGAATTATTTCTGTTGAATAAATATGCAGTAATTACACTAGTCGACCATATTTTTAATATTAAATTACAGTTTTATTTTGGAACCTATACAAAATCAACAAATGTGGAAATACATTAAGTATTTCTACATTTGTCGTAAAGGAAAATCCGCATATAAGAAAAAAACTTAAAGTATTTCTTGACTTTCTTATATCAGTTATCTACTGCATTGCTCATTTCGAGAAAATCTGCACTTTTAAGTCGTAGAATTAAAATTAGCTTGCAGAAAATTTTATCCGCAATACTTATATTTGATTCACTGAAATCTATGCACCTTCTTTGACTATTTCTTAACCATGGACTCGTGCATTGTTGCTGAGACATTGAAGTAATTCAATTTAATCATGCCCATGCCAGATAGATTATTGTCGCCCAGTGTTAGAAGGATTAAATGAAATGCAATTCTCCAACGCAATTATATATGACCAGATTGGTCCCTATATAATTATAATTTGCGCTTTTATATCAATTCATTATTTTTAATTAATATTGATAACCAAATAATGGCGCGTGTTGGTGTAATGTTTTCTTTTTCCACATTAGCTGCCAGCCATTTCACAGTTAAAACCATAACTTCTGATTAATTTAAACATTTTAACAAATTATCACCGCATTTGGATGAGAGCCGAAAATCACCGAGTTTGTGTATACGCGTTGTAGAGTCTGTGTGTGCTGATGCGTGTTTTAGTTTTAATTTGTCTATCCACAATATTTCAACCATAATCATGTTGTAATTACTAATTTGAAATCTCTGCAAAGTACTAAAATACTAAAATACGTGTATATAGTACATGTGTATATAGATACTATATGTATATACTGACATTTACATAAGTACATTGTAAATGCAGATGTACGTTTATGGTTACACTGGGAATATCTTGAAAAGGGTATAGGTTTTCCTAACTAAGAAACGCCTCAGGTCTAATTTATGTAAAATATTTAAGCGAAAAGCTGTAAAAATATGGGTTAGTTACGGTTAATTTTGCAGTTTCCCGAACTTATCTCACTTAGGTTTACGAGTAGGACCTGTTGAAATACCGTATAAATCTTCGTCATGTGCCACACACAGAGAAAAATATAAGTTGGAAATCGTTCCGAATATTTGGTTGGAAAAACGTACATTCTGTTTCAATCACCAACATTTTATGTATTTATTTTAGGTATTGATGGTTACATTCTTCGACTTACCTAAAATGGCACAATAATATTACGTTTTTTACAGACAATAAGCGGATTATACAAAGGGAATTCAGTAAAAATATTCGTTGCCACAACTGGTGGTTATGACAACCTACCAATTATGAAGTACATGTAATTTTGGTACCAAAAGTTGGTGGTAACAAAAAATTTTTTGGTTACTACATGCATCAAAGTTCTTACATTCTCTGGGGTTAATGATAACTGCGGTAATTTTAATAAATTTCCAAAAGGACGACCCTCTTAGAACCGATTTTTTGTAATAACAAATTGTATGGAGACTATTTTTTTAGGATGTTAGATTCACTCTAACATCCTCTAAGATTTGAGCGTCCTCTTCGTGTTTTTTTTTTAAAAAGTGAAAAAATGTTGTCCAATCAATTTCAGTTGGGGCATGTCCTTTTTCCTTGAAAAAATATAAATGTAGTTTTGGTACCAAAAGTTGGCGGTAAAAAAAAAAAAAATTGTAGTAACCATGCATCAAAAGTTCTTACATTCTCGGGGGTTAATGATAACTGCGGTAATTTTAATAAATTTCCAAAAGGACGGCCCTCTTAGAACCGAATATTTGTAATGAAAAATAGTCTGTAGTTAATTTTTGTAGAACACTCTATCATCCTCTAAGATTTGAGCGTCCTCTTTGTGTTTTTTTTTTCAAAAATTGAAAGTATGTTGTCCAATTAATTTCAGTTGGAACATGTCCTCTTTCCTCGAAATAGTATAAATGCATTTAAAAATAGTCATTGTTGGGTTAAAATGTTCTACTAAACTTCTAATATTAGCATTTTAGTATAGAGTCTAAAATTACATCTGGCAACCCAGCCAATATTATCACCAATTTTTACGTTGATTTTGAAACAACAAAGGTCTGCAACGAGAATAAATATTGTTCAAGGCATGATAAAATCAGAAATAAATAAATATTTTTTTAATTAAATTAATAAGGTTTGCTAAGGATGGATACCAAATCGTGACCATGTAGTAACCATGTTTTTTCTCTGCGTGTGTATGATCATTCTTCCTGGTCTAATGGTTGAAAAACGAAGAGTTTCATCATCCTTGTAATTTTAAAAAATCGTAGTTTAAATACAACGCAACCAATGGTTTCGTTTTAACTTTGAGGTTGACTTTAATAGCCTCTTTAGTAACCCGAATGTAATCAATGGGCAAGTAAATTGATTGATTTTTTAATCTGATCTAAGTTTTTGCATGTGCAGCATCACATTCCATTTGTGTATGACCTTTTTCTAAAAATGTTTGTTCTATAATTTTTTGATGTTTTATCGCAAAATTGGATAAGGCATTAGACAAAAAATGGTTTCGGTTTTAATATCTACAACCTCCCGTTGTTGTTGCTGCACTTCGCAGTAGAGCAAAAATGTAGTATTTTTTAGCCGTAAAAAAGTGTGTTTTTCGGTTTTGTATGTCGATATTTGAAGATATTCAAAATAGTTAAAAAAAATATTACCACATAGTTAGATTACACTTAAAAAATTTAACCAAATTCGGGTTAAGCATACGAGTACTCTTTTTACCAAAGAACCATCTTTTAGAAGAAAAAAATGAAAAAAAATAGTTCAGAAAAATTAAGTGTGTAAGACAGAGAAATTACAAAAATGACCATAAAATCTCAATTATTGTTTTTGTTTTATTTCCAAATTAGAACCATGATGCGCCTAATTTTACCGAATATTTTAACATGAAAATCTCATTTTTGCAAAACTTGAAGAATGTTTTGAATATAAACTCTCGATATGTTTTACAAAAAAATTCTTATTTTGTGCGAAGTGTCTTTACTTATATAAAAACAATTATTCGTAATTTTTAAGAACATATTTTGGTCCTAGTTCACACGAAAAAGGGCATATCGCATTAATTAAAATAGGACTATTATTTAAGCCATTTGATTTTTGGCCAAGGCAATCGTTACAGAAGACGGCTGAAGAAAAACCTTGGCGGTTGTAGAAACGGCTGTAAAGTCTGCCTTGCAAAAACAGCTAATACATTGCACCATTTTTGTACGTAAATTTTGAAAAGATTTTGAAGAGAAAGTCGAAAAACATATTAAAAACTTTTGGACCGAAATGTTACAAAACGAAAAACCGTTTTGTGAAAAAGTTCCATATATTTTGAAACGTTTTTTTTATGTAAATTTTCCACAAATTTTTTAATTTTATGAAAGAATTTCATATTTGTTGTAAAATTTTTTAATTGAAATTATGAAAAAGTGTCATACAATCGATGAAATAATTTCTTGAATCATTTCATATTAAACATGAAATTTTTCATAAAATATATAACAAATTTTTGCAAAAACAATCAATAGTTCTTAAACATCACGAGTAATCAGTAAACCAATTTCGTAATTTTTATGATTTTTTTTATATTTCTTATAAAAATATTCTGTGGCTGAAAAAATAAGACAAGTTTCATAATTGTGTAGAAATAGTTCGAGATTTTTACGAACATAATTTTTTTGGAACAGTCCTTATGTTATGGTTCCAGTTTAGTTTAATATTCATCGCCAGTAAAAGATATTTAGCGTTATTGGATAACAAAAATATTTCCCATCGATAGTGGCATTAACAACTTCAGAGATCTTGTGAATAGTACCAGTTGGATTTACTCTAAGTCCACATCCCCGACAACATTTCAGTGATAGCCTTAGAGCAGACCCTACTGCTTTCGAAAGCATCTTTAAATCTTTGCCCGTAACTGCCACCGCCACATCAGCCGCGTATGCAATTGTCCTGCAGCACTTCTTCTCCATCGCTTTAATCAGAGTATGTATGATTTTACAGCAGTATGGAGAGTATATCTCCTTGCGGTGGCACCCAAAAAAAATCATTGCGATTATCTTACAAAAGTTGCTGTGCAGTATGTGTAAGCCTGCTCTTTGTAAGGGCATGGTTGGACTTCGACAGAGTACCGGGATAGATGATCTAATACAGAAATCGATGATTATTTCCAAAGTTTAACGCAGAAATAAAGAAAGACTGTTTGGACTGCCATCTTTTGCCTTAGTATGAGATGTCTTCCATCCTTGTAAGGTAATGACAATCTAATAGGTTATTCTCCACGAAAGTGCTTGAGACATTTTCAAGCAGCTTGAAAATTTCGTATCCATGTTCTCATGTAAGCCCACTTAAACAATGTTATCATTTAACGCTGATTTAGCTTATAACAAACCATCGTATTCGATGCGGCGTATTCAGGATATCACAAGTATCATCGATATGGTCTATCACAGACTGAGAGTTAGCTACATCATAGCCTGAAAAGTGGACTTCTAGGGTATCCCGGCTTTAAATTGTCCATGATCCAGCAGTTTTATGAATATACAATGGTATGGCTGATAATGGACCAGACCGGTCAAATGGTAACAATTTTCACCACACAATGTCTGAGTCAGCCTCTTTGCCAATTGCACCCCATTAGGTGTAATTGGCAATCACATCTCCAAATATCATTGGGTTTACTTCGAGCATGAAGATGAAAGTGCTGTAACCGTAAATGGAGAACGTTTTCGGTTAATGATAGAAAATTGTTTACGTCCTGCTTCAGAAAACATTCATGAGATGTGGTTTCTGCAGGACGGAGCCACTGTCTACACTGCCCGAGACACAATGGCAATTTTAAGTCAAATTTTTGAAGAGCGAATAGTTTCCAGTAATTCGGAAATTATTTGACCAGCGCGATCGCCAAATTTCTCAGCACTCGACTGTTTTCTCTGGGGTTATTTAAAGGAGCAAGTATATTTGAACAAGCCCGAGACAATTACTCAACTAAAGGCCAACTTTGTTGCAGAAATTTGAAAGTTACAGACATAAACAAATTTTATGGAAATCATTGCTATCATTCCGAAGCTGAAACTGGCGGTCATTTAAGTGCCATTATTTTTCACACTTAGTGTAAAAAAAATTCTAAAAAAATGGAAAAAACTAAAAAGTTATTAAAGTTTTTAACCCCATGGAGACTTTTGGCCCACTCTGTATTCTGAGGGTGTAGTAAGGGATGGTCCAACCATAATGCGCGATGTAAATTGTGAATCACACCTTAACGTCAAGTTATTTGCCCAACTTTATTTGACATTTCTTTGTTTCTGTGCTTGACAAATTCACCCATGGAGAGGTATGGAATTGAGCAGCGCGTTGAGATTGTTGAAGCCTTTTACGAAAATGGGTGTTCAAATCAAAATGCATCACGTGCACTTCGTGATTTTTGGGTCTGCATAGTCGACCAAATGTGTCCACAATCGGGAGAATTGTTTGCAAATTTCCGGAAACGGGGTCTCTAGGAAATGTGAAAACACCTGTGCTTGCTCGCCCAGTTCGTTTTAAGGAAAACATGGATGTTGTTCGGGATAGTGTGGAAAGAGCCGTCAACCTCAACTCATAAATGGTGTTTGCTTTCGCAGAATAATAATGGACTTCTTGCACACAGAAATTGAGGATATGGACCTAGACGATTTGTGGTGGCACCATCCTGTTGGAACCACATATCGTCTTGGTCCATATCCTCAATTTCTGCAGCTAACAAAGCAATGGCTCTTTTGTGCGAAAAAATCAATGACCGAGTTATTGTGGCGCTGTTAAGGGGATATTAAAAAAAAGTGAACGTCAATATGCCAAGAACAATTCAAGACCTAAAGGATGTAAAGTATACTCGTAATTCGGCACATTAACGACATTGAACGTCCACTATGTCTTAGAGTCATTAAAAATATGATCCATAGGAATGAGGTATGTTACTTAAGCCGTGGCGAGCATTTGACTGGTCTTTTGTCTGAGACATAATTGTCATTGATATCTCTATAATACAGGGTGGGCCAAAAGTTACCATGGGGTTAAAAACTTTTGCGTTTATAAATTTTTATTTATTTTTTTTCTCAGATTATTTAATATACACAGTGGGTAATAAAAATCCCACTAAGTATGAAAAATAATGTCACTTAAATAACCCCCCATTATCAGCTCCGCAATGAGCATTTTCCAAAACATCTTTCAAACTTTGTAGCTGTGGCGCTCGAATTTCTGCAACAATGTTGGCCTTGAGTTAAAGGATTGTCTCGGGCTTGTTTACATATACGTGATATAAGCTCCTTCCAATAACCCCCAAAAATAGTCGGGTGCTGACAAATCTGGCGATCGCGAAGGCCAAATAATTTCCGAGTTTCTGGAAATTATTCGCTTTCCAAAAATTTGACTTTAAAATGCCATTGCGTCTCGGGCAGTGTGGACAGTGGCTCCGTCCAGCTGAAACCACATCTCAGGACTGTTTTTAAAAGCAGGAAATAAAAATTTTTCTATCATAAACCGATTCCATTATGACTTGAACAGTTTTTATTCTCGAGACTTTTTGTTGTTTCTTTTTCAGAATCAACGTAAAAATTTGGTGGAATGTATTGGCTACGGTTGCCGGGCAGACTATACAGCTGTTTCTAAACCCGCCACGGTTTTTTTTTACCATACCGCTACAGCTCTCCATTTACGGTTACCGCACTTCCATCTTCATTTTCGAAAAAGTAAGGCCCAATGATATTTACAGATGTGATCCCCCCATACTTTACACCTAATGGGGTACATATGGCGTTGCTGAATGGCTCTTGGATTTTCAGTACCCCAGAAACTACAGTTCTGCTTATTAAAAAAGTCATTCTAATGAAAATGAGCTTCGTAACTCATAACCAAAATTTCAATAAAGTTGATTTCATTTCTGAGCAACTGTTGAAATTTAACTGCACAATAAAGACGTTGCCGATGATCTGCGGGTTTTAGTCCTTGCACCTTATATGAATATCTTTAACAGTAAATATTTTTTTAAAATGCGCTGTAGTGACGTATGAGACATTCCTAGCTGAACAGAATGAATTCTAGCGGATGTTTCTGGTGTTTCGTTAACACTTGGCTGTATTCGTTCAATATTTTCCACATTGCGAATTAAACGTGATCTACCAGTTCGCGGCAAATCTCTTACAGTGCCACGTGGCTAATGATGATCAACTAAGCAACGAATCATTGCTTTAGACGGCGAAATTCTGACGTTGAAATGTCGACGATATGCTCTTTACGTCAAAATAATTGATCGCTGACTTAAATAATAATATTCTATTAGGGTAATTCTTTGTCAGTTGTGAATCTCTCCATTATTTATTCTTCAAGTGTTATTTATATAATCTGGAGTAAAAACTTAAAAAAAAAATAATAATATATTTTTCTATTAATGCCAGAATCGAGGAGGTGGAAACGTACAACCCCCATTGAAAAATACAAATGTGACGCGCAAAATAGAAAGCGACCTAAGGTTAAAAACCAGTTTAGTTCAGGAGAGCCATTTTAAATAATAGGTCCCTTTCTATTTGCGCTTAGAATCGTCGATTTCACTTCTATTAAACGCGCATATCTCTGGGAGGGAACACTTTTGGGGAATGGGATCGGTCTCATTCGATGCGCAGATGTTGTCCACATCAAAAAAAAGTGAAAAGTTGATGAAAAGTTTTGTTCAGGAGATCCATTTTAAAGATTAGGTCCCTTTCTGTTTGCGCTTAGAATCGTCGACTTCACTTTCATTAAACGCGCATATCTCTGGGAGGGAACACTTTTGGGGCATGGGATCGGTCTCATTCGATGCTCAGATGTTGTCCACATCAAAAAAAAAAAAATGAAAATTGATTTTTTTACCCTTAGGTCCCTTTCTCTATGCGCTGTCACATATAAACAAAAAAGTCGATAAATTGTGAATCACAATTAATTATTCCAAAGGTAAGACCGCTTATGGATCGATCATTTCTCGTAAGAGTAGCCCGACTATTTAACATTTTGCCAAGCAGTTTAAAAACGTTTAATTTGTCTACCATGACATTTCGTAAACATTTAATGGAACATTTTCGTTCAAGTACAGAGTAATGCTTTTATATATATGTATTTTTTCTTTGGTTTCTTGATTATCAAGTATATGTTTTTGTCCTGTTTTTTTCTCTTTTATTAGGAAAAATTAGGTTTTTTTTAATTTATAATATTTTTTTGATTTTATACTTAATTTTTCTGGTAGTTTATGATGTTCTATTTAACATTTTGATGCATTTTGTAATTTAGCTTTAATAGGCCATATTACATGTCAATAAAGAAATGAAAGGAATGAAATTGTTAAACCCTATGGCAACTTTTTGCCAACCCTGTATTCAAAAATATTAAGATACGAGGGCGACCGCAAAACTAACTGGCCTGGCACATTTTCTGTTTTACTAGCAACTTTTGTTTTTAGTTTTTTAGAAGCAATCTTTTATAAGCCATCTGTCAAAATTTCCGAAATATTTAATGATTATTTTCTTTGTTACAGGTGATTGAAGTAAACAAGTTTTATAATTTTTGAAAAATGGAAAAAAAAGAGTTTCGTGCGGTAATTAAACACTTTTATATGAAAGGTTATACGCCACAATTAATCAAAGATGAATTGGATTCTGCTCATGGTGATAATGCACCATCATACTCCACCGTGAAATCCTTGGTTCAACAATTTAAAATGGGTCGTTCAAGTACGGAAGATGAACAACGCTCTGGAAGACCGAAAACTGCTACTACTATTGAAAACATTAGGAAAATATTTAATGACGTGACTAAAGATAGACGAATAGAGCTCAGAGAACTTGCTGATATTGTTAAAATACACGAAAAACAAGTTTGGAGTATTTTACATAATGAACTCCACATGAAAAAGCTATCCACAAGATGGGTGCAGCGTTTGTTGACTTTGCCCCAAAAAATCGTCCGTTGGACCAATTCCGAGGAGCTTTTTAGCGATTTATCAGCGTAATCAAATAGAGTTCATACGCCGATTCATAACTGTTGATGAAACATGGATGCATCACTACATCCCAGAATGCAAAGAACAGTCAAAACAATGGATAGAAGCTGGTAAAAGTGGTCCCAAGTAGGCGAAAACTGTTAAGTCTGCAGGAAAAGCAATGGCCACAGTATTTTGGGATGCAAGGGGTATAATATTTATTGATTATCTTGAGAAAGGAAAAACTATAAATAGTGAATATTATTGTGCATTATTGGATCGGTTGAGTGGAGAAATCAAGATAAAACGACCGCATTTTGAAAAAAAAGTTCTTCTTCATCAAGATAATGCTCCTTCACACACTGCATTTTTAACTCAACAAAAACTGGCCGAATTATGATTTGAAATTGCTCCGCATCCACCATATAGTCCAGATTTAGCTCCTTCTGATTATTTCTTGTTTAAAAATTTAAAAAAAAATTTCGGTGGCAAAAAATTTTCGTATAATAGCGAGGTTATTGCTGAAACTGAGGCATATTTTGAAGGTCTTGAAAATCTTATTTTTCGGATGGAATTAAAAAACTTGAAAATGTTTGATGAAGTGTGTTGAGTTGGAAGGAGATTATGTTGAAAAACAAATAATAATAAGTCCAAAAAAACGGTTCTTTTTATGTTAGGCCAGTTACTTTTGCGGTCGCCCTCGTAGTTCTATGCAAACTTTTTGTTTTATTTACAATTAAGATCGTGCGCTTAAGTTGGACTACCCTTTACGATGTTATTTGACGTAAAGGCGTGACAACGTCAATTCAACTTTGAACTGTAAAAGGCCATATATCTTAAACTAATATCAGTATGTTTGTATTTAAAGCATCATGGTGGTAAATAGAATTCAAGAACAATTGGTTCTAGCAATCGGACTACCTAAATAAATGGACATTTTCTTACAAAGCCAAGATCTGTCATGACATGACGGTCGAGTATTGTTGACATTTAGCCAAACCCTCCATTTAGCCTCCGTGGAAATGTCTTCACTACAAAAAGTGTTCATATGTAAATAATCTCCAGTATAGTGGCCTTTCTATTTATGTATGTGCGCATTTGTCTACGTTGCAGTTGTAGTTTTAGGTCTTCTTTCAACAAAACTATTACCAAATTTAACGCATAATTTAATATTATGCCAAATGTAAATATTTAATACCCTATACTAAGCAACAACAACTTACATTTGCACAATGTTACAATTTGACAGACACAAAACGGACATACACACATATAAAAAGGCTACTGACAGAAAGGCGGACCATAAAAATTCATTTGCATTTTTTCATTTGAACCACAAAATGTTGCAGAAGGATCCGGACAATCTCTGACATTTAATATTAACGTTTTTATTAGTTGGATACATACATATGTATGTGTGTGCATAGTTTGTTGTCCTTTGTCGTTTTGCGCACAGTTGTCGATTGTCTGTGTGTATGTGTTATAACCGAAAAAAAAACAATAATTATACGAACAATTTAGAAAAATGACCTCAGAGTTATTTGGGTAGACATATTTGAAGTGATATTTTATGGGCTGTCGTTTTTTTCCCAAATAAAATTCAACAAAAATGTCAAATAAATTGACACTGTGTTTGGAACCGGCAAGGCCTAAATATTCTTAAAAAATTGGCATTGTAGTGAATTTTAAGTTTTTGAAATTCAATGCATAGAGACATGATGAAATCCAGTTTATAAATGGTTTTGATATTTTAGAAAAAAAAATCAAGCTTACATTTTCGACTGAAAAACTTTTAGGCTGACTGTTAACTAAACAAACTAATGTTTTGGAACATGCAGCACTGTCAAAAATTAGTTAGTATTTTTAAATTGTATAAGAAGTTTAATCCCGTATAGTAGTAGTATCCGTATCGTAAGATTCTAAGACTTTCAAGCTAGACTACACACAGAGAAAAAAAGTCAATTTCGGTTGTAATCACCAAATATTTATAATCGCTATGGATATTCGTTTCGACATACAAGAAAATTATAAATAGTTCATCGTTATAGTCAGACAATTAAATGATTGTCTACGTCATACCATGAATCGCGGAAAAGTTATTTAGGCTGGTTACATTTTAAGGGCCGATGTGGCATGTGAACCACACCTAAACGTATAACTTTTTCTTCTTTTCATTTGATATTTCTCAATTTGAGACTAACTCAATTTGAACCATGGAAAGATACACAAGCGAGCAAAGCGTTTAAGTTACTCAGGCGTATTATAAAAATAGGCGTTCAAATCAAAATGCATATCGTGCTCTTCCATTTAATCGTCCACATGTGCGTACAACCGGAAAAATCGTGCAAAAATTTGGGCAAACCGGATCTGTAGGAGATGTGAAAGCACCAATGCATGCACATACTGCAGTAAATATTGCCGCTGTTCGCGATAGTGTGGCTGAAGAGCCGTCCACCTTAATTCGTCGTCGTGCTTGTAATGTCCAAACGTGGTTGATTTTGATTTCAAACAATGAAATCTCTAAAATTGGGGTTTTGTGCAGGAATCTGCTTCCGCCACATTTCGAACCTAGAGTGCCGGGAGAAATGGCATTAACTTTATTGAAATAATTGTTCCGAACACAGTAGACCGGGAGCCATCAATTGCTAGCTAACAGTCGGGTGGGGGGTTCGTTTCTACTGTGATCAAGGAATTCCCGCAATCTTGGACATAAACAAAGTTTTTTATTACAGACTCCCTATAGAACTGGAATGATGAACAAATTCGGAAACTAAACTACAAGGACCAGACTACAACCATAAAACAAAAGAAATACCCGGAATGGTTAGTAGTTGTACAATTGGCTAATATAAAAGTATCAGTCGAAATTTACCTGAAATGGATTCCCAGTTAAAATGGAATCCTTTGCCTCTTAACCCAAATCCCAACCATGGTCTTAATGGCATCTTATTTGTTAAGACCCCTCATAAAAACCACCTGAGGAAACTCCTAAATCACCACTGTAAGAATAACCAAGAAGTTTACATCTTCATTATTGACAAATTCGAATCTTATATTTATTCATATTTTACTTTCAAGTATTTAGTACAATAAAAAAGATACATCTCCCGAGGAGAGCACTAAAACCGACAATAAAGGTTCGAAGCGAACTCATACAAGTATAAAACATTTGCGAAACTTAATGCTAACTATGGGTTAAACTCAAAGAAAAGTTTAGAAGCTTAGCTTCAAAAGTAAGAAGTGCATTTTAGTTTTTACTTATCTACTAATGGTTTTAAGATGCTGATCAATAAACATATTGACTGAAAAATGGATAAAAATTAGAAAAATCCAAAACACTTTGGTAATTTTAACTGTCTTAGTAGGGCTATTCCTTTAAAGTTAATTATAGTTAAGAATTTAAATCATAAAATGAGAAATTCGAAAATGGAACTTATAATTGGTTTATGTGTTCATTTTTTACTATCATGCAATGGATGATTGCAATTTTATGTTGATGAGAAATCAAAAAAGGGCATCGTGCATATCGAAGCAATTCGGCATCGTGCATAACGAAGCAAATGATAAGAATCCATTTAATCAATTACTTTTTTTTTTTGATTCAGCACTCTTTTTTCTGTTTTTGTTTTTTAACAATTATTAAAACTTAACCGGAATTTTTTTAAAACTATTAGGCAAAATTCTTAAAGCAAGATTTCAATTGGTTGTAAAGGCTTATTTGTTATCACTTACCAACATCCAAAGCTTTTCCGTTTGATGATCGTCGAGGCCTCGAAGAACATGTGTAGATGTTGTCTCCAAAAATTGTGTAGGTATTAAATTGTATTCGCAAATTTGCTCACCATATACAACCTAGACTGAAATCTTTATAAATTTTGATAATTAACATAATTTTACTTAATAATATTTATGATACTTAAGAAGATACAGGGGTTTCGAATCTCGCCATCACGACGGAAAAAAAGTTGGTATTTGCAGATGTACGTCAAGTTTATTTTCAGCATGTTTTATGGTAAACTTTTTCGTTTTAGCTGAGTATGGATATTATTATTGGTTGGTGCCCAAATTGGTGTTTGAAGGCAAATGATACATTTCCTTCCGCTTCATATAGTTCATATTTTCCTCTTGCAACCAGAATTCTAGGCATGACTTTCCATTTGGGTATTGTAGAAGCGAATTCGTACCTTTGTGTCGCCAGATACAATCACCAGTTAGTCATTTATATGCACCAGATTTATTCTTGGCCAAGTTATTCGGCCCTCGTTACAGAGTATAACCCTGCTGGTATCTGGAAATGTGGTACAGTGACTTTTTCTGGAATTTTTCGACACTTTCTCAATAAAAAGGGATCCTTTTTTAGAGAATAAATAATGTCTCGTTCGCTCGAATATCACAAATTTCTTCCAAAAGGCCTTTAAACACAAAGAGTTATTTCTACGTAAAATAAGTAAAAATCACTCGAAATTACCTGATCGCAGCGTGCTCAAACAATGAATTGTAGACAATTTAATGCAAGATGTAAATGAATATGGCTGGATTCCTCAGATTTTGGCCGCTTAGCCACACCACAGGCTTAAGTTCCAATTTGGACACTTACTTTAATTATATTTTATTTATAAGGCACTATCACTTGGTTTCGTGGCGTTTGGTTCGAGAACACAAGAAGAAAAGAACTATTGAAAATGTCGGTGACAAGAATAAACCTATAAACCAAGCAGAAGATCACTGAAATCGATATTCACCACCTGCTTTTTACTAAATCTGCCAACAACTTGACGAAGTTTTACAAGTGATAACAGGTTTCTAAAAAATAGAACAAGCTGCTACCAAAAATGGAAAATGCCATTGGAGAAGAGAAAAAATAGCTTGCGATTCAAGGAAAAACAAAAAAAAAATATAGATTTGGCTTAGCTGGGAGTTGAACCTGGGCTGACCGCGTCTGAGTCGAGCACGCATCGCCTGTGCCAAGTTAATCCTGGTTTCACGGACAGCTAAGATGAGGTTTTGAGAGGCAGCAACAACAATGTGATGAAGACTGAGCTAAAGCTAACTGTTCTCTGCGTTTTCTCATGGTTATAAATAACTCTTTCGCATTATCTCATGATAGGAGAAGTTACATTGTCTATAACCCTTATCACTAGATATGTATAAGCTTGATAACTGATATCCCAGCAAACATTTTAGCTTTGCCTTTGGGAAATTCTTGGTGTCTGATAATGTGACAATCGCAAAACTTTAAATTTAATAAAATCGTACATTACATGCTCAACAATTGCACCTCTCACGCTCGTCGTTGATGAACATTATGCATTTACATGCTTACAAGGTGCAACTGACTCAGGGACTAAAAACTCTTGACCATTTCAAACGTCGTCAATGGTCAGAATGGTGTCAAGAAATGGCAACAGTGGATGATCAATTTTCAAAGAAAATCATCTTCAGTTATGTGGCACATTTTCACCTCAGTGGATTCGTCAATGAGCAGAATTGCCGCATTTGGTCGAATGATAATCCAAGAGTGATTGTCGAAAAAACAATGCACCCACAAATAGTGTTTGGTGCGGTTCATGGGCTGGCGGCATCATCGGGCCGTATTTTTTTCCAAAATGAGGCCGGTCAGGCAGTTACTGTAAATGGTGTTCGCTATCGTGAGATGATAAAGAACTTTTTATGGCCCGAATTGGAAGATATGGATGTGGACGATATGTGGTTTCAAACAGGACGGTGCCACTTGCCACACTGCTAACGAAACAATGGCTCTTTTGAGCGACAATGGCCATGTTATCTCACGTCGTGGCGATGTTAATTGGCCTCCAAGATTATGTGATTTGAGACCGTTGGACTTTTTCCTTTGGGGTTATTTGAAAGAAATGGTGTACGTCGATAAGCCAGCAACAAGTCTAGAGCTAAACGATAGGATAATTCGGCACATTTACGGCATAGAACCTCAGTTATGACTCAGTATCATCGGAAATTTGGACCATTGGATGGAGGTGTGCCGCCGAGGTCGCGGCGGTCATTTGGCCGATATTTTGTTCCATGCATAATTGAACCATAAAAATGTTATCATAATAAAAATAAATGACAATAATTTCCTAAATAATTTTTGTTTTATTCAAAATAAACATCGGCCCTTAAAATGAAACCACTCTTAGTTTTACAACAGGTGGTTGGTTTGAAAAAGCATTAGTAAAGTAATATAATTCGATTATTACTGGCATTAATTAGGCCAATCGATTAGTTCAATGTTTTACAGTAAAAATCTTTCATCATCATTTTCACCATGTTTTTGGCCTCTGATGAAAATATTAAATTTGTGTCCGGAATGTGGATTTTTAGATCTAAAAATTATTTTCTGAAGTTTCGGATATTTCGTATATTTCACCAATATTTAAGTTCCAATTACTGAGAATTACAGAGCAGTAACTAACACTCGCTTATACTGATGGAATGCTCGAGGAACATGCACCCTCAATTATTCATTTGGTAAAAAAATTTGTTTGTCTGTATGTTAAATCTTCTAAGATCAGTTGCTATTAAAAATAGAACAAACAAGACAAAAGGCGAAAAAGTTTCCCGTTTTCCCCTAGGACCACTATTTTTTACATTTCCACATTACGAGTATAACATAAGAAAATTGAACAGGTATTGTAATCGGCTCGAGATCCTTTGCATCTCGATTTTTAATAAAAACAAGTAATTTACAAAATTGTAAAGACAGGATAATTGAAACATGCATCGCTGTTCGAGTCCGCGACGACCTTCATCAAAAAGCTGCTTAGCTGCAATTCTTGGAAGGAACACTAAAACCCTTTAAGCCAGGTTCTTACCAAACGTACGAGAACTACTGTCGTTAATTACATTTTTCGAGTTTTCTATAAACAATTGCCAACGCAATACAAGATGCAGCAGCAACTTAAAATGTGCTTTGTACTGGGTGGAGCGCCATATTTTGCTTATTTAGGAATGAAATAAAAAAATATGAAACTTAGAAAAACTTATTTTATATTTGATTTATATTAAAAAGCAAGGGAATTTTTTAATTGGATGGTTCTTAATAGTGTATCTGGTAAATGTCGAATTTCGCTATCCGCACACTGAAGTTTTCATGAACTTTAACAAGCATGTCGGCTGGTATTTACCAATTTCAGCCTCAATATTGTTAATCAGGTCTTTCAAGGTGTTGGGCCGGTTCATATACACTTTCGACTTCAGGTAGCCCCAGAGAAAAAAATGGTATGGTGCTAAGTCTAGTGAGCATGCCGGCTAGTTCACGTCACCCCACAAAGAGATAAGCCGTCGGTTATCTTGTCAAAAGTAAGGGCCATGATACCTACCCGTGATATGGCGCACCACACAGTGACGCGGACCGAATGCAGAGGTCCCTGGTTAAGTTTTCTGGGGTTTGTTTCACTCCCGCATATTTGGGGGAACAGCGCATCGTAAACGAAAATTACTCTGCACTGCAATGATCAAGTGCGCATTTGAAAAATACGCTTCAACACAAAATGACCTCTCCTCAAGGGTCCAATGCATGATGGCAACTGAAAGGCAAACAAATACAAATCTCCCGTCAGTCACTTAAAGCCACGTGTACTTCCTACTCTCTTCGACCAACAGTGCCGCCACAGCCTACAGTGCAAAAAAAGTAATTTTCCCCGCTCCACCCTGTATTATGTTTGCTTGAAAGTCGGCATACCCACATTAAACATACCATTCAAAGGCGTGGTCATTGAACATGGGGTGACCAAAACCGGACTTCAGGGACATTTGGGTATCCAGTACTAGTAACTTTTTTTTTCAATAATCCAAATTGGCTCTAGGGTACCAAAAATCGGCCCCCTTTAGGTATATGTATATGAGTAAAAAAACCATATTTTTTTAAAGAATCCCCGATATTAGTTCTACGATTCGACTAAACCACTATCTTCTAAGTTTTCCACGTCTCGAAAAGTAGGTCCTATCGAGTAGATGCATAAGGTCTAAATAAACTCTAATTTTTACAATTTCTCCTAATTTTCAGTCCGGATCTACGGTCCCAAAAGTTAGAATTGACCATCTACTTAGTAGGGACATAAACACTGTTACACACGTTTTATGTTGTAAAATAAAAAGTGCTAAATGTTTTGGACCAAATATTTTTTAATATATTTATTGATGTATATTGTATCCAAAAAGAATCTACTTATTCGAAATGTCCGCCTTCTGCCTTTGCACACGCCTTAAGTCGCACTGTACAATCGTCAATAACTGCACGAACCTCGTCCATAGGAAAATTGGCTACGGCACGAACCAAAGCAGTCTTAAGAGATCCAATGTTGGGGTATCTTTTGTGACAAACCTTGTCCTCTGAAACCGTCCACAATTTGTAATTCAATGGGTTCAAATCTGGACTGCCTGAGAGCCATTCTTCAGAGGAAATGAACGCTGGCAAATTGTTTCGAAGCCAGGCCTGGGACGTTATAGCTTTATGGGCCGGAACAGGGAATTGTTAAGAGGCTTCACAACAGCTTCCAAAATGGTTTCTTGGTAAACTTTGGCCGTTGTTTTGACTCCTTGTTCAGAGAAATGCAGGTCAGTGACCCCATCGTAAGAGAAACCCCACCAAACCATGAGTGAAGCTGGTTGACGATCCTTTTTCACCCTTGGCATCAGTTCTGCTTCTTTAGATGACCGCGCATACACTCTATCATTTTGCTTGTAACATTTTTCCTGAATGGTAAAATTTTGTTTATTGTTGAACAAAATTTTTTTTGTGCAAGTTATCAGCGTGCCAAAAGACGTTTGCATTTTTCAATTTAATTTTTTTTAAGCTGCAGTCAATAAACATCCGGTACGTCGCTTGAAAGCCTGAAGTCCCAAGACTTTTCTAAAGATTCGACTCATGGACTTTTGCGTGATATTCATCTCACGGGCCATGGTTTTCTGTTTTCGGAGCGGATTTCTGTGAATTCTTGATTTAACGGCTTTGATGGCATGCAGTGTTCGAACAGAGCGTGGACGGCCCGACCGGTGGCGGTCTTTTTCATCTCCAGTCTCTTCAAACAGTTTTATGCATCGGTAGGCGAACATGCATGAAAATATCGCTTTTTTTCATTTCACACTTGAAAAGCGCTATTACAGCGATACAGTTCTCATTATCTGACCACTCCATGATGAAAATTGAAACCATTTTAAAATCCCGATACAGACTAACGCTATTGAGGTTAGCTTTCAAAACCCATATGACATTAACGGGGTATGTTCAGTTCTACTATTGAAATGGGTGTGTTCAATGTTGTAACAGTATGTATGTGTCAAAAAAACCGAAAATTTTCGAAAGCAGTCATTTCATCATTTTAACTTATTTTAAAATAAGCTTTGCTTGAAAGTAGTGCACACAGAGAACATATTAGTTGCAAGTCGGTTTGAGCTACAATAATTCTATTGCAATAGTAGAATTTCACCAAATGTTTGTAATCGTATGGATATTCGGTTCGACAAACAACATTAAAAATTTAAAACATTTGCGTTGAAACGTTGAAAGAGCGGCATGCGGATTTTTAGATTCAAATTTTTTTTTCTGGTAGTTCGCATATTTGGTATATTTCAACGATATTACATTCGGTTGTTCTAATGGATTACTCGAGGTAAATGCAATCATTCGGTTGTGACAACGAATATGATCTCTATGTTTAGTAATATATTCTTTGGGTCAGAAACTTGTGACATGAGATAATAATATATAAGGTCACCGATTTTTCTATGCTTTGAAGTAGAAAAATCTCAATCTGTGTTAATGACTTCCCTATTCTCTGATCAGCATTATAAGAAGTTACAAATGGGTGACAATTTTGATATGCACTTTATGTTATGTTAAAAATAAACAAAAAAATCCCCAACATTGTCACCACAAATAGTTGCGATTGTAGTGAAATCACGGGTCCACAGGGAGCAACGGAAAACTATTTATTTGCTAAAGTATCCAATTGTTTTTCCAAAGCTCTTTAACGCCACGCACTGTTCACTGATTGTGGTTTTCAAAATCCCCTTCTGAGTTGGTTTTTTTCCCATTCCTGTATCCGAACAGAAGAGCGCATTGTTTTACGGCTGTTTTTACTTTCATTACAATCAAGTATTGCGCCAGTGTCTGAAATCACCGATGTACAAATATATTTATTTTATTGTCTTTTGTTCTTCACGTCGTTTGATGCCTTTATTCGTACTCGTATCGTTTTTGTATGGTTTGAAAACAATTTTTATGTGCGATTTTTTTTGTTATCTTTTTCTGTTTGTTTTCAGGACTTTGTTGTATTTTCAGGTATTTTTAACACTTTATTTATATGTTTTTGTTTTTGGGTTATAAACTTAATACGCAGGCTATTTTTTTGGTGTTTTTTTTTTGGTTAACCATAAACAATCGTATTGTCTTTATCAATCCAAATGAACCGGAATCAAATTGTTTGAGGATTTGTTTTTGTGTTTTGGTTCCTTATACTCGTAGTAATGTACGAGGGCGACCGCAAAAGTATCTGGCCTAATATAAAAAGAACCGTTTATTTGGAATTATTATTATTTATTTGTCAACATAATCTCCTTCCAACTCAATACACTTCATCAAACGTTATTCAAGTTTTTTTAATACCATCCGAAAAATAAGATTTTTCAAGACCTTCAAAATATGCCTCAGTTTCAGCAATAACCTGGCTATTGGACGAAAATTTTTTGCTACCGAGAATTTTTTTTAAATTTGGAAACATGAAATAATCAGAAGGAGCTTAATCTGGACTATATGGTGGATGCGGAGCAATTTCAAATCGTAATTCGGCCAGTTTTTGTTGAGTTAAAAATGCAGTGTGTGAAGGAACATTATGTTGATGAAAAGGAACTTTTTTTTCTAAATGCGGTCGTCTTATCTTGATTTCTTCACTCAACCGATCCAATAATGCAAAATAATATTCACTATTTATAGTTTTTCCTTTCTCAAGATAATCAATAAATATTATACCCCTTGCATCCCAAAATACTGTGGCCATTACTTTTCCTGCTGACTTAACAGTTTTCGCCTTCTTGGGACCACTTTTACCAGCTTCTATCCATTGTTTTGACTGTTCTTTGCATTCTGGGATGTAGTAATGGATCCATGTTTCATCAACAGTTATGAATCGGCGCAAGAACTCTATTGGATTACGCTGATAAATCGCTAGAAACTCCTCGGATTTGGTCCAACGGACGATTTTTTGGGTCAAAGTCAACAAATGCGGCACCCATCTTGCGGATAGCTCTTTCATGTGGAGTTCATCATGTAAAATACTCTAAACTTGTTTTTCGTGTATTTTAACAATATCAGCAAGTTCTCTGGGCTTTATTCGTCTATCTTTAGTCACTTCATTAAATATTTTCCTAATGTTTTCAATAGTAGTAGCAGTTTTCGGTCTTCCAGAGCGTTGTTCATCTTTCGTACTTGAACGACCCATTTTAAATTGTTGAACCCAGGGTTTCACGAACAAAAAAGTTGCTAGTAAAACAGAAAATGTGCCAGGCCAGTTAGTTTTGCGGTCGCCCTCGTATATGTTAACATATATTTAAATTTTAAATTCTACATGAACTTATCAACCAACATATGTTTGTACCTTTCTTAAATACTTATATATATCGTGTGATTTATTTAAAGGTATTTTTGGAAAATAAAAAAAATTCAAAAATTCAAATAAGGTATGAAATCTTTATTGGTAATTTGAAAAAACATTTTATGGCATTTATTTTTTGAAAATAATTTCCTCCCAATGTTGGCAACTGTATTATGGAAATGAGTGCTCGGTGAGAAACGGGAAGTACCGCTGTTTCGACCAAAATTTTGTTCTGTGATGAGGCCCATTTCTGGTTCCACGGCAAAGTCAATAAACAAAATTGTCGCATTTGAGCTAAAGAGCAACAAGAAGAGGTTCATGAGGTGCCAATATACCCAGAGAAAACCACGGTTTAAAGGTTGGTGCCTTTAAACCGTGGTTTTTCATATTTTCTCAAAATTGATGATGGCCGGAACGTAACCGTGAACGGTGCTCGCTATTGCGCCATGATATCGATTTGTATGCTACCTCAAATTGAAGCCCGTAATCTTGACGATACTTGGTTTCAACAGGACGGTGACAGTTGCCATACAGCTGCTCAAACAATTGAACTATTGAGAGGTCATTTCGAAAAACAGCTAATTTCACGTTTTGGACAGGTGAGTTGGCCGCCCAGATCGAGTGATATCACACCTTTGGACATTTTTCTTTGGCGTTACGTAAGGTCCAAAGTTTATGCTGACAAACCAGCTACGATTAAGGTTTTGAAAGCCAACATTGCGCGTGTCATAAAAGCCATTCCGGTCGAAATTCTCGAATGAGTCATTCAAACTTGAGCCCTCAGAATGGAAACTGTTGAATCCATAATTCAATAATAGTTTTAAGGCTTAATTCTACATTCATTTCTCTATTACTTTCATATGTTTTCATTATAGTAATATGGCCGCTTGAGGCCACCTTAGCTTTAGTTTACAATTTAGTTACCATCAACTCATCATACAATAAAGACGGTCGAACCGCTACCTCTTAGAAGTAATTCCGGTTGGTCTTTTTATTTGTTTGAAACGGCCAGCTGGAACCCCCTTTTCTATGAACTCAGAAACCAGAGGGTGAAGAGTTCATCATATGGTCCTTCGAAAAAACATCCTAAAAAGTTTAGGATTAGATGTGTTCCAGTTTCATTTTTTTGGAATGGTCAAATTTTCAAAAACAAAAAACCGAGTTTCTTAACCTAGAAAACAGAGAAGCGTAGAAAAGGTGTCTACATAGGAATACAAAGCACACACGCAAGTATTCGTTTCAATATTCAAAGTCAACTACGTGAAGTTGACGTGAGGCGTAGTTGCGGCCAACATTTGAAGGAAATTATATTCAAATAATAAATGCCATAAAATGTCCTTTCAAATTACCAATAAAGATTCCACACTTGATTTGAATATTTATATATTTTTTTGTTCTGAAAAAATACCTTTAGATGGATCACCATATATAAATACTCGTACACTATAACCCAAAAAACATTTGACATCGCAGTCGGATCGTCTGGACATTGCGCCGACATTTGTTAGGCTAGTCCCAATAATTCGCACGATGTTAATTGTAAAGAAAACAAATAGTTTTCAAGGAATTACCTTAATATTTTTTATTATGATATAAGGATCTATGACAATTATGTGTGAATCAAAATATCGGCTAAATGCTAGCCACGGCTTCGGTGGCATACCTCTATCCGATGATTCATATTTTCTAGGACTTTGAGACATAATAAAAGGGACAATGCGTTAATCTGTCAAATTATCTCATCCTTTATCTCTTGAATTGTTCTTGGCTTACTGACGCCCACTATTTTTTTTAAATATCCCCAAAAAAATGAGGTTCAACGGGTTCGAATCACATGATCGTGGTGGCATTTCTATCGCAAAATAGGCATGGTGTCGTTGGTTGTGTGGCAAGTGGCACCTTCGTATTGGAGCCACATCTCGTCCAGGTCCATATTCTTAATTTCTGGCCACAAGAAGTCGGTCGTAATCTCGCGATAGCATACACAATTTACGAGACGAGGTTGAGGCTCTTCTGCCACACTATAGCGAACAATCAATGTTTTTCGCAGAAAAAGCTGGGCGAGCATGCACAGGTGTTTTCATATTTCCCACAGACGCTGTTTGTTGAAATTTGTGCACAATTCTCCCGATTGTGGCCACATTTGTTCGATTATACTGACCAAAAAATCTCGATGTACATGAAATGCATTCAGATTTGAACGCCTGTTTGCGTAAAAGGCTTCAACGAGTGTAACACTGAAACCAAGAAGTGTACGTTTAAGTTGGGCAAAAAACTTGACGTTAAGGCGTGACTCACAATTAACAACGTGCGTTATGGTTGGACCACCATTTAGTTGAATACACTACACTACAACCCTTACAAATATTATTTAAAGCAGTCGACTCGTCTGGCCGGCGATTGTCAGGGTATTATACAGTGAACCAAAAAACTCTACGTACACTCTCATTCTAGTTTGTAGTCATATTCCCATCTTTTATTTTTCCGTAATTTTTAAGAGAAGGGAGATATTTGCAGATATTCTGATAAAGCCAAAATGTTAGGACAAAAGATTTATTTATTTAACAAATCCGAGGATTTCAGCTGTCAAATTAAACAAAATCTGCTCAAAGTGGATTTTGTTTAAAAATCTTATGCAATTTATATGGAATTTTCAGCTTAAATCCGCGGATTTTTATTTAATTTGCGCAGTTTAGGATCAAATTTTTTGAACAATCAGAATAATCGTTCTATTGAACTGATTTGCGTCCCTCCTTTTTTAAAGTTGGTTTTGAGAATAGCGCCAAGGTAATTAACACAGAAATTTGTTATAATTTACATCATTAATAAAATTGTTATGTTCGCTAATGAGTGCGGAATATATTTAAGGAAATGTTTTAGATTTTCTTTTTTTTTTACATACAAATATCGTTTATTAAAAATGCGGTGGCTAACTCGATAGCTTCATTTCGAAGCAATAATTAATTTATTTGATTTAACTTATATAAGTATTTGAATTAAAGTGAAGCCAAAAAATATAAAAAATAGTGTGTTTGGTAAGCAAAATGATTAAAATAAGTTGAGGTAAGTGTTTCATGTGTGCATTACGTTATTAATAAAAGAAACGATATTTGTTGTGGAAAATGCAGAAAAATGTTGAAAAGAAGTTTAAGTAAACGTAACATGAAAAGATTAATAAAAAAGAAAGACTACATAGGAAGTTTAAACATAAAACACCAACAGTATTCCAACTCGCATAATAAGTTTGCTTGTGCTAAATTACATAAAGATTGAATGTAAATGTGATTTCTAGATATAATAACAATCAATGGGCTGAATAGATGTGGGAGCTATATCTCAATCTGAACCGATTTTCACCAATTTTTAAAGCGTCCGCCCTCGGTCCAAAAACGTAATCCTGCCAAATTTCATCAAATCGAAATAAAGTTGATACCTGTAGAACGGACGGACAGATGGGCATCGTGAAAGATACTCACAGATAACGAAGGGACTAAAGGTACCTCGTGAAATATTTCACCTTTTTTTGAGAATTTGCTTAGCAAGTCATTATTCTGTGTGGTCGGACAATGGATAAAATAGGTACTGCTAGTTGGGACGCTCTTAGTACCTTAAAAATGCGCCTAGTTGAAGAACTTTTTGCTTCATTTTGCTCAAAAAACGTCCCGCATGGTCAAAACGGGCGATTATGGACATGTAGGTATTTAAACTAAAGCAAATTTGACTACGAATCCCAAAACAGTTGAAGATAAGCTGTGGGCGTATGGGTTAAAAGGCTCCAAAAAATGTACCATTTTTATACCATACAGACTGTGGAGGGTTTATAGGGTTCGGCCTAGACGAACTTAACAACGTTTTTACTAGTATGATATCTATTGGCTTATGTTAGTAGTAATGGCCGGCTTTTATAACCTCAGCTGTCGTGGATTCGAGCCTAGAGTGAAGGCAAATCTAAACAGCAAGAGCATATTTCGAACACTTAAAAAATACATTGTCGACAAAATTTTATTATTTAAGAGTACCAATATTCTCCTAAGCTAAAGGCGGTCAAGTTTTTGCGGCCCCTTATGTCTACGAAGCTAGTTCTGGTCTTAAATGAAAACCAATCTGCGTATAAAGTATCGGTTTGAGTGCAAAGAAAATCTAATATTTACTGAGTAGGATATTTAGGTCTTTGTTTAATACCCTATTGTTCATGTCCGACAGGACCTATTATTCGGTACCGCAGGGACCATAGATATTCCACCTCATAAATGATTCTACTTAAGGATTTAAATATATATGTGACGCGCAAAATAGAAAGGGATCTAAGGTTAAAAACCAGTTTTGTTCTGGAGAGCCATTTTAAAGATTAGGTCCCTTTCTACTTGCGCTTTGAATCGTCGACTTCACTTTCATAAAACGCGCATATCTCTGGGAGGGAACACTTTTGGGGCATGGGATCGGTCTCATTCGATGCTCAGATGTTGTCCACATCAAAAAAGAAAAAAAATGAAAATTGATTTTTTTACCCTTAGGACCTTCCTTATGCGCTGTCACATATATCCATTTAGTTTCTCTCTATAAAATGCATTACAAGTTCGAAGCCGGCATTAAACACTAGGTCCGAGCTCACTGATTCAAGAGAAGTTTTCCCTTTCGTCCTTAACGAAATGCTAAAGGAATTATGTAGGCACCATAGCTAAAGGCCTCTCTTACTCGTATTTGCCAACATAGTATAATTACGAGGGCTGTTATATATATTTCTGGCCTAATAATGAAAATGCGAATATTTATCATCAAAAATGGGTTTATTGTTTTTCAAAATATTTTCCAGAATGATCTATACACTTTTGCATGCGCTCAAAACAATTGTCAAATTACTTTTTCCACTCCGATTGAGGCACCTCCAAAACATGGTGTTTGAACGCTTCAACAGCATTTTCTGGCGACGAAAATCGTTGGCTACACATTTTTTCTTGATGTGCGGGAATAAAAAGAAGTCATTGGGTATCAATTCAAGGCGGTACGGCGGATGACCCATCAATTGGCTGGTCAAAAAAGCGCTGGGTTGAGTCGATGTGTGAGGGCTCGCATTGTCATGGTGCACAATAATTCGTCTACTCTCCGGAAACTTCAGGCAAACAAAATGTGGTATACCACTCAGAATTGACCGTCCTACGTTGCTCAAGCGGAACAGTCGCAACATGAACAGTTTTGCCGAAGAAACAGGCGACCGTTTGCTTTGAAGTGCTTCTTCCACGAACAACTTTCGTTAGATTTGGCTCGTCTTCGAAGACCCACACGGTCGATTGCTGTTTTGTTTTGGGCTCATACGCATAGATCCACGATTCGTCACCTGTGACAATCTTATAAACGTCTTTTGAAGCACCGCGATCGTATTTTTTCAAAATTTCCTTTCTTTTCTTCTTTTTGAGCGATTGTAAAATTGTGCGGGATCCAACGAGAACAAACCTTTTTTAAAGCCAGATGTTCATGCAATATCGGCCACGATTAAATTCATTAAACCAGTTTTTCACAGTGCTATAGGATGGTGCTTTATCGCCATACAAAGATTTAAGTTCATCGATGCAGTCTTGTCGTGATAATCCACGTCGAAAGTTGTGAAAAATGATCGCACGAAAATCTTCACGAGTTAATTCCATTACTTTGCCAAATTAATTTTTTTCAAGTCACTGTAAACAACACAAATGATAGTCGTACGTCAAAACGTTCTGATTATGCTAAAAAATGTCAAGCTTTCCAATGAAAATGTCAGATGGCGCCAGGCAAAACTTAGTGTTGCTTAGGCCAGAAATATATATAGCAACCCTCGTACCGTATAATTCTTCGTCATATGCCAAGTTGGTTTTTTCAAGTCACTGTCGAAATTGATTTTTTCAAGCTACTATTCTAAGTACGAGTATGTTATGCTAAAAAATGTCAAACTTTCCAATGGAAATGTCAGATGGCGCCAGGCAACACTTAGTATTGCCTAGGCCAGAACTATATATAGCAACCCTCGTAATGTCGTACTAAAACTCCTGAAAAAATTTAATCGTTTAAGATAAATTAAAAAAAATAACCCTTAAATCAAAACCAGAAATTTCAACATGGTTGGTCCAACTTCAATTTGGACCAAATCTTCAATTTTTGTTTATATTCGCATTTTTGAGGAAATTTCTCAGTTTCAAGGACCAATATGTCCTGTAACCATTATATAAGTTTTGAAACCGAATTATTTTTTAAGGGTTTTGATAAATAATTAAGCAAAGTTTTTTGTTTCAAGGTCTCTTTTGTCTATCTACTCATATCGACTTTTTCAGAAAAAGCTTTATATAGTTCAGAATGGTGTTGTCACAACCGAGGTTCCAACTAATGAGACTGGCTTTGTTCTTTCTTAGTTTTCTTTTGTTAGTAGCCCTATTACATCGTCGACGTTAGCGATACTATGACTCACATTCTTTGAGTGGCATACAAAATGAGGATCTTGCAAGGCCCTGGAAATGGGGTTTAGCAAATTTGTTTCTAGCATGATTTATTATTGCCTGCTGAGGCCTAAGTTCTGTGTTAGTACTCTCGATTAAAAGAAATGTCGACTCGCAGTCAACCACTCTTGATGTTTTAAAGTTAAAACTTCAGCTAATACTCGCTGAAACAATAATTTTTATGTCCCCGGCATTAACGATATATATGAAGAGAGAATGTGTTCCTTATTTGGATGTGCTAATCTGTGATAAGGGCGTCAAAATAAGAGTTATCGGTGTCATATATATAATTAAATATTTATACCACTTTGTTAAATTTCAACTTTTACAGATTTTGCAGTATCTGATGAGATATTCCATTGCCATGTACTATTTTCAATAAAATATCGTTATTGCTGGTATTTTGTGACAATGCAAACAAAACGAATTTCACTGTTATCGTATTGTTCGATGCGTATATTTTTTTAACAATCCTCTTCAGAATGTAGCAAAAAAAACGAAAAAAATACAACAGCAAAAATTGTTTTACAGGTCGTTGAAATATATTTGCATACAATAAATAAAAAGTATTACTGCGGTTTCAAGTACAACGGATGTGTGACAGGCACAGTGATTTAAACAAAGGTGACCAAACTATTTGCGTCAGCAAAAATGATCATTTTAGAAAATATGATGGGAAAGACTAGGGACATAATTACGTATATGAGAGCGGCAATAGTTCCCAAATCGGGTGGAACATTTATAAGAAATTGTGTTTGGTCGTTGTAAATGGTCGACCCGGTCTATTTTTGAAGATTTTTCATGTATTTAAATCGCCAAATAACTAATTTCATAGAGAATGGTAAGACTTCAAACCGGGTGGTTAATTTACAGGTCGATATATTAAACAATTTACTGTTTGGTAATTTTCCAACGATATTTCTCTTGTGCTTCAACAGAGATGACAACCCAAAATAAATTTAAAATCGAAGTAATTTCTTGTCCTTTGGTCGGATAGACCTTTCAATCGAGAGTCACATAACATAAAGAAAGAACACGCAGACAAAAAGTATGGTTGTGGTGAGAATATTCGAAGATGATAATACTATTGTTGGATATATGGTTATGATCCTCACAACAATAGTATGATTCAAATACAACCATACTATGATCTTTAAAACAATAGTTTGATTCACACATAACCATACTATGATCCCTACAGCCATAGTATGATTCACACTCAACCATACTATGATCTCCACAACCATAGTATGATCCTCACAACCATAGTATGTTTCATATACAACCATAGTATGATCCTCACAACCATACTATGACTCACACGCAACCATGTTATGATCCCTACAACCATAATCGCTATTTAGATTTGAATTATGAAAATTATTCAAAAATACATTAAATTCAAAATACTAGGGAGTGATTTAGTTCACAGTAGAAAAAAGTAAGTTTAAATAAACATAATCGTTTTTATTAAAAATATTTCAGTTAAACAAAGCCAAAGCAGCTTGTTTAAAAAATTTTAATTTCGATAAAAAAGTACTATTATTGCATTAGATCCCTACCAATAACAATTATTCTTAAAAACATATTTAAATGAAGAAAAATTACAATCATACAGTATGATTGCCGTAATCACATTATTGTTAACATAAAACGCAAAACACAATACTTTTGTCGAACCAACCATATTTGTATTGTTGCTATAACCATATTTTCATTTTTAAATTTGGCAATAATACTATTGTTACATTTCAACAATATTAATATTGCAGCAATTATACTATTGTCAAAAATAAATTCAGTTAATAATGCCATGGTTGGGACGAACATACTTTTTTTGCGGATAACATATTATTATTGCCGTGACCATGCAGTAACCATGTTTTTTCTCTGCGTGAAGATAAAAAACATGAACAGATCAGGTTTATTTTTAACGACATTTCTTATATGAGTAAACTAAATTTTAATAAATCTAATGAAATTAAAAACATTTCGATAGGCTAGTCCACAAAGCGGGAGGTGCATTAGTAAAGCATGCTTTTAGATGTTTGAGCGATCCGAAGTGTCAACATGAATGAGCTAGTGATTCTGACTCAATCGGTACACTTAAAGTAGGGTCGAGCTCCATTTTTTTTGGAAGTTACAAACACTTGACATGAAACTAAGTTATAATACCCTGTTCCATAGAGCGGTGCAGGGTGTAATAATAAAAAGAGACGCAGAAAGGAAAATATTGCCGCAGAAATTTTTTTTACATATCTACCCGATATCATACCCAAGTCAATTATGTCATAGTCTTTCCGTGGCGTCCCAAATTCACTGATTTTTGTTGATGGTTTGTGCAATGTTAATAAGCGTGTGGATTGAGCAAAATAAAAACAAAAATTTGGTGTGATTGTGGTTAGTTGTTGTATTTGGGGCTACTTTTTGAATGATAAACAAATATTTCTGAACAAAGGCAAAAGCCTTAATGTGGTCAACATGTGGTTGAGATTATTTGTACTTCCTGTAATCAAATTAAATTTAAAGACACACTTATATTCTTTTTTGTTCAATATTTGTTTGTGGGTATGGTAATTCCAAAAAAATATTTTTTTTATTTTTGGTCTAGAAACTGCTGTTGCTTTGGCATTAGTTAATGTTCTAGGCGTAATGATAACGATTTCATTAAACTGGAGTTTTGGACTGCCCTGTAAAGCCTTGCTAAATGGAACGTTCAAATTCAATTGACATTTTGTCATTGTCCCAGCTCAATAGTGAGACCCACAAGTGTGAGAAGTATAACTACGTTCATGCCACATTATCATTGGTCGTGCGTCATATTTCCGCCCCTTACCCGAAATGGCCTCATACATTTTATTTCCATCTATAGCACCTAGCGTCCTATTCGCAAAAGCCCATATATCAGCACCATAACGACGTGTTTTCTTATCATGGCAATTATCACATTCAAGTTACATATTCCACGTTTCGTTGGCATTTACAAATTGCATTAAATTTTTTCGCAGAATTTTTATTTAGCCAAGGCCACGGTTCAACATCAAACAATATAAAATAGCATAAAAAATAATATGAATTCGTTATACGGCACAAAAAGTACCAAACAACAGTTTCGAGCAATTGTTTAGAATTTGATTTCAGTTTTGCATTTAGTATCATTTCTATGCCACAATTCAATACCAATGGAATATTAACATAAATCAATACAGCGGAAAAAAACGAAACACAAATAATCATTACGACAATAAAAATGGTAACATTTGAGAATGAGGCAAAGAATTTCAATTCAATTCAAATTTATATACAAAAGAGATGTGCAAGGTGAAGAAGACAGCGGGCAACAGACTTCCTAAATTTTTTTTTGTTTTTAAATAATGATGATGTGAAACCTTCTACACATTCCACATACATCGCCGAATGTAATGGAATGTCACAAATATCACACAGAATTTACATGAAGATAAAGTTTGACATGTATTTCGTAATTTGTCGTTGATTGTTTTTTGATAAAAAATAAAATTCAGTAAACAGTTTTGTGGTGTTTAAAATTGTCCAAAGATTTCAAATATAAACTTGAAAAAGAAATTAAAGGAAGGACCGTTCATTATAAAATTTGCATTGCAATAACGATACTTGTGGAAATGGAAGCTGGAGGTGGCTGTTATATCCTTGAAGGTACCCTCCATATTATGGGTTCTTAATTTGTCTAAGAATTTTTCAAATATATTCGAAAAATAGATCATTTGATCCTTAAAGCAAGGCTTTGGTGTCAAAAACTGACTTCAAGCAAAGATGAAAATTCATAGAAAATTATCAAGGAAAAAAATAAAAACACTGAGCGTCTTGCGGGTCGACTATGTAGTTAGAGTGTTGACAGCGATAATCAGACGGACGACATTGTTTTGTTTATTGACAACTGCATCCATGCCAACATTAATTTCGTAAGGGTCACTCTACTATTACAAATCTACTTCAGTTTTCCTCTGAAGTTATAGATGCATTTATTCGTCGCAAGCAAACTGACGTTATATATACTGATTTTAGTAAGGCATTTGATAAAGTAAATCACAGACTATTACTATTCAAGTTAAACAAAATTGGGTTTAGTAATAATTTCATAAATTGGCTTTCCACCTACCTAATTGGGAGGGAACAAGTAGTTTTATTTGAAAAAAGTTTTTCTAGATCAATTCGTATTTCCTCTGGTGTCCCACAGGGCAGCCACCTTGGACCTATTCTCTTTTTACTATTCATTAACGACTTGCCCGACTCTATTATCAACTCTAATTTACTAATGTTTGCAGACGACGTTAAATTATTTTCCTCTTATGCTAGCTTTGCGGACAGTCACATACTGCAGGGTGATTTGGACAGATTTAGTACTTGGTGTGAATATAACTTTATGGAATTAAACCTTAAAAAGTGTAAGCACATGTGCTTTTCTAGACATAGTTTGTTGGCTACTAAATTTAATTTATGTGGCTCTGAATTGGCATCGGTTGATTCATTTATTGATCTCGGTTTTATGATGGATAGAAAGTTGAATTTTAATAACCATATCATTACTATGGTAAATAAAGCGTATGGTGTCTTTTATTTTGTGAAACGCTGGGCAAAAGAGTTTACTGATCCATATACTACGAAACAGCTTTATAATTCCCTAGTTAGGTCAATTTTAGAATATGGATCAGTGGTTTGGGATCCCCAATATGATTACTATGTTAACAAAATTGAGTCCGTGCAGAAAAAATTTTTATTATTCTGCTTAAGAGGTCTTCACTGGAATACTGGTTATGAACTTCCTTCTTATAATGGCAGGTTAAATCTTATTAAATTGCCCTCATTGAAGAGTAGGCGAACTATGATGAATACGATGATGGTATATAAAATTATATGTGGGGTTGTGGCTTCTGAATACTTAATATCAAAAATTTCTATTAACGTCCCATTTAGACCTACTAGATACTATCAGTTCTTACACGTGGATTTTCAAAGGCACAATTATGCATGTGGTGACCCATTTCGTAGAATGTGTGCTGATTTTAATTCGTTTTATCATTTAATTGATTTCTCCTTAGGTTTTGATTCATTAAAAACTGTAATAATTTTTTATTTAAACTCATTACACCAAGGCTCATAGTCTTCATAACAATTTAGGCTGCTATAAACAATTTTGGTAATTGTTATTATTCATAAATACTTATGTATATTATGCTTTATATTCTTTTAATTAGATTTTAATATTGTAATAAAGAAAGGTGGTGGTTATATTTTGATTTTGTATTGCATGCTTCTAGTCCTTCTCATACTTTGATTGGATTGTATTATTGTATTAAATTATGGTGGTGGTTATATTATAAAGTACCTACTAATTTGGTGTTTATATTTTCTAGTGATTATTATTAATATTCTTTTTGTACCGATTGGCTGTTGATAAATATCTGTAGCTAATTTACATGGATGACGTTTCTTGTCATCTCCATTATGGATCGGTCCGTAATGTGTACGTTGTCCCTACGTCATGGGGACGTGGCTTCCTCGGTCGGCAGGGGCGGGTGTGAGTGGGTGGCGTGGGAACGTTCGTCTAAAAAAAAAAAAAAAAAAAAAAAAACCCTGAAGATAATTGACGAAGTCAATCGAAATATTGGGATAAATAAAAATTAAACAACACATAGAACAAAGAGTTTAAATAAATGACCTCATGCCAAAAAATAATTTTATAAAATAAGTGTATAAAATATAAAACCGGCATTCCCATTTTTATGCCCAAAAGTCGTTTTCTTAAAAATAGCCTAAGCCCGAGATGTCGGGGTATCCGATTTTTTGCTGTAGGGTTTTTTGTTTCTGATTTCAGTTTTTTTCGATTGTTGTTTCCAAAAACAAAGAAAATTTATTATTTTTAATTACAAAATGCATAAGTAGCTCAATCGACTCAGAATTCGATTCGATTTTACCATATATGTCTGTCTGTCTGTCAATCCGTAGACTGTCGTTGTAAAGCTTGTGTTCAAACTACCGGTCGCACTTGTTATTCTATCTTCATGAAGTTAGCAAGAGTAAGTTTTTTTTTGACTTTTATGAAAATATGATTAACCAATTTTATGTCTTCAGCTCTAGTAGCCACACAGCAAAGGGTAAGCGATTTAAGGTTTAAAATTTCAATCGGCTGCAAAAAAAGTATTGTGAATTTTCTTAAAATTTCTGGTTTTAATTGAAAGGTTGAACTGTGTCATTTAATGATGGAACACAATATCATTTATATGACTACCACAACTGGCTCGGCAGTACCATATCCGATTAACTATTTTTCAGTACATTTTGGATTGTTTCGGCTCGAAACTCATCAGTGGCTACATCGATTTCATGTTTCAACACTTCAATTGCCTCTTGATACTCCCCACAAAAAATAGTCCATAGGGCTCAAATCACAGCTCCGAGGAGGCCAATTGACATCACGGTTTCGGCTGATTATTCGATTTTCAAAAACAGTGCGTAAAATATCGATGGTTGTGTTGGTTGTGTTACTTGTGGCCCCCCGTCTTGTTGAAAATAAAAGTCGTCCTTGTCATTCTCTACAATTTTTGGAACCAAAAATTTGTTCAGCATAGTGCGGAAAAAATGGCTCAATGATGCCGCCGGCCTAAAATCCGCACTAAACAGTAACTCGTTGTGGATGCATTGGCTGCTCAATAATCACATGTGGGTTCTCTGGGCAACATATGTGACGCGCAAAATAAAAAGGGACCTAAGGTTAAAAACCAGTTTTGTTCGGGAGAGCCATTTTAAAGATTAGGTCCCTTTCTATTTGCGCTTAAAATCGTCGACTTCACTTTCATAAAACGCGCATATCTCTGGAAGGGAACACTTTTGGGGCATGGGATCGGTCTCATTCGATGCTCAGATGTTGTCCACATCAAAAAAATAAAAAAAATGAAAATTGATTTTTTTTACCCTTAGGTCCCTTTCTCTATGCGCTGTCACATATGCGAAAATTTGGCCTCTTGACTCTCAGAGCTTTATCTAAACGATTTTTCTGTAAAATTCTTCATCTCCTGCTAAACAATCTTCAGGCGAAGCAAAAACACATCGGATGGTGCTGCATTATTTAACGAAAAATTAAAAATTTGAAAAAAATTATCAGTACATTTTTTACAGCAGATTCAAATTTAAAATTTTATATGTCCCTCCCTATACATCCAATATTCATCCAACAGTTCATTACGATCAGTAATCAGCTCAGGTAAAAATGGGCCCATCTTTTGATATATCACCAAAGTGCACTGACCCCTCTCTATATTACATACAGCCGTTCTAGATCACCCCTATTAATTGCGATTTCAATAAAATTTGGTATGGTATATTTCGATTGACAAAAAACTAATTTTGTACCGATTTGAGTCAAATAGGCTTTTTTTATGTAGACCCCATGAACATTTTCTGGTAGCCCAAAAATGGTTTACCATAAACATGGACAAATGTCTTTAAAATAACTGGTAATGGTAAACATGGACATATGGGTACTAGAAAGACAAATTCAAATATGGCCCTACTTTTAAAGTCTGGGTAAATTTAGAGTATTTTAGGGCACTACGAGTATAACTTTATTTCTGATTTGGAAAATAGTTTCTCTTTAATCTTCAAATCAATGAGACTGGTTAAATAACATTTCCCTGAATCTTTCTCTGACATTAAACTATCTTTATTTATTAAGGATAATATTCTTTACTAAATCTTTGGTTTATTTGGACCTAATTTCTCCCACTTATTAGAAAGTCATTAAGGAAACAGGGTTTTTTAAATTTAATAAATATATTTTTGATAGAATTTGGACTGTTTTTGTACCATTTGCTCAGGTTGCTGTAGGAAATATTATTTTTGGTGCAGTAATTGTGCACATTTTTTTTAGATATGTTCACTTTAATTCTTTCAAACGGGATAATTTGCATACAAATGTCAGAGTCATACGAATACAAAAAAGTACATCGATCACACTTTTTATACGTATTAACCGCATTGGAAATAAAAGAGTTCATTATGAGATACAAGTGGTTAAGGTGTGCAGTTTCTTCTCAGAACAATGCCTATGTTAACTACGGCCGGTAATTAATTGGATTTAGATTTAAAAATTAATTGGATTTATTTGTGCCCACGTGCTCTTGTTCGAAAATACCTAATTTTCGGGGCCATATGAACTATTGTCCCACCGGTCTAGGCTTCCGATTTAGGCAAATCGTAAAACTAATGTCATATTTAGATGCGTGAGAATATTACATTGTTTTTGAGTCCACATTTATATTGCTTAAAGGGGTCGATTTTTTGGTCTATACTGCCCTTAGAACCGGATCCGAAATAAAGACAAATCTTAAAAGTTAGATCATATTTAAAGCAGTAAGAAAATTCCACTCTTTCTGAGTTAATGCTCGATTTTAAAGTTATATTTAGATTCGTAACGACATTTATTGGTTAATGAGGTAGGGGGCCGATTTTTGGGCCCATATGAGATGGGCCGAGGGTTTATCTGAAGGATATGTAACAACATATCTCAGTAGGGAGGATATACGGATATATTTGGGGAACACGCCCGTTATGGCTAGTTTAATGCGTGAATTCTTAAGTATTTATATGACTTCCTAGAAAAGCTGGCAGTTGCTGGTGGTGTATATGGTAA
Source organism: Hydrotaea diabolus (assembly GCA_963513945.1). NCBI lineage: Eukaryota > Metazoa > Arthropoda > Insecta > Diptera > Muscidae > Hydrotaea > Hydrotaea diabolus. The sequence goes on from OY740718.1 coordinate 171,558,984, forward strand.
GATAAAGTATCTGTTCAGCTTAACTTAATGAACCCAGTTCGATTCACTCCGGTGGTGAGACGAATCAATGGATGATGCCAAGATTCTTGGGATTAGGAGGAAGCAAGCATAAGATCAAAGTGCTTATGAATTGTTTTTTGAGCAGGACCGCACCTAGAAAAACTTATTAAAATGATTATGAATTATGCTGCACAGTAAAAATGTCTAAACAAAACTGTCTTCAAATCTGCTTATTAAGGATAGAATTTGGACTAGCTGAACTGGATATGTAACAAGTTAAATTATCTCGTTCAAACCACACAGTGTTGAAAGAAAACCAGAAATTTTAAAAAATTATCTGTACTTTTTTCTTGCAGCCGATTGAAATTCAAAGATTTAAACGGGCTACCCTGCATCTCTATACCCTTACTGTGTTCAGGTAAAATAAAAAAAGTTAAAAATGTTTAGCTCGTTTGTTTGATAAAAGTAGTGTGCAGCCACGAAAATCAATGTCACTTTGCCATTTTGTTAAAAACTTGTCTTCTATTTAAATATAGAAGCAAGAGGTCTTGAGCCGGTTTAATCCCTGTTCAATGTGTAAAAGCAACAGACCGAAATAAAACAAATGAGCTAAACATACTTACATGCACGGCACGGCACACAAGTTGACATAGTCAACAACTCTTTTTACAACACACACACGTTGTTGTAAAAGAAATCTATTGATGGCTCTCGATGTAGAGTCTCTTTAGAGCTGGCAAGAGTGAGTTGTATTTTGGTGGGCAATTGTGTGAAGAAAACTTGAAAAGTAAGGTTTACAACAGTAGTTCTCATTCGTTTGTGGAGAGCCTGGCCTTATAGAGTTCGGTTTTACTTTCAACAATTGCAGCAAGGCTTTCTGAAGAGGGTTGTCACGGACCCGAAATCATGATAAAAGTAGTGTGCAGCCACGAAAATCAATGTCACTTTGCCATTTTGTTAAAAACTTGTCTTCTATTTAAATATAGAAGCAAGAGGTATTGAGCCGGTTTAATCCCTGTTCAATGTGTAAAAGTTAAAAACTTAAAAAAGTCTGAAATTAGATCAAATACTTTGATCTAAAATTTTGACTGCCTTAGTTTTTATATGTTTGCTGTTGAATGGCATGCATTACTATTTTAGAAATGGACTTTTGGCCCGTAAAATTAAATTCTTAACCACTGTGCTCCGTACAACCACGTTTTAAGTTAATATCCCTTAGCAGAACAACTTTGATATGTGAAGCAACCATCCACAGAGATAAGCGGCTCCAATTGTGTTGAAAGTTTTAGGCAACATAAATTAAGATACTTAGTTTTAAATCTTTAATTGCGGGGATAATTCATTGCTCTTCCCCATTGACATCCTTACTATTTCTGAACTTTTATACACATATCACCTACACGCAGAAAAAAAGTATGGTTGTGGTAACAATCTTCGCAGAGGACAATACTATTGTTGGGTGTATGGTTGTGGAACAACAATAATATGATTCCCACAATAATAGTATGGTTAAAATACAACCATACTATAATCCTCACAACCATACTTTGATCCTTACAACAATAGTATGTTTCACACGTAACCATACTATGATCCCCACAACCATAGTATGATTCACACTCAACCATACTATGATCCTCATAACAATAGAATGATTCACACTCAACCATACTATTATCTCCACAACTATATTATGGTCCTCACAACCATAGTATGTTTCTCATACAACCATAGTATGATCCTTACAACCATAGTATGATTCACACGTAAACATATTATGATCCCTACAACCATAGTATGAGCACATACAAATATACTATGATCCCCAAATTAGTTAATAGAATTGGGTTAAGATGTCAACAACAGTTTTGAATTATGAAAGTATTTAAAAATACATTAAATTCAAAATAATAGAAGTAATTTATTTAGCAGTAGAAAAAATCTGTTTAAAAAAACGTAAGCGTTTTTATTAAAAATATTTAAGTTAAACAAACCCAAAGTAGTTTGTTTAAAAAATTTTTATTTCCATATAAAAAGTACTATTTTTGCGTTAGATCCGTAACAAAAACATTGTTCAACTAAGCATTTTTAAATGACAAAAAATTGCAATCATACAGTATGATTGCCGTAATCATACTATTGTTAACATAAAACCCAAAAAACAATACTTTTGTCGCACCAACCATATTTATATTGTTGCTACAACCATATTTTCTTTATAAAATTTGGCAATAATACTATTGTTACATTTCAACAATATTAATATTGCATCAATCATACTTTTGTCAAAATTAAATTCAGTAAACAATGCTATGGTTGCGACGAACATATTATTATTGCCGTGACCATATAGTAACCATCTTTTTTTCTGCGTGTACACATATTTTTTACTGTTATTAAGTTTGCCTTCCCTCCACTTAGAATGCTGACATCACCGTAGTTCCTGTTGCATCAGGCTATTATATTGTCACGAACAATTTGTTTATATTTTCATATAAATTATTCAAAAACTTTCGACATTGGATTTGCTCTATTTTTTGAATCCATCACCGTACCGCCATCTATCCGTCTGTACGTACGTAGTCTACATAGTTATGGACATTTTGGAAAAATGATTTTATGTGAAAATTTCATTAAATAAAACATATGATTTGCATTTTGATGTATAATAAACTACTAGCCCGGCATGAAGTACGACGGCCAAATATGCAGCATATAGTGGAAGACATCCGTCCACCACCGAAATCATTATTAAATTGAATGAATAATTTAAATTTAGTTATTTCGTCAGACTAAAGTACATACGATCGTACTGCAGAGATTTATTGAATTTCAATTTGCATAATGAAATATGTTATTTTTCTCGTTTTTTCGGGGAATTTATCAATGATTATATTCCATATAAAACTAATTCCATGGATGTGTCGAATATATTTTCGGAAAATGGCTTGCAGATTGTATATATTTAAACCTTTATGATTTTGTGAGTCAATAAGCAAATGATTGCAAATTACAAAAGTTGATTGGTAACGACAAAGAAAAAATATTTTCGATAAAATCTAATGAATAGATTAAAACATACTCGTTTTTCCAATTTTGTTATCGTGCAGTTGTTGGCAAATGTTTTACTTAAATGAACTCTATCCGGCTTAGACCAATTTAATATGTACTTTGGGGACACTTGCCTTGGTAGCTGCACAATGGGACCAATATGAGTGACTCAGAAATTAACCTACTAAGATTAGACAATTTATACACCAATGCTTGTGGCACTTTCGTTATAGTGCATTGCGGTGCTTAATGGATGTTAGGATAGGTAGAGAAGTGTCAGTAAAGTTTTAATTTCGAGCAGCACGACTTAAAAACCGATTTGGTTTCAGTGCTTGACAAGCATTTCTCCCCTGCACCCGGCCGAGAAACGTCATTAAAGATGTTGATGTACATGTTTTGATAGTTTAACAAATGGAATAATAGAGGTTAAAATAAAATTAATCCAAAACCTTTGTCCAGCAGATTAAAGAAATATTAGACGCCCTTAAATGCCAGATTTATTTAGTAAGCCTCATTCCCTGTTAAGTTTTTTTTAAGATTGTCATTCCGTTTGTATCTTATCTGAGACTATTTAAGGTATATATATATTATTGATCGTGATAAAATTCTTAGACGATCTCGCCATGTCCGTCTGTACGTGAGTTGAAATGACGATTCACCGCAAACGAAAAGAGCTAGAGTCTTTAATCTTGCCGTTAGTATGTCTTATAGTCGTTGTTGGGTTAGCATTAAAAATGGATCGCAGAAGGCAAAAAGTTTCCCTTTAAGGTACTTAACTAAGTTTTTTTTCAAGAAATTTGATTAATTTACTTTTAAATCAGCTTTTTTGCAAGTGATAACCATAGACTTCTTAATTATCCCATAAATGGACTTGGTCATTGGAACCCTCCCCTTATGCTCGGAGACATATGGGTACACAGAAACGGTGAAATCCTCTCTCAAATGCAAATATGTACACGCAGAAAAAAAGTATGGTTGGGGTGACAATATTCGAGGAGGATCATACTATTGTTGGGTTGCGGCACAACAATATTATGATCCTCACAACAATAGTATGATTCGCACATGACCATACTATGATCCCCACTACCATAGTATGATTCACACTCAACCATACTATGATCTCTACAACTATACTATGATCCTCACAACAATAGAATGATTCACACTCAACCATACTATTATCTTCACAATCATATTATAATCCTCTCTACCATAGTATGTTTCTCATACAACCATAGTATGATCCTCACAACCATAGTATGATTCACACTCAACCATACTATGAATCCCAAAATTATTTATTAAGATTGGGTAATGTTCTTATTCAAAAATAGAAATTTTTATCAAGTAAGTTTTTTTAAATTGCATTACAATTAGTTCACAGCCACATTTGAGGCCGTTTTTTTGAACATTTCATTCAAGAAACAAAAAGATATATTCCAACGGCAGTGGAAAATACTTTTTGTTGCCAGCAGGGGTGAATGCTACTTCACCATCAAAAATGCAAAACACACACACATAGTCTTTAAAACCTGTTATGCTTTGTGTATAGTCTCAACCATACATTATGGTTGTCGTAATCATATTATTGTTAACGTAAATCTTTTGTCTACTTTTGTCACACCAACAATATTTACATGGTTGCTACAACCATATTTTCATTTATAAATTTAGCAAAAATAGTATTGTAACATTTCAACAATATTATTATTGCCGCAATCATGCTGTTGTCAAAATAAAATTCAGAAAACAATACTATGGTTGCGACGACAAGGCTTTTATTGTGGAGAACATATTATTATTGCGGTGACCATATAGTAACCATATCTTTTCTCTGCGTGTACCTTAATTAAATATTTGGACCAATTTGGGACTCTAGCCTTATAGGTCCACAAGGCCAGAAATCGGCATACTTGTACATATGGGCATTAAAAAAAGTAAAATTTCGTCACGAATCAGAATATCGTATTAATTAACTATAGAAAAAAAAAATTACGGCCGTGACACATAGAGGTCAGTACCGAATGGAGCAATAATTAGTCCTTTCGAAAATGGATATATGGGTACTTAAAAAAAATGGAATGGAAAGGGAAAATCTGGATATGACATAAAATTTACAATAAGGCTAAATTGAAGGCCTTGACCTATGGCTGCGGTCTATGGGCCATGGGGCCTAATAACCGTCTACTAACTATCGGAGGCATATGAGTACCCAGAAACTAATACAAATATGTACCTATATTGTCAATTTGCAACTCGGACTGGCCGAAATATCGGTGTCTTGAACTTTTTACATATGGGTACTATCATATTAGTTCTACTATTCGTCTAATTTTAAGTTCTTGACCCATGGGTCTAAGGTCCCTAGGGCGCCATAAAATTGGTCTTTTCGAAATTGGACATATGGGTACTCTGAAACAGTGGAATTTTTAGAAGAATCGGAATATTATATTAATTTTACGAAATGGATGATTGGAGGCCTTGACCAATGGTCGTGGTTTATGTACCCTGGACATATGGGTATCTAGAAACAGTGAAAGTTTTTCACAAATCCAAATATGTACCAAAATTCAAGATTTTTTCCAATTTGGAACTGTCAATGACCCAGGTCCGTATAAGCTAAAAAATCGGCATTGAACTACGAGTATATAAATGTACGTATTACAAAACAATGGAATTTCGTCAAGGATCCTAATATCATATTAGTTTTATGATTCGTATAATTTTAAGTCATTGACTAATGGGTATAAAGTCCCTAGGGAGTCTAAAAATATATAATTTCGAACTTATATTCCCGAACTCAAAAACAGTATAATTTTCCGAAAAATTTGAATTTTGTGATTTGAGAAAATTCATCTGAGGCCCAAAACCCGCCCCGTGTACAATACAATTTTTTCACGAATATTAAAAAGACAACGTTTCATTGGCTCCAAAATGTAGGTCTGGTTAATGTGGACCCACAACCAAAAACTAAATACCCCAATCCTGTCAATGCCGTTCTACAACAGAATCCATGGTGGGATGTATAAAAGCTTCCCGACCCGGCCGAACGAATTGCCACATATTGTTGTTTTTTACATTAAATTTCTCCCAACAAAAAGAAGTTTGGTTATTTTACTGTTGTCATTAAAGAGGGGAGGCTAACTTAATTAAAGAAAATTCCATAATGAACTTTAATTTATATACAAAAATACAAAAACTTTTGTTTTATTATGTTTTACAAAAAACGAAAAGTAAAAAAACACAAATAAAATGTTGAAATTAATTAAAGCTAAGAAAAACTTCTATCAATGCCAGAATCGAGGAGGTGGAAACATACAACCCCGCTTGAAAAATACAAATGAAATACGAAGTTGGAGTGAGTACCGCCACACAATAAATGTGTCAATCTTAAATAATTGTATTCATCTCATTGCTTCTTAACAATGAATCCGATTTTCCCAGAATACACATTTCTAACATTTGTTTTTTTTTATTCACAACAGGAATACCTTTTCCTTTCACGCCCCATTACACAACAAAGTGCTTTGCGCGGTTTTACAATTTTACAGATTTTAATGATTTCATTTTCTTTACAATTACTCGTACTTACTCGGGGTAGATACATTTGCACGGCTTGATGTGGTTCGTCGGTGGTGTTGGCCTTTTGAGGCACTCTCGGAACACCGGGGTAACTGATATCAATTAATCGGCCACATTTCAGGCCTGCCTTGAGTCAATACTGATATAGGATACGGAAATAATTGAAGCGTTAGAGTAGCTGCGTTGTCGTAGGCGTTGACATACCTACTACTCAGTTGACGGCAGTTCTTGGAACTTCTTTCAGGGACAATTATAATTGCACACACTTGTGGGCTGGTAAGCTGTCGAGATTACTTTATTTCTAGTTTCAATGCCAAAAATGAAAGTTCTTGCATTTTTTGTGACATAACTGTTGCCCATTAGGTCCATCCTAGTATCAACCAAGGTGAAATAGAGGGCATGATTCATGTTTTAGAAAAGATTTTTGAATGGGGTTTCAATTATAAAGTAGATGATCGAAAATCTTTAGATGGAAATTATTTGATAGACACAGCCCTTGCTGGATTTAAACCAGTTTTAAAGTTCACTTGGTTTAGACGCTTTAAGATTTGTCAGGCACTGTTTGGCTTGGACTTTCCGATGAAGCTTTGTAGGAAATGTTTTGAGTTTACCCATCGACTACTTCTGATGTAATTGGGCTTTTATACAGTGTAAACAAAAATGTGGTAGGTTTTTTGGGGACTTTTTCAGGTTTTCGCGCTATAGAAATGTCTGATCAGTTATAGATTCACCAGAAACCGACAATTAATCCTATGACGACTGCAGTCGCTCACAAAATACGCTCGGTAGAACCTTGGTTGAAGGTTAGAATTTACATATCGTTAGCTAAAATGCAAAAAGGCGTAACTAACAAAAAATTCATAATCAACTTTTTGATTGATTTTTATACATGTCTTGGCAAAATTTAACACTTCTGACACTTTTATTAAACAAAAAGTAGAAAAAAACTTCGTTAAAAATGTTTATAGTTTTCATTTTACAACGTTTTTAGCTTCTCCTGTAAAATTTTATTTTTGTTAGTTACGCCTTTTTGCATTTTAGGTAACGACGTTAGTTGGCGGAATACCTACTGTCCTTTGTACTCTGATTATTCTGAGATTTTATATAGTCTTTAGTCTTTTAAGAAAACCCTGCTGATATGTTGATGCATTTTCTTAACCAATTTATTCCGTTTAGCCCTAGAAAAAGTGATACTTGAAGTAGCAGATTTATAAGGTGCGCAATTCGCTAGAAAACTGACATTCTATGCCGACATCTTCTCCAACGTCGTCTGACCATGTGGTACTACGTTAAAAAGGGAAATTTGTTTTTCGATGTTATTTTTTTATACTCTCCACCGAAGCGTGGGTGGTATACTAAATTTGTAATTCCGATTGCAACACACAAAAGTATTTATACAGGTTGGCATACGAATCGTGCTACAAAAACAAAACAAATCAATCGGCGTATTTTTTATTTTATTTGGAAGATTAGTATTAAGGTTTATTAAAATGAATGCTTGGTATACAAAAAGGGGATTTGGATACGTAATGCAGCAGTACCATGGTTGGCAGTCCTGTATTTCCATCAAGAGGGAATTTAGGCGGGATTTTGGCGAAACTCCCACGAGGGGATGGACCACTATGAAGCTGGTTAACATATTTTCCGAATCTGAAAGCATTGCACGAAGACCATACCATCGAGAGTCCTTTGAAAGGGATCAAGACACCATCGCGGCTGTAGCTGTGTCAATTCAGGCAATTCCAAGCGCGTCGACTTGAAACTTATCGGCGTAAATTGCACTTAGCACCGTACAAAGTCGAAATAACAAGCAAGTTAAACCCTTTGGATTCACCTATTCAAATTTTTACCAAATTCGCCAAAAATTAGCCGAAGAAGACAACAGCTTGATAAATTGCTCGTTTTTGTCTGATGAGGTCCATTTTTATCTAAACGGAAATGTAAACAAGTAAAGTTGCCGTATATGGAGTGAATCTAATCCACAAATACTACTTAAGGCGGAAGTGCACACAGATTGGGTTACTGTGTGGTGCGCAGTTTCTGGATTGTGAGGCCATACTTCTTTAAAGAAAATGGCGTAACAGTGACTGCTAATGGTGATCGTTATTAAAAGATGTTTAAAGAAATGTTTACTCTAAACTGTGCCGAATATGTATCCGATTCAACAGCATTTGGTTCCAGCAAGATGGAGCAACTTCACATATAATCAGACCTGCTTTGGCAAAGCTTCAACAACAATTTCTTAACAAATTAATATCCTGAAATATCACTTTCCGCTGGCCCTCAAGGTCACCGGACCTAACTGCAACAGACTTTTTTTATGTGGTTATGTCAAGCAATAGGTGCACAAAACGAAACCAAATAATTGGACTGAATTGATGCATTCCAATTAAACAATAATTGGAGCGATCCCAACGTCAACCCTACAGGCCCCAATGAATAGTGTTCTGATCAGGTGTCGCAAATGCGTTGATGAGCATGGAAGTAATTTACGTTCTATTATCTCCAAGCCAAATTAATCTTATAAAATTAATTTGAATTTTCCATAAATTAAATAAAAATAAATAAAATACTTTGATGACAACAAAATTATTTGAATTTCTTATTGTAGCACAATTGCTGCGCCACCCTGTATTCAATATACCAGTACTAATGTTCTCGGGGGAGGGTGTAACCCCTATAGAATGCGTAACATATATGGGTGGTTAGAGAGAAATCAAATACCTCCAGCGGACCAAACAGCACGGAGGGAACTCTTCGTACCAAACCAGTTCATCAGACTGATATATCTTAGGAAGCTGGCAACTGCAGTCACTGAAGCTTAATACAGCGGCACTTTTAGTGCGTTAGCTGCTATAAGAGGGTCAGTAGTCTTAACAAATTACCAAAAATTCGAAGAAACTAAACTGGCAAGATGCATTGAAGGAAATCAATCTAACAATGACAGATTTGTGCAACAATGAAAACACCCATGATAATGTTCAAAGGCGAGGATTTGCAGTTTCCATCCAACTTGCCGTTCTAATTTAAGCATGTTTCGTCTCAGGTTAAAAATGCATTCACAATGAGACCCAAAAAATCCAGAATTGCACTCAGTCACATCAATTTAATTTATGATGGGATACAACAGCAAAGAATAACTTGGGACCTGAAAAGATGGCCGGGTTCAGCTAGAAGTTCAATATTATATAAAATACTTTGGCGTAACTGACTGACTGCCTTATCACTGCCCAGACCAAACGGCTGTAGAATCATGAAATTTGGTCGGTAGGTGTATTTCCAGATATAGACCCTCATTAAGAAGGGCTTTTTCGAAATTCAAACTTTAAGAGGAAACAAATTTGCCCTCATAAGCAAGTAATATTAACATATATAATTACATTAATCATAATATTATTATATTTGCAAGAACAAACCGGTTACAGCTAGAGTCACCAAATTCCGGGAATGGACATCCCTTATAATTTGCATTCGCAGTAAAAAGTGATTTTTGGAATCTTAAAATGTAAGGGGATAAAAAGGAATACATTTTGAAACTTCTAATCCAGAGCACATAAAAACACAAAATTCGGACAATATTTTCGTTTTGTCAAATGAAATATGCCGCGAAGGGATTTTGAGAAATTCATAAGACACGACCTAATTTGGAGCTAACATTTTAAATTCGGCTAAAATTGAGATATTTTGTACTTGAATCCGTAAATCCTAAGTTTAGAAATTTTATATTGTGGTGGTATGAATATTGTTGACGCTAGAAATTAATTGTAGGAATATTTTAAGCTATGAATGAAATTTGTACGGCAAATCGGGTACGATTATCACCACTGTAAAATTTTTTGTGGTTCTGGGTAATCCAAAAATGCGAAGATTTCAAAACGTATTTTCAAATACAAAGCATTAACAACAAGTTTGTACATATTTTCTATTGTAAACAATAAAAAGGGGATAAAAAAGACGCAAGATGGAAAAAAATACAGAAAAGTGAGAAAACCTAAATCAAATCGTGTGAAAGACATATTAAATAATGACGGGGATAACAAGGAATTAAAAAAGGGCAAAAACGAAGGAAACCGTAGAAAGTGGGAAAAACATTATTACTTAGTAGGGACATAAATACTGTTACAGCATTGAACACACCCATTTCAATAGTAGAACTAAACATACCCCGGGGTTTTGAAAGCTAACCTCAATAGCGTTAGTCTGTAACGGGATTTTAAAATTGTTTCAACTTTCATCATAAAGTGGTCAGATAATGAGAACCGTATCGCTGTAATAGCGCTTTTTAAGAGTGAAATGATAAAAAGCGATATTTTCAAACGCTCCGGCCTCTAGGGATCAGCCGCATGTTCTTCAACCGATGCATAAAGCTGTTTGAAGATACTGGGTATGTAAAAGACCGCTACAGGTCTGGCCGCCCACGCTCTGTTCGAACACCGCATGTCATCAAAGCCGTTAAATCAAGAATTCACAGAAATCCGCTCCGAAAACAGAAAATCATGGCCCGTGAGATGAATATCACGCAAAAGTTCATAAGTCGAATCATTAAAAAAGACTTGGGACTTGGGGCTTTTAAACGACGTACCGGATATTTACTGACTGCAGCTTTAAAAGAAATAGGATTGAAAAATGCGAACGTCTTTTCATGAAGCATGCTGATAACTTGCACAGAAAAATTTTGTTCACCGATTAACAAATGTTTACCGTTCAGGAAAAATTTAGCAAGCGTTTATCAGGGAAGCATCTGAACTGATCCCAAGGGTGGAAAAGGGTCATCTCCCAGCTTCAGTCATGTTTTGGTGCGGTGTCTCATACGACGGGGTCACTGACCTGCATATCTGCGAACAAGGACTAAAACATCGGCCAAAGTTTACCAAGAAACCGTATTGGAAGCTGTTGTGAAGCCTCTTAACAATTCCCTGTTTCAAAACCAGCAATGGACTTTCCAGCAGGATTCTGCGCCTGCCCATAAGGCTAAAACGTCGCAGGCCTGGCTTCGAAACAATTTGCCAGCGTTCATTTCCTCTGAAGAATGGCCCTCAGGCAGCCCAGATTTGAACCCATTGGATTACAAATTGTGGACGGCTTTAGAGGACAAGGTTTGTCACAAAAGATACCCCAACATTGGAACTCTTAAGACTGCTTTGGTTCGAGCTGTGGCCAATTTTCTAATGGACGGGGTTCGTGCAGCTATTGACGATTGGCCAGTGCGACTTAAGGCGTGTGTAAAGGCAAAAGGCGGACATTTCGAATAAGTAGATTCTTTTTGGATACAATATACATCAATAAATATATTAAAAAATATTTGTTCCAAAAACATTCAGTACTTTTTATTTTATAGCATAAAACGTGTATTTATGTCCCTACTAAGTATATGAACAGGATGGCAAATGTCATATAAAGGCCCAAAATGGGTGATGTGTAAAAAAGTAAAAAAAATCTATATATAATTAATCAAGTGAGTGACATAGAAAAAGGAAATAGTGACAAATTACGAACTATTTGGTTCAAAAAAACGATCGTTTTGAATTGTACCCAATTTTATTAATATTAGATGCACAATGTGGCTTCTAAAGCTAAAGACATGAAATCGGCTTAACATAGCAGTTATGTCTATGGGAGCTATATCTAAATTTTTGACCGATTTGAAAAAAACAACAGCCAAAAATCGTACTTTTGCAAATATCATGTAGATCGGACAACGGGCAGACAGATATCGTATAATCGAATTAACTGATGATGCTGAGTGAAGCGGTACACTTAAAGATGGGTCTAGCTTCTTTGCATTTACACACCACAACTAACACACCGAAAACTGGAAAGTCCGAAAGCAAAAAAACCGGATAAACCGACTTGTGTTTTTAAGCTATTTTTGAGAAACCGACTTCGGCTTTTATATAAAGGAATGTGGAATGTTGGTTTTCGGTTTTTGGATATGCTGCATAAGTACAGGAGGTACAGAAATTGGGCGTGTCAGTTAATGTTTGTGTAAGTTATCAAGTTTTAGTCGGCGGTATGCCATTAAGCGCTACGAAAATACATCCCTAAGTGAAAAGGAAATTAGGCCCCGAAGAAATATATGGAAAACAGCAACACCAAATTTAATGGTTTTATGGTGCCTAATTTCATATTTAAATGGGCTATATTTTCATAATGCAATTAGGCCCCAAATGTTTGTATGATAAAAGACCCCAAAAAAAATTTTGGGGCATAATTTCATCAAAATTTTGGGGCCTATGTTCGCATACTCGTATTGGGATCTAATTTCATTTCGATATACTTCTGGGCCACACTAAATATTTTTGGGGTCTAATTTCCTTCGGCGAAGAAAAGAAAGCATTGGTTTTTTATTGGAAATTATATAGATTATTATTACCTCTGAACTTAATTATAAACTTGTGTAATATCTTGCACGGAGGCACGACAAAAAGTACCGCAAAACAGTAAATCTAGTTTATGGCTTTGCATTTAACATTCAAGTAGAAACTATTAATAATAATAAATGAGTAAGTGCATAAAGAGAATATGTCAAATATTTATATTTATACACAACCGAACTGTAAAAACTAAACGAAACTACACGTTTTGGGTCTATTTTCGTACTTTGTTGTTACATTCATTTTGTAACACATCAATAGAAATAACAACCCAAACCCAAAAATTAAAATAGACCCCAATTTTATACAGAAACAACAACTCGATACTTTGGGGCATATTTGCCTTTTTTCGGGTGTATTTGCATGGCTTCAAATAACCACTACGAAATTAGGCCCAATAAAATTTTTGGGGCCTATTTTCATTTCATGTTTGGGGTATAATTTCGTGGGATCTATTTTCATAATACAATTAGACCCTAATTTTGGGGCCTTATTTCATTTTTGGTTTGGGGTGTATTTTCGTAAAGCCTAATGTCATACCGCCGTTTAAGTAGGCTTATCCAAATAATAAATAAATAAATAAAATAAATCTTATAACCATATGTGACGCGCAAAATTTAAAGGGACCTAAGGTTAAAAAACAGATTTGTTCAGGAGAGCCATTTTAAAGATTAGGTCCCTTTCTATTTGCGCTTAGAATCGTCGACTTCACTTTCATAAAACGCGCATATCTCTGGGAGGGAACACTTTTGGGGCATGGGGTCTCATTAGATGCTCAGATGTTGTCCACATCAAAAAAGAAAAAAATGAAAATTGATTTTCTTACCCTTAGGTCCCTTTCTCTATGCGCTGTCACATATGGATTTTAAATAATTCGTCATTCCGTCCTCTATTACCTGAATGGAACATGCCAAATAGAATTCAATTCATGCATTGAGATAGAATATAATCGTTTGTGTGGAATGCGGCTCCAATTTTTTTTTGACAGCTAGTCGAATTGATTATCAATATACAAATATTATGAAGTTCGCAATTTATGCGAATTTCAATCAATAGGAGACAAGCTAAATGAAACAGCGGCATTTGTATCAATGAAACAGCGGCATTTGTATGGGCTGTACCAGAAGGGGCGTGGCTGGGAATCGAATTATTTGTCACTAAGTTAACCTTTAAGCTTTATTTTAAAGTTTGGATTTTAAGTTTATTGTATTCAAAGCATTATAGATATAACAAAAACCCCAGAGTGGGCGTAATGGTGCATCTGCATAAGAGGTACGAGCATATGCGAGTACAATGCTGTTATTTAAAATACATCGATATATAAAATTCAGCCCAAATTTATGCATTGACAAATTATATGGGTTATAATCTGCACTGAAACAGGGTCATACGTGTGGGATAATTTTCCAGAAGGGTTCTTGCTAGGAATCCAATTCACCATGTATGTCTTATAACTCGTTTTTAAGTAAGGTTGTTAGAAGTTAGATATTATTAACGATATAACAAGAATACCAGATTTGGGCGTAATAGTACATTTGTGTGGGAGCTTTTAGAAAGGCGTATGAGCTTTTTTCTCATCTCATCTCATGGGCAGTTTTTAAAAAAATATAACGATAGACAAATTTAAAAACCTCGTAGCTCGTTTAAAGGAACCATCCGAACAGTTGGTCAAATGACTTTAAAGGTCATGAGAAGGATTCCTTAAAAACATGTTTAGGGTATAAAAAGTCTTTTTTGATGCATTACACTTTTTACCCGTACCAAACGATACGAGTATACACTCTCTTACCCTGTAGGCTGCGAAATGTGCTAAAAGCTCCTTTTTTGATTTGAAACATAATTCTTTTTTTTCAAAAAAAAGTCTCAGCACAAACACTTAAACACTTTAACTTCAAATTAAAGAAATTTTTTATAATTTTCGACAAATATAAGCCTACTAAATCTAGAAAAGGGCTAAGTTGGCATCACTGTTGCCGGCGCTTATCAATACTCCAGGGCAACGAGAAAACCAAACAAAAATGACGAATACGATAGAAACTCAGCAAATGCTCATGTTATTCTATGTCATGCATTGTTTAAGGCCCAAATTCAATTTTTTCATGCATAATTAATGTGGAAATTGTACGAAAAAAAATTAAAATGAAATAAAACAACAATGGCTGAACGATGCCAACAACAACACGAACAGCGGTGGCAGCAGAAAAAGAAATTATTTCAAACAACACAACATTTTGCATCATTAGAATTCAACAACATTGTAAGTATTTTTTCCGAGCTTTTTTTGAGTTTACCGAAATAAATGAGTCGCAAACATAGCCCGAGCTGGGGCACCAGAGCCAGCAACAAATTAAACACAGAGCATAAAATAATCCACCCAAACAAACCCAGTTGTAAATCTCAATCCACCCCATCTCTCTAACACTTATTCAAGACCAAGCCCAAGAAGAATAGCAGCTAGAAGTTTTTACGTTTTACATGATTTCAGTGACAAAGTTTCATAAACATCGCCAAACAGAATGACGGGAAGAAAAAATAACATAAAAAACGAAACAGAAGAACACAACAATAACAACAACAAACAAAAAACACAGAATGAAAGAAAGACAAATGTTGGGTCATAAACTTATGAATTAAAACAAGAGTATGGGAGTATTAAACTCCATAATACGCACACAGCCACACGCACACATTTACTCACACCCAGTCACTGTAACTCACACACACATATACTCAATCGTACGCTCCATAGTCCTTTACGCAACAATCATGCATACATACATATTTACAGACACTTATACAGACATAAAATTTACTTACGCACACATTTATTATAAGGACATTCAATTTCGAACAGTGGTTCGAGTCATACTTTATTTTGTGTTCTTTATTTTTATTTATTGCCTCATTTGGATTATTGTGGCAGCAGCCGCACAAATCGATTGGTAGGACGAGGAAACAATTGAATTTATTTAATGTGAATTTATTTCACTTTAAAAGTTTTTCTTCATTTATCATCTCTTTTTTGACAAATGCTAGCAATGGAAAATGATAGAATAGAATGCTTTGCAATTTTCTGATATATGTAATTTTTGGTAAGAAATTGTTTAAGAAAATTTCGAATTAAATGTCCTATTCTTGTTTAATATGGAAAATTAGTTATAATATGTTTTTAATGTCCTCTCTGTAAGTTGTTCATTATGATTAGGTGCCCAGAGTACCTTTGTCCAAGGGGCAAAGACCTCAATAATAGCTAACACTTAAAATTAATGTTATTTTCGAATGAGTTGCTTTTTAATATGACCATAGTTGAGGGAAGCTGATTGGACTCCTATAGCCCGGTCCGAGTGCAATATCCTAAATAACGCGTGATCCATTTCGAGGTTCTCTACGTTTTTAAAGAAAAAAATGCAGAAAATTTGAATTGAATGGGGAATGTTTATTATCATTTGAAAGAACATTTTTTGGCATTTATTTTTGGAAGATAATGTCTATCAAATGTTGGCCGCGGCTACGTCTCAGATGGTCCATCCGTTGAGTCCACCCATCATGATGACACCCATCATGTTTTGCTCCAAGGCCTGAACCAAAGCGGGTTTGTCCACATATACTTTAGACTTTACATATCCCCACAGGAAAAAGTCTAACGGTGTGATAGCACACGATCTTGTCGGCCAATCGACCGGTCGAAAACGTTAAATTATCTGCTCACCGAAGTGTTCTCTTAATAAATCCATTGATTGATGCGATGTGTGGGAAGTGGCGCCGTCTTGTTGAAACCAAATGTCCCGAGTTCTTGACAATCTGTATTTTGTACGCTTTCAAATTAAGATCACGACGTAAAAATCGACAAGTCGTTCCATACGTCAGTCCTAGTTGCTGCGAACGGCGCACAGTGGGAAAATTACGAAAAAAATTGGAAATAATTCGGCCATTTCGTTTGTAATGGTCCGATTTAAATGAAAATTTACATTGACCTTCTTGAAGTGTTACTGAGCTTAAGTTTTGAATTTCATGCATCTGTGTTTAACAGGTGCTGCACAGTGGGCCCTCAAAGTTGGTCACCTCGAGTTAAAATTTTCTTTTTCAAGCCGCCAAAAGCGTATTTGTGGTCCGATCGTAATAATTTTTTCTTTAGTGAAATCTGCTGGACAAACCCAACCAAAAATGTTATTACAAATTTTTTCATATCTCGTACAATAAAAAAGATGTCGGGACTTAAAGTTTTTTTTTCGAAAAATTTGCTTTGGATTTTCTGGGATTATTTTATTTTTGGGAATCAGTTTTAGGTGAATCGGGGAAAAAGTAATCCTGGTTTAAAGAAAACACTTTGGTTAATGTTTTAAAAAAAGAATTGTAGCAAAATCACCAATAATATGAAAATGCCAGCTGTTCAAAGTCAACTATTGCGAAAAAAGTGGGATTTTGAGTGTTTTACGGCGAAAAGGTACCTTTACTCTTATGTCAATAACTTTAATGTTTCTTAAGTAACATACAAAAAATTTGCATTTATTTCAAAGAAAACTTTATGCTTAATACAAATAATAAGCAATTGTGACCCTAGTCGGTACTTTTCTTGCTCCAGGCGTCTCCAAATATGGGCATTTTTTTCAAAAAAAACTGAGTTTGAGCTCAAATAAAAAAAATCGTCACACTGCTGGCCCAATTTGGTGCTATAAGTCAGTTAACTACATATGTTTTCTAAAATCCCAAGCAAAGAAATTTTGCGGGAGGCCATTTCTAGGACAAAAAAAATGAGTTTTTGTTAAAAAATCCCATTTCTGGGATTTTGTTTTCCCCTGTGTCAAATTTTAGAAAAGTGGCAACTCCAATTTTTTTTTTGAATAAGTTTTTCATTTTGTCACAAAAATATTGATACTACGTAAAAAAAATCAGGTTTATATCTCCAACCAGCAAAATTTTACAGTGGTCTGATATATTGACTTTTTTTGCTACCTTCACAAAAAAAAATTTTTTTTCTCGTTTTTATCAATTATTATTCAACATATTGAGTTAATTGCATTCTTTTTTATAATCTGTTAAAACTAGAGGTAATTACCTTTCCATTGGTATATAAAAAGTATATCCTTTTACCTACACTTATAACAGCACGTGCGCTGGAATAAGACCCCTTTGAGTAAAGTATGAATTTTATAGGTAAGAATACCAATTTTAAAAATTCTCGTACCTATCCATAAATAGCAAAAATATATATTTTTACCATTATTGTTTACCTATTGTGTAAAAACGGAAAATGGGTAGTATTGTATAGTATGGATCTAGGTACCTAAACATTCATTCTTATATGTTTTGGGGGAATACCTGTCCCCTATGTCCGGAATATTGTGCAACATTTTAGGCGAATGTACCTGGGTACATAAAAATTCATTGTTATAAATGTATTTTTGGGGAATACCTGGTATTTTAGTCAAGTATTAATTGCGGATATTATTGTGATTACCTGTAAGTATTACTCATTGATATAAGAACCGCCGATTTTGTATGGGTTTATCATAGCAAATTAATCCGCCATGACGATAACACTCCTTGTTCAAGAACTTGTTGAATTTTTAAAAAACACCAAACTTCGGAAAATGGAGAACAGAGTAGCATATTTAATAGAGTGCATAGAGTCAACATATAGCGAGATAACACAATCTAACGAAAGCAGCAAAGTATTAAATTTTTTGAAAAAATTTGACCGGCTCATGGAGAAGTATGACAGGAATTATTCAAGATTACCAACTAAGTGGCTCGACAGTATAATTGAATTTAAAACTGTCCCTGCTTTAGTGGGTGCTCCTACTAAGGAATACGACGATCTATGTCCAAAGGCAAAGAAACAACGGTTGTCGGCTGAGATGGCAAATCATTCACCTTCAAAGATTTGTGATACATTCAAGGAATTACTGACGGTGGAAAATCGGCCATCTAGCGCAAAAAGAATTGCAGACGTGTTAACGGAAGCATCACCAAGGCGGCTCCAACGCATTGAAAGAAGTATTGCAACACCATGTCCTGGTTTTAGCGAGGAAGAAGCATTAGCTTTAATCATCGAATTGGGATTGAGTAAGAACAAGTACACTCATTTAAGAAGAATGCTGCTTGATAAAGGATGTGACATGTTTCCCGCATACAACCGAATAAAGGAACGAAAAATGGAAATTTTGCCAAACCCAGTGATAATTACAGAAAAGGCCGGCAGCGTTAGTTTGGAACTACTTCTCCAAAATACTGCCAGTAGGATAATAACAACATTGAATGAGGAACAACTAAAAAAAATCAACAACAGCCATCTTCAATTAATATGCAAGTGGGGATGTGATGGTTTGTCAGCACTTTCGGAATACAAACAATGCTCTGATAGCCAATCTACCCAGATCGAATTCAAGAGCGTATTCATGGCATCTTTGGTTCCTCTGAGGTTAAATTTAGACTCTACCTTACCTTCAACTTCGCGCAGAAAATCAAACCCTACTGAAGCAATATGGCGTAATCCAACACCTGGCTCCAAAATTTATTGCAGACCAATCTCCTTCGTATATCATAAAGAAACGAGTGATTTAACTAAAGCCATCACAGACAAATTAAAAGATGATATTTCGAGATTAGAAGATTTTGCATTTAAATTCGACAGGTATTCTATTACAATATCTTTTAAAATGTTCCTGACAATGGTAGATGGAAAAGCCGCAAACGATATTACAGGAAACAAATCTAGCTGGAAGTGTTTCATTTGCAATAAAAGCAAAGTTAATTTTTCAAACGCTTCGAATAATTCAGTAGTCAATGAAGATACCCTTGAGTTTGGAATAGCACCGTTACATGCTCGAATCAGGTTTCTAGAACACTTTCTAAACCTTGCTTATGACATTAAGTATAAATCTATACCAGGAAATGAAAGGAAAAACATTCGAGCTAACAAAGAAATGCATGAAATGAGAGCAAGTGAAAAAAAAAGAATTCAAGATGCATTTAAACAACAAACTGGCCTAAATATTTCTAAACCACGCTCGAACTTTGGGAATACAAATGATGGAAACACTGCCAGAAGATTCTTCGCAGACTATAATACAGCTGCAGAAATAACTGGAATCAATAAGGAGTTGATTCGAATGGTTAATATATTGCTTTTAGCTCTGAATTCCAAACAAAAGATTAATTCCGATAAATTTGGAGTTTACGCCGAACGAATTTTAAAAATGCTTGCTGATCTCTATCCCTGGAAAGATCTAACGCCAACTATACACAGAGTCCTGTTCCATGGGAAACAAATAATCGAGTCTCACCTTCTCCCTATAGGCGAGTTAACTGAAGAACCACAAGAAGCTAGAAATCGAGACTTCAGATATGTTCAACAATTTTCCACAAGAAAATGCTCAAGAATAGCACAAAACGAAGACTTACTTAATAGTTTATTATTATCTTCAGATCCTTTTTTATCCTCCATGAGAAGTAAGTTGACTTCGTACCACGAAATGACGCATGGAGACGAAGAAGAATTTTCTGATTTATTAGATATGCTGGACGTGGAATAAAATCATTTAAGTTTAATGTTTTTTAATTATAAGATTTATTTAAATGTTAATTTATTTAAAAAAAAGTTTTTCACAAAAAATGAAGTCAATAGCATCTTTTTATTCAAATTTTCTATCTGCAACAATTAAATTACTTTTTTGCGATTGGAAATGTGTAAATTTGATTTTTTTAAATGCAACAACATTGATCTCTCACAAAATGAAATTGCTATTTACCAAAAAAATTAATATTTTACTCAAAGGGGTCTTATTCCAGCGCACGTGCTGTTATAAGTGTAGGTAAAAGGATATACTTTTTATATACCAATGGAAAGGTAATTACCTCTAGTTTTAACAGATTATAAAAAAGAATGCAATTAACTCAATATGTTGAATAATAATTGATAAAAACGAGAAAAAATTTTTTTTTTGTGAAGGTAGCAAAAAAAGTCAATATTTCAGACCACTGTAAAATTTTGCTGGTTGGAGATATAAACCTGATTTTTTTACGTAGTATCAATATTTTTGTGACAAAATGAAAAACTTATTCAAAAAAAAAATTGGAGTTGCCACTTTTCTAAAATTTGACACAGGGGAAAACAAAATCCCAGAAATGGGATTTTTTAACAAAAACTCATTTTTTTTGTCCTAAAAATGGCCTCCCGCAAAATTTCTTTGCTTGGGATTTTAGAAAACATATGTAGTTAACTGACTTATAGCACCAAATTGGGCCAGCAGTGTGGCAATTTTTTTTATTTGAGCTCAAACTCAATTTTTTTTGAAAAAAATGCCCATATTTGGAGACGCCTGGAGCAAGAAAAGTACCGACTAGGGTCACAATTGCTTATTATTTGTATTAAGCATAAAGTTTTCTTTGAAATAAATGCAAATTTTTTGTATGTTACTTAAGAAACATTAAAGTTATTGACATAAGAGTAAAGGTACCTTTTCGCCGTAAAACACTCAAAATCCCACTTTTTTCGCAATAGTTGACTTTGAACAGCTGGCATTTTCATATTATTGGTGATTTTGCTACAATTCTTTTTTTAAAACATTAACCAAAGTGTTTTCTTTAAACCAGGATTAAATTTTCCCCGATTCACCTAAAACTGATTTCCAAAAATAAAATAATCCCAGAAAATCCAAAGCAAATTTTTCGAAAAAAAAACTTTAAGTCCCGATATCTTTTTTATTGTACGAGATATGAAAAAATTTGTAATAACATTTTTGGTTGGGTTTGTCCAGCAGATTTCACTAAAGAAAAAATTATTACGATCGGACCACAAATACGCTTTTGGCGGCTTGAAAAAGAAAATTTTAACTCGAGGTGACCAACTTTGAGGGCCCACTGTGCAGCACCTGTTGAACACAGATGCATGAAATTCAAAACTTAAGGTCAGTAACACTTCAAGAAGGTCAATGTAAATTTTCATTTAAATCGGACCATTACAAACGAAATGGCCGAATTATTTCCAATTTTTTTTCGTAATTTTCCCACTGTGCGGCGCCGACTCTTGGTATATCAGCTACGGCCGCTTCATTTTCTTCACTAAAGTATTCGGTAGAATATTATCCAATAATGAATGCTGGGTCTCAAGATGCGTGATATTGTTGCGAATAGTAC
The DNA here is from genome assembly GCA_963513945.1 of Hydrotaea diabolus. NCBI lineage: Eukaryota > Metazoa > Arthropoda > Insecta > Diptera > Muscidae > Hydrotaea > Hydrotaea diabolus. Next base: position 171,581,132 of record OY740718.1, read on the forward strand.
GCAACATCAATGTTTTCCGCAAAACGAACTGGGCGAGTAGGCACAGGTTTTTCACATTTCCTACAGACCGGGTTTGTTGAAATTTGCGCACCATTCTCCCCATTGTAGTCATATTTAGGCGATTATGCTGACCAGAAAAATAAGGAGATAGAGGATAAGGTTGCTATGTATATCTCTGGTCAAGGACACACTAAGTGTTGCCTGGCGCCATCTGACATTTCCATTGGAAAGTTTGACATTATTTAGCATAAACGTACTCAGAACGTTTTGACGTACGACCATCATTTGAGTTCTTTACAGTGACTTGAAAAAATCAATTTGCCAAAAAAAATGGAATTAACTCGTGAACATTTTCGTGCGATCATTTTTCGCAACTTCCGACGTGGATTATCACGAGTGCACCGATGAACTTAAATCTTTGTATGGCGATGATGCACCATCCTATAGCACTGTGAAGGTCGTCCAATAACGGCCGGTGTGCCAGAGAACATTGCTGCCGTTCGTGAACTGATAATGCAAGATCGTCATGTGAGATACCGTGAGATAGAGGAATTCTTGGGCATTTCTTCCACCAGCATACATTCGATACTGCATGAACACCTGGCCGTAAAAAAGGTTTGTTCTCGTTGGATCCCGCACAATTTGAAAATCGCTCAAAAAAGGCTCGTGTAGATTGGTGCAAAGAAATTTTGAAAAAAATGCGATTGCGGTGCTTCAAAAGACGTTTATAAAATTGTCACAGGTGACGAATCATGGATCTATGAGTATGAGCCCAAAACAAAACAGCAATCGACCGTGTGGGTCTTCGAAGACGAGCCAAATCCAACAAAAGTTGTTCGTGGAAGAAGCACTTCGAAGCCAATGATCGCCTGTTTCTTCGTCAAAACTGGTCATGTTGCAACTGCTCCGCTTGAGAAACATTGAATGGTCAATTCTGAGTGGTACACCACAATTTGTTTGCCTGAAGTCTTCGGAGAAATTCGAAAAACGAACAAGAGAAGACTTATCATTGTGCACCATGACAATGTGAGCTTTCAGAGATCGGATCAAACCAGCACCTTTTTGACCGGCCAGAACGTAAAATTGATAGGACATCCGTGTACAGCCCTGACTTGGTTTCCAATGAATTCTTTTTATTCCGGCACAGCAAGAAAAAAATGCGTGGTCAACGATTTTCGTGGCCAGAAGCTGCTGTTGAAGCGTTTAAAAACCATGTTTTGGAGGTGCCTCAATCGGAGTGGAAAAAGTAATTTGACTATTGTTTTGAGCGCATGCAAAAGTGTATAGATCATGCTGGAGAATACTTTGAAAACAATAAAACCATTTTTGATGCTAAATAATCGCATTTTCATTATTAGGCCAGAAATATATATAGCAGCCCTCGTGCTTAACTTAAGGTGTCCTTAAACATCCATTCCATTAAGGTGTTGTAAATGCCACCAGTCAGTATACGGGTATTATCCTGTAGAACAGATGGGTCTAGTGTATAATTATTTTCCCAATTTGCCTATAATTCTCTATTTTGGACCGTGGGAAAAATTTTGGGCCAATTTAGACAATGGACACATGGCTACCAAAAAAAAAATTTCTGACAAATTCAAAAAAGTGATTATTTTTAAAATCTGAGTTAATCCAAAATCCTATTTTCAATCGGAAGTGCAGTCGGCTACTCTCGACGTTAGCTATTTTCTAGTTTCTTGATAACCATGACACCGATAATCTCCTCAATGAACATTGAAAGATGTACTTATATTGTTCTCTTGATATTTTATTCCCACTAATGATTCTTAACTATTATTTTTAAATTCTTTTAAGCTTTTATTTTTATCCAACCACTGTCCTTTGGATCACTTAGAAAGCAATAGGTTCCTTCGTAGTTTTTTCCCATCCTTTTCTCAACTTCAGAATAGACATTTACGTTTTATGCTAATATTGTACCAAGAAGCAAGGAAAAAAATGAATACACTTATGCGTACCCACACATCCTTTTCGAAACGAAAATATATGGTTCGAGGAGTACATATTTGATTCATTGTTCGACAGGCAGACCCGCACCAGCAACAAGAGAAAAAAAGAAATGATAAAACTGAAACGAAAAGTGCCTCCTGATGATGTTTAAGGACAGCAAATGTGGTGTCAAAAGATAAACAAATGATTTAAAAAATAATACAAAGTTTTTCATTTTGCTACTGCCATCGCAACGAGCCGGTCTGCTCCACCACCTAACCCAGTTATGAATTAATGCTGCTCTTCGGAAATGTTGTACTCGTAGAAGCAGAACCTTCGAACCAATTCTTCTCCTTTTGCCCAACCAAGGAGCCAGAAGACAAATAAATGATATTTCATTTAAGGCTGGTTTTTTTCTTCATCGGTGTGAGCGGGGTGCGGCGCTGAGGAAGTAAAGGGGATTTTTGGTACATTTTCTGGTTCCATTCCGATATGGCAGTATTTGCGTATAGTGGGCAGGGAGGGGGACACTGTGTACATTTTCTGTTGATTTAACTTCTTTAATTATGTTTGCTAATGTTTCTGTTTTATTTTCTTCGCGTTTTTTTCTCTCTTTTTCGAAGAAGATTTGAAATTAACAATTTGTTTTATTTTGTGGGTTAAGGGGACATACTTGCCATGCGAATATTTGTTTTGTGTTGCGAAGTTTTGTGTTTTCCCCAACCTGATTATGACTAACGACACAGTTGGCCGCACCAGTGACGACGAGTGATGGTGGTTGCTGGTACTCTAATGGAGGGACCTTTCGGTATGTATTAATCACTGAGATGAAATTCGTCCTACGAGTAGTAGTTGGGTCACAACGGATTATGTTTAAGACAAATAACACTCAGTTCATGTGTGTGAATATTTTAGTCTTACAAGGTTTGCGTACACTTTACCATAACGATAGTAATTTATTAGTGTTTGTTAGCAAGTTTAGGCTCGGGGTCAATGACCATATTGAAGTGTTGGTAACTTTAACTATTACATCCCTTGAGAAAGGTAATTAGTTTAGCAAATATTTTTTAACAAGAAAAGGTTGATTTGGTAATGTTGATTAGTGTCGGATTGAACTTTAGGAACATGAGGAGTATAAAGTCACTATGTGCAGTATATACTTATAGGCATTATGCCCTGCACCACTCTGTGGAACAGGGAAATGTAAGTTAGTTTCATAGCAAATATTTGTACCTAGACCGAACTCTTAGTTTATCTATACGAGGGCTGTTCGGAAAGTTCTTAGCCTATCAATGGAAGAGAATAGTTAGTTTTTCAAAAATATTTATTTTATATTATTTATTTATTTTATATTTTATTTAATATTTATTTTTCAATATAATCTCGTGAAATTTCAATACACTTAGTCCAACGCTTATCTAGCAATTCTATCCCTTGATTAAAATAGTTTTCCTCAAGGTCTTCAGAATAGTGGTTTACAACTGTAATTGCATCTTCATTTGAGGTGAAACGCTTGCCAGCAAGGATTTTTTTTTGGATTTGGGAACAGGTAAAAGTCACTGGGAGCTAAATCAGGAGAATAAGGTGGGTGCTCAAGCAGCTCGTACTTTAATTCATTGATTTTAGCCATTGTTAAAACACTCTTGTGCGTTGTCTTGATGAAAAATTATTTTTTTTGTGTTGTAAGCCAGGACGTTTTTCTCGAATTTGTACATTTAATTGATCTAAAAGGTTGCAATAGTACTCTGAATTTATTGTTTTACCCTTTTGCAGATAGTCAATCAATAAAATACCTTTGAAGTCCCAAAAAACCGTTGCCATAACCTTACCAGCCGATTGAATTGTTTTTGCTTTGGGGCACTTCCTCCAGCTTCAGTCCATTGTCTGGATTGCTCTTTTGTCTCTGGAGTATAGTATGGAGGTGGATCCATGTCTCATCAACAGTTATGAAACGATCCATTTTATTTTGCTGAAAACGATCCAAACAAGCTTGAGAATTGTTCATTCTTATGCGTTTTTGGTCGACTGTTAACAAGTCCGGCACCCAATTTGCAGAAAGCTTTTTCATCTGTAGTTCTTCATGCAAAATTAAATGGACTCGATCATTTGAGATGCCCATGATATTAGCTATTTCACGCACTTTTATTCGTCGATCATTTAATACCATATCATGCACTTTGGCTACAATTTCTGTTGTTGTTGCTGTTTTTGGACGTCCACTACGTGGTTCATATTCAATGCTTGTACGACCACGTTTAAATTCAGCAACCCAATTTTTTACTGTTGCATATGAAGGAGCACTTTCACCTAACACATTCACCATATCATTATGAATTTCTTGTCCCGATAAACCTTTTTTATGTAAATATTTAATGACACCACGCATTTCTAATTTTTCCATTGTAAAAAAATCGCGGATGCGTCTTTTGTGAACACCTGTTTCTATATGAAGGAGTTGCCAGATCGAAACAAAATTTAACATGTGTTCATAGAAGAGATGGAAGTTTCCAAAACACTTAACTTTTTTCTGTTTATACCGCGCCTTTTGTGCTTCCGAACCACCCTCTACTCCATTTAACGGTGACTATCTGTTCGTCTGTCCATTAGTTACAAAACTTCTAATCTTAATTTTTATGATATATGATCATCTGGTTTCTGTTTTTAGCTTTAGAAGCCACATATTACATTCAATCTTGAAATGTAGCAATAACTATAATTTTTAAAAAAAAAATTAAAAAATATAAAAAAAATTTCGACCTTTTGTGTAAATGTTGATGAAATGCTGGATTCATGTTAACGGGTAATCCAGCTAAAAGTATTTTTTAAAAGAGCTTTTTTAACAGATTATTCGTGAGTTGTGTTACACTTTATTTTTTTTTCTTTTCAGTTTAGTTCGCCATTTCAAAGACTCATCCCGAAACAACGTCACCAAATTGAGCGTTTGGTTAAAATCGTTTTTCGTGCGCTTAGACCTTTTTAAGGTCGACATAATCGGCCTGCCGCACGTACTATTCGGAATACCATCGCCAACATTGAAACCCAGTTTTAACTATTAGATAGCACTCAACCCAATACAACACATCCAGAATGAAGTACTGAAAACATAGCGGTAGTAGCTGAGAGTGTACGTGAAATCCCCCAGGTATCGATTCGGTACCGTTCTTAAAAACTTGGCTTGTATTATGAAACAACTTGGAAAATTTTAAAGCGTACAAAAATACAAATACAATACAATACAAATAAAAGCGTTCAAAATACAGCCTGTGCAGGAATTGAAGCCTAACGACGTTCCTGTGTATCGCCGTTTCAGATTTTGGGTTCGGAGAAGATCCGCTGCTTGCGAACAAAATTTGGTTCAGTATTGAGGCCCATTTCTGGATCAAAGGCAACGTCAATAATCAAAATTGCCGCATTTGGGCTGAAGAGCAATCAGTAAAGGTTCAAGAGGGTCTATTATACCCAGAGAAAAGTACGGGTTGGTGCGGTTGATGGGCTGATGGATTCATCGGTCCATATCTTTTTAAAAATCATGATGGCCGGAAAGTAACCTTAAATAGTGCGCGCTATCGTGCCATTATATTGGACTTTTAGCTACCTGAAACTGAAGCCCGTAATCTTGACGTCATTTGGTTTCAACAGGATGGTGCCACTTGTCATACTGCTGCCCAAACAATGGATCTATTAAGATGCCATTTTCAAGTTTTGTACCATTCAGTTGGGCGTCTAGATCGCTTGATATTACACCTTAGGATTTTCTTTTTCTTTGTGACTACGTATAGTCCAAAGTCTATGCTGACAAACCAGCAACGCGTCAAGTTTTGGAAGCCAACAGTACGCATGTCATTAACGCCACAGACCCTCAGAATGGACTCCCAGCGTGGTTGCCGCCAACAGTTGAAAGAAATTATTTTTAAAACGTCCTTTCCAATGAACAATAAAGTTTTCTCACTTGATTTTAATTTTTGTATTTTTTTGAATTTTGAAAAAATTTCTCTAGTTAAATCACCCTTTATACAGGGTGGAGCACGGTAATTTGCTTGTTTGCACTGCAGGCTGTGGCGGCACTGTTGGTCGTGAAGACTGTGGCTGACGGGAGCTTTGTATTCGTCTGCCTTTCAGTCGTCATCGCGATGAGAGATAAGAGATCATTTTGTGTTGAAACTTATTTACTCGATCATTGCAGCGTGCTTTTCATTTACGATTCGCTGTTTCCCCACGCGGACGTGTTCCTGGAGGACAATCAATTGTAAATTAGGTAACTTCATTGAGAACAGCAGGGAACGTGTCATGTGTAAGAGGGAGAGATGAGAGAAGGATTACAACACCACAATTCATCGAGAGAGTTAGAGCAGTACTACAATCTTCAAAACGCTCTGCTCGGAAGCAATTACTTGCTCTTGGCTTTTCCAGACGTTCTCTTCATCGGATTCTTCATGATTAACTGAATTTTCACCACCATAAAATGTGCGTGGCCCAAAAATTGTCAGCACGGGTCTATTTGACAAGGCGGACCTCTTGTGAAGACATTCTTGCAACTATGCCCCGTGACGCAATTGTGTTCTTTTCTGACAAACAAAATATGCGGTACTGGAGTAAAACAAACCCCAGATAACTTCACCAGAGACCTCTGCATTTAGACCGATTCAATGTGTGGTGCATCACTAGTAGGCATCACTGGCCCTTACTTTTTTCAGGATAACCGTCTTGCCGTAACTGTGAACTCCGAACGGTACTTGACTATGATACATGATTTTCTTCAGCCAGCTCATAAGGCAATGCAGTTAGAGGATACATGATTCCAACAGGATGGTGCCACAGCACACACAGCGAGTGTTACCATGAATAGTTTGAGGCGAATGTTTTCTGGACGGCTTATCTCTTTGAGGGGTGATGTGAACTGGCCGGCACGCTCACCAGACTTAGCCCCATGCCTATGGGGTTACCTGGAATCGAAGGTGTATAGTAACCGCCCCAACACCTTGGAAGACCAAATTAACAATATTGAGGCTGAAATTGGCAGGTATAAACAAATATCCGCGCTCCGCCCTTTACATAAAAAAATATAAAACTATTAATAAAAAAAATAATAGTAAAGCCCAAAAAAGCGTTTTTGACAATTTTAAATGTTTCAAAACTCCCAAAATAAAAAAAAATATATTACAGCCATTTATTTGAAAATAAATAATAATAAAAATATGTTTTATAAACTTGTCGAAAGAAGCTACCGTTCTTAATTTTGTATGCCGTAATATTTTCCGCCGTGTGTGGTGACTATAATACCCGTAAACCAGGTTCAACCCTGGGTAGGAACAGCTACAAATTTTCAGCAGCGGCTTTCCACCTCATGCCGGCGACTTTACGAGTCTCTAAGTCATGTAAAAACTTCGGAGCAGCCGTTAAGCCGTTAGTTTTAGTCAGTGAATATATGAATTTAATCGTGTACAACTTACTGATTTGAGAGAAGTTCCCTTATTCCTTTATGCGATGTTGTGGGACTTAAGTAAGTAGGATTTTCAAAAACGCCTATGGGATTGAAAATTGTAGTAAGTGGATTTTTTTAAGGGACACAGATAAGTATTTTAAAATGTTACAACCGAAATGAAGAAGTGAAGAGAAATGAAGAGTATAATATTGGAGAAAATAAATTCGATAATCGTAAAAAAATCGATAATCGAAACATAAATTAGTTTGGAATGGGAATAAGTACACTATATAATACTATACACAACCGTAGTGAATAAAATACTCTTCGCTTTTGAATGCGATTTAACAAAAGGCTGATTTTAAGGGTAAATTCTAGAGTGGCAAGTCCATACATCTGGTGGGCGCCTTTTGTGAAAATTCAAACGAAGGCTCCTTTTATTCTTAAGGTACGAAAGAATAAAATATGCTCATCAATTGTTCTTCTGTTAGATAAATATTTTGGGATTTCTTGTAGAAATTTGTGGGAAAACTGAGGGTGGTGGCGCAAAATTCATGAGCTGTTTTAAAATTAAAAAATAACTGTGGAAAATTAATTTTAAACTTGACACAGCGCCAGTTTAGTATTATATACTTATTTTCTGAATGTTTCCCTACATTGTTCAGTTTCAAGAGACAGTTAAATAACTCATTGCGTTATATAAGTTTGATCGGATTAAAATACTGGAAGGATTTATAAGTATTTGATATCGTCAATGATATACAAAATATTAAGATGACAAAGATTCCCTCTTAAAGTTGAAAACATTTTTTTTTTCAAAAATGCCGAAAGGACTTCAACATTATTTTTTTTAAATGGCAATGACTTTGTTCAAAATATTATCTGATACTTTTTAACATTCACAAGAACTCGCCCCAAACAATCCAACGTTACCAACTGCTGCCTCAACAATCTGCATATCAAAAATCTACGACAATACCGATCTGTTGTTGTTGACTGGCTACACATTTTTTGAATATGTAGTAAATTTTTTTATATTTTTTTTAAATTTGAAAAACATTTGCCCTGTCTACGTGTTATCTTGCGAGCTCCAACACAGAGACATATAGCACCCCTTTACACCCACCACACATCAATGAACGAGACTAGAAGGAATGATTTTATGGTCTAGCATGGAGTGCCTCTGTCTGGGGACGATATCGACCTCTCATTGACACACCATATTGAGGGGCAATTATAGCCTTTATCTAATAAACATTAACATGTTTTTTGTTTGCATTTTGCAGGAGAATGCACAACACAAAGCACCCACTTGCCGTCTAACACAATGTCTGGTTAAATGTATATGTGTAAGTACATTAGGGTAATGTTAAATTTATCTACAATCTCTGCAAATTTCTTGAATGTAAGGTTTGTAGAATAGATTGCAAAACTGAATCTAAAAAAAAATCGAAGTGCAAACAAATAAGTGAACAATTTATAAGGTGGATAACGTTTCCATTTGGCATTCTCAAAGCCTTATTTCTGTCCAATACGGCATTGGTAGCAGAGGAAAACTATAATAAATTGCTTATTTGGATTCGTGAAAGGGGTTTTTATGCCCCTAGAGTCTCGTTTATAATTAAGCCAAACCCAAAAAATAATTGAAGGATTTGATTTGTAAGGGCATTACGTTTTTTATTAGTATCCTTTTATGACTTCTGGGGGCATCAGTTCCTAAGATCCTTTGGTATAAAAAAGTTCTTAATTTGAGTACCTAAAAATCCAATGTTGAGCAGATTCGTACTTCGGATGATATTTGACCTGTATTGGTAAACCCGAAATGGCGGTAAAATCTATAAATAACATCATATTTCGATTCGTGATGATTAGTATTTCAGTATTTACATGTTCACGTTTATCGGGACAAGTATTTGGGCTAAAATGTTTTGAATGACCTATTGATCCATATCCGAAATGAGCCCAATTTCAATAAATAGAAACATAAGTGTTTTCGTCATAAAATTTAATAAACACTTTACTATCACAAATAACAATATTTTTTTTATAATTAAATTGAAATAATTGTTTACTTCTACCTCCTGTACTTCTAATATTTAACTAATGTGTGTCTTTCCGCCGGTACTTATTACGAGGGCTGCTATATATATTTCTGGCATAATACTGAAAATGCAAATATTTATCATCAAAAATGGTTTTATTGTTTTTTTTTAAAGTATTCTCCAGCTTAGTTAAGCTCGTTTGTTTTATTTCGGTCTGTTGCTTATACACATTGAACAGGGATTAACCGGCTCAATACCTCTTGCTTCTATATTTAAATAGAAGACAAGTTTTTAACAAAAATAGCAAAGTGACATTGACTTTCGTGGCTGCACACTGCTTTTATCATGATTTCCATGATTTCGAAACACTTCTTCCACTCCGATTAAGACACATCCAAAACATGGGTTCTGAAGGCTTTCACAGCATCTTCTTGATTGATTGAGACACCTCCAAAACATGGGTTTTGAAGGCTTTAACAGCATCTACTGGCGACAAAAATCATTGACATCTCATTTTTTTCTTGATGTACAGGAATACAAATAAGTCATTGGGTGCCAAGTCAGAGTTGTACGGATGACCCATCAATTCGACGTTTTGGACGGTCAAAAATGCGCTGGTTTGAGCCGATGTGTGAACGCTCTCATTGTCATGGTACACAATGATTCGTCTTTTCTTGTTCGTTTTTCGAATTTATCCGAAGACTTCAGGCAAACAAATTGTGGTGTACCACTCAGAATTGACCGTCCTACATTGCCCAAGCGGAACAGTCGACAAATGACCAGGTGCTTCGAAGTGCTTCTTCCACGAACAACTATCGTTGGATTTGGCTCGACTTCGAAGACCCACTCGGTCGATTGCTGTTTTGTTTCGGGCTCATACGCACAAATCCATGATTCGTCACCAGTGACGATCTTATAAACGTCTTTTGAAGCACCGCGATTGACTAAATTTTCTTTGCCCCAATCGACGCGGCCTTTTTTTGAGCGATTATCAAATTGTGTGGGATCCAACGAGAACAAACCTTTTTTACGGCAAGGTGTTCATGCAATAGCAAATGTATGCTATTGGAAGAAATGCCCAAGAGAGCCTCTATCTCACGGTATATCACATGACGATCTTGCAATATCAGTTCACGCACGGCATCAATGTTCTCAGGCACAACGGCCGTTTTTGGACGGCCTTCACGATCTACTTCTTTGAGCAAGCGTCGGCAACAATTGAATTCATTAAACCAGTTTTTGCACAGTGCTATAGGATGGTGCTTCATCGCCATACAAACTTAAGTTCATCGATGCACTCTTGCCGTGAAAATCCACGTCGAAAGTTTTGAAAAATTATCGCACGAAAATGTTCACAAGTTAATTCCAATTTTTGGCCAAATTGATTTTTTCAAGTCACTGAAAACAACACAAATGATGGTCGTACGTCAAAAATTTCTGAGTATGTTTATGCTAAAAAATGTCAAAATATCCAAAGGATGGCGCCAGGCAACACTAAGTGTTGCGTAGGCCAGAAATACATATAGTAAGCTTCGTGGCAATATGTCTAGTGATTGCCCCTGATGATGAACGACAAAGTCAGTTTGAAATATTTGGTTTTTTAAAATAAAATAACTATAAAAACACCAGAATTGTAAAGTTCAGGCCATAATCGGATTAGAGACAAATTTCATTTTGTTTTTCTATGTCCATGTTTGAAATGATCTATTTATCGGCGTTTAAGGGATAAGTGGCCAAGAGGCTTAGGCTGAAATTTATCCAAATCTTTAGCTCGTTTGTTTTATTTCATTCTGTTGCTTTTGCACATTGAACAGGGATTAACCGGCTCAAGACCTCTTGTATCAATATTAAAATAGAAGAACAGTTTTAACAAAATGGCAAAGTGACATTGATTTTCATGGCTGCACACTGCTTTTATCATGATTTCGGGTCCGCGACAACCCTCTTTAGAAAGATTTGCTGCAAAGTTTTCACGAAAATCTATGTCACTTTTCCATTTTGTTAAAAACTTGTCTTCTATTTAAATATACCTATAGAAACAAGAGGTCTTGAGCCGGTTAATTCCTGTTCAATTTAGTCAAATCTTTAAATTAAGCTAATACTTGGAGTCTTGATGAAGTTTTATTGTTTTTGATGGGTCTTATGGCATAATTGAAGGAAACCCATTTTCTAGAATCTAAATTAAGGACATTAACTTTAGAAAAATCGTATGAGAGATTCTCTGAAAAATGGTCCAAGAAAATCTTTTTTACATGATTTTAAAGTTTACGTCAGTAAATGGTGTTGTGAAAATTAAGATGTGGGATGAGCAGCTAAAGCTTTCGGTTAATTCTAGAGCCCATTTTTTTTTAAATTTTCATAATTCTCTTAAGATGTTTCGAAAGGCAAATTTGTGTTTAAAATGCAATCATTTAAAAATAGTTTTTTGAAAATAGTTTTTTTTTGTTTTCATTTTTCATTTTTGATTTTTTTTTAATTTTTGGTGGGTTTATTATTCGGCTTGGAATCCTAAATTAAAGCAATTGTTTTAAATATACGTATAAGTACATGTATGTTCTATAAAACCTGTTTTGTTATGTTCTTATTCGCAACCATAGCGTATGATTGCCGTAATCATGGTGGGTTTATTGTTCGGCTTGAAGTCCGTAATTAAAGCAATTGTTTTAAATATACGTATAAGTACATGTATGTTCTATAAAACCTGTTTTGTTATGTTCTTATTTGCAACCATACCGTATGATTGCCGTAATCATATTATTGTTAACGTAAATTTTAAACAACAATACTTTTGCTGCACCAACCATGTTTATATGGTTGCTACAACCATATTTTTATTTCTAAATTTGGCAATAATACTATTGTTACATTTCAACAATATTATTATTGCCGCAATCATACTGTTGTCAAAATGAAATTCAAAAAACAATTCTATGGTTACGACGAACATGCTTTTATTGAAGAGAAAATATTATTGTTGCGGTGACCATATAGTAACCATATCATTTCTCTGCGTTTACAAAAGTTTTTATATATAACAGTCGGACTTTAATTATTTATTTTAAATATCCTCAGAAGATGTCTATCGAAGTCAGTTGAATATCGGGAACAAATAAATATTATAATTTAAAAACAACCTATTTTTATGGTTACGACGAACATGCTTTTATTGAAGAGAATATATTATTGTTGCGGTGACCATATAGTAACCATATCTTTTCTCTACGTGTACAAAAGCTTTTATAGATAACAGTCGGACTTTAATTATTTATTTTAAATATCCTCAGAAGATGACTAACGAAGTCAGTTGAATATCGGGAACAAATAAATATTAAATATTAAAAACAATCTTTTTAGGGTCAATATTTTTATTTTCTGCAATAAAAAAATTTAAAAAATGTTCGTATTTTCCCCCCGTAGGCATGCCATAAAAGTAATTGAATATTATGATAAGTTAGGATATTTCACTGTTTCTGATTACTCATATGTCCATGATAGCAAGCGCAGATATTTCGGTGCCCCTTGGGGGGACCTCAGATGAAGTGGAATCGTACAATATATATAATATTCGGTTCGTAACGAATACATAGTTTGTTAGTTCCCAGCAAAAGTAGGCCCTAATTTATTTTAAAAAAGTCCACATAGATATTTGTGAAAAAATTGCTACTGTTTAAAAAATGTTTTTATTTTAAAATAAAAAATTGCATTCTTACTAAGATACCTTTTACATGTCCCCGGACTTAAGGGGACAGGTTTTTGGGCCGCTACTCGTACGCCTAAAGAGCACGCCAATGAATTCCAACCGAAGTTAATTTAAAAGTTGATAATTGAAGATATATGTGACAGCGCATAGAGAAAGGGACCTAAGGGTAAAAATATCAATTTTTTTTTGATGTGGACAACATCTGAGCATCGAATGGGACCAATCCCATGCCCCAAAAGTGTTCCCTCCCAGAGATATGCGCGTTTTATGAAAGTGAAGTCGACGATTCTACACCAAAGATACACGTATTTAAATCTTTAAAATGGCTCTTCTGAACAAAACTGGTTTTTACCCTTAGGTCCCCTTCTATTTTGCGCGCCACATATATAAAAATGTCAAAAAAATGTTGGTTAAGAGTTTTTCTAGTCCTTAAAATAGGAATTTCTTCTGGAATTTCTATTTGTCCATTCCAAATACCATCAGTTTCGTTTGGCCTGTATTGTGGCTTAAACGGACAGACAGACCTGGATAGTTTATTTTTGAATTTTACAACGATTGTTTACTTTATTTATTTAATTACAATTTATAGATTCTTATTGTATGCTTTTGAAAAGATCGACGTTGATTTCTCTTGCTGTTCCTTTAGTGTAAACAAAGAGAAATAATGTTGTTATATTACTTACAATTTTAGCCAATGTTGCCACCTATTTAGGTTACTAAGTTAGTAACCTTAAAATAAATTGGCTAATGTAAGCTTTTATACGCTAGGAACTGTGGCAATATATGCTGCACTATTTTTTGCTATTTTATTTCCTTCTACGTATATTCATTGTGATAGGTTTTATCTAAACATATGTTAAGAGATATCGGTTATACCAAATTTTAATATTTTTACTAAATTTTTTGACAAAAACCAAAAAACATTTTTTTTTAGTTTTTGCACCAAACCTAAAGACAGGCAAAATTTATAAGCTTTTGTTCGGCCTAAATGTATATTATTGAGTTTTATTAGAAAACGTTAATTAAAATAGTTATGAACAACTAATTGTCTTGGGCCCACTTAAGGAAAAAAAAAATAATCTGAGCAATTTTGTTAGACAACACTTTGCGACACTTGGAAATTTATCTGGTAAAAGTTCACCAACCATACCCAGCTAACAGTCGGGACACTTTTTTGACTGATATTACTACCCATTCCGGTAAACAAAACCCCCCACCGATCACTGTTAAAAGTAAGGTAAACTCTAAACATTATTGAAAATGTTTCAACGGCTTTACAAAATATCTTAACTGTCTCAACTTTTCTGTGCGATTATCACCCTAATGTCTTAAAATATGCATTTGACTACTATATGGTACTCCCACGTACATATGTATATAAAAACCATTTCCACAGTACCCATATATACGCATGGTTGTGTGCAGAATCTTTTGTCTATGCCATACTTAAATACATAGAGAAGCAGCAGCACAAAATATTGAGCAAATTCTTTGTTCATTGTTTGAGAACCTCATCATCATCCCGAAAGTGATTAGAAATATTTGTCTATCTGTCCGTCTGCCCGGCTGTCCGTCTGCCTGTTAGTTGAATTGCGGTTTATAATATAAGTAGACAGGAGAAGCTCATTGGGGCGTGGGTGTGTAAGTGTGTGCTTACTCATATGTATTGAATGACAATTAAGTCTCGTTTTCTATTTAAGACTGTCAGTCCGTCCTACCGCCATTAATGGCAGACGGATATTCAAGATGAGTTAACAACCAGCATACGAGTATTTTGTGGTTAAAGAACATTAATCGGAAAATGTTGTTGCTAGGAAACTCGATGTTCATATATACTATGCGTTAAGTGCGTAGGATACAAGTTTAAATAATTGCTTAAGAAAGTTTTTATCTAAAATTAAGGCCAAAGTATGCGCTAATGGGATATGTTTGCTTAAAGGTCATTACAATCTCTATTGGTCTTGATTTTTTGATCGCTCTGTAGTGCTTTTGAAATATGCCAATGTCGTCATTGCGTTCGAGCCAGTTCTAAAATTGCCACCAATTTTATCGCATCTAAATAAAATTGTTCAAAAACATAGCCAAATTCTGCTCTTTAGGGAAGGCAGCTAAAAATACTAAGGATACTGCCTATTAACAATTTCATTCGAAAAAGAAACACAAACGGAGGTTAAATATGAACTTGCAGAAAATTATAATTTTATTCTAAAACTAACAAAATAAAGGGTGTTTTTTCAGACGTGTGGTTTTCAAGAAGAAATAAAACGCAAATAATTTAATGTTATGGCCAAGAATTTCGCTTTATTATAAAGATAAGGGTTTGTCATTACGAGGGCGGTTCGGAAACTTCTTAGCCTAGCACAAAAAGCGCGGTATAAACAGAAAAAAGTTAAGTGTTTTGGAAACTTCCATCTCTGCTATGAACACATGTTAAATTTTGTTTCGATCTGGAAACTCCTTCATATAGAAACAGGTGTTCACAAAAGACGCATCCGCGATTTTTTTACAATGGAAAATTATAAATGCGTGGTGTCATTAAATATTTACATAAAAAAGGTTTATCGGGACAAGAAATTCATAATGATATGGTGAATGTGTTAGGTGAAAGTGCTCCTTCATATGCAACAGTAAAAAATTGGGTTGCTGCATTGAAGATGAACCACGTAGCATTGAAGATGAACCACGTAGTGGACGTCCAAAAACAGCAACAACAACAGAAACTGTAGCCAAAGTGCATGATATGGTATTAAATGATCGACGAATAAAAGTGCTAATAGCTAATATCATGGGCATCTCAAATGATCGAGTCCATTTAATTTTGCATGAAGAACTACAGATGAAAAAGCTTTCTGCAAGATGGGTGCCGGAGTCGACCAAAAACGCATAAGAATGAGCATTTTTCAAGCTTGTTTGGATCGTTTTCAGCGAAATAAAATGGATTTTAAGCGTCGTTTCAAAACTGTTGATGAGACATGGATCCACCACTCCAAAGACAAAAGAACAATCCAAAGAATGGACTGAAGCTGGAGGAAGTGCCCCAAAGAAGGCAAAAACAATTCAATCGGATGGTAAGGTTATGGCAACGGTTTTTTGGGACTTCAAAGGTATATTATTGATTGACTATCTGCAAAAGGGTAAAACAATAAATTCAGAGTACTATTGCAACCATTTAGATCAATTAAATGCACAAATTCGAGAAAAACGTCCTGGATTACGACACACAAAAAAAATTCATCAAGACAACGCACCAGCGCACAAGAGTGTTTTAACAATGGCTAAACTCAACGAATTAAAGTACGAGTTGCTTGATCACTCACCCTATTCTCCTGATTTAGCTCCCAGTGACTTTTACCTGTCCCCAAATCTAAAAAAAAATCCTTGCTGGCAAGCGTTTTACCTCAAATGAAGATGCAATTGCAGTTGAAAATTACTATTTTGAAGACCTTGAGGAAAACTATTTTAATCAAGGGATAGAATTGCTAGATAAGCGTTGGACTTAATGTATTGAAGTTTCAGGAGATTATATTGAAAAAAAAATATTTTTAAAAAACTAACTATTCTCTTTCATTGATAGGCTAAGAACTTTCCGAACCGTCCTCGTATATTTTAAAAATGATTTCGGGCAAGTGGTCGCCGCGCTCCTGGCTAGAATAAATTGCGGCCGAGAGGCCCAATTTTCGACTACTTTTTGCAGCACTTGGGGCCGTATGTGAGCAATAACGCGCCAAATATTCTCATCCAAGGCGTCAATCGAGTCGGGCTTATCTGCGTAGACGAGCTACTTCACATAACTCCACAAAAACTAGTCCAGCGGTGTTAAATCGCACGATCTTGGAGGAAACGCCACTGGCCCAAGCGCTCACCAAAAGTTTCCTTAAATAAATTGATCGCTTTTTTGGCTTTACAGTTAGTTAGGACCAAAAGTCGTCCAAATCAGCATCCTCCAATTCAGGCACGAAGAAGTTATTAATCATGGCTCTGGCAATCCCCATTGACTGTAAAATTATGGCCGGTTTATGTTTTGAGTATATATGGACCAACGATACCCTCTGCCCAAACATTGCCTTTTTGAGGATGAAACGGCGTTTCAACAATGACTTGTGGATTTTCATTACTTCAAATGCGACAATTTTGGTTATTAACGTACCCATTCATATAAAAGCGAGCTTTATCGCTTACAAAATTTTCTTGTAAAAAATAAGGGTCGGTGGCCATCTCGTTTTGGGTCAATTCACCACGATTTGCAACCGTTGTCTCGGAGTAAGTCTATTTACTATGAAATGGTAAAAAAATTAGCATAAATCAAGTGACAGCTGTCAAAAAAGACCAACCAACGAAAAAAGTGTGGCCGGATTGAAAACCACACGTCTTTAAAATACACCCTTAATAGAATTGAATAACTACAAAAATTTGCAACTGCAATGTCCGTCTAGAAAGAATTTCACTCTTTCAAAAAGTCTGTGCGGCTATGGGGAGATTTTTATAGCTTCCACCATAGATTAAAGGGTATACTCGTATTAACGTTTTTATTTTGTTTGCAACACCTGGAAATAGTGGTCGAGACTCATAAAGTCTGAATCCTCGTAAAATTCTAATATAACCCAGCTAATGCCGTCTGTCAGTGGAAAGCAAACTACGAGTACATGTTGCACTATTGCAGTTAGGTGCTGAAATTTAGCCGAAACCTGTGCTGAATGACTGAAGCAGTTGGTGTTGAAAATGGACCAGATCGGTCAAAACATCCTCTTAAAAGAGCTGGATCAACCTGTGGAAAACTTAACAACCGTAAACATAAATCTCCAATATCTGATATTGACATGGATTGAAACACTTCCGAGAGAAAAAGTGAACGGTTTCACGCCCCTTTAAAAAACTCATTTATGGCCAAAGTACTCGTAAATAAGCGATCGTTAAATTGGACCAGGATGGCGTGACACTGTCCACACAACCTTTAACTTAAAAAGACAATAGGCGTGTTTTTTGTGTCTCGGTCATTAAGCGAGAAAAAGGTCGCTAATGCGATAACTTCATGCTATTGTACGAAAGTTAAAAAATAATAAAAATATTAACAATTTGCGTCACTACCAGTTCGTTTTCAAATTTTTAAGTTTTAAGGAAAACAGTTATTCAAAAATAACCTGTAGCGAGCTGGGTTATAACACGCTTATGCTTTTTCTTAAATAATTTTTTTTTTCGTAAATGATGCATAGAGTTGTTCAGTTCATGCATACACACAAATTTCTACAGGTACTCGTATTTACAAAGTTTTAGAATTTTCGCCTTAGCGACCACTTACTCGTTTAATAAGCGAGTAACAAGAAACAATCCCAATATATTATGAGATATAACCAAAATGACCATGGTATTAAAAACATATGATGATAACATGGATCAAAACACATCCTGGAGGAAAATTAAGTTGTTTCACGCCCTCTTTAAAAAAAAACCGCATTTATGGCCAAAGTTATCGACTGATTTTTACAAAATTTCAAAAGAATAAAATTAACGAAAATTAGCTAGTTATTATAAATTTTGTTATGGTAAAATTGGACAAGAAGGCGAGGCACCGCCCAAACAACCCTTATATAAGAAGACAATATTTCTTGAACTGTTTGAGATATGACGATGATATTTAGAGCATATGATATTAGCACAATAGAAGCACATGGCGGTTCCATGCCCCTTTAAAAATGTAATGGAACGATCGTTATGAAATTTTAACAAAATGGAATCAATGATTAGCATATTATTATAGATTATATTGTGTTAAAACTCGACAAAAGAGTGTTACCCCGCCCACACAAACCCTAAACTTTCAAAGGCTATATCTCTTAAACTAATACTGATATGACGACAGAAGTTATATAGGATGATCCATCTAGAGGGGGTTTTTCAGAGTTTACGCGTGAGTTGAGTTAAACTTAATTTTTTCCTTTTCAGTATTGTTTGCCATTTTATCACAGCAAGACTAACACCGCAACAACGTCTCCAAATTGTGCAACTGCATTATGGAAATGAGAAACGAGAAGGTCCGCTGTTTTCGAACAACGGTTTATTCAGTGATGGGGCCCCTTTCTGGCTCAACGGCAATGTCAATAAATAAAATATACGCATTTGGGCTGAAAAGCAACCAAAAAAGGTTCAAGAGCTGTCATTGTACCCAGAGAAAACCATGGTTTGCTTAAGTTAATGGGCTGGTGGAATCAACGGTCCAAATTTTTCAAAAATGATAATGGCCGAAAATAATCGAATCGTAATCGAATGGTGCTCGATATCGCGCCTTGATATCGGACTTTTTGCTACCTGAAATTGAAGCCCGTAATCTTGACGGCATTTGGTTTTAACAGAACGGTGCCACTTACCATACAGCTGCTCAAACAATGGATTTATTGAGAGGTCATTTCAAAGAGCAGCTAATTTCACGTATTTGACCGGTGAGTTGGCCGCCTAGATCGTGTGATATCACGAGGTTAGACTTTTTTTGGGGCCAAGTCCTGATAAACTAGCTAAGATTTAGGTTTCGAAGCCAACATTACGCGTGTCATGAACGCCATACTGGTCGAAATGCTCAATCGAGTCATCCAAAATTTGACCTTCCGAATGGACACGCTGAGACTTAGTCGCGGTTAACATTAGAAGGAAATTATGTTTAAAAATTAAATGGCATAAAATGTCCTTTCAAATGAACAATAAAGATTCCACAGTAGATTTGAATTTTTGTTTTGAAAAAAAAAATACCAATAGACTGATCACCCGATATATGACTTTGGGATGGAAAACATCCTAACAGATAAGTGGCCGGTTCCAGACCCCCTTGACAAAAGTTTCAAGTTGAGCCGTAATTCACTACAGTGGGTACAGGCTTAGGCACGGCGGAGTTTTATTTGTCCTCTTGTTATATCCTGCATAACTCTGTGGAATGGGGTAGTATAAGTATACGTTTTATGGCAAATGTTTTTAACTATCAAATATTATTTGAGCTAGACCCACCATTTAGTATAACAATAGACGTATAATCATCTGCTGATTCCATTTAACGATCTCGTTCCTTTATTTAGAGCTTGTAATTTAACGCAAGCTTAAAATAAATTGTTGTCCGATTTTCATTAAATTTCGGTTCAGATTGAAAATTGATTGACGATATGCTCTAACAAAACGTCATACGTTCATATCCGGATCTCAGTATGTGTTTCTCTTTTGACTCCATACAAAAGGCAACTGAAATTTAGGTTAATGCTCGAAGCCTAGTTCTTGTATTGATTTCTACATGAATCTTATTTAACATATTATGCTGTGACATAGCGTCTTGCGATAACTCATTTCCTTACCTTAACATTTTAAGCCTTTGCAGCCCTCTATGGAGTCACATAAAAATGTCAAAAGGAGTGTCGCAATCGACTTGAGTCTTAACTTACCCTCACAAATTAAGTCTTTGCTAGTTTTATTTTGCGCTTAGAACGTTCAATATACGTTTCTAAAAATCACTAACCTCCTACTTAGACAGGAATTGAAGTGCGATCAAAAATTCGTTAACAAGCGAATTCCAATTTTATCTGCAACGCATTCGAGTGTAGACAATTGAAAACAGAACCCTTCAAAGCCACAGCTAACAACAACAATTAACTTTATTTCCCGCCACTGCATGCGTTTACTGAGGAATTTCTTAATTAAAATTTACTTTAAAAAAACAACAAAGCCCAAACAAAAATGAACTTTAAACAACACTATTCGCTCACCACTCGGCCAGAGTTGTTGGAACGTTGTTCATTCAAAGAAATTGTGGAAAACTGTGGTGCACAAAATACTCAATACCCTCACTCCATAAGGCCACAATGCAATTCGACATACTTTGTTGTATTGTACAGATATTGGCCAAGGCATTACGACCGACAGCCTTCGTACTCAGGGGAAATTCTCCTTTTTTGTGGGTATTTTTAGACAAATAAAATTTGAAAGCCGACTTCGATTATCTACTAAACTATTCCTGATACTATGTTTATAGGTTTCTGGATTTAGATTTAAGACAATTTATTTGTGTTTAGCTCGTTTGTTTTATTTCGGTATTTTGCTTTTACACATTGAACAGGGATTAACCGACTCAAGACTATATTTAAAAAGAAGACACGTTTTTAACAAAATGGCAAAGTGACATTGATTTTCGTGGCTGCACACTGCTTTTATCGCGATTTCAGGTCCGTGACAAGCCTCTTCAGAAAGCTTCGCAGCAATTGTTGAAAGAAAAAGCGAACTCTTTCAGACCAGGATCTCACCAAACGAATGGGAACTACTGTTGTAAATCTTACTTTTCATGTGAAGAAAACTTGAAAAGATTTACAACAGAATAAAAACTGTTCAAGTCAGAATAATGATAAACGACCGAATAAAAACACAAAAAAAAAACATATCTATAAGGATTGGTATGCCCTAATGTGCAACGCATGTATGAATACATGTACACAACGCGCACTCTGTGCTATGAAGATTGCTCCCCGCACAGTTCGAAGACTATACGCAAAGGGTAATTCTTAGTTATTCAAATGAGACTCCCGTATAAGTCATTTGATTCGTAGCCAAAGTAATCGTTGCCAAAGACTGCTGTAAAAAAAACTTGGCGGGTTTAGAAACAGCTGTACGAGGGCGACCGCAAAAGTAACTGGTCTAACATAAAAAGAACCGTTTTTTGGAATTATAATTATTTATTATTCAATATAATCTCCTTCCAACTTAATACACTTCATCAAACGTTTTTCAAGTTTTTTAATTCCATCCGAAAAATAAGATTTTACAAGACCTTCAAAATATGCCTCAGTTTCAGCAATAACCTCGCTATTGGACGAAAATTTTTTGCCACCGAGAAATTTTTTAAATTTGGAAACAAGAAATAATCAGAAGGAGCTAAATCTGGACTATATGGTGGATGCGGAGCAATTTCAAATCGTAATTCGGCCAGTTTTTGTTGCGGTCGTTTTATTTTGATTTCTTCACTCAACCGATCCAATAATGCAAATAATATTCACTATTTATAGTGTTTCCTTTCTCAAGATAATCAATAAATATTATACCTCTTGCATCCCAAAATACTGTGGCCATTACTTTTCCTGCAGACTTAACAGTTTTCGCCTTCTTGGGGCCACTTTTACCAGCTTCTATACATTGTTTTGACAGTTCTTTGCATTCTGGGATGTAGTGATGGATTCATGTTTCATCAACAGTTATGAATCGGCGCAAGAACTCTATTGCATTACGCTGATAAATCGCTAAAAGCTCCTCGGAATTGGTCCAACGGACGATTTTTTGGGGATAAGTCAACAAACGCGGCACCCATCTTGCGGATAGCTTTTTCATGTGGAGTTCATCATGTAAAATACTCCAAACTTGTTTTTCGTGTATTTTAACAATATCAGCAAGTTCTCTGAGTTTTATTCGTCTATCTTTAGTCACTTCATTAAATATTTTTCTAATGTTTTCAATAGTAGTAGCAGTTTTCGGTCTTCCAGAGCGTTGTTCATCTTCCGTGCTTGAACGACCCATTTTAAATTGTTGAACCCAGGATTGCACGGTGGAGTATGATGGTGCATGATCACCATGAACATAATCCAATTCATCTTTGATTAATTGTGGCGTATAACCTTTCATACAAAAGTGTTTAATAACCGAACGAAACTCTTTATTTTCCATTTTTCAAAAATTGTAAAACTTGTTTACTTCAATCACCTGTAACAAAGGAAATAATCATTAAATATATCGGAAATTTTGACAGATGGCTTATAAAAGATTGCTTTAAAAAAAATACATTTCACCAATTTTAGTTGATTCTGAAGAAGACTGTTTAAGTAATAACAAAAAAAGTTATTCAAGAAATAATATAAGCGAGTAATAATCGAGTTCACTTGAACTCTCGCAAAAGGATATTTTTGAAAAACTTTCTTTCAAAAAAAAAATTAATCAGTTAAACAAGATAATATTTAAATTCTTGTACAACGGGTTAAAGTGTTCACATTAGCGGCCTACTAGAACAAGGCCATTGATCAATGTGGCCGAAAACCTTGTTCAATTAAAATTAAATAATTTTTTTATCCGAATTTTTTATAAAGTTTGGAAGTTTCCTTTACCGTCGAAATTTTCTTTGTAATGTGTGATTTCCTTACATTGCAGGAAAATCATAAAAATTATTTACACGAACAAATAACTATTCGTGTAAAATGTCTTTCATAGTTGGTTTAATTATGCTGACCATTCTTGATATTTCGATTAGCGTTTGTTTTACACTGGTCTCGAACATATATTCTTAGTTGAGTGTGTTTAGTTAGATTTATAACAAGTGGAGCAAGCGTTTCAAAGAAGGACGAGAAGTTGTGTATGACGACGCTTGTCCTGGAAGACCCCTCACATCAAAAACCTCTGAAAGATTTGAGAAAGTGAAAAAAATTGGTATGGAGAATCTAAAAATCGGAGAGGATGTCGGCTCATCGCATACATTTTTTTTCGAAACTTTGGGATATGAAGTGTTTGGTAGCGATCAAAAATTGCTGAATTTTGAACAAAAAAAAAAACAGTCGCATGGGAACTGCTCAAGAATTGTTGAATTTTAAACGAAGGCCCAGATTTACTTAAAAGAATCTTAACTGGGGACGAATCATGGATGACATCGAAACCAAAGTCCAATCGGCCCAATGCACTGTGGCCGCTGCCATAGATAAAAAAATAAAGAATTAAAGTCCAAAAATTAGTAAAAAATGTATCAGCACTAACAATAAGCTTTTCAAAACAATCGTTGTTTTTGTTCTACTGTAAACGTAACATTTAAGAATAGCTTCAAAAATAAAAAGATCAGTCTCTGTCCGACCGTAAAAGTGTACAGAAACATAGTGTGAAATCTCGAATGAGAAAATTCGTTAAAAAGAAACAGCAAAATCGTATATTGCAAAAACAAAACTGCTGCAGAAGTTACATGCTTCAAGTAGGCACAAAAACAATTGTTATCACTGATCGTCATAAATATTAATACAACAATTAAACGAAACCGCGACAAGAGCGAGACTTGTCTCGATGTACCCACTGCTATGAAAAAAACCAAAAACAACACAAAATGTTAATAATACGAATTATTACAAGCCACTGCAAACGCTGGCAGATGATAATGAAGTGAACGAAATGATTGTTGAAAAAACAAACAAAAAAATCTACATTCCTCCACTTACCATACTAAAGTGTACGGCAACTATATTACAAGAAATTTGTAATTCTTTGAAGATTACAAAATATGCTATGAGAAAAGTGTCGATTGGACTCAAAGTTTTTTGTGAAACCAAAGTTGAATATGATGCACTAGTAACTGACTTAAAAACTAGAAATCTTGAATTTTTCGAATATACGGCTAAAAATGATAGGCCATTTAAAGCATTGTTACTTGGCCTCGACTTACAAGATACGGCTTCATTAAAAGTAAAATTAGCTAAAAAGGGTTTAAGCTGTCTCGATGTTAAATTAGTTCGTAGAACGAGTAACAACAATGAAATTATTCTATACGTTGTTTTTTTTAAAAACAAACAATAACAATGAAAGAGCTTAGACAAAATCATAGTAACATTGATTATATCCGAGTAAAATGGGAGTACAAAAGTAATAAGAGAAACGCTCTTACTCAATGTCGGAACTGCCAAATGTTTGGCCATGGGCATGCACATTGTAATGTCAAAACATTTTGCGCAAAATGTGCTGGACCTCACTCTACCTCAGAATGTAAAGCTGATGTAATTAAATGTGCCAATTGTAGTGGGCCTCATCAGTCTCTATCACCAGACTGCCCCAGTCGTCGTACCTATCTTGACCTAAGGCAACGGTTGCAATCCAAGAAAAACCCAAAAACTCATAAATCCTTTAATACTTATGAAAGCTATGCTAACCAGTTTCCAAATAACTTAAGACAAAATGCTTCCCAGGAGGTAAATAAGTGGAACCAGCCCATATTTACCCCAAATAAAAAAAATTTACAGAGTGAACCAAATAATTTATTCTCAATTGAGGAACTCCAAAGTTTGGCCATGGAGCTAGTATCTAAACTGAAAACCTGCAAATCCAAAGCTGATCAGTTTACTGTTATTACCGAGCTAGCTTGCAAATTTGTATACTAATGGAACAGCAAATCAAAATAATAACATGGAATGCCCGAGGCATCCGCAACAAAAAAGAAGAACTTTTCAATTTTTTAATTACGAATAATAAAAGTATATGTTTACTCTCTGAAACATGGCTGAATAATAGTATCTCTATTCGACACCAGGAGTTTTATTGTTACAGGAACGACCGAAATGATGCAAGAGGGGGCGGAGTGGCCATTATCTTGAAGAAAAATATAAGACACACTGTATTACCGATTGTTAACACCACTCTAATCGAAAATGTGGGTGTTAGGATATTTTTGAACGATAACAATAATATCGACATCTTCTCCTGCTACTTCCCTGGCGGACACGTCGGATTAACTGGAAATAGAAAACAAAACTTTCGTGGAGACCTATCGAAGTTGTCCAATAACAGAAATAAATACATATTAGGCGGTGACTTTAACTCAAGACATTCTACGTGGGGCTGTATGAGAGCTAACTGCTGGGGAAACATTCTCCACGAAAAACTTCACTCAAACAACTTGCAATTAATCATACCCGACAAGCACACTTATATTTCTTCCAGCGCTGGACGTCAAAATTCAACGCTGGATCTATTTATAACAAACATGAAAAGAAACTGTTCTCCAGCAACGGTGATAAACGACTTAAGCTCGGATCATTTCCCTGTTAAAATCTCCATAAACATGCATTGTAACAGTGAACCTCTCAAAATTTTTGACTATAAAAGAGCAAATTGGAATCTTTTTGCTCGAGTAATAAATGAAAATCTAATACCCGTATATATTGACTCTATCGTACAAAGCCACCAGATAGACGAACAAATTAATAAATTTACTGACATTGTTAAAAATGCTAAAGCACAGAGTATTCCTTGCAAAGAAATCACTGTAAAAAGAAAACCCTTCCCCACACATCTTAAAAATTTAATCGTATCAAGAAATAACTGCCGAAGAAATTGGATTCGCTACCGGAGTTATGCCGATCAAAATGAGCTAAAATTTATAATCAACGAGTTCAAGAAGAAGTTTTTAAATTCAGAAATAATTCATGGAATTCATTCCTGGCATCTTTAGAGGTAGGCTTTTCCCCTTTTTGGAATGCAACAAAAATATTAAGGAAGAAGTCCAACAACATACCTACTATAACTCATGATAATTCCTCGTTTACAAGTGGTTCTGAAAAATGTGAAATCATAGCTCGAACGTTTAAATTGAATCAGCAAATCACGGCAGAACTAAGCGACGGTGAAACAGAAAAAGTCGTTAGAGATACGCTATTGCAGTTAGAAACACAAGACCCAAATTCATTTGACAGCAATATCGATGTCAAAACAATCTCGCTATATATTAAAGAGCTAAAACCACGTAAAGCTCCCGGAAACGATGAAATAGACAACAGATGTTTAAAAGCTCTGCCCAATAACGGATTAAAATTTCTAGCCACGATTGTAAATGCATGCCTTCGACTTTCTTACTTTCCTAGCGTATGGAAAGAATCTAAAGTCATTCCCATTAAAAAGCCCAACAAGCCTGCTGAAAGTCCTACCTCATACAGACCCATTAGTCTGCTTTCATCAATAAGCAAAATCCTCGAAAAGGCCATAAAAACAAAACTCAACGAATTCATTGAAAATAATAACATCATACCCGCAGAGCAATTTGGTTTTCGAAGAGAGCACAATACTGTTCATCCTCTTCTACGAATAAGAAAGATGGTACAATCTGACTTTAATAAGGTAAAATCTACCGGGATGCTGTTATTGGATGTCAAAGCGGCATTTGACTTCGCGTGGCACGATGATAAAATTTAAATTTCCAAATTACTTAATTAATATAATCAAGTCATTTCTATATGAGCGTACATTTAAAGTACATGCATGTGGTGAGAAGTCATCCACCTTTGACATTCCAGCAGGTTGCCCTCAAGGTTCCTGCCTCTCACCAATTTTATATAACATATTTACGTCAGATCTACCTCATCTCGAAGACTGTAGAATATCAGTGTTCGCCGATGATACTGCCGTCCTTAGTTCTGCAGTGGAAGCTTTTGATGTTATTACTAACCTACAAGAAGCAGCCAACGAGTTACATTCATATTTTACTAAATGGAAAATTCTCGTAAACGCACAAAAAACTCAAACCATCTACTTTACTAGAAGACGGAACCCAATATATGTTCCCCAAATTTGCCTCAAATACAACAATTTCGAAATCTATTGGGAGAAATCAGTAAAATATCTACGTGTTACATTAGACCCTAAATTGAATTTTAAACTACATGTAGATAGTATTATTAGTAAATTTAACCACCTAATACGTATTATGTATCCTCTCATAAATAGAAAATCACAATTGAACACAACAAACAAAATGTATATCTTTAGATCTGTTTTCCAGGCGGTTCTATTTTATGGTGTTCCAGCATGGAGTACTGTTGCTCCCACACATAGAAAATGACTTCAGATAAATCAGAACAAGGTACTTAAGATGATTTATAGGTTACCTTGGCACTTTTCAACTAAATGTCTCCACGAGCTTGCTAATGTGGAAATCGTCAATACAAGACTTGGAAGATTAACCAAGAACTTCATGACGCGATGCCAGTATTCCGATTTTGAACACATAAGAGACATAGTCTCTACGTAGATTAGAATTAGTATAGAATAGGATATTATATAATTGACAAATTAGTGTTAAGAAAATAAAAAAGTATCAGTAAGGTTTTGTAAATTTTCCTTCACATTATTATTATAAAATTATTTACATAAACTCACATCATCTGTATGATCATTCTTAAGTAGAAAAGGTTGCTTTTGAACCTGTACTCTTAATTTTGTATATATTAAAAATAAGCTGAAATTTATGTTATTAAATAAATGAAATGAATTGAAAAAAAAAAAAAAATTGAAATCAAAAATAAGAACAATTAATTACTTTTGCATCACTATAATGCACATGTACCCTCGTCATTGCTTGTTCGTAATTTTATGGGCGAAAGAAATACCGCAACCATGCCTCAGGCATTGCCTCAGCAAGTAGTAACCAGATTTGGCCCCCGCGACTTTTCTGTTACCAAAAGCCGAATACTTTAAAGGGAAATTTAACAAAAAAAAAAAACAATAAACAGATATTTTTTGAGAGTTTTACATTTTCTATTGAACCCCTAAAGTGTTATCTATCGTACATTAAAAATTTGTATAATTCAAT
The DNA here is from genome assembly GCA_963513945.1 of Hydrotaea diabolus. Classification (NCBI taxonomy): domain Eukaryota; kingdom Metazoa; phylum Arthropoda; class Insecta; order Diptera; family Muscidae; genus Hydrotaea; species Hydrotaea diabolus. Next base: position 171,609,580 of record OY740718.1, read on the forward strand.
ATTAGCATGTATCCATAATTTGGACTGCATTGGATTGACGTATGCGCACTCAAATTATCACCACCAGGTGATTCGACTTTACTACATTTTTACTTATTACTATAGTATAGAATATATTGCAATTGACATGCCATTAATGTAATTCAACGACACGGTACTGTAAAAAATGGAATGTCCAGAAAACAATAGTATACAGAAGGGTGTTGTGAAATCAATAGTGGTACACAAATTTTTTAGAAAACGATTTGTTGTAGCTTTATTTAGCACTTAATCTTGATTAAGACATATACTTAGTAGGGACATCAATACTGTTACAACATTGAACACACCCATTTCAATAGTAGAACTGAGCAAACCCCGTTAATGTCATATGGGTTTTGAAAGCTAACCTCAATAGCGTAAGTCTGTAACGGGATTTTAAAGTTGTTCAACTTTCATCATGGAGTGGTCAGATAATGAGAACCGTATCGCTGTAATAGCGCTTTTTAAGTGTGAAATGAAAAAAGCGATATTTTCAAAACGCTCCGGCCACTAGGGATTAGCCGCATGTTAATCTACCGATGCATAAAACTCTTTGAGGAGACTGGAGATGTAAAAGACAGCCACCGGTCGCCCACACTTTGTTCGAACACCGCATGTCATCGAAGCCGTTAAATCAAGAATTCACAGAAATCTGGTCCGAGAACAGAAAATCATGGTGGGGAGTCTCTTACGATGGGGTCACTGACCTGCATTTCTGCAGGTAGTGAAAACATCGGCCAAAGTTTACCAAGAAACCGTTTTGGTAGCTGTTGTGAAGCCTCTTAAAAATTCCCTGTTCCAAAACCAGCCATGGACTTTCCATCAGGATTCTGCGCCGGCCCATAAGGCAAAATCGTCCCAGGCCTCGCTTCGAAACAATTTGCCAGCGTTCATTTCCTCTGAAGAATGGCCCTCAGGCAGTCCAGATTTGAACCCATTGGACTACAAGTTGTGGACGGTTTTAGAGGACAAGGTTCGTCACAAAAAATATTCCAACATTGGATCTCTTAAGACTGCTTTGGTTCGAGCTGTGGCCAATTTTCCAATGGACGAGGTTCGTGCAGCTATTGACGATTGGCCAGTGCGACTTAAGACGTGTGTAAAGGCAAAAGTCGGACATTTCGAATAAGTAGATTCTTTTTGGATACAATATACATTAATAAATATATCAAAAATATTTTGTCCAAAAACATTCAGTACTTTTTATTTTACAGAATAAAACGTGTATTACAGTATTTATGTCCCTACTAAGTACTCGTTAGTTATGAAGGCTAAGTAATAAAATCGCTAAAAAAATAATTTTGCAATCAGTCTTTCAAAGAGTCTAGTACTTCTGAACATTTTCTTTTGATACCCACAATATTCAGAGTTTTTTTTTGTCAGATTTTCAGTCTTTATCGAGGCTTAACACAAAACACCACTATTAATTGTGACTATAAAAACTGCAGAGTCTTCAAGCTTTTGACCAAGCTGACCATTTACTCCTGAAAAAAAGCTGGAATTTTTCTGCATTCAATCCTCAATAGGCAATAGGCGGAAGTATGTTAAAATTGGGAACAGTAAAATTAGAATCACACCCGTATAGTATGGTGTCCCTCGGGGAAGTATTAATGGCCCCTTGCTATTTTTAATATACCTATATAAATGATTTAGAAAATATAAACTTCGTTGGAAAACTTTATATGTTTGCTGACGACATATGCTTGCTGTACGAGTATAATTATAAGCACCAAGTAGCGCTTTACGCAAATAGAGTACGATGCGTCAATTTTGTTTGAATATGCTCGTCTCAATAAATTGTGTATAAATACTTATAAGGCAAATTTTGTTAGACAAAGAGCATATTTATTAAAAAAGGGAACTAGATATTTTGTCGAAAGTAAACTTCTAAATGAATCGCACTAAGTTAAATATCTTCGAGTTATTCTTAACTCAAACTCTTTCTGGAAGATGCATATTGAAATGGTAGAAAAAGAAGTTTTCAGCAGACGCTGGAATTGTTCTAAAATTCAGGTCTACATTGTCCATAGAAATCAAACTCCCGAATTAATTGCCACTTCGTCTATAAACCAACAGCATATGCCTTAAAATCCTGTACTGTACTTAAAATCTAGTTACGGAAATACGGAGGCCATTAATAGAGAGGTGTTTAAAAAGGCCATTTTAAAGATGCACAAGACATTCAACTATGCCTTCTACTAGCAGGCATTTCGGCATGTCTTCTTTACTCCTTCTGTTTGACTGACTCAAAATCCTATACACATCCCTTGGTCGCTTCGTAAATCAGGCCTAGATAGGCGCATTCTACGAGCATTCAAAAAGATCCGAAAGACACGGTTGCTTTGCTTCCGAAAGCAGGCCTGTAAATAGGACATCCTTTAACTCTATAGACGATCCGGTAGACATGTACACTCCCCTTCTTTAAGAAGTGTTCTTAAAAAACATTAGTCCATTGCATATTTATTATTTAATTAAAACGAACTTACGAATTTTCGATAGTAAATTTATTCGGCTGTATGAAACTATTTCCAATTTAAGAGGAAAAAATACATAAAGAACAAGAGAAAAAATAATGTTTTTATTAAAACTAGATCACATAATTACAAATTAGACTACTTTTGCTCTTGAGTATTACATTGATAACAAGATAAAATTATTTAGGATTCAGAAAAATGTTTAACTAATTTTTTACTATCATTTATGCTGTGTTGTATTGTTTTTAAATTAAATAAATATGTAAAATGTTGCCGGTATGACGAGTATAAGGTATGTGGGTGATAAATACTCTTATTGTAAAGTTAAATACTAGGGCGGATCAATAATTCCGAGACTTTTTCAACTTCCCTCGTAGTTATATAAAATGCAGCACTGCTACCATCAAGTACCTTCTGTTAATAGACTACTGTCAAGTTTTGAGAGAGTTCCGTAATTTAGTTCGAGTTTAACAGCTTACATTTTGAATTTAGTTGAAAATGGAAAAATTAAAATTTTGAGTGTCCATTTAATATTTTTTTTTGCTGAAAAACCCATCAAATCTAAGGAAAAGCTTGATAAATACTGTGGGACTCTGTATCATCGATTTCAATCGTAAAAATTGGATTACTGACTTTCGTTGATTACTTTCGTTCGATTACTGACAATTGAGGTTTATACGAGTACATCCGAAAATGTCGAAAAAATCTAAGATATGGTGTTGGCCGATCGAAGAGTAAAAGTGCGTGAGTTTGTTGATGCCATACGCATTTCATGTGGCAGTGCGGTTTTGATTTTACATTATCAGTTGGGTTTGAGAAGGCTGTCTGCCAGTTAGGTGCCAAGTTTGCTCTCAATTGACCATAAACATAATCGGGTGGCAACTTCAAAGGATTGTTTGGAGTTGTTTAACAGCAATTTGAATGAGTTTTTGGGGCATTTTGTAACTGTGGATGAAACATGGATCCATTACAACACTCCGGAGACCAAGTCTGTACAATTGGTTTCTCCGGATGAACCGGCTCAGAAGAAGGCTGAGGTGACTTCGTCGGCCAATATGGTGATGGCAAAACTTTTTTGGAACGCACGCAAGATAATTCACATCGAATACTTTCAAAATGGAAATAAACGGCGAACATCATGCCAACTTATTCGACTAATTTAACGAGGATTTAAAAAAAACGACCCGATAAGGCCTATAAATTATTTTTTTCTATAGATTTTGTCGACTAAACCCGAAAATGAAGTTTAAAAAAAATTGCTCTGATTAGAAAATTTCCTTTCAAGATAGATTTTTTGGAATTTTTTACGATTTTTTTTAATAACATGTCACAGCTTTTTGGACCATAACTCCCAAACGTTTTTACCGATTTGATACAAGGTATTGAAATCAGTTCAATAGTTTTGACGTTAGATGTATTTGTAATTTAAAAAATTTAATTTGTTTTACATGGTTTTAAATGGAAAAGAAATATATAAACAATAATACTGGGTGACCCATCTAGAGGTATTTTTTTTCAAAACAAAACAAAAAACATATACAAATTCAATTCAATTTTATGGCTTTTTACTTTTATTTTGAAAATAACTACCTTAAGATGTTGCCAACTGTATTATGGAAATGAGCGTTCGGTGAGAAACAGGAAGATCCGTTGTTTTCGACCAAAATTTTGTTCAGTGATGAGGCCCAATTCTGGCTCAACGGCAAAGTCAATAAACAAAATTTCCGCATTTGGGCTGAATAGCTACAAGAAGAGTTGCCATTATACCGAGAGAAAACCACGGTATGGTGCGGTTTATACGCTGGTGGAATCATCGGTGCTTATTTTTTCAAAAATGATGTTGGCCGGAACGTATCCGTGAATGGTGCTTGCCTAGATCGAGTGATATCACACCTTTAGACATTTTTCTTTGAGGTTACGTAAGTCTATGCTGACAAACCAGCCAACATTACGGTTTTGGAAGCCAACATTACGCGTGTTATTAAAGCAATACCGGTCAAAATGCTCGAACGAGTCATCCCTCAGAATGGAAACCCTGAGGCAAAAAATAAATGCCATAAAATGTCCTTTCAAATTACCTTAAAGATTCCACACTTGATTTGAATTTTTATATTTTTTATGTTCTGAAAAAATACCTCTAAATGGATCACCCTATATAAAAATATATAAATAAATTTAGCATAATGCTTGGACTTCCTCGTGCAAAACCAGTTATCGTTTATAAAATGGACAGCAAATGGTAGGGTTACACGTCTTGGTAAGTTTTTTAATTCAATTCAGAGATATTGCTTAAATTCTGAATTTACATTTTTTTGTCAAATTTAAAATCTTGACTTTTGCACAAAAAATTCAATTTTTCAAATGTTAAATGTCTCCCAACGTCAAAACTATTGGATAGATTTTAAACCTGTTATGTATTAATAAGATTAACTAATTAAATATTCAAGTTCTAGGTCGTGGTTTTGTAATTATAATTTTTATTTTATTCAATATTTCGTTCCAACCATTGGGCAGCATATTTAAGCGGAATATTTAGTTTTCGGTTTTTTATGTTAACAATTCAACTCTTGAAGATGTCTCTCAAAGAGAGACGAAATATTGAATAAAATAAAGATTATATTTACAAACCACGACCTCGAGCTTGAATATTTATTTAGTTCATCTTATAAATACAAAAGGTAGAATATTCCTTATTTATCTACAATTATTATGTATTTATGTAACAACAAATTTTAGCAAAGCAAATTTTCTCTATTTGAGACCACTATTGGTCTCTCGTTAATAGCGTTTGGGAGTTATGGTCCAAAAACCTGAGATATCTCATAAAAAATCGTAAAAAATCTATCTTCTAAACTAATCAGAGGGAAATTGTTTAAAATTATTTTTCGTGTTTAGTAAGCCAAAATCTATTGGATAAAAATGTTTAGAACTCTGGACCAAAATGAATGTGAACTAATGTTACTGATCCTTAGATTCAGATACGCCTAAGGGAAAACATTTCCTCAAATTATGAAATGGGACAAAATAGAATAAAACATTTCACGGTACACACTAATACATAAATACACACTCACTCATACATTCATTGACTAAATAGTAGAAATAATTTTTAAATGGAAAAATGGCAAAGCAATGCAATCGCAGGAAAACCACATACGGACGTAACGCATTTGTTTTGTTCGAATGAATATTAACAACAACAACTGCTGTAACTTTTACCACCCCACCGAAAACCACACACACACGAAGAAATAAGATATTCAAATACTATAGGCACACATGCATTTAAACACAGATATGTGAATATTAGGGTGTAGTAAAAACTAGTTGTTGGAATGTTTGAATTCAATTTGATGGAAGATTTTTTTAATAATATTTTTTGGAAGGTATGCCCGTCAAAATGCGAGGGTAAAGCTCTTAACTGACTACGATTTTGTTGTCAAAATAATATTTAAGCCGCCACAAGTTGTCCGAATGTACCCTGTCGTTTTAGCCGCATCCAGAAAAAAATAGTTTCAGTACATCCTAGTGCATACGTATTGGTACATTCGATTGCATGAGGTTGTTTTTAAAACGAGAGGAACTGTACGAAAGAAATTTACATACATATAAATTTCGTTATGTTTTGCAATTAAAAATCGTTGTTGGTTTAATAGTGGTATTGCTGCTGTTTTTGTTGTTATTGTCATTCTTTTTTGCGTGTTGTTGTGTTTATTTGCAATTCTCAGTACAAACCGCCAATTAAACTAAAATCACTTATTGGCGGAGAAGGTTGGCCAAGAGCTGACATCGGAAACGCAAAAATAGTAGATTGCACAAAAGGATGTAGAGCAAGACAGTATGGATCGATAGCGCCTAGTTAGTCCAAGATAGATCCGCCATGATATCGTACGTTCAAAGTATTTGTGTAGAGCGAAAGATCCGAAAATTCACAAGGAGCTTTGTATGGGATCTGTATCAAAACATGGACAAGTGTTAAGCAGTATTAGCAGGATTCAGCCTAAACAAGTGCATACCAGCATAGGTTGGAATGTTTACATATTCCACCTCCACTCTGATTACAATAATAGATTGAGGGAAGGCCTGACAGAATGGGGAGGGTCAATAGATTCATTTCAAATACAAGGTGCATAACACCTCTTTTTTTACGTGTTCTTCTCAACTGTGTACATTTCACAGTTGAGAAGTTAAATTTGTCATACACTGAAACAAAAAAATGCCAAATTAAGTAGGGCAATATACTTGAAGTTAAGGTGTGACTGACAATTAATATCGTGCAGAATGGTTGGACCACCCTTTTATATTAAAACAAGGGCCAACTTTAAAAGCTCGACAATGTGCAAAGTTTAGCTGGTATGTTTTTTGTTCAAAGCGATATATAGAACATTGCTCAAATGAATCGTATACCTAGTGAGAAAATATGAACGCTTTTAAATAAAAAGAAGGGCAAGACACTGCGTTTTAACGATTATCCAACGGATTATGAACTAATGCTTTGTCAGTCTGTGGTTTCTTAGGGGACCATAAGTGACTTTCCGGCTAAATTTGACCAATATCAAAAACCACTGTGATTTTCCAGCGCTCCTAAATTAAACTGTTTATACTGATGCTATCATTTAGAAACTTTGTCTATAATTGATTTCTAAAAATCGGATCGGTTGCTAGTTCTGCCAACACCTTAAATGTTGTTGGACCGGTTGTGAATCTGGATCTTTAGGTAATATAACAGGGGGTAAATATTCATTTCCTTAATTTTTAATTAACTGTACCATATATTAAGTACCGCCGTACAATGGTCCAGGATCGACTTCTATCGGCCAAAATTCTATTACTTTTAGCAAATATTTTTGAGTTATGTAAAAAGGGCAATTGTAGCTAAGGATTATCTATTATTATCTATTAAATCAGTTTAATAGATATATTTTAGAAATTAGAATGATGTTAACTAATTCTCGTATTTTCCGAATTTAAAGAAAAGTAATCGTATTCTTGTAATTGTTAAAAATGTGAAAAAAAATTTTTTTAGCCAATTTTAACTTTTTTCAGGTTTTAAAAATTAAAAAAGTGAGATTTAAATTTTTCGATTTTTTCGTACTGTATCTCATACTTTTTAAGAGCAATTGCACTATTTTTATTTAATATCAAGTGTGGTTTCTCTTCTTTAATATGGCGTCAAAACTTTGTTTGTACCAAATGTACTTTAGTTGGAGTAGCTTTCTTAAAAATATCAATTTTAAAAAAAATATGACTTTGGACCGACATGTTTTTTTTTTCTTTTAAAGCCTTTAAAGAATGCACTTTAGTTTTGGAGCTAACTTTTGCCCACCCGGAAGATAGCGTACAATTAGTGACAAATTCAGTACCAAAAGGCGAATTTCTCTCTTTTTGTTTAATAAATTTTAAAAACTAGGTACGCATCTTGAATGTTGGGAAAATTTGTTATCTCCATCCTTGTATTGCGTACAACAACGGATTGAACAAGTACTTGCAAGAAAATATGTGAAAAAAACTACAAACCAAAAAAATTCAACTATTTTTAAAATCGGAAAATACGAAAAGTACTCAACTATAAGCTAATTTCTAAAATATACCAAATATCCCGATTTTAAATGTTAATTCTTCGAGATCTTGTCTACAATTATCCTTTTAAAAAAACTCAAAAATATTTACTCGTTCAAATGTTATTAAATTTATTTAAAATGGAGATCGATCTTGGACCGCTGTGCGCCGCTCGTTTTAACTTAACATCGGTCACATCCACAATATCAGGTACCATAATCAAAACGAAAAGAAGATTGATTGATTGATAAAAAAAGCTCATAAATTGCGGATATGCACCAGGAATGCCCAACCTTTTGTTGGGATATACTTATACAGTTGACGTCTCCGCCATTCAGGAAGCACGTTGGATAGGACAAGGCTTACTGAATGTGGGTGTAGTTTGAGGCGAACACGAGGCTTTGACATCATGTCTTCAGGGTCACCTCAGAAGACGAACGGCTGGTCACAATTCGCACCAAAGCTAAATATTTTGTATTGAATTCGTCTTGCTGTGAGGTATTACCTCAAAAACAAGAAAAAAACTTAATTTCTTTCGTTTTTATAATTATTAATTTTATTTTTCAATATTTTAGTCATTGTCGATGAAATATAATTGTCGATATATAAATATTAAAATTTTTAAGTTCCGTCTTCGTTGACAAGCTTTGTCCACTCAAATATTTTTACACCAGCCTCAAAAGTACAAACGCTCCGATGGAAGAAAAAGGCGATGATGTCAAAGATATCTTTAATGAGCGCTATTTATATTTCGGGTCCCGCAATAAAAACTCAATATTAAACATTGGAAATGGTTTTAAGATCAATACACTTTTTTTTCGAAGCACTATTTCCACTCCGATTGAGACACCTCCAAAACATGATTTTTGAACGCTTCAACAGCTGCTTAGGGCGATGAAAAACATTAACCAAGCATTTTTTCTTGATGCTAGCGAATTAGAAGAAGTCATTAGGTGCCAAATCAGGGCTGTACGGTGGATGGCCCATCAACTCGACATCTTGAGTGGTCAAATAGCTCATCGTTTTAGCTGATGTGTGAGAGCTCGCATTGTCGTGATGCAAAATGATCCCTCTTTTCTTATTTTCTTTCCTCATTTCTTCGAACAGATGGTTGTATACCACTCAGAATTGACCGTGATATGTTCCACTAAAGGCACTGTGGCAACACTGCCGGTTATACTGAAAAAACGCAATCATTTGCTTCGATGTACTTCTTACACGAACAACTTTTGTTGGAATTGGCTCTTCTTGAAAGACCCAGACGGTCGATTTCTGTTTCGTTTCGGATTTATACTCATAGATCCATGATTCTTCACCTATGATAATGTTATACCCTGCCTTTGAGCTACCGCAGTTATGCTTTTTCAACATCTCTTTGCACCAATCCATACGAGCCTTTTTTTTGAGCATTCGACAAATTATGTGGGATCTAACGAGAACAAATATTTTTTCACGGCCAAATGAACATGCAATATCTTATTGATGCTTGTCCTACTGATTTCAAAGGATGCCTTTATCTCACGGTTTGTCACATGTAGGTCTTGCTTAAACAGTTCACGCACAGCATCGATGGTTTATGGCAAAGTGACTGAAGTTAGACTCCTTCACGAAATTCATCCTGGAGCGAACGGCGTCCGAGACTGAACTGAGGTTGATTGAATTTGCAGGAGCTAGTGCAATTGTAATAAGCAGCACTAGATTTAAACTCTTAAACACCCACAAGGCTACTTGGTTGTCCCGAGAACGTAGAAATTGAAATCCAAAAGACGGAAGGCACGCTACAAGAGTATAAGATGTACGAGCGATTCGGATGATTAGAGGAGAGGGGAAGCGCCTATTCTGACACAAGAAACGAGGTGAATGACATGTATAAGTACAGAAGCAGAAATGATGTCTATCTCTATCTATCAAAAAGGTAAACTCCAGGCTGAGGGCCCAAAGAGTGGTATGCACTTTGCAGAGATACAAATTGAATATGACAAATACCGCAAGGTTAATTTTTGTATACGGAGAACACTTTTCAATTTAGTGGCGCCTGAAAATTCTGCTAGATAAGATGACCCAGTACCAATCGTTGAGGCGTAGAGTGCCAATTACCGTCTAAAAGAAGTCTACATCAATGGAGGTCCAAAATAACTAGGCTGCAGCTGGTTTTGCGACTGAACTATAGAAAAGTTAGCAAATTATACGGAGCTGAATATTGTAAGACCAACAATAAACCATCTCAGAGTGTGATCCTCGCGGACGCAGATAACATAGACATCATGGACAAAACTGAACTATCAATGACTGCTCCAAATGATGGTATGGTTTGGTGGTGAATGAGGACAAAATAAAGCTGGTGGTGCATATACTGAAATAATGCCACGACAACATCTTCAAGGCAGAGTAAATGCGGGCAGTTGCAATAACGAGTTGGTCGACGTGTTCGCCTTTCTCGTATCCGCCATCTACAAAGAAAACGAAATTTTGTGCGGACAGATAAAATGTTCCGCCCAAAGATTTTCCACGGAAATTTCGTGGGCGCACGCAGTAGAGGTAGACCGAGGCGATGGAAAAACTAAGTCTACTTAAATCTACGGTTATAGACCAGTGAGTACTGTGATGTAAGGTATACCAATCCCGGATTTTTTTCTGTGCTGTGATTTGGTAAATACAAAATCAAGTTATCGGCTATAAGACGAAATATTTCTTACCTGAAGGGATATTTCATACCAGTTGTGATAAAATGTATCAGTCCAAATAGAAATTGTAGTTACAATGATATTAAAGTTGTACAATTGCACATAGGTCATTTTCACCAATTACGACCTGTGGTGTAATTTAATAGAAGATAGAAGGAAGGAATCATTGGCTTATTGTTGTTGGAATTTATTATGAGTAGGAGAGTTCGGTAAAGGTAGTTGAGATAATTTCGTGAATGAGTCTTGGGCTCCGTTCAGTCTCAGTTGGTGTCGCATGTTCGATATAGGAGGCTAAACTAACAACTATCGGACAGCCTGTAATTTAATAGAAGATGAAAGGAAGGAATCATTGGCTTATTGTTGTTGGAATTTATTATGAGTAGGAGAGTTCGGTAAAGGCAGTTGAGATAGTTTCGTGAATGAGTCTTGGGCTCCGTTCAGACGCAATTGGTGTCGCATGTTCGATATAGGAGGCTAAACGTACAACTATCGGACAGCTAGATTGCCTTGGCATGAAGACCTAAAGAAAAAATTAAATGACATTTCCGGAATTGCTGTCATATCTTTGTTGGAATGCACCACTGAACTTCTTGTAAAGTCTGTCCATCGGCGCTATCGATAACAAAATTTGCTGTATTAATGCGTATTATGTTCAAATCGTCTACAGTATTTGAAACAGATACTAGCTGATGTAGTCTCTTTTTCATAAACAATCAAAGCCAACATTGGTGTTTTCAGTTGTGAAAGCTTTACTATTTTTTACAGTTTTTCATTCTGCTAATGCGGTATTGCTTCCACCGTATTTTTAGGTTGGTGTTGTTGGGCAGAGGCACTTTGCCTTAGGATTGTTTTTACATTTTAGGAAAAAACAGGGCAATATTGGTCCTCATCAAGTTTACGGTGGTCATCAACATTATATAAAGTGTATTTTTGTTTTTTACATTGTCAGCGACAAATACAATATAAAGCTCTTCAATCTGGGGAAAGTATCGCCCCTAGTCTGACTTTTGTCAAAGCACCTTTGCCAAAGAGTTCTCAGAGGGCGAAGGTTTTTGAGATGATTTTTAAGAAGATGCACTCATTGTGTTCACTGTGCCCTTATGGTACGGGCATATCAGCATTTTGATTAAAACACAGTTTTTTTTTGCGAAAAAAAAATATTTTTCAACATAATCTCCTTTTAGCCCAATGCACTAAGTCCAACGTTTCGGCAAATATTGCATTCCTTTCAAAAACTAGAATTTTTTAGGTCCATAAACAAGGCATTTGTTTGATCAATAATTTCATTGTTGAAGCTTAATCGAGCCACTTCTTTAGGTTTGGAAATAGGAAATAGTCACTTCGCTTAATCCGGAGAATATGGCGGATGAGGTACCAATTCGTAACCCTGTTCACGCAGTTTTGCCATTGAGACTACATACGTGTACACCCGTGCATTATCTTGATGAAAAACAACTTTTTTCTTGGCCATATGGGGTCTTTTTTATATAAATCCTCTTTAAATCGGTCCAATAAGTTGGTTTAATATTTGCCGTATATTCCTTTTCCCTTTTAAAGGTAATCCAGCGTGCATCCCAAAATACTGTTGCCATCGCCTTTGCCTTCTTCGGAGCAATTTCACCTGAAGAAACCCATTGTTTAGATGCTGCTTGGTCTTCATCCATGTTTCTTCCACAGTTTCAAAGCGTCGCAGAAACTCATTTCAATTGCGGTTCAACAACTCCAAACAATCGTTTGAAGTTGTCAGACCATTTCGTTTATAGGCAGTTTTCTGCAATCCAACTGATCATGAAAAATCGAAACCACACCGCCATATGAAATGCGTATGGCATCAATCATCTCACGCACTTTTACTCATCGATCGGCCAACACCACATCGTGGATTTTTTCGAAATTTTCGGGTGTATTGACCTCAATTGGCCGTCCAGAACGTTCAGCGTCATTTGTACTTGTGCGACCACAACGCACACCAACTTTTTTAGCATTCAAATCGATGGTGCAGAGTCCCAATAGTGCTCATACCTATCAAGCTTTTAGTTGTTTTGATTGACGACTATTTTCCAGAAAAAAATAAGGTTTAATGAGCACTCGAAATTTACTTTTATCTATTTTTAACAAAATCCACGAGGTTGTTTTTTGAACAGCTGTTAAACACAAACTAAATGATGAAACTCTCTCAAAATTTGACAATATTCTATTAACAAGTGTTATCTGATGGGAGCAGTGTTGCATTTGATATAACTACGAGGGATGTTGGAAAATTCACTGCATTTTTGATATGCCCTTGTTTATATAGCAAAGTACATTAAACCTTCAATTTCCTGTATCAAAATTAGGCCGAATCACATAGCTGTTACCTTAATTAGCCTAGTACTCAAGAGTACTCAAACTTAAATCCTTTCAAAAGAATAAAGGTATAAATAGAATAAAGGTATAAATAGAATAAAGGTATAAATGGCCTAGTTTGTTTCCAACGAAAACTCTAATCTGCTGCTGTCCCCTGTAATTCGATTATATTAATTTCAAGAAAAAAATCCGTCCCATTAAATAAATTTGCTCATTTCCCGTTGCCACTTGGATTCCATTCACACTGCAATAGGAGATTTCCCACGTTTATGGCGTCGTAACTATCGTTACAAACGAATCAACGGTAACTTCGCATTGGCTTCCTTCTCCTCATCCTCGCAGCATGCGAAAGAGGAATAATGATGTTACAACTAAAATAAAAAAGTGTTCGTTACAAAGGAATTTATTGTATTAAAAATTCCAAAGTGTTACAAAAGTCGTAGCAAATTGGCTGTAAGTGATAAAATATTCGTGTTTAATTGGAAAACCGCTCCGCAAACAAACAGCGATATAAATCGCTTTCACACAAACAAATATCACTTATACGTCTGAAGGGACCAAATTTGAATTCGACGACAATCATACGCTCAGGTGGCCAAGTGGGGGGGACGCGAAGTTTCGCCATGTCGCATAAATTAGGAGGGTAAACAGCATTGCAATGTAAAAATATTCTGTTGAGATGCATTTATTGCCGTATGTTGCACTTGCTGTTAGATTTTGGGAAAATGTGTTTTATTTGCATAGCACAGAGGTCTATTACTAATTTTAGCGGCAACGGAATTAAAATTTGTTAAATTTGAAATTTCGTAGCCTGCAAAAGAGGAACGGTTAAAAGACCATACTAAGGATCTTCCCGATCTCAGAACCTGTAGGTTTAGAATCCACATATAACATCCAATTTCAACAAAATTTCTCATTAAGCGTTAGGAAGGAAAAACAACAAATCATGTCTCGGGAAGTTGGACTATATCGATCCACACTATTGAATAGCCCTCAGTTCCAATTGGAAGTTCTGTCTCTATTAAAAATTCAATCCAATTAATTTGAAGCTTTTGACAGAGCCTCGCAGTCTACTATATATCAGACTGGTCTGTATATCGACCACTCTCGACTTTTTGACTAGTTTTGTATGCAATTTCAGAACCGTCGTTATACAGTTGGGTCGGAATATTTAATACCGGGTTTTCCATTAAGGACATAATAATTTTATGTATTAAAAAACACAGAATATTTAATAAAATGAGTTCAAATTTATTCCAGTTCCCACACGCAGAGAAAATATATGGTTACACTATGGTCACCGCAACAATAATATGTTCTCTACAATAAGAGCATGTTCGGAGCAACCATAGTATTGTTTTTTGAATTTAATTTTGACAATAGTATGATTGCGACAATATTTCTATTGTTGAAATGTAACAATAGTATTATTGCCAAATTTAGAAATAAAAATATGGTTGTAGCAACCATATAAACATGGTTGGTGCAACAAAAGTATTGTTATTTAAATTTTACTTTAACAATAAATTTGATTACGGCAATCATACAGTATGGTTGCGACTATGGACAAAAAAACAGGTTTTATAGAGCATACATGGATGTGTGTGCGTATGTTTTTTTTGATATAGAAAAAAACACATACACACCATACAGTTAATGGTTTCTATTCATTAAAAAAAACAACACAATCGGTTCGAGGGATTTTTATTGTGTTAACTTTGTTCGGTGAATAACATAATACCGACTGGTTCTCGTTTATTTAAAATCTACCTGCACTTAAGTATGTAGCCATTGATCATGGTTTAATCACATTCGTTACTTGGTGTCTACGGATGGTGAATTAGCATTCACCCCTGCTGACAACTAAAAGTATTTTTGACCGTTGGAATATATATTGAAAGAATGAAATGTTTAATAAAAACATGGCCACAAATCTCGCTATGAACTAATAGTAATGCAATTTAAAATAACATACTTAATAAAAATCTCTATTTTTGAATAAAAACAATAACCAATCCTAATAAATAATTTTGGGGATCATAGTATGGTTGAGTGTGAATCATACTATGGTTGTGGGGATCATATTATGGTTGTAGGGATCATAGTATGGTTGTGTGTGAATCATACTATGGTTGTGAGGATCATACTATGGTTGTATGAGAAACATACTATGGTTGTGAGGATCATAATATGGTTGTGGAGATAATAGTATGGTTGAGTGTGAATTATACTATGGTTGTGGGGATCAGAGTATGGTTATGTGTGAATCATACTATTGTTGTGAGGATCATAGTATGGTTGTATTGGAATCATACTATTGTTGTGAGGATCATAATATTGTTGTACCACAAATATATACCCAACAATAGTATTATCCTCTTCGAATATTGTCACCACAACCATACTTTTTTTCTGCGTGCAATTTGTCACCACTCTTGCACACATTTCGATCGGAACGTTGGCACTTTCGAGTTCTCTTGGCCATATGGGGTAGTTGTTTTATAAAAAACCTCGCTAAATCGGTCCAATAAGTTGGCATACTATTCAAAGTCTATTGAGCACGTGTGCTGCGATTTATTCTTTGTACCATATTTCTCACCACTCTTGCACACATTTCGACTGGAACGTTGGCAATTTCGAGTTGAATATTTTCTCTGAGCTCGTCTAAAGATGTAGGCTTGTTGCCAGAGACCAATGACTTGATGTGACGCCATAAAAAGAAATTCAAACGCTTTAAATAGCATGAACGAGGTGGCCATTCGACCGGACCATTTCTCGAAATAACACGTTCACCAAATTTGCCTTTCAGTAATTCGATTTAACGCATGCTGCGATTATTGACTTAGAATTTCGAATTTACTCGTAAATGAACTTTACCTTGATGAATATGTTGACTTCGACTGATGTTTTGACACTGACAGATCACTAAAAATGTTTAAGATTGCGTCGACATGAAGATACGAAATTGTTATGTCCCTATTAAAAAACCCTCTACTTACCTAAAATTACATGTTTTTTTTTTGTATCGTATACGAAGGCGGTTCGCAAAGTTCTTAGCCTATCAATGAAAGAGAATAGTTAGTTTTTCAAAAAAAATTTTATTTTTCAATATAATCTCCTGGAACTTCAATACACTTAGTCCAACGCTTATCTAGCAATTCTATCCCTTGATTAAAATAGTTTTCCTCAAGGTCTTCAAAATAGTGGTTTACAACTGTAATTGCATCTTCATTTAAGGTAAAACGCTTGCCAGCAAGGAATTTTTTTAGATTTGGGAACAGGTAAATGTCACTGGGAGCTAAATCAGGAGAATAAGGAGGGTGGTCAAGCAACTCGTACATTAATTCGTTGATTTTAGCCATTGTTAAATCACTCTTGTGCGCTGGTGCGTTGTCTTGATAAAAATTATTTTTTTGTGTTGTAAGCCAGGACTTTTTTCTCGAATTTAAACATTTAATTGATCTAAAAGGTTGCAATAGTACTCTGAATTTATTGTTTTACCCTTTTGCAGATAGTCAATCAATAAAATACCTTTGAAGTCCCAAAAAAACCGTTGCCATAACCTTACCAGCCGATTGAATTGTATTTTCCTTCTTTGGGGCACTTCCTCCAGCTATAGTCCATTGTTTGGATTGTTCTTTTGTCTCTGGAGTATAGTGGTGGATCCATGTCTCATCAACAGTTATGAAACGACGCTTAAAATCCATTTTATTTCGCTGAAAACGATCCAAACAAGCTTGAGAAATGTTCATTCTTATGCGTTTTTGGTCGACTGTTGACAAGTCCGGCACCCATCTGGCAGAAAGCTTTTTCATCTGTAGTTCTTCATGCAAAATTAAATTGACTCGATCATTTGAGATGCCCATGATATTAGCTATTTCACGCACTTTTATTCGTCGATCATTTAATACCATATCATGCACTTTGGCTACAATTTCTGTTGTTGTTGCTGTTTTTTGACGTCCACTACGTGGTTCATCTGCAATGCTTGTACGACCACGTTTAAATTCAGCAACCCAATTTTTTACTGTTGCATATGAAGGATCATTTTCACCTAACACATTCACCATATCATTATGAATTTCTTGTCCCGATAAACCTTTTTTTTTTATGTAAATATTTAATTACACCACGCATTTCTAATTTTTCCATTGTAAAAAAATGGCGGATGCGTCTTTTGTGAACACCTATTTCTATATGAAGGAGTTGCCATATCGAAACAAAATTTAACATGTGTTCAAAGCAGAGATGGAAGTTTCCAAAACACTTAAATTTTTTCTGTTTATACCGCGCTTTTTGTGCTAGGCTAAGAACCGCCCTCGTATATGGCTGCTATGAGTTTTTTTTATTTTTTCTTTTGGTGGGTGGGAGGCGTTTACCGAAACTGCAGTTAACCCAGCTTGCAACTAAAAGTCTTTTCGACTGGATTTCGAATTACTTTTCGTTCTCTTTGTTTATATGTTGAAAAAAACATGGTCTTTAATCTGACTGTGAAAGAAGCATTACAGTTTTCACAGACCAATATACCAAAAACACATATTTATCAAAAAAAAAAATTAAAATTTAAAAAAAATATGTATTAAAAAAAATGTTTAAAAAAATTTTTATTTAATCGTTTTTTGGCCCATAACTTTAACAATTACGGCAGTGCCAAAAATGTTGTTAGTGTTTTAGATTGGATGATAAAAAAAATAAAATTGTTTAGAAAAATCATATCGTCGTTCCGAAGTTATCTTTACGTATTTCCAAAATTTTTTTTTTGGGGAAATTGACTTTTAGGTTTCAAACTCCTATAGAAAAAAGTGGCGCGAAAAAAGGTGCCCAATATTTTTGTTAGGCGTAGTGCTTGTAATTCTGCGTCGATTTTGTGAAAAATAGTTAAGGTTGTAGAAGAAAGTTTTTAAGCTACATCCATTTTTACCTATATAAAAAACGCCACCTTTTGCAAAATATTTTTTTATGGCGCATACGTGAAAATAATACGTAAAAACCATACTATTTTTTGTGATAAACTAACCACTACTTCGTGAAATAATTATCTTTTATCAGCTCTTATTTAATATTATTATATCTATTCTCAAAGAGAAGAAAAAGAGAGGACTATTCGTGGTCTTTTTTTTCTACTTCAATTTACCTCAATTACCCATTCCTCATTTTGGAAAACAATTTGCTTTCTTTGTTTTAATTTATCTTTCTTTTATGCCATAAGTAGCGTAGCTAATTATTGATGTGATACTCAAGTTTTTTACGAAGACCATTAAGTCTTGTTTGTCCAAATTTTGGAACAAATTTTGCAGGATTTTAATAATATTGAGCACATCATTTTGTGGAGTGATTCCTGTGTGCCGCAAAATGAAAATAAAATATTATCGTCTGCTATCCTTCATTTTTTATATAGAACAAACAATGTCAGGTCAGGTCGTTCTCAAATTCAGGAGATTGACGTAGTCCATAGTGCAATAGACCGCTTCCTAAAATTAAAAGAAATTTACAGTCCATTAGATTTAATAACAAAATTAAAAAACTATCCATCCAAAAACTTTGCGCTAAAAGTGATAGAAATAATTCCGACGATTTCAAAGTTTATTCGTCTTTAGCAAATCAATTAATTTTTCATAAAGTTCCATTCAGTAAAATTAAATCAATTAAATATAATAAATACAATTTATTTTCTCTGCAATGTAAAACGTCTGCAAGTGAACGCAACTTTCAAACATCAAGCCTACGAAAACAAGCGAGAAAGGGAATCAACTTTAGAAACCATTTTTGAAAAATAACTTAATACATGTACAAAGATAAACATAAATCCAGACAAAAAGAAAGATATTAAAAGCCTCTATATTTTCCTTCCAGAAAATCATGTGAGATTCTTGTCAGATTTATTAATGTAATTACTCAACTCTAT
Organism: Hydrotaea diabolus; assembly: GCA_963513945.1. Lineage (NCBI taxonomy): Eukaryota > Metazoa > Arthropoda > Insecta > Diptera > Muscidae > Hydrotaea > Hydrotaea diabolus. The sequence continues at coordinate 171,628,569 of OY740718.1, forward strand.
ATTATGGGGCTCTGTTATGGGCAAACAGTGCCAAATGTCACTTGAATAAACTGCAAGATGCACAAAATAAGTTACTAAAATTGATTTATAATCTACCCTTCTTCTATTCTACGAGACGACTTCACGAACTGGCTAATGTACAACTAGTTGTAGAAAGGATAGTTAAGCTTTCACAAAAATTCAATATGAGATGTATAACATCTATTTACGACCATATCAATGAATTATCTCATTCATAATTAGGTTAAGTAGTTTAAAGTTTAATTAATTCATATAAGTTTTTTTCAAATTTTTGCCTCCTTGTATTGTATTACATTTAATTTACTAAATTTTCAAAATTGTAAATAATTATAAGGAAGAAGAAGAGATACCTCTTAAACTCTAAGTTGTATATAATATAACCTATCGTATATTATAGAAACAATAAATTGAATTGAAAAAAAATTAATGTAAATTTGTGTATACATTCAGCTAAATTTTTTAAACTAAATTTAAGCTCGAGTGGTACATAGATATATTTGATATATTTGTGTTATTACTAGTATTATGTAATAAATTGTTTCCATGTTAAAAATGTTTGTAAGAAAAAAGTTTTACTTTCGTTTACAATAAAATGCATTTAAGAAAACCAGTTCTAAATCCTTTAATCTTCCAATATCCATCTATATTAATAAAAACAAAACCCCTATTAACTTTATCCGAAAATATTATTGAAATATGGGACAAAAACAATATGTATATACATATAAATATTGTGATAATTTTTTTTCCAAATTTTTTTTTTGGCACATACGTGAAGGTAACAAAATTTTTATTTAATTCATAAATTTTATATATTTTTCAGTGTATATCCACACAAATGGTTCATACGGTAACATAACGCGTTAAATTTTTAGCAAAACTGGATATAACAAAATGACACTATAATATCTCAGGAACCGTAAGTGATACGGACCTGGAGAATGGACAGATCGATAGCTCTCAACAAATTATACCAGGAAGTGGTATTATCTCATTTTTTTTTTTTGATTTTGTGATATACGTTAAGATAACTTCGGAACGACGATATGCTTCAAAAATTTATAAACATTAAAAATATGTAAATTTCAAAAAAGTTATAAATAAAATTTGACTACATAATATAGAACTAAGTGTTCTCTTTCATTGGATTATTTAGACTTATTAGCAAATATGGTAAAATTTTGTAAAAATAATCAAAGCTAGAAAAATTTTAATTTCTAAAAAAAATAATAAAATTTCCAAAACAAATAATTTTAAATAAAATTTGACTACCTTATATTGTATTAGTAGTATTCTGTTTCAAATGATTTAATAATTGTAGAAACTGGTAAAGCGTTTCCACAACAGAAAGAGTAAGTAAAGCCCAAAAATGTATTTGTTGGTCTCATATAATTTAATAACAACCACGTCCCCCCTCCCTGCCCTAAAATACACAATAAAAAAATAGCAGCTATTTATACGATTATAAAGAAGCAAACAATAAACTTCTCGAGAAAAGATTTTTTTTAGATATGCTTTAATTATTCTGACCCTAAACACTCCAATTACACTGGGCAACCAAATTTAAAAAAAATCTGCGGCAGAAGGTTTGATAGTTAACTTTAGTTGATTTAGGGCTGCTGATCACGCTAATCATCTGGCCAGATTAGCTCTTGTTAGGGATATATTTACATAAACCGTTATTTTCGGTTTTTTTGAATAAATAGACCCCTAGCTACTTTAGTTGTGAAACCGATTTCCAAAAACTTGAGAGCGGTGTTAAGAAGATAAATTTATCTTTTCAACGATAGACAGCGTTTTTTCGGATAATAATTGTTGAAGAACTAGGCAAAATTGTGTAAAAATTTAGAATTTTCGCTATAAAAATTTCTTTAAGCTGCCTTTATTTTTGGATTTTGACAAGTATTGTATTTTCATAATAACTGCATTAAAGCATATTGAAATCGGCGGCCGCCAAACTATTAATCCCTATAATCCAATGAAACTTGACTGATTACTTGAAGCCTTTGTATAAATTGAGAACAACTTTCAAAATCGGTTCAAAAATAAAGCAGGTATAAAGCAGCGATACTTTGATTTTAAAAACCAAAAATAACAGTTTATGTAAACATCTTCTGAACAAGAGCCAATCAGGCAAACCAAATTCATGATCAGCGGCCCAAAATCAACTAATGTGGACTTTAAAACCTTTTGCCGCAAAATATAAGTAAGTGATGGCCAGTATTACTTTTGGAACACAATTTATTATTATTTGGAATACAAATTTATTTTATTGGCCAGCAATCTAAGAAGGAAATGAAATTATAAAGTCATGAGAAATTTTCGAAAAAGCCGGCTAAATAGCCTCAGTTTATACGTACAGCAGGCCGACCCATGGCTATTTAGATACAAAAAAAGTGCATGCAATTATGGATCCTCGTAGATTATTTCCCGATCAGTAGTACTGGAAAAAACATATCCTCACGATGACATCAATAAGACCTTTTATTTTCGCCTGGTTCCTTTCAAACATTCCTCATTGTTACATTTGAGAGCCTTTTTCTGAACCGCCTTAATTAAATCTTTTCAATTGTCATTTCTTTTCTGTTTGCCCCATATCAAAAAGTCAGTTTCACACAAAGTAAATTCATCGTACGAATTGAGTTTTAAATGTGAATTGGACCAAAAACCCTTTATCAATTCCACCATACATACGCCATGCCTCCCCGCTTTCTCTTTGTTCACACTTAGCGCCAAAATATTTCGTTATTGTAAAATTTATCTGTAAATTAAATGCGAAGACATTTCAACAAACCGAAAAGAAAAGTGAACATAGAAAAGGGTCGCTCTCTATAAATCATTATTAATGTCATATTTTTGCTTCTTTTTTAATTTGGCCTTGCTATTGCGCCATTTCACCCGTCTTTGCTCCGCGCCGGTGGCAATTTTTTTTAAGAAGTGTTTTTGAGAGGACTTTTTTTAAAAGGGACATTCATAAATACCTGCTTTCAGTTTGGCTCGTTGGTGGTATGCGTTTTGGCCATGTTTAGATTTTGAGAAAATTTAATTTCGTATGACAACAACACGTGCAAAAGTGTTCAATCAAAGTTTCTGGCTCTGATATTCTTTCTTCCATTCTTTGTTGTCTCTGGCCCAGTTGGTTTTTTTTTTGTATTCTTGACGATGGCATCGTGGTTGCTGTTATGGTGATGGAATGGAATGGAGTGAAGTAGTGAGGCGGCAAGGTGTTGTGCTGGACCTTTTTCCTTTTGCCACTTTTACAAATTAAATTTTATGACTTTGTCCAGGAAAACACAAATATCCCATAAAATAAACTAACCAAAGAAAAAGGGCAAAGAAACTTTCGTCGACCCATACCATCAATCCTTTTGACATACACTGACATTGTGAAGCGTTCTTACAGAGAGAGAAACAACTGAGGGAGGGGATTGCTAGATGAACTTCTTATTCTAATTATATAGCTCTAACCTAAGTGACATTGAATCTTTGCTAGTGGATTAAGACATCGGAGCTTTTCAGGTATCACATAAATTTATCTTTTTGCAGCATTAGGATGGACAAAATGTTGACGGGGTGATGTCAAAAAGATATCGTAGTCAACACTTAATTCAAATGATCATTTAAGGGTCGCCTTTTATATTAGACTACCAGTTACCTGTTACATATTCCTAAAAGCTGTCAAACGATTTCGGCAAGGTTTGCTTTCTATCGGTTGTCGAAGGTTTTTGACGTAATGTTTAATTTGTAATTTGTATTACTTGGGTGTATTTGCGCATGCATTCAAAAATCGCGCTGACAGTTGGCTACGCCTCAAAATAGTGATCGGAGAGCTTAATTCAAATGATTATTTTAGGGTCGCCTTTTATACTAGACTACCAGTTACCTGTTACATAGTCCTAAAAGCTGTGAAACGGTTTCGGCAAGGTTTGGTTTCAATCAGTTGTCGAGGGTTTTTGACGTAATGTTCAATTTGTATTACTTGTGTAAATTTGCGCATGCATTCCAAAATCGCGCTGACAGTTGGCTACGCCTCAAAAAAGTGATCGGACAGCTTTACCATTTTTGATCTCAGTAATATTCTAGGCGATAAAGCCATATCCGTCCGACCATCTAGGTGTCAAGAATGAAAACGGCATTTAAGTGATTATCCTGGAATATTAAGAGCCGAAAGTGTATGACTTAGTCCTGCAACATCGTCTCGCTATCGACCTCGACAAGACAACATTTCACCTAATGCGAATTTTGCACAAAGACCTCGCGTTATTCGCTAACAAGGCTTTTTTCCCATAAAATTAAAACGCGTTTTTATCGCTTCTCAGGTTAATTTTTAAAACAGCCTTAACCTTAAACAAACAGGGTTAAACGCAAATTGTCTAAAGTTTTCTGTAAACAAATTATTTCTCTATCTTTGTACAGTGGTGTGAGTTATCGCATTAGCAACCTACTACGCGAGTTGCCAATAGATTGTTTGTTGCGATTCATAACTCGTTTTGTGAGTTACCTTAATGGACCGCTATCATTGAAACAAACTATTTACGAATCAGGATCTTCATCCAAAAAGCCTTAGAGCATCAGAAACCATCTAGAACGTCTTGAAAATTTTGGTTGACATAATGCGCTACTTCAAAGCCAGCCACATCTATGAAGTTGTGTTCTAAAAATTAAAACCAATAATTTGCAGAAAAAGAAAGTTGAAATTTTTCTTAATTTTTTTGCAGTCTTTAAAATAATCTTAGATTTGACCCCATAAGTAAATTACAGACGAGACATTTCGGGAAGGATTCAATGAGGGGTGGGGTGAGGGGAAGTGGTTCACCTTTAATTTATAGGATGGCTATATGTGACAGCGCATAGAGAAAGGGACCTAAGGGTAAAAAAAAGCAATTTTCATTTTTTGTCTTTTTTTTGGTGTGGACAACATCTAAGCATTGAATGAGAACGATCCCATGCCCTAAAAGTGTTCCCTCCCTGAGATATGTGCGTTTTATGAAAGTGAAGTCGACGATTCTAAGAGCAAATAGAAAGGGACCTAATCTTTAAAATGGCTCTCCTGAACAAAACTGGTTTTTAACCTTAGGTCCCTTTCTATAACTGCGCTTCACATATGAAGATACGAAAAAACGACTGATTGTTAATAAATCAATTATAACGCATTAAAATATATTTGTGCAAGATCGAAAGTAAAATGCGGTTTAAGGCAGGGCTTAAATCGAGAAAGACCTTTTTATAAATGCTTTACAAAAGTGTTGACTTATGACACTCACTTTGCTGTATTTGAGATGAATCGGACCTAACATGTTGACCGAAAATTTTAAAATCGGCTGTAAAAGAAATTAATGCAAAATTTTTCAAATTTCTGGTTTTATTGGAAAGATATAACTTTGTCATTTATTAGTGGAATACCATCCGTTCTCGCTTTGTCCAATGGGCTGAAGAGTGTTTGCCAGGAGATGAAGAATTTTCATTTTTATCTCGGTGGCGATGTCAATAAGCAAAATAGCCGCATGGGCTAGAAAACCCACAAGCCAATGCATCTACAACAAGTCCCTATTTGGTGTGGGTTTTGGATTGGCTTCATCACTGGAAAATTTTCTTCGAAAATAAGTGAGGAGCCGCTGTTTCCTCGCCATGATCAATGACTTTATGTTTCCAAAAATTCAAGAGAATGACATGAAAGACATTTCGTTTCAGCAAGACAGGGCCACTTGTCACACAGCCAACGCAATCATCGATATTTTACGCACTGTTTTTGAAAATCGAATAATCGGCCTGTGATTTAAACACTTTGAATTATTTTCTGTGGGGAGATATTAAAAATATATATTACGCATAGTATCCAGAGACCATTAAATCGTTGAAACATGAAATCAAAGTTGCCATTGAATAGATGCGACCCGAAACAATTGAAAATGTTCTGAAAAATTTAGTTGGCGGATAAGGTACTGCCGTGCCAGTTGTCGTATGGATGATATTGTGTTCCATTATTAAATGACAAAGTCCAACATTTCTAATAAAACCAGAAATTTGAAAAATATTATCAGTATATTTTGTTTACAGCCGATTCAAATTTAAAGTTTAAAATGAGCCATCCAGTATAGCGGCAGTATACCTTTTCTGGAAAACTTTGTTAGTTTGATCAGATAGCCCAATACATAAAGTTTAACCATAAGTTAGTCCAGTTAACAAATGCTCGTGGTAATTACAATCGAATTCAAAGTGCTCTAAGGGCAATTAATCGATAACAACAACCAATACTTATATAAATCCAGTTTCAATAGTCATCCTAATTAGTTATGGTTACCAATATGAAGTCTCTTCAACCGATACTGTCAGTTCCCACTACAAAATAATGGCGTGTACCCAATCAACAGTCTGTTGTTGCCCCAAATCATTTTTTGCCCACCGATTGTTGGTGGTTGCACGTACTATTCATGTATTCCATCGTTAAAATTTAATTTTGAATATACACAGCTCGGAAATCCAAACAGATTACGATGATTATTTCAACTGAATTGTTGGTTATAAGTACTTTATGCAAAAATATATAATTTTACCGCCATTTTTATTGTTTTTATACTTTTTTTTAAGAATTCGAAATATATTTTCGCCGTATACAAAGGTTGTGACTAGAACCGATAAGAAATTATAGGATTTATACTTATATGTTGATGCTGGAAAATCCAATATAATGTTACAACAGCCAGCTACCCAGGGTTTGGTCACAATAAAGAACTAATCTGTAGTCACCACCAATTATTGGTACCAAAGTAACATGTAAGTCACAATTGATGGGTTGTCATAGCCGCCAAGTGTCGCAACCACAAGTTTAAGTGAATTTGGTTGGTGTAACTGTATTATTGGCTGTGAATACCGTGATATGGTTGAAGCTACCACCATATAATATCTCGAACCATGTTGCCATTGATACCATGGAATATTGGTTATTGCAATAGGAATCGGATCGAATTTTTCTAGTTCGGACCGATTTCCAACTGATATTTTCTATGTGTGTAAGCAAATTCTTCGAATAAACAGTATTATTTTGATCAGTTCCATTTAACAGAGCACAAATATGTAAACAACTGTTTTCATTTTAGATAGATACTTTAAGTGCATTTTCGTGTGTTGCTAAACCTCTAAACCCGATAGTAATATTACTATAGAAGGATTCATTTTATCAGTACAAAAGTTAAACCGAATATATAGGGTGATCCATCTAGAGTAATTTTTTTTAGAACAAAAAATATATAAATATTCAAATCAACTGTGGCATCTTTATTGGTAATTTGAAAGGACGTTTTATGCCATTAACTTTTTGAAAATAATTACCTTCAAATTTTGGCAACTGTATTATGGAAATGAGCATTTGGTGAGAAACGGGAAGATCCGCTGTTTTCGACCAAAAATTTTGTTCAGTGATGAGGCCCATTTCTGGCTCAACGGCAAAGTCGATAAATAAAATAGCCGCATTTGGGCTAAAGAGCAACAAGAAGAGGTTCAATAAGTGACATTATACACAGAGATGGTGCGATCTATAAGCAGGTGGAATGATCGTTGCATATTTTTTTCAAAAATGATGATGGCCGGAACGTAACCGTGAATGGTGCTCGCTATCGCGCCTTGAAATCGATCTTTATGCTACCTGTAATTGAAACACGTAATCTTGACGACTCTTGGTTCCAAAAGGACAGTGTCACTTGCCATACAGCTGCTCAAACAATGGATCTATTGAGAGGTTATTTCGAAAAGCAGCTAACTTCAGGTTTGGGCAGGTGAGTTGGCCGCCTAGATCGAGTGATATCACACCTTTAGACATTTTCTTTGGAGTTACGTAAAGTCCAGAGGCTATGCTGACAGTACGCGTGTCAATAAAGCCATACCGGTCGAAATGCTCGAACGAGTCATCCAAAATTGGACCCTCAGAATGGTAACCCTGACGCGTAGTTGCGGCCAACATTTGAAGGAAATTGTATTGAAAAAATAACTGTCTGTTTAGCTCGTTTGTTTTAATTCGGTCTGTGGCTTTTACACATTGAACAGGGATTAAACGGCTCAAGACCTCTTGCATCTCTATTTAAATAAAGGCCAAGTTTTTAACAAAATGACAAAGTGACATTGATTTTCGTGGCTGCACACTGCTTTTATTATGATTTCTGGTCCTTGACAAACCTCTTCAGAAAGCTTTGCTGCAATTGCAGAAAGTAAAACCGAACTCTATAAGGCCAGGCTCTCCCCAAACGAATGGGAACTACTGTTGTAAACCTTACTTTTCAAGTTTTCTTCACACAATTGCCCAAGAAAATACTACTCACTAAATGTCATAAAATGTTCTTTCAAATTACTAATAACGATTCCACACTTTATTTGAATTTTTCACCCTTAATTACAGTCGAACCTATGAGACGTCCATAAGTGGTAATCCTCTATAAGCGGGACATTTTTGGCGGTCCCAGCACACTTTGAGCAAAAAAGAAACTCAAAGTAGGAGTTCGAACCTCTTTAAGTGGAATTTGTTTTTTAGAATTCACCTCTAAAAGTGGGATTTTGTACTCGAGTACCTCTATGAGTGGGATTTCGCTTTTCATGCTGTACCTCTAAAAGTTATGCTTTTTACCCAAGGAGTTTTTGCGGAGTGGGACCTTGGGTTTTCAGATTTGGAGATTTCCTAATATAGCGGGATCGCCGATTTTTGCTGACTTATACTTTGGTAATTTGGCAATTATCCTGGTGGTTAAAGGTCTAACTAAAAAAGTTTCTCACTCTGAAGCGCCAAAAGTCTCAATTCTTAGTCCGCAGTTTCGATATTTGGCTCATATCTGAATCCATTGTATGTATTTTTGTACCTTCCATCATAGGACAGAGGGGCACAGATATTAGTAATAATATCACTGCGGTTACAGCTTGCCGGATTTTGTTGCTGTTTATTTTGACCAACAATTTGGCGACAGTGGCCAACAAAAACTGACGTATTAAATACAATACAGCAGTACTTTGAATAAATGTAACTAATCCAGACGTATTTAATAAAATTAGTGATTTGGAAATTTCTGTAAAAAAACGAAACAAATCCAAATAACAGATTTTTTATAACATATGTGTCGTGTAGAAAGGGACGTAAGGTTAAAAACCAGTTTTGTTCAGGAAAGCCATTTTAAAGATTGGGTCCCTTTCTATTTGCGCTTAGAATCGTCGACTTCACTTTCATAAAACGCGCAAATCTCTGGGAGGGAACACTTTTGGGGCATGGGATCGGTGTCATTCGATGCTCAGATGTTGTCCACATCAAAAAAAAGTGAAAAGTTGATGAAAAGTTTTGTTCAGGAGAGCAATTTTAAAGATTATGTCCCTTTCTATTCGCGCTTAGAATCGTCGACTTCACTTTCATAAAACGCGCATATCTCTGGGAGGGAACACTTTTGGGGCATGGGATCGTTATATTAAATGCTCAGATGTTGTCCACATCAAAAAAAGAAAAAAAATTAAAATTGATTTTTTACCCTTAGGTCCCTTTCTCAAATCAATATCATTTTGACTTTTTTCCCAATTTACGAGTATAATTTGTTTTTGGTTTTATGTAAGTGCAGGTGACTTAAATTATATGAAGAAAAGCGCTCCAGGTTACGGCTAGTATCTTATAAAGCTAAATGTCATTTGTTGATAGATAGACTCCAGCATTTCTCTCAGTGTTGCACGTTGTCTTTATACCAGTGACAGTGTCTCTCTCACGAGTGTGTATGATTAACGACAATACAAACTTAAATTGATAAATGAGGGTCAACTTTATGCTGTTCCAGTGCAAAAATGCCGACAAAATGTGGGAAATGGCAACAACGAAAAACACATTGACATACAAATACCAAACTCATACATAAACTAATTTTTTTATTCATTCAAACTTTATCCTGAACGATGTATGGACACTTACAACAGTAGAGGCCGCCAGGTGGAAGCGATGATGGGATGCAGAAACGACTTGAGATATGTGCGAGGGGTGCTTGCGTTAGGTTTGCTTTATGTTTGGCCGTGTGTAAATGTGTTGACAACTTTACCTTTTGGACACACTTTGTAGATTTACTTTCTTTTTTGCCTTCGTTGTGCCAGAAAATGTTACGCACTGATTAGCAATGATGTGTGCGTGCATGTGTGAGCGTCAGTGTATATGTTTTTATTGCGCTACAAGGGATGAACAGGAAAAGGAAACAAGCAAAAGCATAACTCAACATAACTGAATTTCTTTATTTGTGCCATTTCAAGACGAACGATAAAAAAATCGCCATTGACTTTGTGTGTGTGTGTTGTTGGTGGTGTGGAACTGCCCGAGAACGTGTTGTTTGTTTTGGACGTTGCCTGGTTGCTGGCTCCCATTGGTTCGGCTTCAGTGATGCCTCTTCATGGACCAAAAGAAAAATATGACCGACAAACAAAAGTTTCGCTTTCTCTTAAAGAAAAGTGATTAGGAAAGGAAATTATTGCAAAAATTTAATATGTCTCTTCGGTGGGTGTGGAAATGTTGCGATAACAGAATTGCTTGGACAGAATCCCTTTGCCAACCCCCAACCGGCATACCCTGGGCACTTGTGTGTGTGTGTGTGTTAGGAAAAAAGACATTTGTCATAATTCTCAATGACTGTTTGAGTCTGAAAATACTGCTGATGAATAAAAAATCAATTTGTATGTCTTCATCAGGCCGATCAATAACGACGCAGACAAACGACAATTAAGGGGAGCTTCATCAGCATAAGGCACAATGGGACATTGATTGTTAAGCATACGAAAAGATACAGAGCAGACTATTAAGTCTCTTTATTGACCCGTTTCAAGCCTACGGGTAGGTTTGTCGACATAATTGTTGCCATATTTTGTTTTTTTTTTGTACATATTACCAGTTTATACATATTTCCAGTTTTTGAGAAAATGATTCGAAATCAATTTTAAAACAACCCTTTGCAAATTTATACAATATATCCCTTTCAAAAGGTTTTTTACATACGTTACAAGGCTGCGTGCACGCAGAGAAAAAACATGGTTACTACATGGTCACGGCAATAAGAGTATGTTCTTTGCAATAAAAGTATGTTCGTCGCAACCATAGCATTGTTAACTGAATTTAGTTTTGACAATAGTATAATTGATGCAACATTAATATTGTAGAAATAAAATAATAGTATTATTGCCAAATTTAAAAATGAAAATATGGTTATAGCAACAATATAAATATGGTTGGTGCGACAAAATTATTGTGTTTTGCGTTTTATATTAACAATAATATGATTACGGCAATCATACTGTATGATTGTAATTTTCCTTCATTTAAATATGCTTTTAAGAACAAATGTTTTTGGTACGGATCTAATGCAATAATAGTAATTTTTTTCGAAATTAAAATTTTTTAAACAAAGCCAATTTTTTTAACTGAATTTTTTTTAAATAAAAACGCCTGCGTTTATTTAAATTTATTTTTTCTACTGTGTTTATTATTTGAATTTTCCTATTTTTTTGAATTTAATGTTTTTTTTAATAATTTTCTAATTCAAATCTACTGTCGATAACTTAAACAAATTCTAATAAATTAAATTGGAGATCATAGTATAATAGTGTGTTCTCATACTATGGTTGTAGGGATCATAACATGGTTGCGTGTGAATCATACTATGGTTGTGAGGATCATACTATGGTTGTATGTGAAACATACTATGGTTGTGAGGATCATACTATGTTTGTGGAGATCATAGTATGGTTGAGTGTGAGTCATACTATGGTTGTGGGGATCATAGTATGGTTATGTGTGAATCATACTATTGTTGTTAGGATCATAGTATGGTTGTATTTGAATCACACTATTGTTGTGAGGATCATAATATTGTTGTACCACAACCATATACCCAACAATAGTATTATCCTCTTCGAATATTGTCACCACAACCATACTTTTTTTTGCGTGTGTAAAGCTAAATATTTCAAATCCAAATTTCGTTAAATGAATTCAAAACAACTAACAGAAATGTATTATTGTCGGTCTATTAATGGGCTATTCCAAAGATCAAACATTCCCATAATTTATGGCAGGCTTCTCAGTAGCCAGTTTACCAAATATTAAATATTTGGATTGTTTTATCTTTTTTTTAATGAAATTATTAAAATATTGATTTCAACGAACGATGTCCAGGATGTTGGCACCACCATTTTCGAAAAAAGAAAAGTTGTGTTAGGTTTGTGCTGATTTGTGCCGCAAAGATTTTTTCGAAATTTTGAATATTAGCCGAGAAATTTTGAAAATTCGAAAAATGGGCCGGCACCGCAATTCTGTTTTTTCAAAAAACAAAAATTTCGCTAGACGAGTAGATGATTGTGGATGGACTATGTGTCCATCCTTTATATCAGCTAAACCTTCATGATTTCTTTATATTTAAATTTTTTAAATTGAGTACTAATATTGACTATCGCCCGTTTTGCCCAGGAGGTACGTTTTTAGGCTACATGACCTTAAACTTCCAGTACCTACGCATCTCACTTAACAGTACCCGTATTAACCATTGTTTTTTCATTATTAAAATTATGATTTGTTAAGCAAACTGTTAAAACAATGATATTTTTATGAGGTACCACATCGTATGCAATTTCAGAATTCTAGGTTGATTCGCTTGTCAGCTATCGTGCTTTCAACGGACTCGGAAGGACGGACGGACATCGCCAGATCGTCTTAGAATATTTCGAAGATAAATATGATATGTACTTTATAGGGTCTCCGATCAATATTTCGTGGTGTTGCATACGGAATGACATATATCGTCTTTGGTGGTGGGTATTAAATGGAAACATATGTATGGCGGGTACTTAAAACGCCTTGAAAGTGGACTAATTTGATAAAGTGTGCACGACTATCATGCCAGTAGGCCCAAGATCAACCCCGGGTAAGCACATCTAACAATTTTTCAGCGGCAGATTTTACCTCGTATTTGCCAGCGACTTTACGAGTAAGAGATTTTTCTTTTAGGCACGTAAAAACATCTCTATAAAAAGCATTACCTGTTTGGAGTGAGCGTTAAACAGAAGGTCTCGGTCAGTGATTATAAAAATTATATCATGTTCAGCTCACTGATTTTAAAGAATTTCCTCCTTGTCCTTAATAATATGTTGTGAGCATGAAGCAAGTAAGCTCTAGGAGTTACATATCACATCCAATCTTGATGTAATTTGGCACAGGTACATTTTTTGGGGCGAGGACGGCCGCTGACGAAATTGATCGAAATCGGTTTCGATTTCAGGCTTCCACACAATTGTTAAATCGATTTTAAGTCTTTGGACCAAAAACCACATGCTATATCAAATCTCGAAAAAAATTTCAGAATCAAGATTTGTGGGCTAAGAACTGCTGCTATTTCAATTTAGCGAAATCGAATCAGATTAAAATTTGCTTAAGAAAACAAAAAACACATATTTTTGATGAAATTTTGTAGAGTTCATTATAATCGAACTGTAACGAGCTCATAATAATGTGTGATATCAACGTTTAAACGTAACCCTAAAAGAAAGATGCCTACCGATTTTACATATCTACAAGTATTTTCATTCAGATTTCGATTAAATTTGGTACTCTATTTGACGCTGAAATTTCATTTCATTTTTAACGTCTAAATTCCTTACAGACTAGATACAATAAAGATGTAATATACTTATATATTACAACAACAAATTCATTAAAATTATTGTAAAAAGCTAACCAAACAAAGTAATAAAGAAATTTTTAAATTTACTACTAGGAAGACAGAAATCTACATGTTCACAAATTGTATTAAAAAGCTTCATAGATTTATGCAAGACTTCATTGACAGCATAACTTGAAAGATGCTTTTCAATGGCAATTAGAGCGTAAAGTCTTACTATTTTACGTGGTGCGTTAAACCCAATAGCAGACAACAATTCAGAATAATCAACATATCCACAAATATTAAAGATCCAATATCTCTCCTAAATTTCAAAGAGTTTTTAGGAAAGAAGTAAGCATCTACTATCATAAGATGGTACTGGTTGCGTAAAATTCAAAGCACTTAAAGCAAACTTAAGACCAATTTTTTTTAGTATAAGTACAATTTCGCACGAAACCAAAACTAAAATTGCGTTTTCAATATGACTGTATTTGGGTAATGGATCCTAGGTTTGTAAATTCGGCCCATTTTAATAAAAAGAACTTACATTTTTCACGAATCTGAATTATACGAGCTATTTATATTTCGGGTCCTGACAATACTAGTGTTGCCAGATGCAAACTGAAACTTCCATTGGCAACTTTGTAATTTTTTAGCATAACTTAACTTAGAACCCTTTGTCATTTGAGGGCGAATTGTTTTGTTTTCAGTGTGTTGAAAAATTCATCTCAGTCAAAAAATGGTATTAATCCGTGAATATTTTTGTGCGATGATTTTATTACGATTTTCAGCATGGGTCATCGAGACAAGAGTATTTATTTTGATTTTTGGTGATGACCACTGTTTATCGCTAATACCAAGAGTTCAGTCTCGGACGCCATTCGCTCCAGGATGAATTTCGTGAAGGAAGTCCAACTTCGGTCACTTTGCCAGAAATTATCGATGCTGTGCGTGAACTGATTAACCAAGACTGACATGTGACATACTGTGAGATGGAGGCATCCTTGGGCATTAGTATGACAAGCATCAATAAGATATTGCATGATCATTTGGCCGTAAAAAAAAAATTTGTTCTCGTTGGATCCCACATAATTTGACGAATGCTCAAAAAAGGCTCCTATGGATTGGTGCAAAGAGATGTTGAAAAAGTATAACTGCGGTAGCTTAAAGGCAGTGTATGCAAAACAGCAATCGACCATATGGGTCTTTCAAGACGAGCAAAATCCAACAAAAGTGGTTCGTGAAAGAAGTACATCGAAGCAAATGATTGCGTTTTGTTTCGGTGGAACGTAGCACGATCAATTCTGAGTGGTATACAATCATCTGTTTTCCAACATTGTTCGAAGAAATGAGGAAAGATAATAAGAGAAGACGGATCATTTTGCATCACGGCAATGCGAGCTCATACGCATTAGCTGAAACGATGAGATATAGGGTGATCCATCTAGAGGTTTTTTTTCGGAACAAAAAAAAATATAAAAATTCAAATCAAGTGTGGAATCTTTTTTGGTAGTTTGAAAGAACATTTTATGGCATTTATTTTTTCAAATGTTCAAATGTTGGCCGCAACTAAGCCTCAGGGTTTCTATTCTGAGGGTCCAATTTTGGACGACTCGTTAATGAAGCGCGTAGTGTTGGCTTCCAAAACTTGAATCGTTCTCGTTCGACCACCCAAGATGTCGAATTGGTGGGCCATCCACCGTACAGCCCTAATTTGGCAACTAATGACTTCTTCTTATCCCCTAGCATCAAGAAAAAAAGGGTGATCAATGTTTTTCATCTCCCGAAGCTGCCGTTGAAGCGTTCAAAAATCATGTTTTGCAGGTGTCTCAATCGGAGTGGAAAAATAGTTTCGGAAATTGGTTTGTGCGCATGCAAAAGTATATAAATCATGCTGAAGAATACTTTGAAAAACAATAAAACCATTTGTGATAATAAATATTCGTATTTTCATTATTAGGCCAGAAATATATATATAGCAGCCTCGTACGTACGATGTGGCTAAATAGAAATGCTTGAGCCATCGACCACTGGTTCTTAATTTTTTGAGACATTGACTCATTGGCCTGTTATTGGGCACTAGGACTCAAAATCGACAAATGTTCGTATCTTCAAAGATTTCTGGGCGTTTTCCGTTCTTCTGTGTCCCATCGGCCAGACGTCAATTACGTTTATTCTTTCTTTTCCTTGACCATAACTGTGGGATTACCCGCATTTTCGAGATCAAAATTCGGAGTCGTTCAGGATTTTCATCGCATACTTCATTGTAAGTGAATCTTATTTTTTCGCCTATTTCTTTGAAAGATATAAAAGTAACTAATGCTTTAGTTAAGTGCTGGGCTTATCATGTAGTCGGTCTCGCCCGACTTTAGGCGACTTTTTTAAGTGTTGTTTCTTGACAAGAAAAAACTATGGTTTTAGTTGTACCTAGAATATAAAAAAATATTCTTTGTATGTACCTTCTCCATTGTGGTATTTTCCGGAGGTCCCACCCGTAGCGTTTTAGCCTAGCCGCAAGAATTGCAATATTTAACTGCCGCGGGTAACTTTCTATAAACACGATTCTATCCATTCTGGGTCAAATGCTCCTAATTTTATACTGGCTGGTGAGTCACTTGGGAGTTATACTCATAACTGGACCTATTATTAGGGCTCTACGGTGGTTGTATTCATTCGCCATGTCGCATATTCTTTATAGGACACTAGCTCAGTTATAGAATGCCATCGGTCTTTAAATTAATTTTTCTTACAAAATAATAAAATATAATATCTGTAGATTTTTTAAAATTATGTCTAGAAGATAACGTCACGTAAGTGACCACCATTTGCAGCAGCTCAAAGTTGAGCTCTTTCAGAAGCATTTTCAATGACACGAATCAGGGTATCAGGCTGCTACTTTCTTATTTCGGCCCGTGTATTCTCCTTCAGCTGTTCAAGGGTTCTGCACGCAGAAAAAAAGTATGGTTGTGGTAACAATATTCGAAGAGCATCATACTATTGTTGGTTATATGGTTGTGGCACAACAATATTATGATCATCACAACAATAGTATGGTTCACACATAACCATACTATGATCCCCACAACAATATTATGGTCCTCGAAACAATAGAATTATTCACACACAACCATACTATGATCCCCACAACCATATTATTATTCACACTCAACCATAGTATGATCCTCACAACCATAGTATGACTTACACACAACCATAATATGATCCCCAAAATTTTTTAGGAAAGGAGTGATTTTTTACCAGTAAAAAAATCATTTATTAAAAATATTTCAGTTATGCTAATCCGTAGTTTGTTTTGGAAAAAATTAATTTACATGTAAAAAGTACTATTGTTGCGCAAGATTCGTAAAAATAACATTGTCAAATTAAAAAAAAAATACCATTTTGCCGGCATGATTTCCGTTATATTATTGTTAACGTAAAACCCATGGAAACAATACTTTTGTCCCACCAACCATATTTATATTGTTGCTACAACCAAGTTTTCATTTTTTAAATTTGTCAATAATACTATTGTTACATTTCATCAATATTAATATTGCCGCAATCATACTATTGTCAAAATGAATCTCAAAAAACAATACTATGGTTGCGACGACCATACTTTTATTGCAGAGAACATACTATTGTTGCCGTGATTATATAAAAACCATATCTTTTTTCTGCGTGTGGGTTTATTGATATACACCATCTCTTTTAAATATTCCCAAATTAAATAGTCAGGTGCTGTTAAATCCGGCGAACGGACAGGCCAATTGAATGCTGAATTTTTGGAAATAAAACGTTTGCCAAAAAACTCCCTTAGGAGGTACCATTATGCACCTCCTCGAGCAGTATGTGCATGGTCTCGTGTTGTTGGAACCACATCCCTGGATTGTCAGAACGAGCTGGCCTTAAAACATTTTGGAGCATATCTCGGTATCGCTCGCCATTTACAGCACTGCAATTGTTATCTTCGAAAAAGAATGATCCAATAATTCTTTGGGACGTAATTGCGCACCATACTTTACATTTAATTGGATGCAATTGACGCTGATGAAGCACACTTGGGTTATTAGTACCCCATATTCTGCAATTCTGTTTTATTACAAAACCATTTAAGTTGAAATGGGCTTCATCGCTTATTACACTGTGGAACATTTTTGGGGTTATTGTCTGGGGGGTGAGAAATTCCAAGTCAGGGTGATGGTACTAGGTCAGAATATTAAAACCCTCAAAGGGTTTTGCGTTCGTATGTGCCAGAAAAATTAATACTTACATTTTCTTTAATCCATTAAGATACTGTTTCTCTACCAAATCAACATTTTTGCAATTAGAAATAAATTTATGAAGAAAATTTTGCCAAAAAAAAATTTTTTTTTTTTTTAAAACATATAAATCCCAAACGGAAAAACGTGTAGAGTCTTACAACTTTCACGTAAAGTCACATAACCTATAAACAAAATGCGACATAGATCATAGAAATCGATTAACGCGTTCTGCTTTTATTTACAATTAAGTGAAGTTACTTACCATCACCCTGACTTGGAATTTCGCACCCCCCAGATTGGCTGTTGTACTGTGTTATCAGATAATGAATGAATTTATTATGTTTTCCGGCCAATTCTTGGAAGCGAAGTGCATTCATTATTCGTTCTTGGGGATCTCCTGGCTTTCAGTGTTGCACTAACTGCACCTTGTATGGAAAAAGATGTAAATTTCTCCTTAATATTCTTCTTAAGGGCCTGTCAGACATTTGCAGTTGAGCAGAGCGCCTACGAGTTGATGTTTCAGTATTCTCCTTAATACTCTCCTGAACGCGTTGAGTATTTCCTTCATTAATTACACAACGTGGTCTTCCGCTTCGTGGAAGATCCCTCACTGAGCCTTGTTCCCGAAATCGCGTCACTAAGCGTCGAATCATTGATTCGAACGGTGAATTCTGCACATTTAATTGACGACGATAGGCTCGTTGAATTTGAATTATTGATCGATGATGTTCAAAATAAAAGTCTATGATTTTGGCTCGTTGCATAACGTTGTAACTTTCCATGATTAATCTTCCAGATTTATTTTACGAGTCCTAAAAAGAAAACGGGGGAACACAATTACATTAGAAGAGTTATTAATTTTTCAAATCCCTTTGCGACTTTTGCCGCACCCTGTACATATCTGTAGGCCGGTTGTCTATACGCCTCTTGCTCACTGCTGTAGTAGCGCGAGTTAAGACCTGTGCGAACCTAAACTTAGCTACTCTAATTTACCCTAAGGTACAACCTATAGGCCGCCCTAAATTGTTGTCCCCATTTTAAATTTCAACTACTAACCATATTTTGCGTAATTTACTTTTCTATCACATTTTTATGAAATTGTTTAATTTTTGCGCAAAAGACCTTGAGATACATGATTGTTTTAACTTCGCATTTTCTTTTTTGTACAGAAGTAAAGTTTGTCGTTCCATCATTTTTCCTTAACGCTACGTTATTAACACTTAAGTCTGCTCGTTAGTCCTTGTAATATTGTTTGGCATACGCTTTTAAGATATGCTATCCCAATGACAAAGACATATTAACTTCTATCTGCAAGAATGTACAATATTATTTAGATAGACTTTGATGGCCTTGACACATTTTGATTATAAATTGTCGGTTATTTGACATTCTGCTGACAGTTTCGTTTAACACAGTGCAATGTTATAGCGTATTGACATTCTCCTGTGACCAATTAGGAAGCACTTGACAAAAAGTTGAAATTCAGTCGGGGGCAGTGATGTCCACTTGCCACGTTGCGCAAAGATAAGACATGAAATCATGTTGTATTCACAACGTGGGTTTGGGCAGAGCGGAGTGTCCTTGACACTGATATAAGATCGATGTGTTTTGAGTATGAATTCCACGCTCATCAAATAGTTGCTGCCGGTCAGCTTGACGAGGGATGTTTACGGAACTCCAAGGTACACTTGGTTTAATATTTGCGGAAAAAAAAATTAAAAAGTTTTTATTTAACCTTTTTTCGTTGTATCACCGGTTACCATAAGAATGTGAATATGCCCCAAAGGTGCTATTGTAGCAGCAACACCTTCAATTGTAAGGAAATATCTTATGGTCACTTCTCGTATAGAGATTTGATACATTTTTTAAGGACAACAAAGAAAAAAGAGAATAACACCGGTCCCCACATTTGTATTTTGCAAAGGCAATTTTAGCAAAAACCCAAAGAAGAAAATGTCCTGTTTCCTTTTTCCGCCACAGTTTATGCTCCCTTTGTTGTTTATAGCCACATTACGTGCTGAAAATGGTCAATTCTGTTTCAACATTTTGTCCTTTTATACTTCATGTGCCTACCTCTTCAGAAAATCGTAAAAGGTCCTTTGAACGATGGTGATAATGATAAGTGTTGGCCAATAAACATGAGAATTATATGTTATACAAAATATGTACATGGGAGGGACATTACCATACATTGTCCTTGCAACGTGTAACCCATAAATATCCTTAAAGTAATACCTATTGGTTGGTACACATATACGAGTATGTACTTACCGGGCTTGAGGCTTAAACTTATATAGTATTCGAGGCTGGTAACAGTTTTCGGTATTATTTTGCTTGCACGTTTAGGTCTCAATTTAATTTGTTTAGTTTCTTATTTTGATGTTTATAAACTTCCTAATTGGTTTCACAGCATATGGCTGGTGAGTGGGCCGGGAAGTTATTAGAGTCAACAATTTTATTAGCTGTTGCTACAGAATTAAAGGAATATTTCAGAGAATCCAACGGGACAGATAGCGCCGGACATGTAACTAGAACGCCTTTTGGCTTCGAAACTAATGTGTTCGACATTTCAGTTACTCATATAAGATCAGGGATCCGAAAAGTTTTATAACGGGTGTTCCATTTCGAGGTTCCCTACTTTTTTAAAGAAAAAAAACACAGAAAATTCAAATTGAATGGGGAATGTTTATTATTAATTGAAAAAACATTCTTTGGCATTTATTTTTGGAAGATTAAGTCTATCAAATGTTGGCCGCGGCTACGTCTCAGATGGTCCATCCATTGAGTTAAATTTTCGATGACTCGTTCGAGAATTTCGACTGGTAACTGGAGAATGACACGCGGGATGTTTTGCTCCAAGACCTGAATCGAAGTGGGTTTGTCCGCATAAACTTTAGACTTTATATACCCCACAGGAAAAAGTCTAACGGTGTGATATCACACGATCCTGGTAGCCAATCGACCGGCCCAAAACGTGAAATTATCTGCTCACCGAAGTGTACTCTCAATAAATTCATAGATTGATGCGATGTGTGGGAAGTGGCGCCGTCTTGTTGAATCCAAATGACGCCGAGATCACGAGCTTCGACTTCGGGCATCAAATAGTCAGTTATCATGGCACGATAACAGTTGCCATTGAGGGTTACGTTCTCGCATGCATCATTTTAGAAAAAATATCGACCGATGATTCCACCGGCCCACAAACCACACCAAACCGTGGTTTTTTCTAGATGAAGTAGCAGCTCGTGAATAACTTCTGGTTGCTCTTCGTCCCAAATGTGGCAATTTTACTTGTTTATAAGTACATACATACCCATTGAGATAGAAATGGGCCTTATCGCTGAACAAAATTTGGCTCGAAAACGTCGGATCTTCTTGGAACTTTTCAAGAGCCCATAGAGCGAAGCGATGTCGCTTGGGAATGTCGGGTGGCTTCAGTTCTTAAACACGCTGTATTTTGTACGCTTTCAATTTAAGATCTCGACGTTAAATGCGCCAAGTCGTTCCATACGTCAGTCCGAGTTGCTGCGAACAGCGCCGAAACGATTCTCCACGGTCTTGGTGTACACTCTCAGCTACGGCCGCTACATTTTCTTCACTGCGTGCTGGACGTGGTATATTCGTTCGAATATTATCCAATAATGAATGCTGGGTCTCAAGATGGGTGATGGTGTTGCGAATAGTACGCTCAGTAGATTATGTTGACCATAAGTTAAACGAAGTGCACGAAACACATTCCTCACAGAACGTGAATTTTCGTAATAAAGTTGAACGATTTGTAAACGTTGTTCAGGCGTAAGTCTTTCCATGATGAAATCCCAAACAATACTCAACAAAAATAACATAACAGCATGACACGACTCACACGTGATCTGTCATAATTAATTATATTCATTTCAATTCATCGTTATGAAGATTCCCTAATATCTTTGAATATATTTATGGTTCACGGTTTTCGGTTTTTTTAACCAAAAAAGGGTTTAACACTTTTGAGAGGAGTGTCCTAGAAATTCTCAAGGTAAATATTTAATAGAAATTTAATTTTTGCATTCAATTTCATTTAATTTTTTTAATACGATGGCGGTTCGGAAAGTTCTTAGCCAATCAATGAAAGAGAATAGTTAGTTTTTCAAATTTTTTTTTATTTTTCAATATAATCTCCTGAAACTTCAATACACTTATTCCAACGCTTATCTAGCAATTCTATCCCTTGATTAAAATAGCTTTCCTCAAGGTCTTCTAAATAGTTGTTTACAACTGTAATTGCATCTTCATTTGAGGTAAAACGCTTGCCAGCAAGAAATTTTTTTAGATTTGGGAACAGGTAAAAGTCACTGGGAGCTAAATCAGGAGAATAAGGTGGTCAAGCAACTCGTACTTTAATTCGTTGATTTTAGCCATTGTTAAAACACTCTTGTGCGCTGGTGCGTTGTTTTGATGAAAAATTATTTTTTTGTGTTGTAAGCCAGGACGTTTTTCTAGAATTTGTACATTTAATTGATCTAAAAGGTTGCAATAGTACTCTGAATTTATTGTTTTACCCCTTTCAATCAATAAAATACCTTTGAAGTCCCAAAAAACCGTTGCCATAACCTTACCAGCCGATTGAACGAGCACTTTCACCTAACACATTCACCATATCATTATGAATTTCTTGTCCCGATAAACCTTTTTTATGTAAATATTTAATGACACCACGCATTTCTAATTTTTCCATTGTAAAAAAATCGCGGATGCGTTTTTTGTAAACACCTGTTTCTATATGAAGGAGTTACCAGAAACAAAATTTAACATGTGTTCATAGCAGAGATGGAACTTTCCAAAACACTTAACTTTTTTCTGTTTATACCTCGCTTTTTGTGCTAGGCTAAGAAGTTTCCGAACCGCCCTCGTTTGAGTATATATACAGGGTGGGGCGCGGAAGTTTGTTTTTTGCACAAAAGGCTGTGCAAAAAGGCAACTGTTGGTTGAAAAGAGTGGAGAGTATACGTGGCTTACAATGGCTCCTGGAAGATTTGTACTCGGCTGATTCTTAGTTGCGATCATGCATTGGACACATGAGGAGAGGACATATTGTGTTTTAGCGTATTTTTCAAATGCGCATTCGATCATAGTAGTGCAGCTTGCTTTTTGTTTACGATTCGCTGTTCAACTAAACATGCGATACTGGAGTGAAACAAAGCCCAGAGAACTTCACCAGAGACCTCTGCATTCGGACCGCTTCACTGTGTTGTGCGCCACAAGTAGGCATCAGTGGCCCTTACTTTTTCCAGAATAACCGTCTTGCCGTAACTGTAAACTCCGAACGGTACTTGACTATGATACAGGAGTTCTTCAGCCGGCTCTTGAGACAATGCAATTAGAGGATACGTGCTTCCAACAGGATGGTGCCACTGCTCACACCCTCGCTCTAATGAAATGTTTGAGGAAAATGTTTCCTGGGCGGCTTATCTCTTTGAGGGTTGGTTTGCACAGGCCGGCATGCTCACCAGATTTAGACACATGCAATTCTTTCCTTTGGGGTAACCTGAAGTCGAAGGTGTGTATCAACCGTCCCAAAACCTTGGAAGACCTAATTAACAATATTGAGGCTGAAATTGGCAGAATAACAGTCGAAATGCTTGTTAGAGTTCACAAAAACTTCAGAAAACGTATGCAGCAGTGTGTGGATAGCGATCGACATTTGCCAGATAACCTATTAAAAATCAAGTTATTTAAAATTCCCTTGCTGTTCAATATAATTAAAATATAAAATAAATTTTTCTAAGGTTCATAATTTTTTTATTTCATTCCCAAAATAAAAAAACCCTGTGGTTATAGAACATTTCTTATTTAAATTTTGTGTTAATCTTTTAATGTTATCGATTTAACTTTCTACTTATATACCCGCTTTATCATAAAAATGAAAGGTTTAATATCAATTGAGTTAAGTACATCATTTGTACCTACAAAAACTATAACTTTTTCCTTAATAACTTTTTCTAAAATTTTGCTAATCAAGGAAAGAATACTCACTAGTCTGTAAGAACTATGACAGTCAAGTGGTTTATTCGGTTTCTTATAGGGATAACACACGATTCCTGGAATTCTCGCGGAAATTATTCCAACTTTAAGCAAGAATTAACATATACTCGTATGTACAAAAATCGGGTACCTTTTCTCGGCAATGATACATCTACTACTGATCCCATTTATTTCATCCCCCATTTCTGGTGCTTTCTTGTTATTCAAAGTCTTTATAATGTCAGATATTTTCGAAGTGTTTATGCCACAGTTCTCTGAAGGATTTATTACCACAGACCGAGATGTATCAAAGCAATCTCTTGCTACGGCTAGAGTGGAATGATCACCATACGTTGATGTAGTGGAACGGTTTGCAGTAAAATTCTGGTCCAATATCTCACATTTTTCATTATTATGGGTAAAACGAGTAGAATTGAGCTTGAGAGTAGAAATAATATTTGACCTTTTCCTGAAAATTTGGGACAAATTCCAGAAAGTGAAGAACCTTTGTCTAAGATAAGCAATATTTGATTCCAAGAAGATTCAGTTTCACATTAGTCATTAGATTTAAAATTTTCATTTCATGAAAATCCGCAGCATCTTTTCCATCCGATTATAGTTCCTTCCTTTAATGAGAGATCTTATATGTTATGGAAATGGTTTCCTTTATTAAGGGGGCCCTATTCGGCACACTAATAAGTACAGCTTCATTTATCACTCTTAAGAAATCCAGAATGGTGGAAAATTCAGGCCAAAGAACAGATCTCTTCACACGGGCTCGTGGTGGTCATATGAACGCAATCGAAGTTCATTCTTAAAACGTAACATTTGCACTATACCTAGAATAAATTTGAACTCTATATCTTAAATATTCTGTCCATAATTAATATATAAAATCGTTATGTCCTTAAACCCTTTATATATTTTATATCGTGGTGCTGCAAATGGTATGACAAAATAGGTATACCGAACACTCTTCGGTGGAGGAAATAACAGATATTGTCGTCAAAATAAATTCTAAATTCTGGAAGGACCTTTGTATGGGGGCTATACGATAATATCGACCTTTGTGGTTTCAGCTCAGCTAATTAATGGTCGCTAATAACGAACCATGCAAAATTTGGGAGTGATCGGGTGTAATTCGTGGCTTCCAGAGCCGCATGACCTGAAATCGGAAGGGACCTTTGTGTGGGGGCTATTCGAAATAATGGAGCGATATGGCCTAATATCAATAGACATATGAGCTAGTCACACGTAATGCCCTGTGTGATATTTGGTCAAAATCAGATGTTATATATGGCAATTTAGTGCTGTAGATTCTCAAATCGAGAAAATTCTATGTATCGGGTGATCAATCCAGAGGATTTTTTTTTCAAAATAAAGAAAACTACAAAAATTCAAACCATGTGTGGCATCTTTACTGTTCATTCGAAAGAACATTTTAGGTACCCCATTTTTTTTTAAATATAATTTCCTTCAAATGTTGGCCTCAACTACGCCTCAGGGTGTCGATTCTGTGGGTCCAATTTAGGCTGACTCGTTCGAGCATTTCGACCGGTATGACATTAATCTAGAGGTATTTTTTTCAAAATACAGAAAAATACAAAAATTCAAAACATGTGTGGCGTCTTTACTGTTCATTCAAAAGAACATTTTACGTACCCCATTTAGTTTTTGAATATAATTTCCTTCAAATGCTGGCCGCAACTACGCCTCAGGACACCCTGAGGCGTATTAGGGCCCAATTAAGGATGAGGGTTCAAATAAGGATGACCGGTATTACGTTAATGACACGCATAATGTTGGCTTCCAAAATCTGAATCGTAGCTGATTTGTCAGCATAGACTTTGGACTTTACGTAGCCTTAAAGAAAAAAGTCTAAAGGTGGGATATCAAACGATCTAGAAGACCAACTCACCGCTCCAAAACGTAATATCAGCTGCTCTTTGAAACGACCTATAAATAGATCCATTGTTTAAGCAGTTGTATGTCAAGTGGGACCGTCCTTTTGAATGTCGTTAAGATTTCGGGCTTTAATTTAAGGTAGCAAAAAGTTCGATATCATGGCGCGATAGCGAGTACCATTCACGGTAACGTTCTGGCCATCATTACTTTTGAACAAATATGGACCGATGATTCCACCAGCCTATCAACCGCACCAAACCGAGGTTTTCTCTGGCTATAATGACACTTTTTGAACCTCTTCTGGTTGCTCTTTAGCCCAAATGAGACAATTTTGTTTATTGACGTTGGCGTGGAGCTAGAAATGGGTCTCAAACTTATAACTGAACAAAATGTTGGTCAATAACAGTGGATCTTCTCATTCTCGTTTCCATAACGAAGGTGCACCATTTGGAAACGTTGTTGCGCTGTAAGTGTTTTTATGATGAAATGGCACACAATACTGAAAAGTACAAAAAATAAAGTTTAACACAACTCACGCATAATCTGTATAAAAACCTATTGAAAAAAAAATATATGTACTTTAGATTGTAGATTGATCACCCGTTATGATATCAAAATTAGGATTGCGGACCAATTTCTATAAAGTGCGTTGTTGGCTCAAACTTGAAGAATGTACCAAATTTCATCAAAATTTCTTCATTATTGCGATCTGTACTTTGATGACAACGATAGATGGTGAAACGGACGGATAGACGCTCATCGCTCTATGGATATAGATAGTCATTCTGAGCTGATTGGTATACTCTACATAGGGCCTGTCTCCATTTTTGTTAAGGTAACACCAGTACTTTGTCATAATACCCATTACCACTGGGTTACAAGTTCTAATACTTCATTGTTATACCATTAAATATACTCATAATTCATCATTAAAAATTCAGAACTTAAAAGTAATTATTTTTTTTAAGGATAAGTACTTTTAATCTGCTGAAACTTTTCTAGGAATCTCTCTTAGTAATATGAAAAGTCTATCCCAGAAGTAAATAACCAGCCATTTCATTCTTTTTCATTAGAAAATTTTGCACCATTTCTTTAAATTAAATTGATAGCAATAAATTCAAGAGTCACACTGTAAAGTCTTGCATAATTTAAGGCTGTGTACATATGCCGCAATTACTGCCTACTTTCAGGGGCACAATCTTTGTGAGTGTGTCGGTGTTATTTTTGGCGAAAATTAAATGTTTATGGTGTGTGTGCTCTTAAAAGAAGCTAATAATTTAAAACATGACAACATAAATTATAATTTAAAACATACGCAAGAATAAAAAAGAAACATTTCGCAAAAGCGAAATATATCTTGGGCAAAAGTTTGTTTAACATCTTAAAATGGCGGCGGCACTAGTTTTGTTTACCCAAAACTTTCTGGCCCAAAAAACAAACATTCGCAAAATTACATGAATTGCTGCTATTAACAAAAAAAAAACCGAAAAAGGAAAGGAGCTGCAAACGAAACACGAATTGCTACAAGTTTCCCTTTACGGGTGCTTGGTAGCTCCCTTGTCTGGGTTGGGGGCCAGTGGTGCCTGCATGTTTTGAGTTAATAGAACCTGTATTTGTTTGACCACATTGAAGGAGCAGTTCAAGGCGAAGGAGCAGAACGGAACCAAAAGGCAAACAGCAACGGAATTTGCAGGAACAAGTTTTTGTTCGTGTCGTGCGAATTGTTATTTCGCACTCGCTTTGTTCGTGGCTGCTGCACATGTCTGTGAAACATTTAAATCTCTCTCCGCTTTGTTTTTCACGGAGTTTTTTCGTTTTGTATTGTTTTTTTCTTGTTTTGTTTAGTTTTGTGGCCGTTTTTTTATACTGCGTACTTTTGCCGGGCTTCCTTTTATTTTGATACATATCCTGTGGCACAGGATATGGCGTACACTAAGTTGGTCCTTCCGTTTGTTTCATGCTTGTTCGTAATTGGAGGCCATTCGGCATGAGTTTCACAAGCAGTTGTAGCTTGGACGGGAAGGATAAGGTATCATATAGGATATGCTTTTTTGGTCGTATAGGCAAAGTGCGGGATGTAAGTTATTTATAGAGAAACACTTAGGATGGATGGTTTACTAAATACTCAAAATTTGTTATCGAATTCTGCACGAAATACTCATTTTTGAAAGGAAAATTTTAAAAAATTAGACCTATTTCATAGCTACATAGGTTAAGTTACTCACGCAAAAGAAGTAAAAAAGTATGGTTGGGGTAACAATATTCAAATATTGTGTTTGTGGCACAAAAATATTATGATCCTCAAAACAATAATACGATTCACACTCGACCATACTTTGGTTCCCACAGCCATATCAGAACACCAAAAAAAATATAAAAATTTAAATCAAGTGTGGAATCCTTATTGGTAATTTGAAATTACATTTTATGGCATTTATTTTTTGAATATAGTAATTTCCTTGAAATGTTGGCCGCAACTACGTTTCAGGGTTTCCATTCTGAGGGTCCAATTGTGGATGACTCGTTTGAGCATTTCAACCGGTATGGCTTTAAAGACGCGCGTAATGTTGGTTTCCAAAGCCTGAATCGTAGCTGGTTTGTCGGCATAGACTTTAGACTTTACGTAACCCCAAAGAAAAATGTCTAAAGGTGTGATATCACTCGATCTAGGCGGCCAACTCACCTGTGCAAAACGTGAAATTAGCTGCTTTTCGAAATGACCTTTCAACAAATCAATTGTTTGAGCAGAAGTATGGCAAGTGGCGCCGTCTTGTTGAAACCAAGTGTCGTCAAGATTACCGGCTTCAATTTCAGGTAGCATAAAGATCGATATCATGGCGCGATAGCGAGCACCATTCACTGTTACGTTCCGGCCATCATAATTTTTGAAAAAAATATGCACCGATGATTCCACCAGCTTATAAACCGCACCAAACCATGCTTTTTTTCTCTGGGTATAAATGCACCTCTTGAACCGCTTCTTGTTTCTATTCAGCCCAAATGCGGCAATTTTGTTTATTGGTTTTGTCGATGAGCCAAAAATTTGCCTCATCACTGAACAAAATTTTGAACAAGATTATGGTTTTGGTGAACAAGATTTTGGTCGAAAACAGTGGAACTCCCCGTTTATCACCGAACGTTCATTTCCATAATAGAGTTGCCAACATTTGAAGGAAATTATTTTCAAAAAATAAATGCCATAAAATGTGCGTTCAAATTACCAATAAAGATTCCACACTTGATTTGAATTTTTATATTTTTTTTGTTCTGTAAAATTACCTTTAGATGGATCACCCTATATAATCCGAACAACTATATTGTTAACTTCAAAACCATAGTATGTTCCCATACAACCATAGAACAAGATGCCGCAAAACTACCGTTGTGGTTTGAATGTTTAATAACTTTTTTTTATTGTTTAATTATTATTATTATTTTTTGTTATACTCGTATAGTATAATAAGTTACATTTCAACAATATAAATATTTCCGTATTCATACGATAGTCAATAAAAAACTACTATGCTATTGTTGCTACGAACATTCTTGCCGGGGGTATATTATTGTTTCAGTGACCATATAGTAACCATTTGTTTTATTCGCTTCTACGTAATAATTCCAACACTCACTAGCTAGCCAATCAATGAATTTAGAATTAAGCTCTTACATATTCACCTCTTGCTTGCGAAGTCTGCGAGTTAAAAATCCAGCTTCTAAAAAAAATTAAGATGCCATTTAAGCTGGGTTATTTGGACCGCATTTGCGAACACTAACTAACACACCATCATGCCAGCCCGCAACTGTTTTGTAGAGTTTAAAAAACATGTTCCCCGCCAAATCTACTCTTTAAAACCTGCCCTCAAAAATATTGGATGTCTTTTAACCTGGCTCAATTGTGTGATAGTCGCGCACTTCAACCATCACACCACATTGACACACTACGCTACTGTTCCATAAAACAGAGCTGACAGTGCTCTTTTTACTAATCGCCTCTAACGCAGATTCCATTGATTATGCCGTCCAATTCCTTGCCGAGTCGTCAGTGCTTAAATACATTTTCTAATCACGTTTTGCTAATATTTGAAACATGCTTTGGGCAAAGCATGGCATGTATTCATGAGCAATTAACAATCATGAACAAAATCATGGTAACATCCTAAAACAATAAATAGTCAAATTCGGTTTTCTGTTTATTGTTGTTTTATAAAATTACGATTTTCTCATGGAGTGGGTGGACAGTTCGACAGACTTTAAGTGTCAGCAGCAAAAATACATTGTAAAGTTACTTAATTAAGTTGTTAAAGAAATTTTCTCCAAGCACTTTAAAGGCATCCAGTTTCTAATACAGAGAATATGAATGATATCTTTAACTTGAGTACGAGTATGAGTATTATGCTTTGCTAGCTAGTGCTATCGATCTTATTCGGCCGACAGAAGTTTGATGACCTTTATTACAATTTTAGATACTCGTATAGGTTCGTTCGGCATATGTATTCTCGTTTTAAGATATATAGGGCGAAGATGATGTTGGTTAAAAACACATTTTTTAGCAAACACTCAAAATGGATACTGTTGGTTCAGGCGCACTTAATATCCCAAAAAAGGGCTTGTTGCAGGACACTTTGGCTTTGGGAGATCAGAAGTCAGTGTGGCCATACGGATACGTAAATTAACTCAAATTTTGGTACAAATTCAAATATAAAGTAGTTTTTAAGTTTTGCCTGAGACTAGGGACAATACACATGGGCCGGATTCTCATTTAGGTTCGAATTCAAATACAGACTAATTTGAGAGTTTTGGCTGTGACTAGGAAAGACACATAGCAGAAAAGGTCCTAACAACGGAAAGATATGGTTACTATATGGTCACGGCAACAATAGTATGTTCTCTGCAATAAAAGTATGGTCGTCGCAACCATAGTATTGTTTATTGAATTACATTTTGATAATAGTATGACTGCGGCAATATTATTATTGTTGAAATGTAACAATAGTACTGTTGCCAAATTTAAAAATGAAAATATGGTTGTAGCAACAATATAAATATGGTTGGTGGGACAAAAGTATTGTTTTAATGGGTTTTATGTTAACATGATTTCGGCACTCATACCGGCAAAATCGTAATTTCTTTTAAATTTGACAATGTTATTTTTACTTATCATACGCAATAATAGTAATAATAGTTAAATTTTTTCAAAACAAACTACGGATTAGTATAACTCAAATATTTTTAATAAATGATTTTTTTACTGTTAAATAAATCACTCCTATTATTAAGAGTTCAATGTATTTTTACATAACTTACTTAATAAAATTCTCTATTGTTGAATAACAACTTAACCCAATCTTTACGAAACATTTTAGTGATCTTAGTATGGTTGTGTGTACTATGGTTGTAAGGATAATACTATGGTTGTACGTTAAACATACTATGGTTATGAGGATCATAATATGGTTGTGGGGATCATAGTATGGTTGAATGTGAATAATTTTATGGTTGTGGAGATCATAGTATGGTTGTGTGAATAATTCTATTATAAGGACCATAATGTTGTAATGGGGATCATATTATGGTTGTGTGTGAACCATACTATTGTTGTGCCACAATCATATAACCAACAATAGTATGATGCTCTTCGAATATTGTTAACCCAACCATACTTTTTTTCTGCGTGTATGTAGGGACGGTGTAGGCTATATAGGGTTCGACCTAGTCAAAGTTAAGGACTTTTAACTCGTTTAATACATATGTGTCAGTAGTTAAAGGATACGGATATTTAGGCCCCTACGTTCTATATAGGCCAATATTTTTCGAAGCTCAGATTGGTCCAAATTTTAAATACATTTTTATATTTGGATTTGAGAACAGATTTCATCGTTTTTGGATACCTATTGTGTCTAGAACATTAGGGGCCGCTTTTTGGGCTAATAGAGCACAATGACCACTGTTAGAGCACCTTGTATTTTGTTTTTATTATATGTGAATATGAATTAGCGCAAGAGCTCTTAACCTCACCCTAATAAATATATCATAAAGAAATAAAATTTGCTTAGGTCATCTTGGATTATTTCAATAATTTCAATTATTTTAATTTTATATCAGTTTATTTAGATAGGTATTTCAATATTTTTAGTTTAACATAAGTCAGTTTAGCGCATTGGCATTGTAGTTGTTAACAATTTTGAACCTGGTGAAATTTGTAAAATCAAATCATCATGCACTTGCGAATACCTGCACGAAATCCTACAAAGTTTCACTTATAAATAGTTTAGATTATTAAGTTGGAGAAGAGCTACGACTATTCCACAGGTCACGGCTAGAATCTGAAGTTTTGACCTTTTCTCCAGGATCCCTGACATAGCAGTGGCGTGACAGTTTTTTTTTCTTTGTTTGGCAAGAAGTATTAGATCTTGGGTGCAATTAAGGCCTTTCTCTCGTCTTGGGACACGTCATACGAGGGCATATCAATAATTCCGTGAGTTTTTTTTAATAAAATACAATTTTTTTTTGCAAAAAAAATATTGTCAACATAATCTACTTTTAGTTTAATACACTTAGTAGAACGTTTCTCCAATTTTTGTATCCCTTCCAAAAAATAGAATTATTCGAGGTCCATAAAATGGGCATTTGTTTGATCAATAATTTCATCGTTGGAGCTGAACATCTTTCTACCCAACCATTTCTTTAGATTAATATACGCAGAAAAAAAGTATGGTTGTGGTGACAATGTTCGAAGAGGATAATACTATTGTCGGGTATATGATTGTGGTACAACAATATTATGATCCTCACACCAATACTATGATTCAAATACAACCACACTATGATCCTCACAACAATAGTATGATTAACACATAACCATACTATGATCCCCACAACCAAAGTATGATTCACACTCAACCATAATATGATCTCCGCAACCATAGTATGATCCTCACAACCATAGAATGTTTCATATACAACCATAGTATGATCCTCACAACCATACTATGATTCACTCGCAACCATGTTATGATCCCTACAACCATAGTATAATCATTATTTAGATTTGAATTATGAAAATTATTCAAAAATACATTAAATTCCAAATAATAGGGAGTGATTTACTTTACAGTAGAAAAAAATAAGTTTAAATAAACGTAAGCGTTTTTATTAAAAATATTTCAATTAAACAAAGCGAAAGCAGCTTGTTTAAAAAATTTTAATTTCATTAAAAAAGTACTATTATTTTATTCGATCCATACCAATAACATAACGATCCATCAAAATCATACTTCTCAAAAGCATATAGCCGTTATCATATTATTGTTAACATAAAACGCAAAACACAATACTTTTGTCGAACCAACCATATTTATATTGTTGCTATAACGATATTTTCATTTTTAAATTTGGCAATAATACTATTGTTAAATTTCAACAATATAAATATTGCAGCAATTATACTATTGTCAAAAATAAATTCAGTTAACAATGCTATGGTTGCGACGAACATACTTTTATTGCGGATATCACATTATTATTGCCGTGACCATGTCATGTTTTTTCTCTGCGCGTAGATAGGAAATAGTCATTATGGCTAAATCCGGAGACTATTTCGGACGAGCTACCAACTCGTAACCCAAATTATGTATTTTTGCCATTGGATTGCACATTATCTTGATTGTGAACGCTGCATTATCTTGATTAAAAATAAATTTTTTGTTGGCCATATGGGGCCATCTTTTAAATCACCGTTAAATCGGCCCAATAAGTTGGCATAATATTCGCCGATAATTCTCATTTTCTTCCTTTAGAAGGTAATCGATGAGGATTATCCTGAGTGCATCCCAAAAAACTGTTGCCATTACCTTATTGGCCGACAAAGTCACTTTGGCCTTCCTTCTTCGGAGTCGGTTCACCCGGAGGAACCAATTGTTTAGTTAGACTGCTGCTTGGTCTCCGGAGTATTGTATTAGATGCATGATTTATCCACAGTTGCAAAATGAGGCAAAAACTCATTCGAATTGCGGTTAACAATCCTTGGAATCACACGATTACGTTTATGGGCAATTAAGAGCAAACGCGGCAGACATCTTGCAGACAGCTTTCTTAAATCCAACTGATCGTGTAAAATCGAAACCACACTGCCATATTAAATGCGTAAGGTATCAACAATCTTACGCACTTTTACTCTTCGAATATGTTATTAACTACTTTTCCGTTGTTTTACGTATTATAAGATATCTAGCTTTTTTTAAAACTTCTTTGACAACTCCACAATTTGTGTGGACTGCAAAATATTTAAACAAATATAATTCTTGATAAACAATGGTAAAAAATAATGTTTTCTTCTTATTACATAGTGGAACATTTTTGGGGTTATTGTCTGGGGGGTGAGAAATTCCAAGTCAGGGTGATGGTACTAGGTCAGTATATTAAAACCCTAAAAGGGTTTTGCATTCGTAAATTTATAAAAAAGGCGATAAATGACACTTTTTTGAATAAAAACATATATCAATATTCTTGTCAAAATGGGATACCTTCACTTAATTGTAAATAAAAGCAGAACGCGTTAATCGATTTCTATGATCTATGTCGCATTTTGTTTATAGGTTATGTGACATTACGTGAAAGTTATAAGACTCTACACGTTTTTCCGTTTGGGATTTATATGTTTTTTGGCAAAATTTTCTTCATAAATTTATTTCTAATTGCAAAAATGTTGATTTGGTAGAGAAACAGTATATTAATGAATTAAAGAAAATGTAATTATTAATTTTTCTCAATTTATTTCAGCAAAATCGAACTAGTCGTTCTCGAGTTATGTCAAACTACGTTTTTGCCAACATTTTACAACTAAGCGAAAAAACATCAAGATAAGGAAAAAATGTAAAAGGTCATAAAAAAAACTGGCACATACGAACGCAAAACCCTTTGAAGGTTTTAATATACTGACCTAGTACCATCACCCTGACTTGGAATTTCTCACCCCCCCCCCCCCCCGATTGGCTGTTGTACTGTGTTATTAGTTGTGGATTTTTTTGTACATTTTTTTATTGATTTCCAATATATTGTCAATTTTACGACTATTTGAATAAAGGCTCGGGCACACTGAAGCTTTGGTTTCTAACACCGATACTGCAATAAATAATTTTTTGTACTTTTTTTTACATATATTTGTATATTGCATACAATCAGATAACAGATTTGTTGCCACAACGGAATTTTTTGCCAACTGAATGTTGGTGGTTGCATATACTATTTATGTGTGCCATCGCTACAACCAAACGTTGACAGTACCGGTTGAAGAGACAAAGTATCTGTAACCCTCACTTATTAGGATGATTATTGAAACTGAATTTGAACATGTATTGGTTGTTGATATAAATTATTGGCTATAAGAACTTTTTGAATTCGGTGCCCACTACCACGAGCATTTCTTAACTGAACCAACTGATGGTTACAATTTCTATATTTGGTTTTCTGACCGAAATAATACTGTTTTTTTTTTTAATTAAATTATTAAAAATATTTATTCTGTTTTTTGACATATGAGAAGGTTGTTTTAAACTTGGTTTTCTCATAAAAATTTGTTTGCACAAGTGAAACGATTTTATGGAATATAAATATTTCCGGCTACCTTAGGGTTAATATGACACAAACTACCTTTAATTACTTTTGGAAGCTTTGGCTACAGATGTTATAAAAAAATGTACTTTCATAACGGTCATACTTTGAACACACAGAGAATAAATCATTTAGAAATCGGTCCGAACTGTTGAAATTCCTTTGGATAAACCGACTTTCTGTGGGAATAACCAACATTCTATAGTATTGATGGTATCATGGTTCGAGATGCCATATGATGGTAGCTACAACCATTTGAAGTATTAGCAGCCAATAAAACAGTTATACCAACCGAAAACAGTTTGACTATTGGTTTCGACAACTGACGGTTATGGCAACTTACCAACTGTGATGTAAATTTTACTTTGATACTAATAATTGGTGGTGACAACAGATAAGTTTGTTGTTGTAGCATGATATTAATTCAGTCACAACAAAATCTTTGTATAAAACGAAAAACATATTTCGAAATCCCCAAAAAAAATTATAAAACAAAAAAAATATTCAGACAGTTTAAGTTTCTTGGTTTAGACGGTTAATGCTTCCAAATGATAAAAATAAACGTAATAATGGATATTCCATTTCGAGGATCCCTACTTTGTTAAAGAAAAAATACAGAAAATTTAAATTGAATAGGGAATGTTTATTATCATTTGAAAGAACATTCTTTGGCATTTATTTTTTGAAGATTATGTCTATCAAATGTTGGCCGCGGCTACGTCTCAGATGGTCCATTCGTTGAGTCAAATTTTCGATGACTCGTCCGAGTATTTCGACTGGTAACCGGCGAATGACACGCGTGATGTTTTGCTCCAAGGCCTGAATTGAAGCGGGTTTGTCTAACTAAAAAGTCACACGATCTTGGTGACCGATCGACTGGCCCAAAGAGTAAATTATCTGCTCACCGAAGTATGGCGCCGTTTTGTTGAAACCAAATGTCGCCGAGATCACGAGCTTCAATTTCAGGCTTCAAATAGTCGGTTATAATGGTACGATAACGGTCGCCATTGACGGTTACATTCTCACCGGCATAATTTTTGAATAAATATGGACCGATGATTCCACCGGCCCACATCTCACTCCAAACCGTTGTTTTTCTGGATAAAGTGGCAGCTCTTGAACCTCTTCTTGTTGCTCTTCGTTCCAAATGCGGCAATTTTGCTTACCCATTGAGCCAGAAATGGGCCTTATCGCTGAACAAAATTTGGCTCGAAAACGCAAGAAACACATTCCTCACAGAACGTGAATTTTCGTAATAAAGTTGAACGATTTTTAAACGTTGTTCAGGCGTAAGTCTTTCAATAGTGAAATGCCAAACAATACTAAACAAAAATAACATGACAACATGACACGAATCACACGCGATCTGTCAAAAAACGCTATTGAAAAAAGTATCTCTACTTGGATCAACCTTTATAAGTGAAAAAATATTTTCCAGAATTACGCTACACTGTAATTTAGCGTCATTACTCAAACTTGATCAGAATTTTTGCCATACACAGACATCCTCATAATTCAAAACTGCAACCAATTTATTTGGTGGCGACCCATTTTTCCCGAGATTTGGTCACATTTCTTCAATAAGTACTTACAAAAACTTCAGTTCCAATAATCATTTTAGTCTGTTAGGATAAAATATACTGCATATCCAATTAATATTCGGCTGTAACGATAGAATACATGGATAGTACGGGCAACCACCAACATTCGGTTGGCAAACAATTAAGTTGTGGCAACAAATATGTTCTCTGTGTTTATTTAATTTATAACATTGGGTAGCAAAAAAATTTAATTTTCACCGATTTTGTTTTCCATACTGCACATTATTAAAAAAAAGGACGAAAAGGACGGTTAGATTATCTTGAAGATATTCTAATATTATTTTAGAGGATCTATATTAAAATGATGATGGTAGTAACTTAGTAAAACTTTTAACCCAAAAACGATGATTTTTCCAGGCGTATGGTTTAAAAAAAAATAAAACGCATATAGTTAAAAGTTAGGGCCCAGAATTTAGCTTTATTATAAAGATAAGGGTTTGCCATTATGTTTTATAAATAATTTCGGGCCAGTGACCGCCGCTGCTCGAATAAATTCCAGCCAAGAGGCCCAATTTTCAACAGTTTTTCCAGCATTTGTGGCCGTCTGCCAGCATCAATCTTGTTGGGCTTATCTGCGTAGACAAGCGACTTCAGATAACCCTTCAAAAAATAGTCCAGCGGTGTTAAATGGCACGACCTAGGAGGCCACGGCACATGCCCACGATGGGAGATAAAGCGCTCAGCAAAGGTTTCCTTAAATAAATTGATTGTTTCTTTGGCTGTATGGAATGTAGCGCCGTCTTGTTGAAACCAAAGGTCGTCCAATTAAGGCACGAATAGTAGTAGTAATCATGGCTCTATAGCGTTTGCCATTGACTGTAACATTATAGCCGGCTTCATTTTTAAAGAAATACGGACCAATGATTCCCTCTGCCCATAGAGCACATCAAACAGTGAATTTTTAAGGTTGTTACGGCGTCTTAACAATGGCTTTTAAATTTTCATTACTCCAAATGTTACAATTTTGTTTAACCAAAAGTGAGCTTCATCACTAAACGCAATTTTCTTTAAAAAATCAGGATCGGTCGCCATCTCGTTTTGGGCCTATTCACCATGATTTGCAAACGTTTTTCCGGAGTAAGTCGGTTCATTATAAAACCAAAGCAAACCAAACAAAGCGTAATTAAGTGGCAGCCTTTAAAAATTGAAAACCACACGTCTAAAAAACACCCTTTACAATTTCAGTAAGAAAAGGACACGACCAAATTCATTGCACAACAATTTATAATTTGTTTTCCCTTTTACAAAAAAAGGACACTCCATTCAAAGAGATAGGATGTTAAAATGCTCTTCGAAGGTAAACTCCATGCGATTTCACTAAAGGCATCACATCACGATAATTTGGTTAAACGAAGGAATATTTACTACTTTAAAACTTTTTTCAACTTTGAAAAAAAAACTTTGAAAAAAAAAATTTCATTGGGTCATAAAAATAACTCGGACCCACAAGGGCCGTTCTTTTGCGAATTTACTATAATCACCTAAGTCTTTCTTTTTTAGAAGAAATTATTCAGCCCCCCGAGAAAGTATGTAATTTGCTAATTCCTAACCCGAATTCTTAAATTTTTTTTGTGCATCTTTTTTAAGACAAACGAACTATTCGTCTAATCCATATCCCTGTCAAGTTGTAACTGTTCAAGTCCAACCAAATTCAACTACACCAATTTACTCTTTATACTCCTCTCGAAGTCCCTACCAGACACTGCAGTTTCTCTGTTGTTGGCCGTAATGAAAATTAATGGTTTTCAAGTTTTTGTTTTGTTGCCCTTGATGGACAAAACTTTAAGTGGCAACACTGGCTGTTAGTTACAGCTAACTACAGCCAGCAAACACGCCCGAAAGGTGGGAGTTTCCCTGTGTAAAACGGTCGCTGCATCTGTCCACCTCTGGTGTCTGGAAAGGTTGATTCGTGCTCACTCCGATTTCTTTTACGAGTAATTCCTTTCGGTGGCCCTTTCATTTCACGGCAAAGTGATGAACAATGGTCTTCATCACGCTTTCCATTTACTACGGATTACTTCTTTTTCGTTTGATTTCCTTACATAATGTAAATTTTTTTTGTTCGGCTCCTTTTGCATCTCCTTGTTTTCGGTGTGTAATTTCTGTTTTAATAATTTCTTTTGTGTGAGAAAAAACGTTTGAAATGTAATTCCTTTTTGCGCACCGAAACGAAGAAATGGCAAGTGTGAATAATGATGTAAAGTTTTAAAGTTAGTTTACGTTACGTACGCCAACAATAGAAAAAATAAATTTCCAGATTTTTGAAATAAAAAGATTTAGGAATTTGGTGGATAGTTTATGAGATTTTTAAGCGGAAACGACTTTATACAGACAAAACAGTTGGTTTTATTTAAAGGAAACCCCTCTCATTTTAGAGAGAGGGATAGATAGAGAGAGAGATAGTTTTTAAATCAGCCACTAAAGATCCTCTTTGGATTGAGTTTCTCCACTTGTAGCTCTCAGTTAAATATAAAACACACGCTCTTATAAAGATTGAACCGGACAATAAGTAACACACCGAATTTGAATTTCCCCTTTAGATTTCCCGGAAAATTAATTATTTCTTTCAATTACACTAGTTTACAGTCATTTTAGTCCAGAGTTCTAAATTTTTTTTCTATAGATTTTGGACTTCTAAGCACGAAAATGAACTTTAAAAAATTTTTAGAACTCTGGACCAGGTAAAAAATCATAATTTGTAAACTAGTGTTATTACCGTTTGTATGTAAAATTTGATCTTTCTTCTGAAGACTACAGTATTAAATGAGAAAATTTTGATGGGGATTTGGGGATTTGCGTCACCGCTCATCTATATTTGGAGCCACCACAAAAGTTATGACGACTAACGACCGAACCTTAACATTGCCCGATCTTAAAGTAATACAAAATTTGGATAAGTTGGACAATTTGACTTTTTTTGTTATCATCATCTGTATCTTGTACGGTTTCCTGTCCTTAAGGCATCGTTCGAATTAAAGTACAACAATTTAAATCAAGGGTAGAAGATCATTGTCAGTATAGTCATTGTTAATCTTCGATATATCTATAAAATTGTACTGCTACTGCTCAGGCTAAACGGCGGTAAGAATAATGAAATTTGGTCGATATGAAGGTTCAGATGTAGACGCTCGATAAGAAGGGTTTTTGTGTTCGGGAAAAATTTATTCCTCAGAGACAAGTACATGCCGGGATTAAAAGGTTGGAGCTTGAGTCATCAAATTCGGGGAATGGGCTTTATAATTTTCCTTATAATTTGGACTCGAACATTTTTTGAAAATTTAAAACTTAAGGGGATCAAAAAGGGATACATTTTGTAACTCCTCATCCAGAGCAACTAAAAATGTGAAATTCGGAAGGACTAGCATTATAAGGGACAAATTCGTAGCTACAAATTGTAAACGCAAACACAGGGAAAAAATTAGTTGGAAGTTAGTTGAAACTACAATATATCCGTTGCAATCAATCTATCTATATGATTGATTGCAACGGATATATATATATATATCGGCTCGAGATACCACAAGATTTTTACTATAGTCATCATCGTATCATACCAATGAATCGCGGAATAGTTATTTGATGCCATAACTGGCGGTTGTTTTGTCAAAAAAAATGTGTTGCTACTAATTATTATCATAACCAACAACGTTTTGTTAGTGCTAATTTTTTTTTGGATATTACGAGGGTGGTTCGGAAACTTCTTAGCCTAGCACAAAAAGCGCGGTATAAACAGAAAAAAGTTAACTGTTTTGGAAACTTCCATCTCTGCTATGAACACATGGTAAATTTTGTTTCGATCTGGCAACTCCTTCATATAGAAACAGATGTTCACAAAAGACGCATCCGCGATTTTTTTACAATGGCAAAATTAGAAATGCGTGGTGTCATTAAATATTTACATAAAAAAGGTTTATCGGGACAAGAAATTCATAATGATATGGTGAATTTGTTAGGTGAAAGTGCTCCTTCATATGCAACAGTAAAAATTGGGTTGCTGAATTTAAACGTGGTCGTACAAGCATTTAAGGTGAACCACGTAGTGGACGTCCAAAAACAGCAACAACAACAGAAATTGTAGCCAAAGTGCATGATATGGTATTAAATGATCGACGAATAAAAGTGCGTGAAATAGCTAATATCATGGGCATCTCAAATGATAGAGTCCATTTAATTTTGCATGAAGAACTACAGATGAAAAAGCCTCTGTAAGATGTGGTGCCGCACATGTTAACAGTCGACCAAAAACGCATAAGAATGAACATTTCTCAAGCTTGTTTGGATCGTTTTCAGCGAAATAAAATGGATTTTAAGCGTCGTTTCATAACTGTTGATGAGACATGGATCCACCACTATACTCCAGAGACAAAAGAACAATCCAAACAATGGACTGAAGCTGGAGGAAGTGTCCCAAAGAAGGCAAAAGCAATTCAATCGGCTGGTAAGGTTATGGTTTTTTGGGACTTCAAAGGTATTTTATTGATTGACTATCTGCAAAAGGGTAAAACAATAAATTCAGAGTACTATTGCAACCTTTTAGATCAATTAAATGTACAAATTCGAGAAAAACGTCCTGGTTTACAACGCAAAAACATAATTTTTCATCAAGACAACGCACCAGCGCACAAGAGTGTTTTAACAATGGCTAAAATCAACGAATTAAAGTACGAGTTGCTTGACCACCCACCTTATTCTCCTGATTTAGCTCCCAGTGACTTTTACCTGTTCCCAAATCTAAAAAAAATCCTTGCTGGCAAGCGTTTTACCTCAAATGAAGATGCAACTACAGTTGTAAACCACTATTTTGAAGACCTTGAGGAAAACTATTTTAATCAAGGGATAGAATTGCTAGATAAGCGTTGGACTAAGTGTATTGAAGTTTCAGGAGATTATATTGAAAAATAAAAATATTTTTGAAAAACTAACTATTCTCTTTCATTGATAGGCTAAGAACTTTCCGAACCGCCCTCGTATTAAAATAATATAATTTGATTATTACTGACCTTAAGCCAATCAATTGATCTTATGTTTAGCAGTAAAAACATTTCATCATAATTTTGATCTATGCACACAAAGAACGGATTTGTTGGCACCGAATTTGTATCCACAAGAATGGATTGTACGTTCAATCCATGAATTCCATCATTACAACCGAATTTAATTGGACGCAGAGCAGCTTTCAGTAGGGGGGAACTGACATATTCGGTTGAAGAGAACAAGTATCGGTAATCCTAACAGATTAAGATTGTACATGTATTGGTTGTTGTTATAGATTGTGGGTTATAAGTTTTTGAAAAAATGTAGTATTTTACCGCCTTGCAATGGGTCAAGTGATCAGAAAAAAAATACGACTTTGGATAGATGATTTGATTAGCATCGTAATGATGCCCCAATCTGCAAAGAACAATATTTATTGTATCTTTGGTGGCCGTTTTGGGTGTAATGTCGCTAACTTACAGTAAGGCCTGTTGATTTATTCTTGAAAATATTTGTATTTATAGTTCGTTTATTTATATGGGTATGGTTTGGAAGCATTAACCGTCTAACCCAAGGAACAAAGACAGTCTTAAATTTGTTTTTAAATTTATGAATTTTTTGGGGATTTCGAAATTTGTTTTTGCCGTTAACAAAGTTGTGACAAGAACCAATAAAATATTATAGGGTTTATATGTCAATGTTGAAAACCCATTTATCATGTAACAAGAGCCAACTAAACAGGGTTTGGTCAGTACAAAAACTAATATGTTGTCACACCATAACCGCCAGTTGTCGCAACCAAAAGTTAAACTGAATTAAAGTGAATCGGTTGGTATAACTGTGTTATTGGCAGTGAATACTCGAACCATATTACCATCAATATTATTAAATGTTGGTTATTGCAACAGAAATTCGGTATACTACAGGGGCTTAAAAGGGCAAAAAAGCAGAATAAGAGGGAGAATAAATAATGATCCAAAATGTGTAAAACGCAAAAGTATTAACAAAAAATTTAATAGAAAATTTAAATGGGAATAAAAATTAGCCCCTTTTTATTTTAAGAGTATATCGGTCGAAATAGTAGGAAGAGATAAAACCTATATTAAATCAGCATTGCATGGAAAATATAAATAAAGGTAAATAGGATATACTTAGAAGGTCCAACAGGGGCGAAATATCAAAAAGGGATAAAAACAATATTGAAAGCAATATTTAATTAACAGACGAATAGAAATAAAATAAATAGAAGTAAAAGAGAAACAAAAAAGGCGAAATATCAACAAAAAGGCAAAATTGAAATAAAAAACACAGAAAACACAAAACTTGCACATATTAACTGCAAAAAATAGCTCTTCCAAATTGATTGTTGTGTTTCTCAAATTCTCGTAAAATCTCATTTCGTCCATATTTGGGCCATGTGAGCCGAAACGTCGAGCAACTAAGCTTTTTCCAGAGTTATTAATTACGTCTTAATTAACAGTACCCCTTTTAAAGTTCACAAAAAATTATGATTTGTGAAGCGAATACTCAAGAAAGTGTATATTCTTTTGAGGTTTACACCTAATGACCATAAGACATCATCATGCTTATTTAATGATCCCAGGTGTATTAATTTGTGCTTTGAACAGGCACTCGGACGGACGGACATGGCTAGATTGTTTTACAACTTTACGACGATAAATAATATATATATATATATATATATATATATATATATATATATATATATATATATATATATATATATATATATATATATATATATATATATATATATATATATATATATATATATATATATATATATATATATATATATATATATATATATATATATATATATATATATATATATATATATATATATATATATATATATATATATATATATATGTGACAGCGCATAGAGAAAGGGACCTAAGGGTAAAATAAATCAATTTTCGTTTTTTTTTTTCTTTTTTTTGATGTGGACAACATCTGAGCATCGAATGATCCCATGCCCCAAAAGTGTTCCCTCCCAGAGATATGTGCGTTTTATGAAAGTGAAGTCGACGATTCTAAGCGCAAATAGAAAGGGACCTTACCTTTAAAATGGCTCTCCTGAACAAAACTGGTTTTTAACCTTAGGTCACTTCGCGTCACATATATATACTTCATAGGGTCTTGTATCAATATATTTTGGTATTGCAAACGCAATGACAAAGTAAGTACACCATCAACTCTTTGGTGAAGGCTAATAAAACACATGATTTACCACCCGCTTTATATATTCACAATTTAATCAGACTTCAAAATGTTTTATATTACGTATTCGAATTTGCGATTTCC
Organism: Hydrotaea diabolus; assembly: GCA_963513945.1. Classification (NCBI taxonomy): domain Eukaryota; kingdom Metazoa; phylum Arthropoda; class Insecta; order Diptera; family Muscidae; genus Hydrotaea; species Hydrotaea diabolus. The sequence goes on from OY740718.1 coordinate 171,672,924, forward strand.
CATTTGAATTCACTTCCTGTTCCCTCGTTATGCGATAACCCGTAATGAATTATGCAAGATTTTTACATTACAAAATTTATGGCATGTCATTCTCGATGATACAACTTTTAATTGCATCCATTAATCTCCACTAATATCCTGTTTTCCTTCATTACAAAAAAGAACCAATCAACATTTCATAATGATTATCCGTTGAAGGGAAGGCGTGCCGTGGTAGAGAAGAAGAAGAAATCTGCAATTACAAAATTGAACAGCCATCAATAATTGCCAATCATTACCTTGTCGAGGAGATTCCATTGGAAAAGTAGTGAAATGGCACGTTTATTGCAAGGACTTCTTTGCTGCTCCAAAGTGCTGGCCATAATGAGTGATTCTGAATGAGACATTAGAGCACCATTTCCAATTAAAAAGAGAGGTAAATGATTTTTCTATTATCTTCTGTACGATTCATAATAATTAGAATCATGTTGTGTTGGCCCTGTACGCTTTTTCCCTTCCACATTTTTTGCCTTTCAGGCTGCGGACTATATAGGATAACAAGGCATGTGCCTAAGGCGTCCGATTAATAAGGGGTGTAAAGTAAAACTGGCATATTTTAGATAAACTTTTGATCCAAATCTTACATTTGTTAATCATCGAAAACATTTATTAAAGCCTCTTAACTCAGAAAAGAAATTTGATTACTTTAAGTCTGGTGTAGTAAAATAGCTACTAATTGTGTTTATTTTTTGTATATACAAACATTAATAACTTTTTCGTTTATTACTTTTTTTATTTTTTAGATTAAATAACTAGATAATTAAATACAGATCATATCATATGCAAAATGGATTTTTTACACTAAGTATGAAAAATAATGTCAATTAAATGAGCCTCCGTTTTCAGCTTCGCAATGATGGGCTCTTTTTAGAGCATTTTCAATAACATCTTTCAAAATTTGTGAGTGTAGCGTTTGAATTTTTGCAACAATGTTGGCCTTGAGTTGAAGGATTGTATCGGGCTTCTGCACATGTAATCGCTCCTTTAAATAACCCCAAAGAAAATATTCGAGTCCTGACAAATCTGTCGATCGCGCTGGCCAAAAATTGCCATTGTGTCTCGGGCAGTGTGGGCAGTGGCTCCGTCCTGCTGAAACCACAGCTCAGGTCTGTTTTCAAGAGCAGGACTTAACAAATTTTCTATCATAAACCGATACCGCTCTCCGTTTACGGTTACAGCACTTCTATCTTAGTAATAAGTAAGGCCCAATAATATTTGCAGATGTGATTCCACACCTTACTGTACACCTAATAGGGTGCAACTGCAGTTGATAAATAGCTCTTCAATTTTCAGAACCCCATAACCTACAGTTCTGCATTCAAATGAAAATGAGCTTCATCACTTTGCGTATAATTGAGCGCTGATTTAAATAATAAAGTTCTATTATTCTATTTTTGTGTTCAGTTGAGAATCTCTCCATTATTTATTATCCAAGTGTTATTTATAAAATCAGAAAAAAATAAAAAAATATATAAAAATGAAAAATTATTAAATTTTTAAACCCCATGGTAACTTTTGGCCTACCCTGAGCAATCATTGTATCCATACATTTTCAAAAAGAAATACAATATAATTGTCCTTAAATACACAATACAATTCACTTTCTTATACCCTCTACTGAAATATTTTGTAGTGACCAGGTTCCTTAGATTTTATCTTATGCTAGCTAGCCGTGTCCGGCCCTCCGGCCGTCCATGTTGTCCGTTAAAACCACGTTAGCGGTCATACGAATAAACCTAGGCTCCTGAAACTTTGCAAGATGATGCCTTACGGTAATAAGCTATTTTGGATTTCTAATGGGTGGAATCAGCAAAGCCGGAAAAAAGTCTATGGGAGTGACTAAAGGTACCTCGAAATAAAATACACCATTTTAAGTATTTTGCTTAACAAATCATATTTTTTTGTGGACAAGCTTTTAGATGGGAAGCGGTCCATACTATCAAACCGAACAAACATTCAGTATGCACATATGCCTACTAGAATCATTACAAAGTTCACTACGAACTTAAATCTGAATTCATTGTGAATATTTAGCTGTGATTCTGACCAAGCCTTTGAATGGGCTTCCCATCAAACCGAACGTATATTCATTATGTACACATGCGTACTAAAATCATTACAAAGTTCACTACAAATTATCTGAATTCATTTTGAAAATCTGGCTGAGAGTGAGGCTAAGACTCGTGGACCCATTGGACCTAAGAAACGGTTATTGTGGTCCAGAAAACAATTACAACATATATTGCATGTGGGCATGTAGGCACTCCCTATGAAACCAATATAGATTTATTTTTAAGATGAAAAAATGGACACAAGAACTTCTTACGAATCCAAAGATGAATTTGTTTTAAAGATTTGGTTGATATATGAGTGAGTAGATAGAAACGCCTCATGAAACTATTCCCTGTTATTTGAATTGTGGTCGTTACAATAACGCAAAATTGTTTGTTGATATAATAGCAGAGCCAACTATTGGCGTCGTCCCATTAGGTGATATTTGACCAAAAATTCAGATCACTAACCTAACTTTTTAGTACCTAAAATTGTAAAATTGAGCTGATGAATGCCTAATCTAAATTTCCGGTTTTTTTTTGTCTGATTAGTGGCTAAAGGTTTAAAAGGCTTTACCACGGTACGAAAAATTGCCTGCACATGTTAAAATTTTTCAATCTTATCTAGAGGGAATTTTATTACACATATTTATACGCTGCGACACTCTGTATAACAGAGTATTAAAAGTTAGTTGCATAGAAAATGTTTTTAAACACTAAAAATGTTTGAGCTAGATCCAACTTAAAGTATAACGATATAATGGGTGGTTAAATTTTAAGGGCCGATGTTGAATGTGAACCACACCTAAACGTCAAGTTTTTTTCTGCATTTTATTTGATATTTCTCAATTTCAGATTAACTAAATTTGAACCATGGGAAGATACACAAGAAACGTGTTAAAGTTATTCAGGCTTATTATAAATATGAAAATCAATTTTCGAAGATTCGTCAGTGGATTCGTCAATAAGCGGAAGTGCCGCATTTGGGCGAATGATAATCCAAGAGTGATTGTCGAAAAAACAATGCACCCACTAAGAGTGACTGTTGTGCGGTTTATGGGCTGGCGTTATCATCGGGCTCTATTTTTTCCAAAATGGGGACGGTCAGGCAGTTACTGAAAATAATGCTACGAAATTATTATGTCCCTGTTGGAAAACCCTTTACATGAAACTTGACTGAAGAACGTTTTTTGGGCCAAGGAAATATTTTAGAGAAATTGAAGAGAATCGACCCAAATTTAGATATAGCTCACACACACATATGTTTATCCGGATATGAGTTTTTGGCTAAACCACATTGTACATCCAATTTAGATAAAATAGTTTTTTGGACATCGTCGATGCTATTGAAATTAAAGAAAATCGCTTAATATTTGAATCAATCTCCCGCACATTTGTTCATATGAGTTTATGTTTAAGCCACATATTGCATGCAATCTTAGTGAAACTTGTCAAAAAAAAACTATGGTAGGAATTGTTTCAGTGAATTGCATGTGTCCTCACTCTTCGACTTAATACTTCCCTTATGAAAAATCAAGCAAGGTTTCCGCATGGTAAACTAAGCATAACAGTTATCAAACGACAACGTACGTACAAAACATTAACATACGAGGGCGACCGCAAAACTAACTGGCCTGGCACATTTTCTGTTTTACTAACAACTTTTTTTTAATATTTCATAAGTCATCTGTCAAAATTTCCGAAATATTTAATGATTATTTTCTTTGTTACAGGCGATTGAAGTAAACAAGTTTTATAATTTTTGAAAAATGGAAAATAAAGAGTTTCGTGCGGTAATTAAACACTTTTATATGAAAGGTTATACGCCACAATTAATCAAAGATGAATTGGATTCTGTTCATGGTGATAGTGCACCATCATACTCCACCGTGAAATCCTGGGCTCAACAACTTAAAATGGGTCGTTCAAGTACGGAAGATGAACAACGCTCTGGAAGACCGAAAACTGCTACTACTATTGAAAACATTAGAAAAATATTTAATGAAGTGACTAAAGATAGACGAATAAAGCTCAGAGAACTTGCTGATATTGTTAAAATACACGAAAAACAAGTTTGGAGTATTTTACATGATGAACTCCACATGAAAAAGCTATCCGCAAGATATGTGCCGCGTTTGTTGACTTTGCCCCAAAAAATCGTCCGTTGGACCAATTCCGAGGAGCTTTTAGGGATTTATCAGCGTAATCCAATAGAGTTCTTGCGCCGATTCATAACTGTTGATGAAACATGGATCCATCACTACATCCCAGAATGCAAAGAACAGTCAAAACAATGGATAGAAACTGGTAAAAGTGGTCCCAAGAAGGCGAAAACTGTTAAGTCAGCAGGAAAAGTAATAGCCACAGTATTTTGGGATGCAAGGGGTATAATATTTATTGATTATCTTGAGAAAGGAAAAACTATAAATAGTGAATATTATTGTGCATTATTGAATCGCTTGAGTGAAGAAATCAAGATAAAACGACCGCATTTAGAAAAAAAGTTCTTTTTCATCAAGATAATGCTCCTTCACACACTGCATTTTTAACTCAACAAAAACTGGCCGAATTACGATTTGAAATTGCTCCGCATCCACCATATAGTCCAGATTTAGCTACTTCTGATTATTTCTTGTTTCCAAATTTAAAAAATTTCTCGGTGGCAAAAAATTTTCGTCCCATAGCGAGGTTATTGCTGAAACTGAGGCATATTTTGAAGGTCTTGAAAAATCCTATTTTTCGGATGGAATTAAAAAACTTAAAAAACGTTTGATGAAGTGTATTGAGTTGGAAGGAGATTTAGTTGAAAAATAAATAATAGTAATTTCAAAAAAACGGTTCTTTTTATGTTAGGCCAGTTACTTTTGCGGTCGCCCTCGTACGTACACACACGATACAGTGAATGGCAGTTGTCTATTATAAAAACAATAACAGCTTACGGATAGCGTAAAGCCTATCAAAAGGCAGTGCAAGGAATTTTAATTGTACTTTGTTCGGTGGAAGACACTAATGCTGGCTGATGCTCGTTTATTTCGAATCTGTCTGCACAAAGGTGTACAAGAGCTACAAGAACTATAATTATAGTTCAATCACAATCGTTGCTTGGTGTCTGATGGTGGTGAAGTAGCGTTCACTAAAACAGCAGTCATCCTTGCTTGCAACATAAAGTATTTTCTACTGCCTTCGAATAACTTCATGGTTTCTTTGAGTTAAACGTTTAATAGAAAATGTTGGATAACAACATAACCGAATTCTAATAAATAATTTTGGGGATCATAGTATGGTTAAGAGGGATGATACTATGGTGGTTGAGAACATAACATTGATTTTTATTTATTTATTTATTTGCAGTCTATCGTTAGATAATATGCAAATCAGATACAAACTCAGGTACAATATTTATAATACGAGTATACTTGTATAGAAATTCACTTCATCAAGTGAATAAAATTATTCACTTGATCACTCCTTTATTATAGTGGGAGGTTCTGCACATCATCTGAATTGAATGTCTAGTACGTGAAGTCTCTTTAAACGCCTTGTTTCATTACTGTCTAATATACAAAGCGCCAGTAAATCCGGATGGTAGCTCAATCGTAATAGATATTTTTCGGAAAAATGTTTTATTTCATCTATGACGTGTGCAATTTGTAGGTCTGAGTGGATAAAGTCATTTCGCACATACAATGGAGAGTTTAGGATCGGCCTTATAGCATTCGACAGAAATCGTTAAATAATTTTAACGTTGGAAGGCTTGTCGTACCCTTAAAGGTTAATGCGGTATATGCAAATTGGTTTTAATATTGACTTGTATTTTACTAGCTTATTCCCCACGCTTAACTGGGATTTTGTCCCAAGTAGCCATTATAGTTTTTTATACTTTATATGAAGTTCCTTTCTCTTTGTTTTTATTTGGGATTTCCAATATATTGTTGAAATGTAACAATAGTATTGTTGTCAAATTTAAAAATGGAAATATGGTTGTAGCAACAATAAAAATATGGTTGGTAGGAAAAAAGTATTGTTTTCATAGGTTTTATGTTAACATGTAGCAAAATCGTATTTTTTTAATGTAATAATAGGAATGATAATTAATTTTTTTCAAAACAGATCACTCCTTTATTACGAGTTTAATTTATTTTAGCATAACTTGCTTAATAAAATTCTCTATTGTTTAATTACAACTTATCCCAATTTTTACAAAAAATGTTGTGAGGATCATACTATGGTTGTACGTTAAACATACTATGGTTATGAGGATCATAATATGGTTGTGGTGATCAAAGCATGGTTGAGTGTGTATAATAATATGGTTGTGGGGATCATAGAATGGTTATGCGTAAATAAATTTATTGTTGTGAGGACCATAATATTACCATACATACTATTGTTGTGATGATCATAATATTGTAATGCCACAACCATATAACCAACAATATTATGATGCTCTTTCAACATTGTTACTCCAACCATACTTTTTTTCTGCGTGCATTTATAAGGGGTGTTTTTTATTGAGGTATAGAACTTCGAATTGAAATAAAACACAAGAAAATCGTTTTAATGTCCATCAATTTGGCTTTATTGGAAGGATAATAAATATGATTTCGGGCATGTGACCGCCGCGGCTGGCTCGAATAAAGCCAATTCTACAGGTCCAATTTTCAACCACTTTTTCGAGCATATGGGGCCGTATGTTGGCTTCCAAATCCCCTAACGTGTTTCTGGTTTGTTGGCGTAGACGAGCGACTTCACATATCCCCAATGAAAATAATCCAATTGTCCATGTTAACCGATCCATGGTTTACCGAATTAATTGCTCTGATTATGTCGACCATAAAATGGACAGAGCTTGCGGTGAACTTCGCGAACTGAACCATTACTTTCGAAATAAATTTGCACGATTTGCAAGCGTTGTTCTTTTGTCAACCTGTTCATGATGAAATGGCAAACCAAACTAAATATTAATCACTTGACAGCTGACAAAATGGCCGCCAGTTAAAAAAGTGATGCCAACTTAAAGTTCTATACCCCAATAAAAAACACCCTTTGGTTACAGCTGGGCAGTTTCCCTTATTGCTAGTGAAAGTTATATAGTTAGAGTTATTAGAGTTGATTTTTATATTCCATTTTGTTGTGTTTGGATTAGTGCCGATGTTGCCTCGGCGTAGTACTCGCTGCCATGAATGCTGTCTCGTCTGCATATGTGGCCACGAAAACGTTTTCTGTGACTGCACGCAGAAAAAAAGTATGGTTGGGGTGACAATATAATAGAGGATCATACTATTGTTGGGTATACGGTTGTTGAACAACAATATTATGTTCCTTACAACAATAGTATGATTCACACATAACCATACTATGATCTCCACAACCATAGTATGATTCACCCATAACCATACTATGATCCTCACAACAATAGTATGATTCACTATCAACCATACTATTATCTTCACAACCATATTATGATCCACACAACCATAGTATATTTCTCATACAACCATAGTATGATCCTTCCAACTATAGTATGAATCACACACAACCATACTATGATCCTCACAACAAAAGTTTGATTCACACACAACCATACTATGATCGTCACAACGATAGTATGATTCACACTCAACCATACTATTATCTCCTCAACCATATTATGATACTCACTACCATAGTATGTTTCTCATTCAACCATAGTATGATCCTCACAACCATAGCATGATTCACACGCAACCATACTCTATGATCCTCAAAATTATTTATTAAGATTGGGTAATGTTCTTTTTCAAAAATAGAGATTTTTTATCAAACAAGTTATATTTAATTGCATTACAATAAGTTAATAGCCAGAATTCAGAATACATGGTTTGTTGCACCAACCATGTTTATATGGTTGATACAGCCATATTTTCATTTCTAAATTTGGTAATAATACTATTGTTACATTTCAACAATATTAATACTGCCGCAATCATACTATTGTCAAAATAATATTCAGGAAACAATACAATGGTTGCGACGAACATGCTTTTATTGCTGAGAACATATTATTGATGCGGTGACCATAGTGTAACCATATCTTTTCTCAGCGTGTGGTAAATTTGACGTAAAAGTTTAAAACAAAATTGGACCAAGCACACTGTCCTAAGGTACTCCAGCGGAAATGCGGCTTATGTTAGAATTCTCGTTATTGTGTTTTACAAAGAACAATCTATTCAATAAGTACGATTTTAACAGTAGATAAAACGGCGTTGGCAGGAATTTCTTTAACTTGAATAAAAGCCCTGTGCTCCAGACCTGATCGAACGCTTGCTGTACGTCTAAAAACACTACCGAACAACAATTTTAATCTCTATGCCCTTAGTTATATATTTAACAATGCAATGACACTGCTCTGGTGTTCGATGTTTATGACGAAAGCCAAAAAAAACTATTTGATTTCCGTCTATGAAAGGCATCATCCTGTTTAGAAAACGTTTAGAAAACGTTGACAGAAAACTGATGGGCCTGTATGAAGAAAATTCAGTTTCAGGATTACTTGATTTCTGTATCTAATAATTTTCATTGCGATGGTAAGTGCCAATATCGGAGCTCAAGTCAAAGCATTCAGACATAACAAGATGATGTCTGGGAATTTCTTTAAAAACAACGAAATCTAGGAAGAAACTTCAGTTTTAGGATTACTTGATTTTTGTATCTAGTAATTTCCATTGCGATGGAAAGTGCCAATATCGGAGCTCAAGTCAAAGCATTCAGACATATCAAAATGATGTCTGCGAATTTCTTTATTAACAACGAAATCCAGGACTCCGGGAACTTTGTGGGGATCAGATGGTTAATACGTCGGTTGTTCCGTCGAAATCAAGGAGAGATTACTCTGTTGTATACATTTATATATAAAAATTCTTCCCTTAGGGTAACTAAGTCGGGAACCCTACCAAGGATGTTTGCTATTGAAATTGCCTCCAATCAGAAACTCCGAACCTAATCTACTAAAAAACCTTTGAATGCTATCAAGTTTAGTGGTGTATCTCGGTGGAAAATGCACCGATCCCACGGTTAATGGCTGGTTTTCAAAATTTATTGATAATAGTGTTGACTGCAAACTCCTTTCCTGAACATTATTGGGAATTTCAAATTTAATATTAGATTTAATTAGAACAGCACTCCATGTGCTGAACCATCTGGATGGTTCGTGTTAATGATCTAATATCCTGCAATAATAAAATACGACTTACTCGTAAAATGTGTTTCTAAGACGAGTAAGATATCGATATTATTGTTTCTAAGGAACAGTTCTACTTCTTGCTTATAACTTGACAGTCCATTCGCGTTCCATACTGAGACTCGAATATCTATTTGCATACTTTATTAACTAATAGAGTTATCATGTTCAGTATATTGTTCGTCAGCTCTATTTGCTTTGTTAATAACTGTTCCAGTTTTTGAAGATGGTTTGTCTGACTATATCCTTTCAAAACTCCAGCATAGCTATACAAATTGTTTTTTTTTTCAATATTCGGCGGCAAATAGGTCTGGTAAATTTGAGGTTTAGTTTGGTATTTAGTTTGTATTTGTCTCTCAATATATTCTTGTATAGACTCATCACAGTTTGAACGGGGTTTATTTTACATTCCACCGAAGGGTGAACATCTCCACACTTTACGCAACAAAAGGGTTTCATGCACTATGATTTAGTGTGTTTTTCAAAAAACTGTTGACAACTATGACATTGTACTAGTTCTTTAACTTGACGTGCCGGCTCTATTTTCACAATTGTTCTGTTAATGTTTGTAATGCTGTAAACTTATTTGTTGTTCGGTGCAGGTTCAATGTCAAGAAAGAACAAGCTTAAATGTATTTTTGTCACACGGCTGCGAACATTAAGGACATTGCGGACCTTGTGTCCGTCCAGTTGAATTGCTTCCTTTGTCTCGTCGATAGGTGAATCATACTATGCTTGTGAGGCTCACACTATGGTTGCATGTGAAACATACTATGGTTGTTAGGAGCATCATATTATTTGAGGCTCAAAGTTTAGTACAGTGTAAATCATAATATGTGACATTTTTTTTTGATGTGGACAACATCTGAGCATCGAATATGACCGATCCCATGCCCCAAAAGTGTTCCCTCCCAGAGATATGCGCGTCTAATGAAAGTGAAGTCGACGATTCTAAGCGCAAATAGAAAGGGACCTAATCTTAAAAATGGCTCTCCTGAACAACACTTTTCATCAACTTTTCACTTTTTTGATGTGGACAACATCTGAGCATCGATAGGGACCGATCCCATGCCCCAAAAGTGTTTCCTCCCAGAGATATGCGCGTTTTATGAAAGTGAAGTCGACGATTCTAAGCGCAAATAGAAAGGGACCTCATCTTTAAAATGGCTCTCCTGAAACTGGTTCTAACCTTAGGTTCCTTTCTATTTTGGGCGTCACATATGGTTGAGGAGATCATAGTATTTTTGTGTGTGAATCATACTATTTTGGTGAAGACCACAATATAGTTGCACCACACCGTATACCCAACAATTGTATAATGTTCTTCGAATATTGTCCGCCCAAACATACTTTTTTCTAAGTGGTCTAAATATTAACGTTCAATTTATTCTGGAAATGGTGCTTTATTGAACAAAGTCCCTGCCTGCGGCAAAATAAATAAAAAAGAGTCATTTTAAGATTTGCAGAGGTGTATGGCACTTCTGCTTTTTATATTTTTTTTGTTCGTCACTAATGATTTGTGTGATTTGTTCCTTCCTTCGTGTTGTTGAATGCTGTTATTTTTGTCGTCAAAATGAAACATTTATCATTATAAAACGTGCATATGTCACTCGACATTCATACGTGTTCGTCAGTCTCTCGGTCGTTCGGTCTGTCCGCATGTAACCTTGAATCACCCATCATATCCGATCAACATTTCTCATATGAAGGAATTGATTCAAAAAGATGGCAAACCGAGAATAAAAGCAACACACGAGAAATAATAATAAACGAACATCTGTTTTTCTAACCATTGAATCCTTGTCCTTCGTTCGAAGCAGAAGCAAGCGAGAAAGAAAAAAACGCCAGCTAATGATGAAGCTAATGTTCTGCTTGCTGGCTAAGGACTGCGTACGAGCTGACATGGATGTTTGTTTGGCGCATTGGCTTTTGAGTGCGTGCGTGTGTGTTCAGAGGGCGTGAAGAACTAGGACGCAGTAAGGCCATGGTGTCATGGCTGGTGCACATTAGTATGCTCGTAAGGTTCCATATTGAAATGCAATATAAGAATTATTTATCATACAATGTAATGAAAACATAAGCTAACAATGTGTGTACTAAGTTTCCTAGCAATCGCAGCTATGGGGAAAGGGTCTCCTGCCAAGGTGTGAGGACACGTGGGACTTACATGTGGACACACTTACTAATGGCAACTTTTGGCTGCAGAGGAGCCAAACTTACAAAGGCAATGTGTATAAGGTTTGGTGAACCGTAAACACAGTGGCCTTTGCCCTGTGCTCGGTTGACTTTTTGGCTAGTCATTTCTTGTGGTTAATTTATAATTGCTCTCCCTGAAGCATAAATCCAGGGAGACGAATCGCAAAGTCAAGAGGAAATTGTATGTTAGCCACGTAGAAGTATTGCAAGATTGGTCCAAGCAACTTCTGTCATGATATGGTATCCGGGCAGGAATTTCATTTCGATTCAAATGTGTGTGTGTGTGTGATTATGAGCCTCATTTATATTTGAAACGGAAGCATTTTCCCCAGGCAGCAAGATATATGTCTACCGGTACTCGTAATGGTGTAAGTGCCAGAAAAATAATAAATACTCGAATTCCTTAAATGAGAAATTATGTAAATAATAAATGTTCTAGGAAAATGTGTAACTTTAGGTAGGTTATTGAAATGTATAAAAAGTAGTCAAAGTCAAAAATTACGATGGAGCAAACTTTTTTTCAATTGCACCTTGTAAAAAACGCAGCATACGGTTGGACGTAGAGCCATAAATCGTTATACACGGCACTTTTGGACGGTCACAAAAACCCAATTAAAAGTAGGTAAAAAAAAGTATGGTTGTGATAACAATATTCGAAGAGTGGTTGAGTTTATGGTTGTGGTACAACAATATTATGATCCTCACAACAATAGTATGATTCAAATACAACCATAATATAACCCCCTCATCCATAATATAATCGTCACCACAATAGTATGATTTACACATACCCATACTATGATCCTCACAACCATACTCGTACTATGGTCCCCACAACCATAGTAGAGAGTGGTTAACTTTTAAGGGCCGATGTTGATTTTGAATAAAACACAAATTATTTAGGAAATTATTGTCATTTTTTTGATGATAATATTGGTATGGTTCAATTATGTTTGGAACAAAATATCTTCCAAATGGTCGCTGCAACCTCGGCGGCACACCTCCATCCGATAGTCCAAATTTTCGATGACGCTGAGCCATGCAGTTAAGGTGCCGAATTATCTCATCCTTTACCTCTTGAATTATTGCTGGCTTATCGGCGTACACGTTTTCTGGCACAAAAAACCCAAAGAAAGCAGTCCAATGGTGGCAAATCACATGAACTTGGCGGCCAATTAACATCGCCACGACGTGACAAAACACGGCCATTGAATTTGTCGCGAAAAAGAGCCATTGTTCCGTTAGCTGTGTGGCAAGTAGCACCGTCCTGTTGAAACCACATAGCGTCCACATCCATATCTTCCAATTCGGACTATAAAAAGTTCGTTATCATCTCACGATAGCGAACACCATTCACAGTAACTGCCTGACCGGTCTCATTTTGGAAAAAATACGTACATAACCACACCAAACAGTCACTCTTTTGGGGGTATTGTTTTTTCGACAATCGCTCTTGAATTATCATTCGTCCAAATGCGGCAATTTTGCTTATTGACGACTCCACTGAGGTAAAAATGTGCCTCATCACTGAAGATGATTTTCTTCGAAAATTTATCATCCACTGTTGCCACCATTCTGACCATTGATGACGTTTGGAATGGCCAAGAGGATTTAGTTCTTGAGTCAATTGCACTTTGTAAGCGTGTAAAGGCAAGTCTTTATGCATAATGTTCATTAACGATGAGCGTGAGAGGTGCAATTGCTGGGCACGACGACGAGTTGAGATGGAAGGCTCTTCAGCCACACTAACGCGAACTGCAGCAATATTTTCTGTTATACAAGCATGTACTGGTGTTTTTACTTCTTCTCCGGTTTGCTTAAATTGACCGAAAAAACCACAAACTGCACGATATGCATTTTGATTTAAACACCCATTTTTATAATAAACCTGAAAAACTTTTACGCGTTGCTCGCACTTGCATCTTTCTATTATTCAAATTGAATTAGTCTAAGGTTGGGAAATATCAAATGAAATGCAGAAAGAAACTTGACGCTAAGGTGTGGTTCACATTCAACATCGGCCCTTAAAATTTAACCACCCTTTATGATTCACTATGATCTACACAACCTTATTATGATCCTCACATACATATAAGTAGTATATTTTATATACAACCATAGTATGATCTTCGTAACCATGTTATAATCCCGACAACCATCCCGACATCAATTATGATACAATTATAATATGACCCCCAAAATTATTTATTAGAATTTGGTTAAGTTGTCAACAATAGATTTGAATTATGAAAGTTATCTTTAAATACATTTAATTCATAATAATAGGAGTGATTTACGAGGGCGACCGCAAAACTAACCGACCTGGCACATTTTCTGTTTTACGAGCAACTTTTTTTTGTTTTTTAAAAGCAATCTTTTATAAGCCATCTGTAAAAATTTCCGAAATATTTAATGATTATTTTCTTTGCTACAGGTGATTGAAGTAAACAAGTTTTATAATTTTTGAAAAATGGAAAACAAAGAGTTTCGTGCGGTAATAAAACACTTTTATACGAACGGTTATACGCCACAATTAATCAAAGATGAATTGGATTCTGTTCATGGTGATAATGCACCATCATACTCCACCATGAAATCCTGGGTTCAACAATTTAAAATGGGTAGTTCAACAACGGAAGATGAACAACGCTCAGGAAGACCGAAAACTGTTAGAAAAATATTTAATGAAGCTCAGAGAACTTGCTGATATTCTTAAAATACACGAAAAATAAGTTTGGAGTATTTTACATTTGGATGAACTCCACATGAAAAAGCTATCCGCGAAAAAGGTGCCGCGTTTGTTGACTTTGCCCCAAAAAATCGTCTGTTGGACCAATTCCGAGGAGCTTTTAGCGATTTATCAGCGTAATCCAATAAAGTTCTTGCGCCGATTCATAACTGTTGATGAAACATGGATCCATCACTACATCCGAGAATGCAAAGAACAGTCAAAACAATGGATAGAAGCTGGTAAAAGTGGTCCCAAGAAGGCGAAAACTGTTAAGTCAAAAGAAAAGTAATGGCCTCAGAATTTTGGGATGCAAGGGGTATAATATTTATTGATTATCTTGAGAAAGAAAAAACTATAAATAGTGAATATTATTGTCCATTATTGGATCGGTTGAGTGAAGAAATCGAGATAAAACGACCGCATTTAGAAAAAAAAGGTTCTTTTTCATCAAGATAATGCTCCTTCACACATTGCATTTTTAACTCAACAAAAACTGGCCGAATTACGATTTGAAATTGATCCGCATCCACCATATAGTCCTGATTTAGCTCCTTCTGATTATTTCTTGTTTCCAAATTTAAAAAAAATTCTCGGTGGCAAAAAATTTTCGTCCAATAGCGAGATTATTGCTGAAACTGAGGCATATTTTGAAGGTCTTGAAAACTCTTATTTTACTGATGGAATTAAAATACTTGAAAAACGTTTGATGAAGTGTATTAATTGGAAGGAGATTATGTTGCAAAATAAATAAAAATAATTCCAAAAAAAACGGTTCTTTTTATGTTAGGCCAAGTACTTTTGCGGTCGCCCTCGTATTTAACAGTAGAAAAAAATCAGCTTAAAATATGTAAGCCTTTTCATTAAAAATATTTTAGTTAAACAAAGCCAACTCAGTTTTTTCGAAAAATTTTAATTTCCATATAAAAAGTACTATTATTATCCGTAACAATAACATTGTTCTTAAAAGCTTATTGAAATGTAAAAAAATTACAATTATAGAGTATGATTGCCATAATCATGGTATTGTTAACATAAAACTCAAAAAAATAATACTTTTATCGCACCAACCATATTTATATTGTTGCTACAACCATATTTTCATCTTTTAATTTGGCAATAATACTATTGTATATATATTAATATACATTATACTATTGTCCAGTTTTAATTAAAAAAACAATACTATGGTTGCGTTGACCATATTATTATTGCGAAGAACATATAATTATTTCCGTGAGCATATAGCAACCATATTTTTTCTCCAAATTTACCCAGACTTTAAAACTCATATGATATTTTAAATGGTGCGAAATTTGTTGGTACCCATTTGTTCATGTTTAAATAAGCTGAAATTTTGGCCATAGCGTCCGTCATCCAAATTTAAACAAACAAAAAATAATTTAATTGTTTGCTTCTGAATCTTTAGAATCCTGTTCAAAACCATTTGTATTGGGACTATATTACAAAATAAGCCTATATGGTCCAAAATGGTATAAGAGTGGTTGTTTGTCCCTAGTCTTATGCTAGGACACATTTGATCGAAACCGATACTAAAATTTGGGCAATCGTGCGTTTGTTTATCAAATCAGGAGGGACCTGTAAACTGACGTTATATGAAAACATGAACTGATATCACTTAATTTACAGAGGTGGTAACTATTTGATCGTAATGAAAAATTAAAGACATAAAATCGGCTAAAAGTATGTGAGGTCGCTATATCTAACTCTGATTTCTTTCAGTTTCAATAGGTATCTTCTTTTGTCCACAAAACATGATTCTGCAGCATTTCATCAAAATTGGGTGTTAAGGTTGTTTTTTAGACGTGTGGTTTTCAAGAAGAAAAAAATCGCATATAGTTTAATGTCATAGCCAAGAATTCTGCTTTATTATAAAGATAAATTTTGAAACGATTTCGGGCCAGTGGCCGTCGCGGCTGGCTGGTACAAATTCCAGCCGAGAGGCACAATTTTTGACCACTCTTTGCAACATTTGGAGCCGTAAGTAATCATAATGCGCCGAATATTCTCTTTCAAGGCGTCAATCATGTCTGTGACTTCACATAACACCACACACAGAGAAAAAATCATTTGGATATCGGAACGAACTACAAATATTCGTTTGGAAAAACAGACTTTCTATTGCAATCACCAACATTCAATAGTAGTGATGGTTACATGGTTCTCATAAAAAATATGGTTGCTACAATAGTATTCCAGTACACTCAGCCAACAAATCGGTTATAGCAACCAAGTTTAGTTAAACTGTTGCTTGCCACAACTGGTGGTTATGCCAACCAACCAATTATAAAGTTTATGAAACTTTGGACCAATAATTGGTTGTGACAACAGATACGTTTTTTGTAGCAACCAAAAAATGTTTAGTTCACTGTTGAAACATATTATCCGTTATCTCCACATCAGAATATAATATCTATAGTACATTTATCAGCTATATTATTTCTACCAAATATATACGATATTTATTATATACTCGTATTTAAAACAAAATCACATTTAAGACTCGGGCGCACTGAAGCTTTATTTTCTTAACAAGTGTATAGATCCGCACTTGCTATTCGATTCAGATTTCACAAAGTGGATGGGCACAGCTCCAATTGTTGCGCCCGA
This sequence comes from Hydrotaea diabolus, assembly GCA_963513945.1. Taxonomy (NCBI): domain Eukaryota; kingdom Metazoa; phylum Arthropoda; class Insecta; order Diptera; family Muscidae; genus Hydrotaea; species Hydrotaea diabolus. The sequence continues at coordinate 171,689,788 of OY740718.1, forward strand.
TTTCGGATGTACTCATTCGGGTCTTCTTCAATACTCTGCTCCACAGCACCACTGTAAGGCGTCTATGAGGATGTGCATTATCCACTAGCGTAAACGTGGTGCGATACCGATCTTTTACTGACCAAAAATCATAAAAATCGGATGAACATATATGTGAAACCTATATCTAAATCTCATTCGACTTATATTTATTTCAATAGCATCCGTCCTAGGTCCACAACAAATAACTTCTTCAGAATTTTCTTGGTCCACAACATATTACTTCATCAACCCGTAGTTTGATTACAAGTTTTAAATGGAATCAGCTAGTGAATCTGTATTGATCCCTACACTACAAGATGTCGGGATCAAGATGTAGGGTCTAGCTCAACCGTTTTTGGTACATTACGATGGTGCGAATCAAGCTATTTGCATGTATGTGGTTAGGCTTTTAATTTTCTTTGTCGAAATAACGTTACTTCTACGAGTACATACTTATAAATAATTATTCGATGAAAAATTAAACTAAGAAAAATCGTTTGTATTTGAAGTACATGAAAGGGGCGTGGTAACCACTTTCATATTCTGCTAAGGCTATGCCTAATCACGGAACTCGGAACGGTAAGCTACTAATAATTGGTATAGGTATTTAGTAAAATTTTTCCATTCGAGTAAAAACAAGTGGAAAAACTAAATTCGGTCGTGCAGAAGCTTATATACCCTCCATCATTGATTAAGGTCCAATATAAAAACTTTGCCAAGGGTGTGTGGCACCGGTTTCTTTTCTTTCTTTCCATACCAACATAATAATGGGTGATCTATCTTGAGGTATTTTTTTCATTTTTTTCGCGTGAGTTGTGTTCTTTATTGTTTTTTCTTTTCAGTATTGTTTGCCATTTCATCATAGAAAGGCCTACACCGAAACAACGTCTCAAAATTGTGCAACTGTATAATGCAAATGAGCGTTCGGTGAGAAACTGTTTTAGACCACAATTTTGTTCAGTGGTGAGGCCCATTTCCTGCTCAACGGCTAAGTCAATAAACAAAATTACCGCATTTGGGCTGAAGAGCAACCATAAGAGGTTCGAGAGGTGCCATTATACCCAGAGAAAACCACGGTCTGGTGCAGTTTATGGGCTGGAGGAATAATCGGTCCATATTTTTTCAAAAAATGATGATGGTCGGAACGTAACCGTGAATGGAGCTCGCTGTCGCGCCTTGATATCGGACTTTTTGCTTCCCGAAATTGAAGCTGGTAATCTTGACGACATTTGGATTTAACAGGGTGGCTCCACTTGCCATACAGCTGCTCAAGCAATGGATCTATTAAGAGGTCATTACGAAGAGCAGCCAATTTCACGTTTTGGACCTGTGAGTTGGCCGCCTAGATCGTGAAATATCACAGCTATAGACTTTTTTCTTCAGGGCTACGCAAACCCCAAATTCTATGCTGACAAACCAGCTACGATTCAGGTTTTGGAAGCCAACATTATGCATGTGATTAAAGCCATACCGGTCGAAATGCTCGAACAAGTCATCCAAAATTCGATTTGGTTGGGGATTTTTTATAATGCCTAATCGAATTCGGCCCATGTTCTGTAAGACTTTTCTGTAGGATTTTTATTAATTGTTTGTTCAGACTTCTCCTTAAGAACGTTCAAGGAATTCTGAACTATTTATCTGAGGTAGTTAATTCGTTTAAAATTTTTGTTACAACAACAATAAGAAGAAGAAAAAAAACAGGAGAAAACAATAAAACACACACAAAAACAAAACTAACGATCACGCACTGAGAGAACTCGTCTATCTCTCTCCGTGGTGCATTGCCCCCCTCCCCCTCCAGCCCCACACCTTTTCCAATTTGTGTAAGTGCAGTTGACTCTCTTGCTTTTTTGTCGTTGTCCGTCCAATGTTTAAGGCATAACACTAAGCATTGGAGGGACCAGCAGCGGCAGAGGGGTGAGACTTTTAACTGCACTTACATACTGACATTTGTTTTTGTTTTCTGGTTGGCGTAATGATGAAGAGATTCATTTCGCCAACATACGTGGGCTGCGTGCGAATTTTTTCGCAGTGTTTTCCCACATTCATTTCCATAGGCCTGACGTCTTAGCTCTATGTGAGACCCAGGTGCGCGAGGATTCTAATCCACAGGATTTTCACGTTCCTGGGTACCACACCCTATCCCTTTTTATTTCCCACAGAGGTCTTGTGGTATATGTACGTAATGACATAGTGTTTCAGAGCCAGCAACACTTGAACTCACAAGATCCAGAATTTGAATCCCTTTGGGTTAAGTTCAGGATTGGAACACACGTACTACATTTTCGGTTTATTTATAGAAGTCCAAACTCGGAAAGGGAGGCTTCCCTTAACGGCTTTGACGCCCTTTCCGATTCAATATCGAAAGTTTTGGAGAGTTATCCGGACAGTGAAATTGTCGTTGCTGGAGATTTCAATGTCCATAATTCCGCCTGGCTTTCACATTCGAGCCATACAACTCCGGAGGGCCAATACGCCGAGCTCTTCGCCGCGCAAAATGACTTGACGCAACTAGTGAATGAACCGACACATATTCCGTGTGTAGAAGGGCACCAACATAACATTCTTGACCTTTACTTAACTTCGCACCCTGAAAAGTACGAAGTTAATGTACTTTCACCTCTTGGTAACTCCGATCACTGCATTGTTTCAGCATCCTTTCCGTATTCCGCTCTTCGTGTCGCTTCGATACCAGCCCCAAAGCGGACAGTATTTTTCTACGAAATGGCACGTTGGGATGAGCTCAACCACTTTTTCCAGCATTTCAATTGGAAACTTTGCTTTCTTGATAACGACGTAAATGCTGCGGCTGAAATGATCCAAAACATAATTTTATCTGGTATAAAGACTTTTGTTCCAAATAAAATTATGTCGGCTAAACCAGCCAAAAACAGTTGGTTTAACCAGGCATGCAGGGATGCTGTCAGATCAAAGGAGGAAGCGTTCAGAAATTGGCGTTTAAACAAAAACCCCATTACTGAACTGCTGCGAAAACAGGCAAGAGCTTCGTGTGCCAGAGTGCTTAGACGTGAAAAATTTCTGCACGAACAACGTCTACGTACAAAGGTTCTTACTTCTCCTAGGGGAAGTAAGAGCTTTTGGTCGTTTGTAAGAAGAGTAAAGGATAGTTCTTCATCTATCTCAACTCTTGTTAAAGACGACCAGGCATTCACTGACCCGGATGATAAAGCTAACCTTTTGGCTGAAATGTTTGCAGGAAATTCTTCCTTGCCGGAAAGCAATCAACCACTCCCCGCGGTCGAAAACGTATCAAGTTCCATGCCTCAGATATTTTTTCGAACGCGTGCAGTTAAAAGGGTTCTTGCGAACCTCGACGTAAATAAATCCCCGGGCCCGGATGGTATCTCTGCACTTGTCCTATGTAAGTGCTCGTCGACGCTAGCCCGTCCATTACGCAACCTTTTCAACCTTGCTTACCGAGCGGGAGTTTTCCCAGCGTGTTGGAAGGTTGCGAACGTCCAGCCTATCCCTAAAAAGGGTGAAGCCAATAATCCTGCGAATTATCGGCCAATTGCGATTTGCTCTGCGCTCTCCAAGGTAATGGAGAGCATGGTAAACCACCATCTTGTGAAGTATTTAGAGACCAACGACTTGCTAAGTGATCGACAGTATGGCTTCCGTAGAAATCGCTCTACGGGAGACCTATTGGCGTTCTTGTCGGAGCGTTGGAGTCGGTCTATCCACCAGTTTGGTGAGAGTAAGGTCGTGGCTCTAGATATCCCCAAGGCCTTTGATAGAGTCTGGCATGGTGCACTCATATCAAAGCTGATCGCTTTTGGAGTCGGTAATACATTTGCTCGGTTTATATCGAGCTTTCTTAGAGATCGCACTATTAGAGTTGTTGTAGATGGGTTCTCATCCAACACACATAGGCTGACCGCAGGTGTACCACAGGGCTCTGTCCTTTCTCCCTCTTTATTTCTTATTTTCATTGACGATCTATTGGGTCAGACCGTGAATCCAATCTACTCTTTCACAGATGATAGTAACCTCTGTCATTCGTATTCATTCGACCGTAGACCGAGCCTTCAAGATATTGAAGACACAAGGCGAATTATGGATGAGACACTTGGCCGGGATCTACTGGCCATTTCCGAATGGGGTCGAGTGAATAGAGTAGATTTTAATGCACGTAAGACACAGTGCTGCTTGTTGTCTCACAAGCGATTCGCTGACCCAACAATATCGTCAATTTCTCTCGATGGTACGGATATTGAACAATCAGAAGCTCTCGATGTTCTGGGCATGAAAATACAATGTGACGCTCGTTGGGCGAGACATGTATTCGAAGTGTCGAAAGAAGCACTCAAGTGCATAGGCTTTTTAAAGCGGTGCAAGAAATACTTCATTCCTACTGATCTTTTCAATATCTATACAACTTACATCAGGCCAAGGATGGAATACAACTCCCATATATGGGCAGGTGCTCCAAAATCATCCTTGGAGCTACGTGACCGTGTTCAAAGGAGAGCGATGGTGCTGATAGGTGACAGTAGGGTATCCGACTCTATTGTTTCCCTTGAACATCGTCGGAATGTGGGTTGCGTGACGCTGTTCTATCGTTACTTTCATGGTGTGTGTTCATTAGACATCCGTCGCCTTATTCCTGACGTGAGGATGTTCGGCAGGGATACGCGACTTTCTAGGAATTCACACCCGTTTGTTATCGATTGGCCAGTTGACCGCACTATACACTACAGATCAAATTCGTTTTTCGCTCGTACAGTCCGTATATGGAATCGACTTCCGGCAAATGTATTTCCCACTAATTGCGACATCCAGAAGTTCAAGGCAAGCGTCAACAAACATTACTCCCTCTTTCCCCCCTCCGATCCATTAATTTCCACTCGCCAACGCAATGCACCGCATGTATAGGGGGCATCCCCTGAGAGTTGGTTTAAAAAAAAAAAAAAAAAAAAAAAAAAAAACCTTTTTTTACTCTAAAGGGAACTTTTACCCTTTTATCCAATTTGAATTATTTTCAATACCAACCATTCTATAAAAATATATCTGGTAAGATTTAGGTCTCTAAATTGTTTTGTTTGTACAGAATCGTTTTTTTTTAACAGAGACGGACGAACGGTCAGACTGACGGACGAACGGTCAGACTGACATTAGATCTAAGAATTTTACGACGATCGCTAATTATAAAATGTTAGCGTCGCCAAAAAGCATTTTAAAATGTTACAAAGGAAAGGACAAACTTATACAAATAGACATTACATCCTGAGGTGGGGAATACAAAAACCCGTTAACGATTTTGTCTAATACATGTTTATGTCATTTCCATGAAAGTACCTAGCTGGAAAAGAAAGGCCTGCAAGGAAGCCTTCTTAGGGAGCTCGAAGCAGTGTTGCCAATTTAGCCTTTTTCTGGCTTGATCTAAAGGTTTTATTTTTATCTAGTCATTAAAATATGTCTAAATCAAATCTTGTCGGATGATCTATCAATTTTTCCTTTCTGTTGTAATTATTGTTTTGATACAATTAAGGTATAAATTAACATACTAAACATTGAATTTAATTTGTATAAATACTTATTTATCTATCAGATATTTTATATCTGCTCTGTGCAAAATCATTCAAAAATCCTTTTGATTTAAAATATCATCATCCTGAAGAGAGACCCCTTCGTATAATGTCATCGGTTTGGTATTGGAATGAACACATGATTTTGACCTCACGTTTACAAGTGTTGACATTATATTGTATTTACTATGGCACGACGTCAACCAAACACCACTCATAGATGACTTTGATCACAAACCTCCAATACGACAGCTCACACATACTCGTATACCTTCACCTAAAGTTGATATGAATGGATTTGTGTGTACGATACGTTCTGACTACTCGTAGGTTGTATGATTTAAATAAATATCATCTCGATTTGTAGCCTTCTTAGTAAAAGGGACAACTTTTGGTACACCTCATTCTCATACTTCCGACTCGCTTCCTTTTCTTCTCGCTTCCGGCCGCATTGCCTACATGTCTGGCACATCGCATTTAGAAACATATGTGCCGCACCATGTACGGTACAGGTAAACCAAGAGTTTTATTGGCATTTATATTTATAATGCCAAACAGCGAAAAAAATATTTTCTTTTTTACATTGTTGAAATTTGTACTTTAATAGATTTCTTTGATCGACTTTTTTCCTTCACCATTCCAAGAACTAACTCATGTTTAAGTGGTTGCTGCTTTTAGGTTTTCGAATTTATATGAATACAAATTCTGTTATCTTCTCAGTTGCAGGTTGAACGCGAGTCTGCATAGAAATAAATTGTCGTTTGTTCGTTACATTTTGATGATGGTTGTTAGCAAAGTTTGTTGTGAATCAAATATTAACGAGCATTGTACTTCCGGAACGCCACTCGTACAATATAAATCCAATATGTTATTTTAATGTAATCTCTTTGAAGGTCCGTCTCTATATTGATATTCATAAGTATTTTTGTATTATTGTCCAATAAAACCGACTAAGAAACAAAAACGAAGAAGATTTGTTATAAATGTGTAATGTCGCGTATAAAATATTCCCGAAACACATACACACATAGGAATACTCGTATATACAGTTACATACATATACTTGTATTTGAACGGACATTTAACTTTGTAGTTGAGAAACAGTGGTTTTATAGGGAAAAAACATTTATTTGATACGATAAACAAACTAAACTGGCTACACAGCTTTAAAATACGAGGGTTGCTATATATATTTCTGGCCTAGGCAACACTAAGTGTTGCCTTGCGCCATCTGACATTTCCATTGGAATGTTTGACATTTTTAGCATAAACGTACTCAAAACGTTTTGACGCACGACAATCATTTGTGTTGTTTACAGAGACTTGAAATTTAATTTGGCAAAAAAATAGAATTACCTCGTAAACCTTTTCGTGAGATCATTTTTCACAACTTTCGACGTGGATTTGCACGACAAGAGTGCATCGATGTATGGCGATGAAGCACCATCCTATAGCACTGCGAATTTTTTTTGTTAATGAATTCAATCGTGGCCGACGCTCGCTCAAAGACGAAGGTAGTCCAAAAACATCCTATAGCACTGTGAATAACTGGTTTAATGAATTCAATCGTGGCCGACGCTCGCTCAAAGACGAAGGTCGTGAAGGTCGTCCATAATGCCGTGCGGAACTGATAATGCAAGATCATCATGTGACATACCGTGAGATAAAGGCATCCTTGGGTATTTCTTCCACCAACATGCATTCGATATTGCATGAACAGCTGGCCGTAAAAAGGGTTTGTTCTCGTTGGATCAAACACAATTTGACGATCGCTCAAAAAAAAAAGCTCGTGTCGATTGGTGCAAAGAAATTTTGATAAAATACAATCACAGGTGACGAATCATGGATCTATGCGTATGAGCTCGAAACCAAACAGCAATCAACTGTGTGGGTCCTCGAAGGCGAGCCAAATCCAATGAAAGTTGTTCGTGAATGAAGCACTTCGAAGCATATGGTCGCCTGTTTCTTCGGCAAAACTGGTCATGTAGTGACTGTTCCGCTTGAGCAACGTAGGACGGTAAATTCTGAGTGGTACACCACAATTTTTTTGCCTGAAGTCTTCGGAGAAATTCGAAAAACGAACAAGAGATGATGAATCATTGTGCACCATGACAATGTGTGCTCTCACACATCGGCCTTTTTGACCGGCCAAAACGTCGAATTGATGGGTCATCCGCCGTACAGCCCTGACTTGGCACCCAATGACTTCTTTTTATTGCCGCACATCAAGAAAAAAATACATGGTCAAAGATTTTCGAGTAGAAGATGCTGTTGAAGGAAAAGTGATTCGACAATTGGTTTGAGCGCATGCAAAAGTATATAAATCAAGCTGGAGAATACTTTGAAAAACAATTAAACCATTTTGGATAATAAATATTCGCATTTTCATTATTAGGACAGAAATATATATGACAGCCCTCGAATGCAAGGTCTTCTCATAAGAGACCTTCTAAAAAGCCTATGGTAATGGCTTCAAAATTGGAGCCTGTACTAAACATTTTATATGAGAGTTGAATTTTTCAGCACAGAAAATGGCAAGATTTTGGATTTAAAATAGCTAGAAATAACTATAGTGTCTAAATAATTCTAACATAAACATTATGAATAGGAAAGGGAAATTTTAGAGTTTACCACCAAAAGTTATTGTGCTGTTGGAATTTCTTTTACAATCCGCATTTCGTGTTAGACATGCCAGAAGTTTTAGGTTTTATTATACGGAGAACATCTTTCGAATCAGTGCACTGGGCACGAAAAAAGGACTTGTTGTTCAATGCCGGCTGATTTTTGGTAGATGAACTGACTAGGAGATCTCTGACTAGAAGTTGCCGGCTTTACGAGATGCAAACCCCACCGCTGAAAACTGTTAGATAATCCTACCAAAATATCTGGTAGATTCAAGTTTACAAAATTGAATGCAATATTAGGTAGAGAATGAGCAGAAAATGAATATCAAATTGTAAATTGTATCCGTCTAGATTCGATTTAGCCGCTTATTATTGGCCACATGAAAGTAAATTCAGCCGAAAAATGCTAAATTGGTAACACTGCTTCGAACTCCCTAAGAAAATCTTCCTTGCGTCCTGTATTCGAAATATGGTTATATTCTCCACATCAGAATGTAATGAACGAGGGCATAGAAATAATTACGTGACTTTTCGAATTAAACACAGTTTTTTGTAACAAAAAAAATATTTTCAACAAAATCTTCTTTAAGCTCAATGCACTTAGTCCAACGTTTCTACAATTTTTCTATCCCTTCCAAAAAGTAGGATTTTTCGAGGTCCATAAAGTAGGCACTTGTTTAATTAATAATTAAATCGTTGAAGCTGAATCTCTTTCCACCGAGCCATTTCTTTAGGTTTGGAAATTGCCACTGATGAAAAATTGTTTTTTTCTTGTCCATTTGGAGTCGTTTGTTTTTAAATCCTAGTTCAATCGGTCCCATCAACTGACATAATATTCGCCGTTTATTGTTTCTCCTGAAGGTAATCCATGTGGATTATCCCGCATGCATCCCAAAAAAACTGTTGCCATCACCTTATTGGCCGACAAAGTCACCTTGGCCTTCTTCGGAGCCTGTTCACCCGGAAAAACCCATTGTTTACACTACTTCTCGGTCTCTGGAGTGATGTATTGCATCCATGTTTCATTCACAGTTACAAACCGCCGCAAAAACTTATTGGAATTGCGGTTAAACTACTCCAAACAATACTTTGAAGTTGTCACATGATTACGTTCATGGTTGGTTAATATGCAGCACGCATCTTGCAGACAGCTTTCTTAAACCCAACTGATCATCTAAGATCGAAATCACACTGCCATATGAAATTCGTATGCCATCAAAAATCTCACACACTTTTACTCTCCGATCGACCAACACCATATCGTGGTATTTTCAACATTTTCGGGTGTATTGACCTCAATTGGCCGTCCATTACGTTCAGCGTCGTTTGTACTTGTGCGACAACTAAAAAGGTCAGAAAACCACTTTTTTGCCACTGAAATCGATGGTGCAGTATTTATCAAGTTTTTCCTTAGTTTAATAGATTTTTTTCCGAAAAAAATAGTGTTTAATGAGCACTCAAAATTCACTTATTTCCATTTTTAACAAAACTCCACGAGTTTGGTTGTTTTCCACAGCTGTTAAACACTAAAACTAAACGCTCTCAAAATTTGACAGTAGTCTATTAACAGATTGTACTTGATGGGAGCAGTGTTGCAGTTCATATAACTACGAGGGAAGTTGGAAAAGTCCCGGAATTATTTATATAGCCTCGTATATATGTATAAGTATAAGTATAAGTTTGTCATTTCCTTTGTAACTTCCTAAAATACTTATTTCCTACTCTAAAAATTTTAAATATTATTAATAGTCGTTATATTCTCAGACGATCTAGCCATGTCAGTCAGTCCATTCGTCCGTCTGTATGTTAAATGCACTACTCAGAACATACGAAATAAGGAGCTAGATACCAAAATCGCAGCAGGTGTATGGTTGCTCGTAGAAAATTTGATATTTTTAATAAATCAAATCGGGTGTGTTTTGTTGTGCTTTGATGGACCAAAACACTCAGCACCCTTTTTCTGTTATGTCGTAGGCATAGACGCATTCAACGTGCCATAATCACTGGGCTCTGGGATCCTATGTCTCCAAAAACAGTCTTCCATCAATGGGTGTCCAGAAACATAAATATTTTATCGCAAATCTAAATATGCACTCTTACGACTTGGCCAAATTCAGGAATCGGACCGGTGCATAAGTGCCCTAGAAATTAGGTCACTTTAACTTTGAATTTACAGGTTTCAAAAAATCAATTACCAAATTTCGTCACGATTCCGAATCTAATATTAGTTCCTCGATTTGAAAAAATTATCTCCTTGCAACATGTGTGCCGAAAAATAAGTTCTTTCGAACATGTGGAAATGGGTACGAAGAAATAAAATAATAAAAACATAATTATATTTAAGAATATGGTCAATTTTTGACTCAGGCTTCCCATACGTGTCTTAAAGGCCCCATTAACAACTACAGACAAATGTATATTAAAACTTGTAAAAAATTCTAAAGTCGGGCGTGGCCTGCACTTCTGGATGTCGAAAAGGCCAACTGAAAGTGGGTTTTTGCCTCTATAAGTATATATGCCCAGATTTTTAACCTAATATTGGAATTTTTAGGAAAATCTCCTTGTTTTTGGTAATTTCGGTTAAACAGATGTAAGCAAGTTATCTAAAGATCTGTACCGATTTCTTCTAGAACTAAAAACACAGATTTTCTTTAATTTCAATAACGTTCTTATTTAGTTCTAAAGACTAACCTGTACTGACAGGCGGATAGACAGACATACATCGTTAAATGGGATCAGCTGATAATTATATGTCCATCGGTATACGTAAAGGTGGGTCTAGCAAAAATAATTATAGGAGATACAAACTGTTGTCACAAACATAATTCAAATATCCCGTTCCATACTTTAGAGTGTTGAAGGGAATATGAACTTCACTGGGTTGACTGAGTGTCCCATACGCCTCTCCGTTTTCAGGCTTGCAGCTGTACCGAATTTGAGATTTATATGTAATTTCTAGAATTAGAGCGAAATATTTCTTGAGGCCTATATAAGAACTTAGACCGATAGGGTCCAATTTCACCAGGGATGGTTGTAAGATGCACCTAACGTACAATGTATTATTTTTGGTTAAAACAAATTAAAATGTGTTCTTCTGAGAGAAAGGACTTTAAATCGAAAAGCAAAATTTATACATCGCCTACATTGAAAATTGGACCAATATGATCAAGCAACGGTAGGGATACATATATGTGGCTCATAACGCTCTATGCTACATTTGATTAAGAACAACGATGGTATTGTGGCTTTCCCATATGATAGGTGTTAGCCTTTCACGAAAATTCGCTGTAGGGTCCGTCTGGTGATACCCAATTGTGTGGCCCCTCGTCCGGTTCATGTATCTTCGTTCTTATCCCGATGATAACGGTAGAGATATTTATATGTCGCTCATTACGCTCTATGCTACATTGAGTAAGATCGAAGATGGTATGTGGCTTCCCCATATGATGGGTGGCAGAATTTCACATTGGGAGGCTCCTTTGAATAGCGGATATATGAAAACAAAAACTAATAAAGTCCAATATTATCGAGTCCAATATTATGATTAAGAATCTCCTATAGTGCACTAATAATAAATTTTAACGTAACCGAGTGTGTAGCAGGACCTCAAATCGGAAGAGACCTTTGTATAGAAAAACAAGGACCGATATGATCCTTTTTTAATTATGATTTTTCATTAGCTCAACAATGTGCAGGAACGTCGAAATCGTTGCACATTTGTGACCTGTACTATGACTTTAACGATAGTTGACAAACAGACGGCCATAGCTGTTTGGTGTCAGGAAATGTTTTCTTTTGTGCGTTACAGCGTATTTCCATATGGAAGGGCGTATTACGCCATAATGTGCCCAGTGAGGATATAGTTACACTGGTCAACACTAAATTTGCGGCAGAAGTTTTGATAGCCAACTCATGTTGATTTGGGGCTGCTGATCACGAATCTGAACTCTGATATGCCAGACTCCCTCTTGTTAAGGAGAGATTCTCTTAAGCCGTTATTTTCGTTTTTTTGAATAAAAAGACCTCTTACTGCTTTATTTGTGAACCGATTTACAAAAACTTAAGCGTGGTGCTTGGAGGAGAATTTAATTGGATGAGAATTAAAGATATAGACAAAATTTGAATTTTCGTTACATAAAATTACTTTGAGCTGCCTAAATTTGTTGCATTTATAAATCCATTATAGCGTATTAAAAACGGCGTGGAAGAAGCTAATAAACTAAAACAATCCGATCAAGTTTGACTGAGCAAGATGTATATTCAAAATGGGAAAAGCTTGAGCGAACCTGGAAAATCGGAGGCCAGATGCGTGATCAGCAGCCCTAACTAAACTAAAGTTGACCTTCTAAAACAGTTTTTTTTTCAAGTTGTGTTTTGCCCTGTGTTTACACCTCATAAAACCACTGTGCAAAGTCACACTGATGCTGATGGCGGCCGTGCTCATGTTGATGTAGTTTCAGGCATTGATGACATTTTTATTTTATACGATACAAGATAGTTGAACAAGTCGGTCGGTATACGTTCTCCTCCGTTTAATGTTGCCTGCATGGATGTGTGATATATGTGCGAATACATTTTTATGTCGCCATCAAATGTAATTTATTACATTTCTTCATGCAAGAAAATGCGGAATGTTTTCATTCTTGCGAGTTTCGTCTTTGTTTTTACTTTTGTTAGGCTTTTTCTTTCGCCTTCCCTCTAGTCCATTTATTTTGTATGTTTTAACAATTTGTCATGTGACATTAATTGAAGGCAAAGTTAATTTAATTGAAAACAATAAGGAAATTCAGGCATAACTTTGGTTTGCATGGTGTCAAAGATAAGATTTAATATTTTTGCAAACTCATGTAAGTATGTAAAATTATCGAAAATCATTGTTGATGTCCTTTTAATTGGTCCTTTGCCAATCAACAATGAGGGCAATGCAAGTTGTCGTATTATTGCTGTATTAAAATAAGTATATCCTTCTTCACAATATCGGTTGTTTGAGTACGCTGTAATGAAAATAGGGTTGCCAGACGCTCGGGATTATCCCGACTTTCTATGATTGTCCCGAGTCCCGAGTATTGAAATAATGTAGGGGAAAATCCCGACTTTTCAAGTTTGCAAAGTTAAAGTACCAAATAGACAGCACCACATTTTGTGCAACAAACGACAACACAAAAAGTCGATAAAAGCATTTCTGTAGCGCGATTCACGAACTTTTACCGAACCGACAATCGTAATATTTGTCGACATTTTTTTTCGCTTGCAGTAACGATAGTGTGATTCTGTAACTTCTTTTTAACGATGTTTTACATGTGTTTTTTGTATTCAGTTAATTTTATATCATGTGGCATCTCTGTCTACAAAATTTCATAATAAGCGAAAAGCACAAAAGAGAATAGAACAAAAACAAACCAACTTCTGCTTGATTCGCGGCTTTTTAAATTTTTAATTTGTGTAAAATGACGACCAATTCTTGTCCAAAAAGAAGTCGGGCCTCTAGCGAACAACTTAGCCATTTGGTGGACTTTATGGTTGAAAATCCGGGACTGGCAGCAGGTAAATTCCAAAAAATGCATGGAAAAGTAGAGTTTGAAAAAAAGTGGACCCAGTTAATAGAAATGCTGAACAGTCTCGGTGGAACTGTGAAGACAGTCGAGCAATGGCAGACGGTAAGTAAGCATTGTTAAGTAATTAATTATATATTTATATTATTTTTATGCAAAAGGTTTGGAGGGACTTAAAAAGCCGTACAAGCATAAAAGTTCGGGAGCGGAAAAAACAGCAGGCTTTGACCGGAAACAAGCACATCCACCAAGAACCTTTAACTGAGCTCGAGCGCAAAATTTTAGGAATTATTGGGAGCCATTACATCGAGGGCCATGAATGTGTTGCAGAAAATGTGCCATTAGACGAGGTAAGTGTAAGAAAAATAGATAATTGTAAAGTGCGCTATTGACAGTCATTTGTATTGTTAGGAACTCCAACTTCGTCTGGAAGATGGTGATGAAATCGCCTTTGAAATCCCGCCACCTTACGGAACGGCTGTTAACTTAGTCCGGGAAACTCCCAGCACTCCCGTCCGAACTCCAAGGACTTCGAAAAGAAAGCGTGAAGACAGCGAAAATGAAAGCCAAAAATTTTTTTTAGAAATTGCTGTCAAACAAGCAGATGCTTTAAAGGTAAGTACATACAGTTTTTATAACAAACTTAGAAGTGTATCATTGTATGTTTTATTCTTTTTACCATAGTTGCTAGCCGATTGCAATGCAGCCGCTGTGCAAAACAGCCAAACAATGGCGGAAGCACTAAAAGGCATCGGAGAAGGCTTAAAAGCTAATGCCGATGCAATGAACAATTTGGCAACTGCTACAAAAGTGTTCTTTGCTGCGATAAGCACCGCCAAGTTGCTTTAAGTACACCAAAAAGCCTTTCTATTGGATTTCGAGCTTTGCAAAGCGCCTCATTGTAACGGAACTTGGGGCTTCCCTCCGGTTGATTAGTTAGAGGAGTCATCAGCCATGGTTCCAATGGATATCCAGAATCACCTAAGATTTATTTTGGTTTCAATTTTGGATAACATTATTTCTCTTGAATTTTGTAAATAAATACCAATCAAAAACATATTGTGGTTTCCATTCTCAAACCTACGTTGCATAACCCTTCGCACAGCAGAGGAACTCCAAATATATGAGTCGTGTCTTGCCCCTGGATATTTAGCATTTACGTTTAAAATTCTCAGAAATGGATTACATATCTAAAGTAAAAGTAAAACTTTTTTAATTTTAGATTTTTGAAAAAAAAAAATTGTTAATACCATTTGCACGTTGATTGAGTGGTATCCATGATGGTTTACATAAGCCTCCTCATGACTTTTTGGGGCTAAAATCGAAACGTGTGTGCAGTCAATAGCCCCGATAGTTCCTGCTACAAAAGATGAAGATGACGAAGCAAAAATTGCTTTCGCGGCCTGTTGCTCCACCTGGGTCATTGGAAACTTTACATTTGCGAAAAACATTGCGTTGTTAATTGCATCTGTTACACGATGAATGCAACGGCTAATAGATGATTGGCTCATGGATATTCCCCATTGTTCTCCTACGGGCCGCTGGTAACATCCAGTTGCATAGAAACGCAAAGACGAGAGCACCTACCGAAATAAAATCGTTAAAATTCCATTGTACTTTGAGGCTTACACGTCTTACCTGTTTCTCTGTCGATATGGCTGTTATTCTAGATCCTCTTAGTTGATCATCAAGCTGAAAAATTAGGTTTTCAGCCAAGTCCGGAGTTAATCGGTATAGTTTTTGAAATTCATTGGCTGTCAATTCAAAAGGATTGTCCAAATCTCGAAGAACACGACGATCAACTACTGGAGCGTCAACAATATGGTCATTCCTTGATAAATCGTATGCCAAGTACTCAAAAGCCATTTTAAACACAAAATACACTTTATCGATTTAATAAACACTACGTTAATTATTGTCGCTTAAATAACGAAAATCGACTGCTTTCAGTAACAGCTGATATCAACCGACAACGAATATCGTTAAAAATATTACTGAATAGCAAATTCGATAAACATTCGTTATATTTATTTTAACGATACGATTATCGTAATAAAAGTTAGTGAATCGCGCTACTGAATGGCGACAGGCGGATCACACACAACAGCTCTGTTGCGCAAAATGTGGTGTGGTGTAGGCTCCCTTTAAGTCCAGTGCACACTAGCAGACGGATCGTCCAATTCGGAACATTAAATGCTCCACAGTCCTTCTTACACATAATTAATTATTTTTTTTCAACATGCCAATCACTTATTGGGATTAATAGTGAGCAGATGCATAAGCAATTCGGAGCATTTTACGTAGTAGTAAAAAGTTTAGCACTCCGGTCTGTCAGATATATCTGCAAGTGTGCACTGGGCTTTAGGATTGAAAACGAAGTGTAATATAAAGAAATGGTGAAAATTAGTACTCAGTCCACTTACAATGTCAGTATGAAACTGTTTTTTTTTGTTAATAAAACCCTTTTTCCTTTTTGAGAAATCCCGAGAAATCCCGACTTTTACTATTGGATGTCTTGCAGTTGGCATCTGGCAACCCTAAATGAAAAAGATAAATCAGCAGAACATATCCATTACTGAGAAACATTTCCACATGAAGTATAATAGATTATCCTAAAACTTGCTAAAACTTCATAAAAGAAGGTGAGAGCAGAGATTAAATGCCAGGGATATATCTAACTATGTAAAATTATTGCTTGTTTCATTTCATTTTCTCTGGGCTTTTTTTACAAGGGACACATACTTGAAGTATTTTCAAATGTCGTATACCAGAAAATGTACATGCAAAACTGCTACACGCCTCTAAGCCTTTTCGCAACCTTTAGAGATGTCTTGCCATGTTTGGAATAAAAATCTTCTTTTTTTATATAAGCTTTATTTGAAATTATTGAATCTGCTCCAATGGAGCCTAACAATAAGTATACGAATCTTAAGTATAATTCAATAATGAATCCTAGTATGGATTTCTTGTAATGTGGATCTCTGCTTATTGGCAGGAATTTTAATTAATTTGGTCAAAATAGTATATAACTGGTATGGATCACATGTCTGAGAATTTTAAACCTAGTTTGGCTTAAACCTCGTGATAAAGGCCCAGAGGACCCTTACAGTCATTTACAGAGTGTTCGCGATATTATGTAGAGTGAAGAACTCTAGTTATGTATGTATACCGGATAACTCTAGAATAACAGAGTGGTCGACGTAATTTAGGTTATGTAGGTTTTTCGGGTTGACTGTTTTAAGGATCATGTATGAGAGCATTTAAGCCACATGACGTAGAATAAAGGATTCTACACAGTATTTTTTGAGTGTTCATCCGCGATTGATATTGACTGTTTTAAAGATCACGTATAAGAGCATTTAAGCCACGTGACGTAGAAAAAAGAATTCTACACAGTCTTTCGGGCGCGTGTGTTCGCGATTACTGTTACGGATGAAGCACAAGTGCAGATTAGAAAACACCGCGTTTGTTTCTCCGAAGTCTTAAAGAGCTTGGGCTGCATAATAATTGTCTAGCAAGTATGTTATCATAACGTTTGAGCTTCTCTTTGTGCTTTATATTGATTTTTTGAACTGCCTCTTTGACAAGAGGTATTTTCAAGTCTCGGTGGATGTTTTCATTCCTCCTATACCAAGGGGCCCCGTAAAAAGCCGCAATGTCTTCGATTGGACTCTTTGTATTTTGTCGAGATTGCTCGAGCTTGCTTTGCCCCATAGCTAGGCACCGTATAACCAGATTGCACTGTTGTATAGCAGGACCTTATATTCAAGGCTTAGTTTGAGTTCGCGTTTAGGAGCCAGTGCAGTTGATGGACCGACCTTAAGTTTCAGTTGAGTTTTCTTGGCTTCGATATGACTTCTCCAGGTGAGTCGGCGATCCAGGTGGATTCCAAGGTATGAAACATGATCAGATTGAGAAAAAGGGATATTGTTTAGTTTCAATGTCGGACAAGTGCTAAAATTCAGTGTGAAAGTTACCTGTGTGCATTTAGCCTCATTGACTTTTATTCTCCAGTCAGAGAGCCAAGATTCTACTCGTCTGAGATGTACACCTAGATTCATAGATATAATATCCTGCTTTTTATGTGTGGCCATTGTAGGGGTATCATCGGCAAAAGTAGATGTTAGCACGTTTGGGCTGGTAGGGATATCTGCGGTAAACAGAAGGTAAAGGATAGGCCCCATGACGCTTCCCTGGGGAACACCTGCTAGTATTTCGCGGTCATCGGTGACGTGTTGTCCACATTTGACTCTAAATCTGCGGTTTTCTAAGTAAGACTCAAGAATTCGATAGGTATTTGCCGGTAAGTATTTGCAAATTTTGTAGGTCAAGCCAAAGTGCCAGACTTTGTCAAATGCTTGAGCAACAGCAATATTCTCGCCGTTCAAATGATTTTTCAATTGCTTGGGTCAGACGGTTTACTTGTTCGATAGTGCTGTGACCTTCGCGGAATCCAAACTGATGGTCTGGTATTATGTTATTTGACACGAGGAACAGTTTCATTTTCGATAAAAGAACTTTTTCAAATAGTTTGGATAAGCAGGGAAGCAAACTGATCGGCCTGTGTGTATTTATTTGTCCTTTCCTGGCTTTAAAATCATCTGAATCAGAGAAATTTTTCACACTTTAGGAAAGTAACCATGTCTCAAAATAGAGTTAAATAATTTTGCCAGGAACTTCACAGCAATATAGGGAAGTTCCACGATCATTTTGGGCGTGATAAGATCATTTCCAGGTGCTTTACCTGGATTCATGGTTTTTTTAATGGCATTCAGAACTTCATTTGCGTTAGTAAACAATGGAATTACGGCAGACATTTTATCATCAGCTTTTATTCCCGAGTTTCTGCATGAGTCCTTCAGTTGCTTAGGGTATCCCTGAACTTGAAATGTTTACAATAGCCTGTGATGACGTCACATGTTTACGGCCCATACATGTGTAGGGTGTTCGAAATCTTGGTCATAGTTGCTCACAAAACGCTAAAGAACAGCGCGATGGGCGCTAACAACAATAATATTTTTCTTTAATTATTTATTTATTTATTTGCAATCTATCGAGAGATAATAAGCAAATTATGTAAGCAATATATTTTTAAGAATAACAGGTAGATTTTACTTCAATAAGTAAAATCACTTATATTTACAATTCTACGAGCATTTAGTTCTACGAGTATGTAATTTAATCTAACTTTCAAATTCTAAAAGGAAGGTCCAATACGTGAAGTCTTTTTAAACGCCTCGTTTCGTTGCTGTCATCCAATAGACAGATCGCCAGTAAATTTGAATGGTTGCTTAATCTTTTTAGGCATTTCTCGGAGTATCGTTTGATTTCATCTTTTACATATGTCATGTTCAGATCGTTAAGGATTATGTCGTTTCTTACTTACCATGGCTAGTCTAAAATCAACCTTAGCGATTTTGACTGAAATCTTTCCAATATTTTGACATTGAAGTTGCTTGTTGTACCCCATAGGTGTATGCCATATACCCAAACCGGTTAACAACGATTTATAAATTATTAATTTATTTTCAACACTTAGCTGAGATTTTGGTCCAAGTATCCAAAATAGTTTTTTTTAATTTTATGACAATGCCACAAAAAATTATTTACAAAATTTGAACCCAAACAATTTTTTGGGGAGACACAGATGAAAGGAAATCAAAATAGCTATAAAGCCTAAATGAGACTCAATTAAGCAAGACGATAGAAATTCTTATAGACCACTCGCCATTGAAGGCATATCTCTTTTGCATTAGAAGAGTTGTAGAGAACCTGTGCGAATAGGATATCAAAACGATATCTCTGCCAATATCCAGCTTTCGCGAGATCGTCACTTCACCATCTTTCGGCAAGTGTGTTAAGCAGACAGCAAAAGAGGGGGATAAATTGGAGAAGAATTAAAAGTTTCATAGGAGATGCAGAACGTCCGAAATAAAATACAAATGACATCCATCTAGCAAAAGCGCACAGCAAGTCGGTAGGTATATACCCATTGGGTATGGGTCCATACTTTTTGGGCCATTACCAAGCAATACCGATATAGTTATTAGAAGGAAATTACTCGTTGTTATTACCAGTTGTTGCTACTAACTGTAGTGGGCAGAACGGGCAGTTCTAAAAACAAATATACTCCATTTCATTAGTTCAACCAAAAAGGGATAAACCGAATTTGTGTAATCCGATTCAGTGGGGTCGAAATATTTGTTTGTGTTCTTAAAGCATATAAAACGCTTATAATCGCAATAATCATTGCATTATTGGCAGCTATCATTTTTATTTTATTTTTTACCCTCCAATATAGGATAGAGGGTAATTCATGCCATTTGCACTCTATCAAAATACAGGTCGGAGGCCCCATAAAGTGTTTACTTATATATAAGTAGCATACTTAGTAGGGACATAAATACTGTTACAACATTGAACACACCCATTTCAATAGTAGAACTGAACATACCCCATTAATGACATATGGGTTTTAAAAGCTAACCTCAATAGCGTTAGTCTGTAACGTGATTTTAAAATTGTTTCAACTTTCATTATGGAGTGGTCAGATAATGAGAACCGTATCGCTGTAATAGCGCTTTTCAAGTGGCTAGGGACTAGCCGCATGTTCATCTACCGATGCATAAAACTGTTTTAGGAGACTGGAGATGTAAAAGACCGCTACCGCTCTGTTCGAACACCGCGGACATTTAGAATAAGTAAATTATTTTTGGATACAATATAGATTAATAAATATATTAAAAAATATTTGGTCCAAAAACATTCAGTACTTTTTATTTCACTGCATAAAACGTGTGTAACAGTATTTATGTCCCTACTACACGCAAAGAAAAGATATGGTTACACTATGGTCACCGCAACAATAATATGTTCTCTACAATAAAACCATGTTCGTCGCAACCATAGTATTGTTTCTTGAATTTCATTTTGACAATAGTATGATTGCGACTATAATGCTATTGTTGAAATGTAAAAATAGTATTATTGCCAAATTTAGATATGAAAATATGGTTGTAGTAACCATATAAACATGGTTAGTGCAACAAAAGTAATGTTGTTTAAAGTTTACGTTAACAATAATTTGATTACGGCAATGGTTGTATGGTAGCGACTATGAACATAACAAAACAGATTTCATAGTGCATACATGTATATATGTGCGTATGTTTTTTTTAATACAAAAAAAAACACATACACACGATACATTGAATGCCCTTAAAAAAACAACAACAACCGGAAGGTAGTTCGAGGGATTTTTATTGTGTTTACTTTGTTCGGTGAAATACTTTAATACCGACTGGTTCTCGTTTATTTAAAATCGGCCTGCACTTAAGTATATAGCTATTGATCATGGTTTAATCACATTCGTTACTTGGTGTCTACGGATGGTGAAGTAGCATTCACCCCTGCTGACAACTAAAAGTATTTTTGGCCGTTGGAATATATATTTTTTTTTTCTAGAATGAAATGTTCAATAAAAACATGGCCTCATATCTGGCTTTGAACTAATAGTAAGTAATGCAATTAAAAATAACATACCTAATAAAAATCTCTATTTTTGAATAACACTATATGTGGGGATCATAGTATGGTTGCGTGTGAATCATACTATGGTTGTGAGGATCATACTATGGTTGTATGAGAAACATTGTATGGTTGTGAGGATCATAATATGGTTATGGAGATAATAGTATGGTTGAGTGTAAATCATACTATTGTTGTGAGGATCATAGTATGGTTGTGGAGATCATAGTATGGTTGCGTGTGAATCATACAATGGTTGTGGGAATTATATTATAGTTATGTGTGAATCATACTATGGTTGTGGGTATCATAGTATGGTTATGTGTGAATCATACTATTGTGGTGAGGATCATAATATTGTTGTGTCACAACCATATACCCAACAATAGTATGATCCTCTTCGAATATTGTCACCCCAACCATACTTTTTTTCTGCGTGTAAGTATATTGTCATAATTCTAATATAATCAAGCCATGTCCGTCTGCCAGTCTACAAAAAGGAAACTACATGTCGCAATATTAAAGCTAGGTTGCTTTGCAGGGACATGTGTTGATGGACTGAAATGGTTAGTATTGAAAATTAGCCAGATCGTTCAAGACGTAAAAATTTTTCCTTCACAAGGGCAACATCTGGAAAAATCAACAATCCTAAATTTAAAACAACACAATATCTTATGAACTATTAGCAATATGACGATGATATTTGGGACATATACTGTTATCATGGATTGAAACACATCCTATGCAAAAGGTGGGCAGTGCCACGTCCCCTTTAAATAATTGAGTTCATGGCCAAACAAAAGTCAGATATTCTAAAAGTTTAACAGAATGAAATAAATGACTACTACAAAAATATATTTTTTTGAAAAAAAAATGACGAGGGGGCATGGTACCGCCCACTCAACTCTGAACTTGCAAAAAACTCATATCTCTTTAACTCGTATTAACTATTAGAGATATGACTATGATATGTGGAACATATGATGTTGGCATGGATCAAAAGTGGACGGTGCCACGCCCCTTAAAAAATTACGTTCATAGCAAAGCTAAAAGACTGTTGTAAAAACAAATCAATGACTAGGCAATTATTTTAGACAATAAAATATACAAAAATTGAACAAGGGGGCTTGGCGCAGCCCACTCAACATTTAACTTTAAAATGCTATGTTTTGTAAATTAATACTACTATGACAGCTGTAGTTTTTATATATGATGATGATGCATTTTTAGTCTTTACTAAGTATCTCGCTGTTTTGGAACGGATTGACCGATTTGTACCGCCATATCGCACTAATGGTTTAGGTTATGGGCAAAACACTGGTGCAGATTGGTACCTGATGCATATTTTAACGAATATTTTCACTATCAGGTAAATGTGCGTTTTGCATGTGTTCAGTGAAAATGTGGATCAGGTGAGCTTTTCCACTTTCTATTTAATTTATGTGACAGCCCGGCTGTCTTCACAGTGAAGCATTTTGTTAGCCCAATTTTCTAAGGCCTTGGTCTCTTGTCCTATCTCACCAATGGATTGCTAATGTATTCTTCGCAAAATATTCCCTGCGCAGCTTTGGGGAAGACATAACTGATAATAGCATAATTACTTTACTTGGCGCATATCCGATCGATTATGACGTTGGCTATGTCGTATGGCTAAAACCAAAGATCCTCCAAGTCAATGTCTTTAAACTCCAGCTACAGAAAATGTTTTATCATGCCTCTGTAGTGCTTAAACAATAAACAAAATAGGCAGTAACAGCAACTAGAATCCCTAATTTAAAAGGAACAGTGACTGTTTAATCCTAAATGTTGCCCACAACTCCCCACTCTAGCGTAAACGTCACGTATTGATTGGCAACCCTTTCGGGTTCGTCTTATACTCTCCTCTTGTGCTTTCCTTTTTGCTCTATGCGGATTATCCGCATAAAAGCATAAAGAGAGTGGTTTACAACGAGTAGCGGGGGTTGCTGAAAAGCCCTTGCGACATCCATGACTCGGTCTTTGCGATCAATCGCTTTTTGGATCGCCAATCGATCATCTCGCATAACCACCTATTCGCACAAAGGTAAAATACTCGCTCAATAAAGCAGCACACACAGATTTAATTTGAAATCTAAATACGTTGTTTTATTTCTTTTATCTTTGTTCCTCTCGCAAACAAACATTTGGTCCACACGAGCCGGATATCTCGGATTTTGGTCGCTAACCATCGTTTGTTTATTTTTCTCCCTGCAGAGAAAAACATCACGGATTTCATCCACCACTCACCAACCACAGACACATCCAATCATCAAATTTACCTCATCCATACACTTTCCAGCAACAAAAAGGTACGTAATCAGTTTCCAATAAGTGAGCGTTCGCGAGTGATATTTTTTCTAAAACAAAAGAAGTAACAATTTCGACCAACTCTGGTCGACTTACAATTCCCTTATCGCGTTTCCTTTGTTTAAAAATTAAATTATTTATCCCGGTTGTCGCTATAAGTCGCGTAAATTACAGTCCACTGTTAGTTCTATTTAATTTCGTATCAGTGTTTTTATTCAAAATAAATAAATTAATAATTTATATAATAAAAACATCCTCGCGAAATATACAGTGCAAGTGCATCCAGTGTTGACCGTTTAAAATTGGTGGTGTTTTCGTTTACTTGCTCTCTCCGTGTCGTTTATTTATCATAGAGAAAAACCTTCGCGGAATAACAACAACAATTCCCAAAACGAAGAAGAATCAACTACCACGGTCAACGCTTGATCATCTGCATTGTGTGGTAGCCTACGTCACACACACTCCGCTTACCTACATTCGGTTTGTAAGTGCACGCGTACTGGAATTTCTATTGCGTGGGTGCCTACGTCACAGCATAGACGCACACATACCATACGCACATATTAACGTACATTCGCTGTCTTATTTTGCTTCGTTTATTTCGTTATTACATATTACAGCCTAGTGCCGGTGAATAAGTACGGCTTATTTTTTGTGTAGGATTTTTGTTGATCATTTCGGGATTTTTTATTTTGTACTGATTCTTGGCGTGGTTCGCTACAGTGATCTTCGTTCGGTCCTATTAGACTACGTACACCCTACAGCCGGTCTAGTAGACATAAAATATTAAAAATAATAATTTTAACAAAATTTTCATTTTTTATCGCTTTTGGACAGTGTCGTGTAGTTTGTTCCGCTTAGTACCCTACAATCGGTCGACAGAGACATAGTTTCTTTTTTTAAATAAAATTGTTTACAAAGAATTTTGTTCTATTTTTCTGGTCTTTACCAGTAATAGGTTGGTTAACTGATTGTAACTTAGTTTCATATTCAATTTGCGTTTACCCTACAACCGGGCTATACGACAAATTTCTACATTTTGAATTGTTTTCTGATTTAATCGCTTCGGTAATCGATTTCGAAGATAGAAACGACTATCAAAACAAGAAAACTCAAGGTATTTTCGTGCTCTCAACTAATTTATAATATTTTTCCGAATCTTTTGCGAAATTTAGTTGAAGTTTTCTTTACCCTTGGCAGTTATTTTCAGTTTGAAGAAGATTTTTCTCGCATTTTAGGACTTTTAATTAATTTTTCTCCGCGGTTTTTGCTTAGTTTGCCTTTACAATGTCGCTCACTCCTCTCGACTTCTTCATAAGAGCCTCTGATGCTCTAGTGAAATTTGATGCGAACTTTAGTGCTCTACGAGATGAAGATCTCGACATTTATTCACTGGAAATACAGAGCTCAGAAGCGAGAGCCTTGTGGAGTAAAGCCAAGGACATGTATGACTCATGTCTTACACATCTTCAAACTATGGAGGATGCGACTAGGGACGATATAGATGCTGCGGATAGTAAATATGACGCCGCTTATAAAGCATTCGTACATGCCCTGTCAAGCATTAATCGTAAACTTGATCAGTTTCGAGCATCGTCAAAACCATCGCCTCCTACTCCCTTACGTTTGGCTAACCCGGTGTTGGAGAATTTTGTAGATTCTCCTCGCACTGTGGGAAATCGAGATAGGTCTTCCTGTGACGTATCAATATCGAACTATTCCGATAGATCCAATGCTCACAGTGAAGAAACTCAAAAAACAAATACGGTTTTAACACACAATGATCTCGCTACTCATAATCTCGCGTTGCCACCCTGTGATACTGATGTCTTTGAGGGCGATTTCTTTTCGTGGCCAACGTTCCGAGATCTTTTTACCGCTGTATACATAAACAACTCGCGCTTAAGTGATATCGAAAGGTTATGCCATCTGGTGCGCAAAACCAGTGGGGAAGCTAAGGAAATCGTTTCTAAATTTCCCTTGACCCACCGCAGCTTTTCTCTCGCTTGGAAAGCTTTAAAGGCTACCTACGATAATTCACGTATTCTTGTGAATAATCACTTAAAATTACTTTTTGATCTTCCGGTTTTAGACAACGAGTCTAATGCCGGTTTGAAGTCCATACAACGTGGTATAAATGGGTGTTTATCGGCCATGGCAGTGTACGACGTAATCACTGACCACTGGGACCCGATTTTAGCCTTCGTGTGCATTCAGACTACCAAAGATCACCGTGGCTTTATGGGAGCAAAGCGTAAAAGACAAGTCAGCTTTGTCCTCGTGGCGAGATTTGGATTCTTTCCTTACCGAAAGAATTCAAACATTGGCTTGTCTTCGGGATCTGAAGGGTATTGACACTGCAAAAAAACCCACCGGCCAAAAAGTTAAAACGCATTATACAAATGCATACTCGTCGGATCGATCTCAGGTGAAATCGCGAGCTTGGTGCGTGCTTTGCCCAGAGCAGAATCATTTTTTGCGCACGTGTACTCGGTTTAAAGCATTTTCTGTCGATGCAAAGTTTTCGGCCATTAAAAAGCATAATTGCTGCATAAATTGTTTATCGCGTGGTCATTCTGTTAAAGACTGCCCGAGTAAAAATACCTGCAATGAATGCCATAAGAAGCACCACACGCTTTTGCATCGTCCGCAGGAATCGATCCGTGCCCTTGCTGCCTCAGCCAATCCTGTTGCAAGTCGGCCCCCTCAAAATTTTAATACCAACCTTCTCCCATCAACATCCGCCAATGTTACAGCTTCCACTTCTATAAATAGGCAGGTATATCATACCTCACAAGATCGCAGAGTACTGTTGGGAACAGCAATGGTGAACATTCTTCACCAGGGTAATTCGTATACCGCTCGTGCTCTTATCGACCCTGCGTCAGAAGCTTCGTTTATAACTGAAGGTCTACAAAATAGACTTAGATTGTCGACCCATTCTACCATTGTCCGGGTTTCTGGCATAAATCAGTCGTTCTCGGTCACGTCTCGTAAAAATTGTTCGATTTGCATAGGCTCTCGGTTTGACTCATCCCTATCTTTGGAAACAGTTGCGGTGGTGCTTCCGAAAATTTCGGGTAATTTACCCTCATTTTCGGTTAGCTCAGACTTTTCCTCCCGTTTACCAAACCTTCGTTTAGCCGATTCTCACGTTTTTGATTGTCGCCCTGTTGAATTGCTGATCGGCGCAGATTTGTATCCTAGCATCTTGTTGTGTGGTACCCAACAAAATGTCTTGGGATCGTTGTTAGCGCAGAACACGGTATTCGGCTGGATCATTACTGGTCCAATTCCGCCCTCACCTGTTCAGGTATTTACTACCACTTTAGAATTCGCAGAGGAAGATAGTCTAAATAAAACTTTACTTCGATTTTGGGAATTAGAGGAAGCTCCTAAACGACGAATTTTGTCCCCCGCTGATAAATTTTGTGAGGAAAACTATAGGGCCACAACGCGCCGCAATTCAGAAGGCCGCTACGTGGTAACCCTTCCATTTAAATCTGACTACCCTCACATCTTGGAGTTAGGTGAGTCGCGTTCTAATGTCCTCAAGCAGTTTATTCGAAATGAAAACTCGCTTCTTCGCAAACCACTGGTTAAGGATGTCTATGACAGCGTTATTCGAGAATATTCGCAGCTGGACCACATGCGGCTCGTTTCTCGATCTCACGCCGGTAATTCACGTTCTTGCTATCTGCCTCATCATCCAGTCATAAATCCGGACAAACAGACCTCCAAGCTACGTGTTGTGTTTAATGCGTCCAATAAGACGTCAAATGGGATTAGCCTTAACGACATTCTTCAAGTCGGTCCCACTCTTCAGTCAGATTTGGTTTTATTGATTTTGCGCTGGCGTCTTTTCCAATTTGTATTTAACTGCGACATTACTCAAATGTACAGGCAAATTCGGGTAGACCCCGCTCACGCTTCGTTTCAGCGGATTTTGTTTAGGGATTCTCCTTCTAACGAAATTGAAGACTTCGAGTTACATACTGTTACTTTCGGCGTCAACTGTGCCCCTTTTCTAGCCATTCGGACGCTACTCCAGTTAGCGGATGACATGGATGCAAAATATCCACTCGCAGCGCATATACTACGTAAGTCGATGTATGTTGATGACGTTCTAGCGGGATCCCACGATCTTAATACAGCTCTGATCGCTCGCGATCAACTTATTTCATGTCTGTCTTCGGCCAAGTTTGAATTAAGAAAATGGACTTCTAATCATAAGTCCATTCTAGCCGGGTTTCCGTCAGAATATCTTGTAGATGCCCAGCTGTTGTCTTTTGTTGAATCTAGTAGTTCCAAGCCCTTGGGCTTCTGTGTGGAATCAATACAAAGAAAGTCCAGTTATTCGAAAAGGGAAGTACTTTCTACTATCGCCAAACTTTTTGACCCTGTAGGTTGGCTAGCTCCGGTTATTGTCGTCGCAAAAATCATTATGCAGAAGATCTGGTTGGATAATATCAGCTGGGACGATTTGCTTCCATCTGGGACTAAAAACTCGTGGCAAACATTTGTCGACACGTATACTGGGGTAAAATCTATACGGATCCCGCGTTGGGTTCACTATTCCCCTGCCAGTTCGGCTGAACTACATGTTTTTTCTGATGCCTCGGAAAAGGCATACGCGGGGGTAATATATATTCGAACTAAGACTTTATCTGGAACTTTTCATACTCATTTGCTTTCGAGCAAGACGAGAGTAGCGCCATTAAAGTCTGTTTCACTACCTCGATTGGAACTCTGTGGAGCAGTGTTAGCCTCAGATCTTCTAAAATCAGTGTTAGGAGAAATCGACATACCCATTCAAAAGGTATATTGCTGGACTGATTCAACAATTGTTCTTTCGTGGCTGAAAAAGACTCCTTCAACATGGACAACATTTGTTGCAAACAAGGTATGTCGTATTCAGGAGAACGTAGGGAACAACAATTGGTATCACGTGAGGTCAGAGGACAATCCTGCCGATTTAGTTAGTCGCGGAACTTCGCCCGCAGAACTTGCTTCTTCGGATCTCTGGTGGCACGGGCCTCAGTGGTTGTGCTCGGAATCCTCTGACTGGAACACTTCGGACCTAACTTCAGTCGATACTGATCTTGAGATGCGAGCAGTAAAAACTCACGTCACATTCTTTGCTGGGTATGAAGATGTTCTGGAAAGATTTTCCTCACTTGATAAGGCTTTACGGGTTCTGTCATATGTATTTCGTTTCTTTCATCGTACTTGTCCTGTCAATAAAGGACGTCGTAGTTTTACATCTACTACCCTCGATTCTTCAGAAATTAAAGCGGTAAAGCTCCGCCTGGCTATCTTAGCGCAAAAGGCTCACTTCGCCGAGGAGTACAAATGTCTATTAGATAGATCACCTTTACCTTCGAGAAGTTTCCTATTACCTTTGAACCCATTTCTCGATCGTGAAGGGGTTCTTCGTCTCAACGGGCGTTTGTCAAAGTCATCTACGCTTTCGTACACTGAACGCCATCCTATCGTTTTGCCATATTCATGTCGTTTCGCTCGCCTGGTTCTCGAATTCGTACACTTGATTTCCATTCATGGAGGAAATCAATTAATGCTTCGCATCACACGCATTGAATACTGGGTTCCTCGATTAAAAACTCTCGTTCGCACAGTCATCAATCAATGCAAGCCTTGTCTCCTTGAGAGAAAGCGCTCGTGTAGTCAGATTATGGCTGCTCTTCCTCCTGAGAGAACTGTTGTTACCAGGGCATTTCATACTACTGGTGTAGATTTCGCAGGTCCTTTCGACATCAAGTCTTTTACTGGTCGGGCTTGTCGTATCACAAAGGGATACGTCTGCGTGTTTGTTTGTTTTTCAACAAAAGCAATCCACCTAGAAGCCACATCAGACTTATCATCGGCCATGTTTTTAGCTGCATTTCATCGTTTTATCGCTCGTCGGGGTTGCCCGAAATCGCTGTTCTCGGACAATGGCACTAATTTTGTGGGCGCCTCTCACGAAATTGAAAATAATTTCAAAGTTTTTCTTCGCGAAAGTCGTGATAGGGTTTGTTCTTCATTAGGCTATCAACATCTCACTTGGCAGTTCATACCTGCAGGTGCACCCCACATGGGAGGCCTTTGGGAAGCAGCAGTAAAAAGCTTCAAGCTTCATTTTCGTCGGCATGCAAAGGACCTCAGATACACATTTGAAGAACTTTCCACTGTTCTGGCTCGTATTGAGTCATGTTTAAATTCCCGCCCTCTTTGCCCTATGAATGATAGTCCTCATGAGATAATCGCTCTTACGCCTGGTCATTTTCTGATCGGCGCCCCCCTTTTATCCCCTCCGGAACTTGTTTCTGAGGATTCGCCTTTGACTTTAGTTAATCGCTATCGCAAAATGAAAGCATTGACCCACCAGTTTTGCATTCGATGGAAGGAAGAATATTTGCATAGTCTTCAAAAACGGTACAAATGGAAACTCCCACAACGCGATGTTCAGGTGGACGATTTAGTCGTCATTCGTCACGAACAGCTACCGCCCACGTCGTGGAGATTAGGTCGGGTCGTTCGCCTCTATCCGGGAGATGACGGTCATGTTCGGGTCGTCGATATTCGAACATCATTGGGAATTGTAAGACGACCTGTTACTAAATTGGTCATATTGACTGATTAATTTTCCTTAGTTTATCGCGCCCTTTCCATTATTTTTTTTTGTTTCCGTCTAGTCATGAGTTCCACTGAGTTGTTTCCTGAAGTGTGTCTTCCTGACTTCGATGACGAGATGTTGTCGGACGAGGATCGATGTCACGAGGACTGCACATCGCAACACAACGAGGTGAAATCTCCTGCCGTTAGAATGAAGACTTCGGAAGTCCCTTGTAAGGATCCCAAATCTGCGCTTGAAGCTGCGAGTACGCATTCTCCAACCCTTAAAGATCCTGCTTCCTCGGACTGCTCGGCAGCAGTTACTAATCGTGGTGAAGGTGGCTCGACTGGTCTACATCAGGCGACAAAATCGCAAACTCCATCCTGTCGTCTATGTAGCCGGAGTCACTTGCTGTACAGATGCCCTGCTTTTAAGGCGTTGGCGGTCGATAAGCGGTTGCGTGTGGTGGTTATGTACCGCTATTGTTCAAACTGTCTCAGTGGAGATCACGCGGTGAGCGCTTGCTCAAATACAAGCCGTTGTCGATCATGCGGACAGGCCCATCATACGCTTCTGCATTCTCGATCTCGCGCCTCGAAACCCAAACTCGGCAAAAATAAAAAACATCCGCCACCCAAACCACGTCAGTCCCCGGCCTTTGTTCAGCCCATTGCTCCGCTCCGGTCGCCAGTGTCAAGTACGTCGGTGTCTTTGACACGCGCTGCGGTAACGCCCACGATCGCCATAAGCCGGCTGATCACCCTGGCCCCCACATTACTTGTTCGACTCTGTCTCCCCGAGAAAATGATCATCGCACGGGCCCTGTTGGACCCGTGCTGTCGAATAAGTCATGTGTGCGAGTCACTGGTGCATCAGTTACGGTGGCCGGTTGCGCGTGTTGAGGACGCCCCGTACTGCCACTTCGAAATAGCTTCGTGCCACGATACCTCAGAACGGCTTTTTATAACAGCTAAGGTGGCAAAGCTAGATCAGGGTGCCACTCCCGTGGTGTCCCTTCCTGAGACCATAAAGGACAATTTTAAAGGCTTCGAGCTGGCGGATCCTTCGTTTTACCGCTCCGGGGCAGTGGCGCTGGTATTGGGACCGGAAGTTTACGCCAAAATTATTGTCGGTCGTGTCTTCGCGCAGCCTGGGCTCCCGTTAGCCCAATATACGAAGTTCGGGTGGGTTCTCTCGGGACCTGCTCATTAGTCGCGGTTTATAATTTAAAAATATAAATAATAAAAAAAAAATATGAATTTCGCTCACTGAAACTGAATTACGTTCCTTTCTCCTATCTTATTAATATAAATAGAAATATCTCTAGTTATAAGTTTAAAATAAGTTGCAACACAGTCCGATGTTGCAAGGAGGCCGGCAATGTTTAATCCTAAATGTTGCCCACAACTCCCCACTCTAGCGTAAACGTCACGTATTGATTGGCAACCCTTTCGGGTTCGTCTTATACTCTCCTCTTGTGCTTTCCTTTTTGCTCTATGCGGATTATCCGCATAAAAGCATAAAGAGAGTGGTTTACAACGAGTAGCGGGGGTTGCTGAAAAGCCCTTGCGACATCCATGACTCGGTCTTTGCGATCAATCGCTTTTTGGATCGCCAATCGATCATCTCGCATAACCACCTATTCGCACAAAGGTAAAATACTCGCTCAATAAAGCAGCACACACAGATTTAATTTGAAATCTAAATACGTTGTTTTATTTCTTTTATCTTTGTTCCTCTCGCAAACAAACAGTGACTAAGCAGGGACGGTGACTAAACAGCGGTTAGCACTAACAACAACTGGCCAAGAACAGAGACTATGCAGGAGCAATTATGCAAGAGTATGTATCGTTGGTCTAACCACCTTGCTATGCTTAGACCAACGAAAAATGCCAAACAACACATTTTCAATATATTAATAAAATAATTAATTAAAATGAGATTTGCATAGAACGTCTCATTGGGCCCTGAGTCCCGAGGGTCCCAAAACACGGTCCCGATATTCAGGAAAATGTGGCTATATGAAAACAATGAAATGTAATACACAAATATCCAATGTTTAAGCTTTACTTGAGACTAGGGCCAATTTGTACTGTAATCGGACCATATGGTTCTAGGGGCTAAAACAAAGAGCCGCTTTAACTATGGACAGATAAGTATATAGGTACATAAGTATATAGGTACATGAAAAAAATGTTCTCCTCCCTAAATATGACCTTAGCTTTACAATTTGGCTTATTAAGAGGCCTTGATTCTAGAAAATTTGGTCCTGTCCAACAAAATTTCCTTACGAATCCAATGCTTTTTTTGGGCCACGTTTGACGAAACGTCTAGCAACTATGGCCTTTGGGGTCATGTTTAACAATCTGTATAAAATGCATTAGCCGTTTGGAGCCCATACAGATCACTGATTCGAGAAAAGTTCTCTTTTGTTTCTTAATAAATGGTGAAAACTAAACTTATTATTCTATGTTAATCTAAACCATATTTTAGATGTTTTTTTTGAAATCTTTAAATTTGTTTTAAAAAACTTGAACACAAATTGGCAGTTACTACAGCACGAACCTGATAAAAAATTGCATTCTTTCAGGTCCAGCAAAATTACTATCTTCAAGCTTACAACAGTACCATGTCCTCTTTTTATTTATCTGCCCCAGGATATGAAAAGCTACAAGTACGAGGGTAGCTATTTATATTTCGGGTTCCCAAATGCAAACTGAAACTTCTATTTGAAACTTTGACATTTTTTAGCATAATTTCACTTAGAACGTATTGTCATTTGAGGACGAATTGTTTTGTTTACCGTGTGTTGAAAAATTCATCTCAGTCAAAAAATGGATTTATCCCAAAAACATTTTCGCGAGATAAATCAACTTGTTTCGACTTTTGGCAATGAAGCACCATCAAAAACCACTGTTAATCGCTGGTACCAATAGTTCAGTCTCGGACGCCGTTCGCTCCAGGATGAATTTCGTGAAGGACGTCTAACCTCGGTCACTTTTCCAGAACCCATCGATGCTGTGCGTGAACTTATTAAGCAAGACCGACATGTGACATACCGTGTATGTTCATTTGGCCGTGAATAAAAATGTTCTTGTTGGATCCCACATAATTTGACGAATGCTCACAAAAGGCTCGTATGGATTGGTTCTAAGAGATGTTGAAAAAATATAGCTGCGGTAGCTCAAGGCAGTGTATAACATTGTTACAGGTGACGAATTATGGATCTATGCATATGAACCCGAAAAAAACAGCAATCAACCGTATGGGTCTTTCAAGACGAGCCAAATCCAACAAAAGTTGTTTGTGGAAGAAGTAACACGTGATCCATTTCGATGTTCCCTACTTTTTTAAAGAAAAAAACACAGAAAATTCAAATTGAATGGGGAATGTTTATTATAATTTGAAAGACCATTCTTTGGCATTTATTTTTTGAAGATTATGTCTATAAAATGTTAGTCGCGGCTACGTCTCAGATGGTCCATCCGTTGATTCCAATTTTCGATAACTCGTTCGAGCATTTCGACTGGTAACTGGCTAATGACACGCGTGATGTTTTGCTCCAAGGCCTGAGTCGAAGCGGGTTTGTCCGCATAAATTCAAGACTACATATTCCACAGAAAAAAGTCTAACGGTTTGATATCACACGACCTTGTTGATTGGCCAACAAGGTCGTGTGACCGGCTCAAAATGTGAAAATATCTGCTCACTGAAGTGTTCTCTCAATTAATCCATTGATTGATGCGATGTGTGGGAAGTGGTGCCATCTTGTTAAAACCAAATGTCTCCGAGATCAAGAGCTTCAACTTCAGCCATCAAATAGTGGGTTATCATGGAAAAATAACGGTCGCCATTGACAGTTACTTTCTCACCGGCTTCATTTTTGAAGAAATATGGACCGATGATTCCACCGGCCCACAAACCACACCAAATCGTTGTTTTTCTGGAAGAAGTGGCAGCTCTTGTTCCTCTTCTGGTTGTTCTTCGTCCCAAATGCGGCAATTTTGCTTGTTTACATACCCATGGAGCCAGAAATGGGTCTCATCGCTGAACAAAATTCGGTTCGAAAACGTCGACTTTTCTTGGATCTTTTCAAGTGCCCATAGAGCGAAGCGATGTCGCTTGGGAACGTTGGGTGTCTTTAGATCTTGCACTAGCTGTATTTTCTATGCTTTCAATTTAAGATCCCGACGTAAATGCGCCAAGTTGTTTTATACGTCAGTCCGAATTGCTGTAAACGGCACCGAATCGACTCTCCACAGTCTTGGTGAACACTCTCTGCTACGGCCGCTACATTTTCTTCACTGCGTCCTAGACGTGGTCTATTCGATCGAATATTATCCAGTAATGAATGCTGTGTCTCATGATGGGTGATTGTGTTGCGAATAGTACGCTCAGTAGGCCGACTATGTTGGCCATAAGTTGAACGAAGTGTAGGAAATACATTAGTCGCAGAACGTGAAGTTTCGTTATAAAGTTGAACGATTTGTAAACGTTGTTCAGACGTACGTCTTTTCATGATAAAATGCCGAACTATACTAAACAAAAATAACGTGACAGCATGACACGACTCATGCGTGATCTGTTAAAAAAAGGCTATTGAAAAAAGTATCTCAACTTGGATCACCCATTACATCGAAGCAAAAAGTTTGCGTTTTCTTTCGGTATAACCGGCCATATTGGCACAGTGCCTTTAGAGGAACGTAGGACGGTCAATGTTTGCCAACAGTGTTTGAAGAAATGAGGAAATATTGTAAGAGAAGACGGATCATTTTGCATCAAGACAATGCGAGCTCTCACACATCAGCTGAAACGATGAGCTATTTGACCACTCAAGATGTCGAAATGATGGGCCATCCTCCGTACAGCCCTGTTTTGGCACCCAATTACTTCATCTTATTCCCTTGATATAAGAAAAAAATGCGTGGTAAACGTTTTTCATCGCCTGAAACAGCTATTAAAGCGTTCAAAACTCATGTTTTGGAGTTGTCTCAATCGGAGTGGAAAAAGTGCTTCGAAAATTGGTTTGTGCGCAAGCAAAAGTGTATTTATCTTAAAGGAGATTATTTTGAAAAACAATAAAACCATTTCCAATGATAAATGATTGTGTTTTTATTGCCGGACCCGAAATATAAACAGCAGCCCTCGTATTATGTTATTTTAGACAAAAACCTAAAATACAAAATTGTTCCGTCTGCTCGAAAATAAACCAAAATGGCTACCCCAAGCATAGTGTCAATTACAAAGTATTTCTCTCCTCATATTTGTCTAAAGTACACCTCAAGGCGTTTATCACGCAAATGATAAATCTGAGCTAGAACAAACTTATCAAATTTATGTAGTGATTAACATGGGTCATATGGAATATCAATTAAATATAAGCCGGTACAAATTTCCAAGCAATTTGAATTTTTTTTTAATTTGTTAAACAAAAATCAACAAAAAGTTTATAACTTTTAAATGTGACAAAGCATTCATTCGTTCGTTCAGGTGTTGATGGTTTCATGGTATAAAATTTATACAACAAGCATGCGTTTTATTTGAAATACGGTCACGAAGTGTTAAATTGAGTTTTAGACATGTGGTTTGTGCGAATGGGTGTGAGATTTGATGTTTATGCCATTTCATATTTTAATGACGAAAAAGTTACATTTTTCCCTGTAACAAACACATGTGCGTGCGTTTGTCATGTCGTCGTTGAGACTTGAAACCAAAAGTAGAACATTTGGTGCTACACGTTTTGTTGCATACTTTTGACTTGTTTTTGAGCAAAATGTGGAGTTTAAAGTAATTTAACTTGCAGGCTGCAGAACATGTCCTCAAATCTTGTTCAAACTCAACATATGTAACATAACTTCCTACTAACATACTTACATAGGTGGGGAGATGAATTTCTAAAGTGTTCCGGTCTAAAATGAAAATGCACCCCATTTTTCTTTATCATTTTGCATGTTATGTTTTTACATTATTTTTGGTAATTTCTGTCCTGTTTGTTTAAAAAAGAAACATGGACAAGCGGATTTTTCGATATCTTAACAAACGGAATAAAAAAAATTTAAACTTTAGACACACAGAAAAAATTAGGTTTCCATATGGTCACGGCAGCAATGACATGTTCTCTATAATAAACGCATGTTCGTTGCAACCATCGTATGGTTTTCCGAATTTCAATATGACAACAGTGTGATTGCGACAATGTTAATATTGTTGAAATGTTACAATAGTATTATTGCAAAATTTATAAATGAAAATATGGTTGAAGCGACTATACAAATATAGTTAGTGTGTCAAAAGTATTGTTGTTTAAGATTTAGGTTAACATTAATATGATTTCAGCAATCTTTCCTTATGGTAAACTAAAAATAACAGGTTTTATAGACCAACGTTCATACATGTATGTGTATGCGATCACACACACGATACAGTGCATGGGTGTTGTCCTTTATAAAAAGAAACTAGAACAATAGGAAGGCAGTTCGAGGGATTTTTATTGTTCTTACTTTGTTTGGTGGTATTCTATACTGCCGAATGGTTCAAATTTATTTTCAATGAGTCTGCACTTAAATAAGTGGGCAGACCAATAATACCATCACTTTTCCAACTTCTCTCGTAGTTACATGACATGCAATACTGCTCCAATAAATACCATCTGTTAATAGACTACTGTCAAATTTTTATAGAGTTTCGTCATTTAGTTTGTGTTTAACAGCTGTTTAAAATATATATGGTGGTTAAATTTTAAGGGCCGATGTTGAATATGAACCACGCCTAAACGTCAAGTTTATTTCTTCATTTCATTCGATTTTTCTCAATCTCAGACTAATTCAATTTGAAAAAAAGAAAGGTGCACAAGCAAGCAACGCGTTAAAGTTATTCAGGCCTATTATGAAAATGTTCGAAGAAAATCATCTTCAGTGATGAGGCACATTTTCACTTCAGTTGATTCTTTAATAAGCAGAATTGCCTCATTTCGGCGAATGTAATCCAAGAGTGATTGTCGAAAAAATAATGCACACACAAATAGTGACTGTTTGGTGCGGTTAAGAGGCTGGTGGCATCTTCGGGCCGTATTTTTTCCAAAATGAGGCCGGTCAGGCAGTTACTGTGAATGATGTTCACTATCGTGAGATGATAACGAACTTATTATGGCCCGAATTGGAAGATATGGATGTGGAGGATATGTGGTTTCAGCAGGACGGTGCCATTTGCCACTAAGCTAAGGAAACAATGGCTCTTTTGCGCGACAAATTCAATGGCGTGTTATCTCACGTCGTGGCGATGTTAATTGGCCGCCAAGATCATGTGATTTGCCACCGTTGGACTTCTTTCTTTGGGGTTATTTGAAAGAAAGGTGTACGTTGATAAGCCAGCAACAATTCAAGAGCAAAAGGATGAGATAATTCGGCACATTAACGGCATAGAACCTCAGTTATGCCTCAGAGTCATCGAAAATTTTGACCATCGGATGGTGGTAAACATACTTGAACCATACCAATATTATCATAAGAAAAAGAAGTGACAATACTTTACTAAATAATTTGTGCTTTATTCAAAATCAACATCTTCCCTTAAAATTTGACAACTCTTGATATGCACGTGGATTTTGATAAAAATGAAAAAATTGAATTTTGTTTGATCATTAAAAAATTTTTGACCATAGTTTTTTTTTGTTTATATTTATTCGGTCTTTTATTATTATTTTGACTTGAACAGTTTTTTGCTGAAAAAAAAAACTTCAATCAAACTAAGGAAAAGCTTTGTAAATACTATGGGGACTCTGCACCATCGATTTCAATGGTAAAAAACTGGTTTACAGACTTTCTTTGTAGTCGCTCTAGTACAAATGATGCTGAAGGTTCTGGGAGGCCAGTTGAGGCCAATACAGCCGAAAATGTCAAAAAAAAAATCCACGATATGGTGTTAGCCGACGGAAGAATCAAAGTGCGTGAGATTGTGGATGCCATACGCATTTAATATTCGATTTTACATGATAAGTTGGGTTTAAGAAAGCTGGCTGCAAGATGCGTGCCGCGATTTCCATTTCATCAGGAGAATGCAGACGTGTGTAGTTTCAATGGCAAAATTGCATGAATTGGGTTACGAATTGGTACCTCATCCGCCATATTCTCCAGCGTTTATTTCCTATTTCCACACCTAAAGAAATGGCCCGGTGGAAAGAGATTCAGCTCCAACGATCAAATTATTGATCAATCAAATGCCTATTTCATGGACCTCGAAAAATCATATTTTTCAGTAGGGATGCAAAAATTGGAGGAACGTCCAATTAAATCCTCCGAGGTAAAAGCAGATTATGTTGAAAAAATAATTTGTTTTCCATTAACACAGGGTTTTTTAACTGCCCTGGTTTATAGTCATTGATCATGGTTAAATCACGTTCGTTTGTTTGGGGTCTACGAATGGTGAAGTAACATTCACTCCCTGCAGTCACCGCTACTTGCAACTAAAAGTCTTTTCGACTGCCTTTGAATAGATTTTTGGTTTCTTAGTTCCTAGGCAACACTAAGTGTGGCGCCATCTGACATTTCATTGGAAAGTTTGACATTTTTTTAGCATAAACGTACTCAGAACATATTGACGTACGACCATCCTTTTCGTTGTTTACGTGACTTGAAAAAATCAATTAGACAAAAAAATGGAATTAACTCGTGAACATTTTCGTGCGATCATTTTTCACAACTTCAACTCAATGAACTTAAATCTTTGTGTGGCGATGAAGCACCATCCTATAGCATTGTGAAAACAGTCCGCCGACGCTCGCTCAAAGACGAAGGTGGTGAAGGTCGTCCAAAAACGGCCGTTGTGCCAGAGAACATTGATGTCGTACGTGAACTGACAAAGCAAGATCGTCATGTGACATACCAGAAGATAGACGCATCCTTGGGCATTTCTTCCACCAGCATACGTCGATATTGCGTGAACACCTGGCCGTAAATAAAATTTGTCCTCGTTGGGTACCGCACAATTTGACAAATGCTCAAAAAAGGCTCGTGCAAAGAAGTTTTTAAAAAAAATACGATGGCGGTGCTTCAAAGACGAATCATGAGCCCGAAACAAAAAAGACATTGGCCGTGTGGGTCTTCGAAGACGAGTCAAATTCAACGATAGTTGTTTGTGGAAGAAGCACTTCGAAGCAAATGGTCGCCTGTTTCTTCGGCAAAATTGGTCATGTGGTGACTGTTCCGCTTGAGCAACGTAGGATGGTCAATTCTAAATGGTACACCACAATTTGTTTGCCTAAAGTCTTCGGAGAAAATCAAAAAACGAACAACAGAAGACGAATCATTGTGCACCATGACAATGCGAGATCTCACACATCGGCCTTTTTGAACGGCCAAAACGTCGAATTGATGGGTCTTCCGCCAATGACCACCAATGACTTCTTTTTATTCCCGCACATCAAGAAAAAATGCATGGTCAACGATTTACGTCGCCAGAAGATGCTGTTGAAGCGTTCAAAAACCATGTTTTGGAGTTGTCTCAATCGGAGTGGAAAAAATGCTTCGACAATTGGTTTGAGCGCATGTAAAAGTGTATAAATCATGCTGGAGAATACTTTGAAAAACAATAAAATCATTTTTAAAGATATAAATTCGCATTTTCATTATTAGGCCAGAAATGAATATAGCTTTCCTCAAAAATAAAGATACGTTATGTTAGGATAATAAACAATAAAGGGTACTTTGTAGTTTTAAGTCTCATTGACCCACAACGGCATGAGTTTGGTGGTGATAAATATTAAAGCTGTTCTTAGAAGGTTCTTAAAGGCTGTTCTTTAAAGGTTTGAACATTCAAAAGTTATGGCACTTTTAAGTCAGGTCCTTTTTACAAAAATTGCCCTACAATAACAAATTCAAGCAGCCATTAAACAAAAACTACTTTGAATTTTGTCACAAACCTGGTACCATAGAATTCTTTCGGAACGGATGAAGCTACATTGATATTTGTGTCAGTTTTTTATTTTTGAAATTACTCCTACATAACAATGTATGATACACTTCAAATATTGTTACCACAACCATACTTTTCTTCAGTAAGCTTAATGTCTGTTTCTACTGACCGGCGCATACAGCTTCAACCTAGGGCAATTCATAGAGAATTATGAATAGGACGTTTGTACTAGGCATTGTTTCTGATCCCTTACAACTTGATTTCTTTCCATATGTGACAGCGCATAGAGAAAGGGACCTAGGGGTAAAAAAATCAATTTTAATTTTTTTCTAATTTTGATGTGGACAACATCTGAGCATCGAATGCGACCGATCCCATGCCCCAAAAGTATTCCCTCCAGAACACTTTTGAAGTCGACGATTCTAAGTGCAAATAGAAAGGGACCTAATCTTTAAAATGGCTCTCCTGAACAAAACTGGTTTTTAACCTTAGGTCCCTTTCTATTTTGCGCGTCACATATGGAGTTTTTCTGTCGAAACTTTTTTACCAATAATTTTGTTATATGATCTGATCATCAGAAGATTGGAAATGTAGTCACATCTCCTCTTTTACCACTCAGCGAAATAAGTGCTCCGGAGAAAAAAGAGTATCAAAAATTGGAAACATATCAATTTTGTATCAGGACACTAGAGAATAGTCTCCCCTACCTACTTTTCTACCAAAATTTATACACATGTACGTATTTATATGCAAACATTTACTTTCCCGCAACCACTTCCGGTAAGGTATGTGTAATGACACTTCCTTTTAAACAATTAAAAATTTCAAGAGTCTGTTTTACTTCTAGGAAAACTAAACGAAAAGCATAATTGTATATGATTTTTGTTTCTTGTTTCATAGTTTCTAAGGAAACTTTCTTCGCCCAAGTAGGGGGTTTTCTTTCAGTTTCTATGGCTTAAAAGTTTCATATATGTATGTTGGGATAATGGAGGTACTCTGGAGCACAAACATGGAAATTAAATGGGGTCGCATGAAAAAAATGAATTCCTAAATTAAAAATTTAATCTACTTTGATGGGTGAGGTTTGGCTATGGCTTCTATCAAAAAAAGCAGAACGTTTATGTGTTTTATTTTCTGTTCATGTT
Source organism: Hydrotaea diabolus (assembly GCA_963513945.1). Lineage (NCBI taxonomy): Eukaryota > Metazoa > Arthropoda > Insecta > Diptera > Muscidae > Hydrotaea > Hydrotaea diabolus. The sequence continues at coordinate 171,731,056 of OY740718.1, forward strand.
AGCCCTGAGTTAAAATTGGTTCACATCCAATAAAAAGGATACTTAAAGGATTAAAAATACCCCAAATCTAGAGGATCTTTCTTTATCTGTTTCGGATAACTCAAAAAGACATTTTGACACACACAGAAAAAATAGCCTGGAAATCATTTCAAACTACAAATATTCGGTTGGAAACCATACTTTTTGTTGTTATCATCCACATTCCATGGTATTGAAAATTACATTGTTCGACCTTACATGAGATAGAAGCTTTAATACTATTACTATTCTTACTTATACTCGTTTATACTAACCGAATTCAGTGAATTTATTGGTTGCCACAACTGGTGGTTATGACAAGCAAATAATTATCAATATAAGTAACATGTTACTTTGGTACCTAAAATTGGTGATGACAACAAATAAATTTCTTCTAGTAACCAAACCCAGTTCAGTTCGCTGTTGTATCTTACTACTCCATGCAACAAAAATTCGGACATCCTCGGGGAGTAAATATTTTTTTTTTAGAAATAAATGACTTTGGTGAATTAAATAATTTTCCAAAAGCACGGCACTAGTAGGTGTCAGTTACTTTTTATGGATCAAGAACTTTTTTTTTTGCAACACTATAGCGTATTAAATTATTAAAAAAAGTTTTAAATATTTCTTGTTCTAGCGAATTTCTGTGATGACGTTTCTAAATTTAACCGTATTAATTATTTTCGTGGAAAATTTAAATGTCTTACCTTTGAGTGTCGTTTTCGTCCTCTTTACGAAAAAGTGAATTAAGGGAAAAATAATTTTTTAACGGGAGTTTAAATATTTTTATGTTCTTCAAAAATTTTGTGCAATTAATTTTAATTTGTGAGTCTAGAGTGTCCAAAACCGTAACCGGAAACCGGTTAACCGGTTTTTGCAGCCAAAACCGTCGGCCGGTTTTTATGAAAACGTCATTTTCAGTTAACCGGGTAATCGGGTTTTTTGTTTCGGTTAACCAGTTTCCAAAGCAACCAATTAAATAAAATTGTACTTTATAGTGCACAATAGCTTTCTGCTGATAAGTCTATCGAATCATACATGATAACACGTTTTTCATCGTTCACACCAATTTATATATGTGACAGCGCATAGAGAAAGGGACCTAAGGGTAAAAAAAATCAATTTTAATTTTTTTTTTTTTTAATGGGGACCACATCTGAGCATCGAATGAGACCGATCCCATGCCCCAAAAGTGTTCCCTCCCCGAGATATGCGCGTTTTATGAAAGTGATGGTACATCAAAAATACACGTACATATTTAAATCTTTAAAATGGCTCTCCTGAATATAACTGGTTTTTATCCTGCAGTGGCCTGGGTGAAATATTAGCTAGATGTGTAGCTGAAGAAGGTATGTCTGTTAGGGCAGTTAAGGATTCAACAGCAATTACATCTCTGCTGAATTTAAAGCGGGTAAAAATGCCTGTCAGTACATCTACAGTTGGAGATTAATAGAAAATCTGAAGTTATTCAAAAATTGAAATCTGTAAAAGCACAAAATGGCAGGTTTTCAATAATCGTCGATGAGTGGAGTGGCATCACATACACTCAGAAAATCTAAAGTTATTCAAAAATTGAAATCTGTAAAAGCACAAAATGACAGGTTTTCAATAATCGTCGATGAGTGGAGTGACATTTCAAAATATAAACATATCAACGTTTCATTGAGAATGTACGATCCAAATAATAAGTCGTTTGAAATATTTAATCTAGGCCTAGACCAGATAAATATTGCTGGTACTGCAGCCATTTAGTAAAAAAAGACTTGAAGAATTCGATATTGACTTTAAAAACGATGTGGTAGCTTTTACATATGACGGCCCTTCAGTTATGAAAAAATATGTAAAGCACTACATTAACGATTTATATAAAGTATACAATTGACTCTTCCGCAGCGTTCTATTGAACACGAATCAGATAGCAGCTCTTGCTCTGATTTGGATATGAGCTACGATATTAGAAGCTATAGTAGTTTATTCTTTGATTTGAATCAAACTATAAATAGCATTCAAAATTCAAAGAAAAATCTTACAAAGGAAGGAAGTACGCTATACGATATATATTTTCATTTTTCGAAAAATAGGCAAGAAAACTGAAAAGTTAAATAATTTTTATCATGCTTAGATGACTGTAAGTCCAACATCAAATTTTAGTGGACGAGTACTTTCGACTTCAACTTTAAAAAAAAAAAAAATCGCCTTAAGAATTATCATTTGAACTGTATTCTGTTCTTAAGATATTTTTATAAAAAAAAACTTACATAACTTGTAGACCTTTCTACTTTTTTATACTGCTTTAAATGAATTTCTGTAAATCATGTCAAACGGAATCATATATTAATTTTTAAATGATCTCAATTAATGAAACCTGAAGTTCCTCATAAGTATTAAATATCTCTATTGCTTATGGACTGGATAATTTTGTAAACATGTTTTGTTTCCGTTTATACCCTCCACCATACATTGGAGGGTATATTAGTTTTGTCATTCTCTCTGTAGCACTTTGAAATAATCATCGGAGACCCAACAAAGTATATATATTCTTGATCCTCGTCAAATTCTAAGACGACCTAGCCATGTTGTCCGGCAGTTCGGCTGTCCGTCTGTAGAAAACAAGATAGATCCTGCATAAAACAGCTAGGGAGCTGAAATTAGGCACAAACATGTGTAGTTAACCTAGTTATTGAAAATGGGCTATATAGCTCTACGGGAAGTTGGTGTTGGACACCCTCAACCGACACTACCTCATAAAAATTAGTTTTTTATTTGGAAATATCCGTCCAGTTTCTTGAGCAAAATCACTGAAATTTTGCAAATCATTATCTCTATATAGGCGCTATCATCTATGTAAAAATAGTTTAGATTGGGCCACCATTTCTTGTACCTCCCATACAAACGGCCTTATGGGCCTTGAGAAATAATATGACTATAACTCACCACAAACTTGACCTATCGAAATGAAATTTTACACATCAAGATCTATATACAACATACTTTTACGCTGAATTCGGTTGAGATCGGAAAAGTCCTACTGGTACCTCCCACACTAACAGTCTCGTGGACCTTGAAAAATAATATGACAATAACTCACCACACACTTGACCTATCGAGACGATATTTTCGGCATAAAGATTAATATATCTAAGATCTCTAAGATCTCATGGGCCTTGAAAAATAATATGACAATAACTCACTACGAACTTGACCCATCTAGATGAAATTTTCTACATAAAGATTTTTATATAGAACACACCTCTGTGACAATTTGACCTATCCACAAGCTTGATCTATCGAAATGAAATTATGCACATAAATATTTCTATATAAAACACACTTCCGCGCCAAATTTGGTTTTATTTGGGAATCTGGTGGAAGGTATCCAAAGTTCGGCACCGCCAAACTTAACATTTTTACTTGTTTTTTATTAAAATGTTTAAAAAAATGCTTATAACTTTAATTTGTTTATATGTTTTTCTAATAACCGAAAACCGCTTTTTCCAAAAATGGAAATTTCGGAGAAACCTAAAACCGATTTTGGACATCCTAGGCAGGTCCTCTTTTTAATGATTTTTTTTAAAACAAATTCGTTTTTGGTTTATTATGTTCTACTAAAAATAAAATCAGAATGTTTTCAAAAAAAGTCTCTCTTTGTCCTTATAAAAAAATATTTTTTTTATACATTTGATGGAAAAGGTTTGTTTGTTTAGAATTGAAACCGAAAACGACACACAGGGACGATTTGAAAAAAATTTATTTTCTTCTATTTTTTAAATTACCTATAAAATAAGACTGATATATAATTTTATCACATCTATAGCCAAGCTTAAAGAATTTACTTGTGGTATTTTATGTCAAAATAACCCTTAAGTTGTCTAAAATATTTTGGTTTAAAATTCCCCTTTTACTTCACTGAATTAAGTGACCATAAGCAGCTTTATTTTAGAATTTTTACACACTTTAAAACCAATATTAAATTATATCAACCCACGTTCCCAAACTAATGCATCAAATCGATCCACTTGTGCATACATACCGGATTGCAAAAAATGCAATAGTTGCAAAGAATTTGTGTTTAATCGCAACTTCCCGTCAAGCCAAAAGCGGAAGTGCGACTTCAGGTACAGGGTCAGCAGTGGTGGTAACCATACTACTTCCGGTTTAAGGGCCACACACTCAGTCTTATAGCCCACTCCAAAGATTCCTTTAATGCAACCATCTGAAGATTGAAATTGAATTTAAGAGTATGTACTGTAACGAGTGATCAATATAGAGGTATTTTTTTCAAAATGAAAAAAATATAATATATATTCGCAAGGACATTTTATGCCATTCATTTTTTGAAAATAATTTCCTTCAAATGTGGGCAACTGTATTATGGAAATGAGCGTTCGGTTAGAAACGAGAAGATCCGTAGTTTTCGACCAAAATGTTGTTTAGCAATCTGGCGCACAGGCGACTTCAATAAACAAAATTGCCGTATTTGGACTCAAGAGCAACCAGAAAAGGTTTAAGAGGTGCCATGCGGTTTATGGGCTGGTGAAATCATCGGTCTATATTTTTTCAAAAATGATGATGGCCGGAACGTTACTGTGAATGGTGCTCGCTATCGCGCCATGAAATCGGCGTCCTTAATATTAAAGAATTTTGGTTCCAAGAAACGGCGCTACATGTCATACAGCCAATCAATTTATTGTTGGAAACTTTTGGTGAGCTCACTATCTCGCATCGTGGGCCTGTGGCGTGGACTCTAAGGACACCGCTGGACTATATTTTGTGGGTTTATGTGAAGGCGCTTTTCTATGCAGATAAGCACGACGATTGAAGCCTTGGAAGGGAATATTCGGCGCGTTTTGCCGACATAGAGCCCCAAATGCTGCAAAAAGTGGTCGAAAATTGGGCCTCTCGGATGGTATTTATTCGAGCCAGCCGTGGCGGCCACTTGCTTGAAAATATTTTTAAAACATATTGAAAAACCCGTATCTTTTTAATAAAGCTAAATTCTTGGCCATAGCATTAAACTATACGAGTATGAGTTTTATTTTTTCTTGAAAACCAAACGTTTAAAAAAACAGTTTGTGAAACCATAATAAGTCTAAATTGCATTATTACAAATTATTTTTAGCGACCCACTCCAATGTTCATACCTTAGTATTACAAGTTCAAACCTGATACGAGTGCAGTATAGAGTGTGCGGTAAAAAGCCAAGCAAACAGATATGGAAAATATTGCTGACACAATTTTAATGAAAACCAGTAAAGGAGAAAGGGGTGACAAACTGAGACCGTAGCACCATAATTGTAAATACTACTTCAACAACATTGTTGAACTGGGAAAATTCAATACTCCCGGGCTTAAGCTTAAACAGGGTGATCCATCCAGAGGTAGTTTTTCAAAATAAAAATAAAATACTTAAACTTAAATCAAGTGTGGAATCTTTATTGTTCATACGAAAGGACATGTTATGCCATTTATTTTTTGAATATAATTTCCTTCAAATGTTGGCAACTGTAATGTCGAAATGAGCGTTCGGCGAAAAACAAGAAGATCTGTGTTATCGACTAAAATTGTGTTCAATGATGAGGCCTATTTCTAGCGCATTTGAGCTGAAGAGGAACCAGAAGAGGTTCAAGAGTTGCCATTATATTCAGAGAAAACCAGAGTTTGGTGCCGTTTATGTGCTGGTGGAATAATCGGCCCATATTTTTTCAAAAATGATGATGGTCAAAACGTAACTACCAATGGTGCTCGTATCGGACTTTTTACTACCCGTATTCTTGACGACATTTTGTATCAACAGGGCGGTGAAACTTGTCATGCAGCTGGTCAAACAATGGATATAGTGATAGGTAATTTCGAAGAGCAGCTAATTTCACATTTTGGACCGGTGAATTAGCCTCCTAGATCGTGTGACGGAAAGTCCAAAGTCTATGTTGACAAACCAGCTATGATTCAGGGTTTAGAAGCCAACATTACGCGTGTCATTCACGCCATACCGGTCGAAATGCTCGAATGAGTCATTCATAATTGCACCCTCAGAATGGACACCCTAAACGTAGTTGCGGCCTACATTTAAAGGAAATTATATTCAAAAAATAAATGGCATAAAATTTCCTTCGAATGAATAAAAAAGATTCAACACTTAATTGGAATTTTAAAATTATGTTATTTTGAAAAAATACCTATAGATGGATTGCTGTACAATGTTAACATTTTTAAAAGGGGCGTTACCACGCCCACTTTTCATGGTTTGTTTTGTCCCATGTATTAAAAAAACGTTCTTCAATTTGAAGAATTCTTGATAAATTTGGACATCATTTTCCAACCTAAAATATTTTTCTTCAATTTGATGTAGAACTTTTTATCAATAATTTTTCAATTCCTTACATCCGTTTGATAAAGAGTGTACATCAATCTGAAGAAAAATGTACATCAACTTAATAACAATTTTAAATGAATCCTATAAATATGTACATTAATTTAAAGAACATTGTACTTCAATCTTATGAAAATTGTGTTTGGTTGATTAAGCCATCGATAGATTTGAGACCAAGTTTCTGTTGAACATTTCATTTATAAGAAACATAAATTTATTCAAAAAGCAGTCTAAAAGACGTTTAGTTTCAGCAGTGATGCCTGCAGTTTTGTTGAACGCTACTTTACCATCATCATACCCCAAGCAATAAATGTGATTAGACCATTATCCATCATTAATTTCCAAGTGTTGGACTATTTCTGTCACATAATAATTACTAGTTCTACCTCACCAAGTCTGATTACAACCCGAGCTAACAGAATTTCACTAATGTCTATTCGCCCCAAAAGTTCCGCCTTTCTATCCTCCCGATGATTATTTAGCAGTTACAGGCTAATATGTTGCATTGTCTTCGTCCACTTAAAAAAAATCATTTATTTCCTGCTCTATCTTTTTCTAAGTGTTGGTATTGTACTTATATAAGCGGCAAAAGCGTGCCTAGTGTGTTACTCTGCAAGTTTCATAATTTTTTGTACATTTCCCATAATGGATCAATCTAGAGTATTTTTTTCAAATAAAAAAAAACACAAAAATTCAAATCAAGTGTGGAATTTATATTGTAATAAAATATAAAAAAAATACAAAAATTCAAATCAAGTGTGGAATTTTTATTGTTTATGCGAAATGGCATTTTATGCCATTCATTTTTTAATATAATTTTCTTCAAATTCCGGCCGGTACTGCGCCTCAGGCTATCCTTTCTCAGGATCCAATTTTGGGTTACTCGATCCATCATTTAGACCGGTATGGCGTTTTGGGTGGTCCGAATCCAAGTATATTTTTAAAAACTCAAAGAAATTAACGGAAAATACAAGTAATTCGTCATATTTTAAAAGATTTATTCAAAAGCGTCCACTCCAATCGTTCGAGATCGTTGTCCATTTCAAGCTGCGCTAACACAAACTTAAAAGCTGTTAGAAACTCGGTGGTGAAGTGCCTTCAATTGCTGAGTCAATTGGACCGTGTAAGCGAATACTGGAATGTCTTTGGCAGAAATTAAGATAAGCTTGAGAGTAAAATGTTGAGTTGTTGACATTGATGGCTAGTCAATGTTCTAGAACTGAGTCGCACATTCTAGGTTTCTGCAGCCACATTCTCGTCAGTATTGAACAATAGCAGCCAAAGAACGATGCGTACAGTATGCGCGGTGGGTGCCTCGTTTCGGCCATTGACTTTGCAAATAAGTTTGCATTGTTTTCCCATTATATTGAAAAGAATATATACTCGTATTCATTTTGTTTCATGGAAATACGAAACTGACCTTGTGTCAAGATTTCGAGAGGAAACGGCCACAGTCAAAATAATCATTCAATCCCACGACAGCCGGTCTATGAATCGGATTAACCCGAAGCAGCAATCTTCGGCCAAGGACTGCACTAAGTGTGCCGCTACATTAACAAAATAATGATCAGACTCCCTTTCGCTTAATTTGTTGTGAGCAGTAGCAACAATTGTTGATTGTAGTGATTGTTATTGTCCTCAAGAGGCTATGTCAAGTACCAGCAAACGTATTAAATCCTTTCTATACCATTTACCGAATAGTGCATGATGTACTTCAGTTGTCACTCCGTTTGCAACATTAAGAGATATTGACCGGAGACCTCATGCGGTATATTTATTATTGATCTGGTAAAATTATAAGACGGTCTAGCCATGGCTGTCCGACCCTAAAAAATTGCAAGATAATGGCTTATGATCATACACTGCTTGGGATTGTACTTATAAATGGGCGAAACTGGCCTAGAGGGGAATAAAGGTTCACTTTTAGGGACCTTAGGTACCTCGGCAAAAAGTACACATTTTTGAGTACTTGCTTTAGAAATCATAATTTTTTGTGAACGGAGAATGGTTAAAATGAATACTGTAAGTTAGAACGTTCACTCAGAAGAAGGGCATAATTGCTGGCCCATGTGACCCAAGTGCCGCAAGGTCAAACCGTGTGATTAATAGTCAATATGAACAAATTAATAATCAAATTAAAGCAAATTTTGCAACTAAAGCAAATATATAGAAATCTTGAAGTTTCGAAGAGGGGAACGTATGGACCGAAAGGGTTCAAAAACGGAACATTTGTTGGTCTTTAGTAACATAGGGACGGTGGAGGTTATGTTAGGTTATGTTTGGCCTGACTGAACTTATATAACATAATCCAACTTATCCATATACGAGTATAAAGTAATCTTAAATGTTTTGCTGAGATAAGAGAAAATGCATGGACCCAGAGGGGCCCAAAAAACGGAACATTTTTTGCTCTTAAGTATCATAGGGATGCTGGAGGTTATATAAGCTTCGGCCTGACCGAACTTAAAGACGTTTCTTCTTCTTACTTACTCGTATGGTCTGGCTCATGCTTGGAACTGGTCGATCAGCACATGCCAATCTATATTACACGAATTATAAAGAGCTTTTTTCGAAGTTATCCCTCATGAACTTTCTTATAGCACCCTCGTTAAAACTTCACTGCATTAACCGGAAATCTTTTAAGACATCTAAATGTACCCGAACCTAAGCCACACTGCTAGTGTTGAATCATTTAAAAATTCATTTGGGATTCAGTAAACCTAAATTTCTATTTAAACGTTTAACACCCGGTGTTTTTTTAACACATACATATCTCCAGGACATCTTTGCAATCTGTACACCACTATCGCTCCCTGCTCCATTGCACAAAGAAATGAGAAAAGTCTTTGTGAAAACTTTACACGAATAGTTGAAGTTTTGTTTGTTGCACTGGTGAGTGTACGTAGTTTTTGTCTCGTTTCTTTATTTTGTAACTAAAAACTTTTTGGAAGCTATGAAAAGAAAGAAAAATAGTTTGTACCCAAGAGATTATTGTATAGTTTCCAGCCATAAAAGTTATCCAAAATGAATTGACTTTACGAAGTTTTTGCTTAATTTATTTTAAGCCAAATAAACAGATTTATTTTGAGAAATGCATTCAAATATTTTTGAGATGATGGTAGGAAAATCATCTTACCAGATGGTAATGCTTAAGAAGTTTTAAATACAAATATTTAAAGCAATTAAAAATGGTCTACACCACTGTGATATTCAGAGTCTGGATACGATCATTATATGTGACGCGCAAAATAGAAAGGGACCTAAGGTTCAGTTTTGTTCAGGAGAGCCATTTTAAAGATTAGGTCCCTTTCTATTTGCGCTTAGAATCGTCGACTTCACTTTCATAAAACGCGTATATCTCTGGGAGGGAACACTTTTGGGGCATGGGATCGGTCTCATTCGATGCTCAGATGTTGTCCACATCAAAAAAATGAAAAGTTGATGAAAAGTTTTGTTCAAGAGAGCCATTTTAAAGATTAGGTCCCTTTCTATTTGCGCTTAGAATCGTCGACTTCACTTTCATAAAACGTGCATATCTCTGGGAGGGAACACTTTTGGGGCATGGGATCGGTCTCATTCGATGCTGAGATGTTGTCCACATCAAAAAAAATGAAAAGTTGATGAAAAGTTTTGTTCAAGAGAGCCATTTTAAAGATTAGGTCCCTATTTATTTGCGCTTAGAATCGTCGACTTCACTTTCATAAAACGCGCATATCTCTGGGAGGGAACACAAAAAAAGAAAAAAAATTAAAATTGATTTTTTTACCCTTAGGTCCCTTTCTCTATGCGCTGTCACATTTGGAAAGAAATCAAATTGTACGGGATCAGAAACAACGCCTAGTACAAACGTCCTATTCATGATTCTCTATGACTTGTCCTAGGTTGAAGCTGTATGCGCCGGTCAGTAGAAATAGACATCAAGCTTACTGATGAAAAGTATGGTTGGATTAACAATATTTGAAGTGTATCATACATTGTTATGTATGAGTAATTTCAAAAATAAAAAACCGACACAAAAATCAATGTAGCTTCAACCGTTTAGTAAGAATTCTATGGTAGCAGGATTGTGACAAAATTCAAAGTAGTTTTTGTTTTATGGCTACTTGAATTTGTTATTGTAGGGCAATTTCTGGAAAAAGGACCTGACTTAAAAGAGCCATAACTTTTGAATGTTCAAACCTTTAAAGAACAGCCTTTAAGAACCTTTTAAGAACAGCTTTAATATTTATCACCACCAAACTCATGCCGTTGTGAGTCAATGATGCTTAAAACCACAAAGTATCCTTTATTGTTGATTATCCTGATATAACGTATCTTTATTTTTGAGGAATGCTTTATTCATTTCTGACCTAATAATGAAACTGCGAATATATATCTTTAAAAATGATTTTATTGTTTTTCAGATCAAAAAAAAGTGAAATGTTGATGAAAAATTTTGTTCAGGAGAGCCATTTTAAAGATAAGATCCCTTTCCTTTGTTTGAACTTTACGTAACCCCAAAGAAAAATACCTAAAGGTGTGATATCACTCGATCTAGGCGGCCAACTCATCACCTGTCCAAAACGTGAAATTAGCTTCTTTTCGAAATGTGCTCTCAATAGATCCATTGTTTGATCAGCTGTATGGCAAGTGGCACCGTCCTGTTAAAACCAAGTGTCAAGATTACGGGCTTCAATTACAGGTAGCATAAAGATCGATATCTTGGCGCAATAGCGAGCAACATTCACGGTTACGTTTCGGCCACCATCATTTTTGAAAAAGTATGCATCCATGAATCCACCAGCGTTTAAACCGCACCAAACCGTATTTTTCTCTTGGTACAATGACACCTCTTGAACCTCTTCTTGTTGCTCTTCAGCCCAAATGCGGTAATTTTGTTTATTAACTTCGCCGTTGAGCAAGAAATGGTCCTCATCACTGAACAAAATTTTGGTCGAAAACATCGGATCTTCCCGTTTCTCACCGAATTCTGATTTCCATAATACAGTTGCTATCATACAGTTGCCATCATTTGAAGGAAATTATTTTAAAAAAATAAATGACATAAAATGTCCTTTCAAATTACCAATAAAGATTTCACACTTGATTTGAATTTTTATATTTTTTTTGTTCTGAAATAATGCCTCTAGATGGATATAGGGTTATACATATATAGCACATAACACACCTTGCTTCACGCAGAGAAAATATATGGTAACTGTATGGTCACGGCAGTAAAAGTATGGTCGTCGCAACCATAGCATTGTTTTTTGAATTTCATTTTGACAATATTATGATTGCGGCAATATTAATATTGTTATAATGTAACAATAGTATTGTTGCCAAATTTAAAAATGAAAATATGGTTGTAGAAGCCATATAAATATGGTTGGTGGGACAAAAGTATTGGTTTCATAGGTTTTATGTTAACAATAACATGATTACGGCAATCATACCGGCAAAACCTTGATTTTTTAATTTGACAATGTTTTTTTTAAAAATCTTACCCAATAACAGTAAGAATAATTAAATTTTTTCCAAAAACTACGGATTAGTATAACTAAAATATTATTACTCCTATCATTACATACTTACTTAATAAAATTCTTTATTGTTGAATTACAACGTAATCCAGTCATAGTATGTTGTGCGTAAGTCATACTATGGCTGTGAGGATCATATTATGGTTGTACGTTAAACATACTATGGTTATGAGGATCATAATATGGTTATGGGAATCATTGTATGGTTGAATGTGAATAATAATATGGTTGTGGGGATCATAGTATGGTTGTGTGTGAATAATTCTATTGTTGTGAGGACCATAATATTGTTATGGGATCATAGAATGGTTTTGTGTGAACCATACTATTGTTGTGTTGATCATAATATTGTTGTGCCACAACCATATAACCAACAATAGTATGGTGCTCTTCGAATATTGTTACCCCAACCATACTTTTTTTCTGCGTGTTCTTTAAGATCAAATTTAAAAGGTGGCCTGTAGCGCGGCAAGAGCTCAAATTTGGGCTAATTTTACACGGTTGGTTTAAGAGCACATGCAACGTAATTTTGAGAGAGTTCCGTCATTAAATTTGCGTTTAACAGCTGTTCAAAGCATACAACCTCGTGGATTTTGTTAAAAATGGAAAAAGTGATTTTCGAGTGCTCATTATACATTATTTTTTACGGAAAAAAAACCGTCAATCAAACTCTGCTTCATAAATGCTCATTCAATGGTAACAAGCTTGTTTACTGACTTTCGTTGTGGTAGCACAAATACAAATTATGCTGATCGTTCTGGACGGCCAATTAAGGCCAATACACCCGAAAATGTGAAAAAAACCCACGATGTGATATTGGCCGATCGAAGAGTAAAAGTGCGTAAGATTGTTGATGCCATATGCATTTCATATGACAGTGTGATTTCGAGTTTACATGATCAGTTTGTTTTATAAAAGCTGTCAGCAAGAAAACTACCGCGTATGCTCTCAATTCAACATAAACGTAAACGTGTGACAACGCGTATTATGACTGAAATTCCCTTCAAAAGGGATAAACAATAAACGGATAATATTATGCCAACATATTGGACCGATTTAACGAGGAATTAAAAATACGACCCCATATGGCCAAGAAAAAAAGTTCATTTTCATCTAGACTGCACACGTGTGCAGTCTCAATGGCAAAATTGCATGAATTGGGTTACGAATTAGTACCTCATCAGCCATATTCTGCGCATTAAACATTTTCTATTTTAAAACCTAAGGAAATTGATCGGTGGAAAGAGATTCAGCTTCGACGATGAAATTATTGATCAAAAAATGTCTATTTTATGGACCTCGGGAAATCCTATTTTATGGAAGGGTTACAAAAATTGGAGTAACGTTGGACTAAATGTATTGAGCTAACAGGAGATACTGATGAAAAATATTTATTTTGCAACAAAAACTGTGTTTTATTCGAAAAGTCACGAAATTATTGGAATGCCTCCGTAACATCGGTAGATAGACAGACGGATGATCGAACATTGTTCAATTGGTGCAGATAGCGATTCTAAACCTATCGGTATTATTAACACTAAGACCATCTCTCCTCCTTTAAGGTGTTAAACAGCTTGAAAAGTAACTAATAATAGGCGTGTTTTATTTGAAAACCGAAAAAATCCACATAAAATCCCAACAATGCAACAGCTTACATAAAACATCTTTATAATGAAAGGTTGTTGTACCTTTCGTGTCATAATTCTAAAACTACCTAGCCAAGTCCGTCCATCCGTGTGTCTGTTTAAAGCTCCATATCAGTCGAAAGAATTTACCTACGGTCTTGGAAATATACCTAAGGTCTTAAGCTGATTGCGATTGTAAATGGACGAAATCGGCCCAGGGCCGAAATCGGCCCAAAAAAATTTTTTTTGGAGAAACTATTTTTTTTTTTTTGAAAGAATGTTCACTTTTTTGAGTATTTGATTTACAAATCAAAATTTGTTGTGTATAAACAAGGGATACTTAAAAAATAAAAAAAGGACGGCATGGTCAAAACGGGGAAATAGAAAATATGCACAAATGGGTACTCAAAGTAAAACACATTTTGCTATGAACACAATATAAATAATTTTAAAGCTTTGACCAAAATTATGGTCAAAGGCAAGGGCTTAAGAACAAACCACTTTTCTTGCGCTTTAGTGCCGTTGTAATGGTGGAGGGTATAAAAGGTTCGGGCTGACCGAGCTAATTGACGTGTTTTTTGTTTGACCTAATATTGCAGGTAAAGTGGCTAAACGTGGAGTTGCAACCGGGTGCTACAAGCCATAGAGTTTTCAAATATGGTTGTCGACCCCTTATCAAGAGGAAGGAATATGCCCTTACCGCAAACCTCAAACACTACTTATTCGAAATGTCCGCCTCTTGCCTCTACACACGCCTTGAGTCGCACTGGCCAATCGTCAATAGCTGCACGAACCTCGTCCATTGGAAAATTATTCACAGCTCGAACCAAAGCAGTCATAAAAGATCCACTGTTCGGGTATCTTTTGTTACAAACATTGTCCTCTAAAACCGTCCACAATTTGTATTACAATGGAATCTGGACTGCCTGAGGGTCATTCTTCAGAGGAAATGAACGCTGGCAAATTGTTTCGAAGCCAGCCCTGGGACGTTTTAGCCTTATGGGCCTGCGAAGAATCCTGCTAGAAAGTCCATGACTGGCTTTGGAACAGGAAATTGTTAAGAGGCTTCTAAAACGGTTTCTTGGTAAACTTTGGCCGTTGTTTTGTCTCCTTGTTCGCAGAAATGCAGGTGAGTGACCCCATCGTAAGAGACACCCCACCAAACCATGACTGGAGCTGGGAGATGGCCCTTTTCCACCCTTGGGATCAGTTCAGATGCTTCCTTAGATGACCTCGCATACACTCTATTATTTAAATTTATCCTGAGCGGTAAAAATTTTTTCATCGGTGAACAACATTTTTCTGTGCAAGATATCAGTGTGCTTCAAACCTATTTTTTCAAACCTATTTTTTTTAAAGCTGCAGTCAATAAATGTCCGGTGCGTTGTTTGAAAGTCCCCAAGTCTTCTTTAATGATTCGACTCATGGACTTTTGCGAAATATTCATCTCACGGGCCATGCTTTTCTGTTTACGGAGCGGATCTCTGTGAATTCTTGATTAAACGGCTTTGATGACATGCGGTGTTCGAACAGAGCGCCCAAGCCCGACCAGTGGCGGTCTTTTACATCTCCAGTATCCTCAAACAGTTTTATGCATCGGTAGACGAACATGCAGCTAGTCCCTAGTGTCCGGAGCGTTTTGAAAATATAGCTTTTTTTCATTTCACACTTGAAAAGCGTTATTACAGCAATACGGTTCTCATTATCTGACTACTCCGTGATGATGGTTAAAACAATTTTGAAATCCCGTTACACACTAACGCTATTGAGGTTAGCTTTAAAAACCGATAAGACATTAACGGGTTATGTTCAGTTCTACTATTGAAATGGGTGTGTTCAATGTTGTAACAGTATTTATGTCCCTACTAAGTATGTTAAGTTTTAAAATGGTACCTATAAACTTCGTGTTCTGATATTTATATATTTTTTAAGCTTAGGAACTGTACTAATATTATAAACAAAAACATCCTGCGCGTTTTTGCGCCAATTCGATTTTTAACAAATTTTGTAAAAAAAAACTCATGTCGTCCAAAGTGAGAGAAGAACCGTGGCTGTTGTTTATGTTTTGTTTTCGCTTTTGTTATTATCATCATATGTGACGCGCAAAATAGAAAGGGACCTAAGGCTAAAAACCAGTTTTGTTCAGGAGAGCCATTTTAAAGATTAGGTCCCTTTCTATTTGCGCTTAGAATCGTCGACTTCACTTTCATAAAACGCGCATATCTCTGGGAGGGAACACTTTTGGGGCATGGGATCGGTCCCATTCGATGCTCAGATGTTGTCCACATCAAAAAAAGGAAATAATTAAAAATTAATTTTTTTACCCTTAGGTCCCTTTCTCTACGCGCTGTTTTATTGTTATTTATGTTTGTATATTGCAATATTAGTATGCACTCTATACAAAAATAATATGTGTGTTCTGTTCATTGTGTTATTTGGTTAATTTAAAGTGTAGGGTAAAAGTTTATTTTGTCTTCGCGCTCGTGTTCTTAGACAATTTTGTTTAACTTAATTTAAATAACAGATAATATGTGTAAAATAAGTGTGTCGTGTTACTTTACATCGAACATTAACTATTAATGCGAGTATGAATACAATTCGATGTGATTGGTCGTGGTGGTATATTTCGGGTTCCCCGTTTTTTTTTTTACATCAACATCAATAATTTTACGTATACCATTGAGTTATGAAGCAAAAATTATCAAAATTACTTATACAAAATTATTTACTTAGTAGCTTTTAATAAAAATATTATTTTATAAAAATATAGCTTTTATTACGTTTGTTCATAACTACTTAGTAGGGACATAAATACTGGTACAGCATTGAACACACCCATTTCAATAGTAGAACTGAGCATACCCCATTAATGTCATATGGGGTTTGAAAGCTAACCTCAATAGCGTTAGTCTGTAACGGGATTTTAAAATTGTTTCAACTTTCATCATGGAGTGGTCAGATAATGAGAACCGTATCGCTGTAATAGTGCTTCTCAAGTGTGAAATGAAAAAAAACACGATATTTTCAAAATGCTCCGGCCACTAGGGATTAGCCGTATGTTCGTCTACCGATGCATAAAACTGTTGGAGGAGACTGGAGATGTAAAAGACGGCCACCGGTCGGGTCGCCCACCCTCTGTTCGAACAACGCATGCCATCAAAGCCGTTAAATCAAGAATTCACAGAAATCTGCTCCGAAAGCAGAAAATCATGGACCGTGAGATGAATATCACCCAAAAGTCCATGAGTTGAATCATTAAAAATGGCTTAGGACTTGGGGCTTTCAAACGATGTACCGGGCATTTATTGACTGCAGCTTTAAAAAAAAGGATTGAAAAATGCAAACGTCTTTTGGTGAAGCACGCTGATAACTTGCACAGAAAAAATTTGTTCACCGATGAAAAATTTTTTACCGTTCAGGAAAAATTTAACAAGCAAAATGATAGAGTGTAAGCTCGGTCATCTAAGGAAGCATCTGAACTGATCCCAAGGGTGGAAAAGGGTCATCACCCAGCTTCAGCCATGGTTTGGCGAGGTGTCTCTTACGATGGGGTCAAAACATCGGCCAAAGTTTACCAATAAATCGGTTTGGAAGCTGTTGTGAAGCTTCTTAACAATCCCTGTTCCAAAACCAGCCATGGACTTTCCAGCAGGATTCTGCGGCTAAAACGGCTTCGGAACAATTTGTCAGCGTTCATATCCTCTGAAGAATGACCCCCAGGCAGTCCTGATTTCAGCCCATTGGATTACAAATTGTGGACGGTTTTAGAGGACAAGGTTTGCCACAAAAGATACCCCAACATTGGATCTCTTAAGACTGCTTTGGTTCGAGCTGTGGCCAATTTTCCAATGGACGAGGTTCGTGCAGCTATTGACGATTGACCAGTGCGACTTAAGGCGTGTGTAATGGCAAAAGGCGGACATTTCGAATAAGTAGATTTTTTGGATACAATATTAATCAATAAATATATTAAAAAATAATTGTCCAAAAACATTCAGTTCTTTTTATTTTACAGCATAAAACGCGTGTAACAGTTTTTAAGTCCCTACTAAGTATAATAGTCGATGCATTATTTTGGTATCTGAGGGGTTTGCATTCACAGAGTTATATTTAATATAAGTATAGCCTTATGTCGGTTGAAAAGATTTTTTTCGGCTGTCGGTTTTTAATATTTTGTCCCCTTTTTTCGGGCGATTTTTTGCAATTAACGTTAAAAATGAACCTCTTTAAGGGCTATCATAATGATATTTTAAGATATAAACATCGGAAGTTATAGCACAATATCGGATGTAAATATATCTTTTTGAATTGAGGGCTATCATATTGATATTTTAAGGTTCCGCGTTTTAGCACAATATCGGATGTAAATATATGTTTTTGAAATACTATAATCCATATTGTCGCCAATTGATTACCGAATTTAATGAAATTAACTGCAGATCTCAGTAAAGGCTATCAAATTGATCTTTTAAGGCTCCTCGTGGGATATACATATCGGGAGTTATAGCCCGATATATGCCGTAAATGTGGTAATATCCGAGCCGATAGTTAGGTCATTTTAACTGCGATATTGATTAAATAAAATGCAAAGGACGCAGATTGTTGAGGGCTATAATTTTAGTATTTAAAGGTGTCACGTGGAATGCATACATCGGAAGTTATAGCCCAATATACGTTAAAAAATTATATTTTTGGCATATCTTTTCCGATTTTTCAGCCATATCTAAGCCATTTAAGGCCGATTTTGATAAAAATCAACTGGAATCGGCTAAAAATCTCAGAAATAGTAAATATATTTAAACATTACATCTCCGGAAAGCGTCCTTTTATAAATCTCCGTTTTGGGGGTACAATACCCCACTGTGCGTCCCGGATGTTCTTCGCATTACAATCCCACAGTTATATTGAGCACCACAACTAAAGCCTTTACGTCGTAAAGTTAACAACATTTACATGGATAAATACGCAGTATAAGCCAATCCTATTAGTTGATGTAGTTTTTTGTAAGAATTTTTTATTTGCGTGTTTCTTGCGATGTTTACTTGCAAAGTCGTGCTATCATATTTTCCCGGAAATTTATTGGGCAATTTGAATTGCGATGCCCAGAGTCCACTTGAATGAAAACAATTTTTTCTTTGTCGAAATGCAATCGCATTTTTATGAATTTGTCATTTAATATTTTCTTCTCGATTCCCGTTATATTCAAACCGCAACTGCACTTAACCAGAATAAAGGTTACATAGGGAAAATTCGTAGAAACTCTAAACGATTGATTTAAAAGTACTTTGAATTGCATATTTTATTTTAACTGTACGTTCCTTCTGCTGTTTTGTGTTGTGGTTTTAAGAGGTCCTTGGTTAAAGGGCAGGGACAAATGAATGCAAAAGGGACAAACGAATAAAAAAAAAACTTGTAAAAAAGTTGAAATGGGGAGAGTCGCTTTATTATATCCTGCACTTCTGAATGTTAAGAAAAGCTTAAAAATACGTTATTTGACCACCATGGACGGGGGTGTAAGTTTACGCACATTTTAAAGCTAATGTCATAATTTAACATGCGAGAACATTTATGTGGAAGCAGTTATTTATTCCGAACCGATTTTTTACAATTTCAACACTGTGCGTTTCAGGCACAAGGAACGTACTTATGGCAAATTTCATGTAGATTGCATATTATATGTGGCTTTAACAGCTAATGACATCAAATTAAATGAGCATATATTTTCGATTTTCTACAATTCTAACAACGTCCTACATTCGCCTAAAAAGCTAACGTGTGCTAAATTTCGTTATGAATGGTTGTAAGATGTGGGGTTTAAAGTAAAAACACATCAATCAGATGAGCATATGTGTGGGAGCTTCATCTAAATCTAAACCAATTTTTTTTCAAATTTTGTTGGGTCTTTTATTGTTCTAAAAACCTTATTCGTGCTAAATATCTAGAGCTAAAGACAAAAAATCAGATGAATACATATATATGGCAGCTATATCGCAATCTGAAACGAACTCTTCAATTGCTAACAACGTCCTTTGTAGGTTGAAAACACTTACTTTATTGAGATTTAATGTAAGACATGGCTTCTAGAGCTTATAACGGAAAATCGCACGAACATATATGTCTGAGCTATATCTAAAGTATATCGGCATCAATTTCATCAATTACTACAACGCCCTTCCTCGGCCCAAAAAACTTAAGTGCTTAATCTCATTAAGCTTGTATGTAATATGTGGCTCCTCGAGCTAAAGCCATAAAATCCGATGTACATATATGTGGGAGCTATATATAAATCTGTGCAGATTTTCCTACATTTTAGTTTCCATCCTTGATCCAAAAAAACTTACTTTTGGCAATTTTTATGAAGATCGGACACAATTGCGGTCTACAGTTTGATTACAAGCTTTAGATGGACGGACGGACATGTGGCATCGTTAAATCGTATAAGCTAGTGATTCTAAGTCGAACGGTCAACTAAAAGGGTGATCAAGCTTTAATAGTTTTGGAAGTTACAAATACTCGTAGTTGCCATGAAACCAAGTTATTACACCCTGTTCCACAGAGTAGTGCAATGTAGAATGATGTGTTGGAATTATTTCAAAGAAATGTAGTTATTTAAGGCATGGGGACATGATATATACAAAGATGCTGGATTGATTATAAAGGGTATTTTTTTAAGGCGTGTGGTTTTCAATCTTACCACACATTTTTCGGAGTTGGTCTTTTTGACCGCTGTTACTTGATTTATGCTCAGTTTGGATTGCCATTTCATAATAAATAGACTTACTCCGGAACAACGGTTGCAAATCGTGGTGAATGGGCTTAAAACGAGATGGCCACAGATCCTGATTTTTACAAGAAAATTTTGTTCAGCTATGAAGATCCCTTCGATTGGATGGTTTACGAATAATAACCAAAATTGTCGCATTTGTAGTAAGTCAAATCCACAAGCCATTGTTGCGACACCATTTAATCCTCAAAAAGTCGGTGTTTGGTGTGCTCTATAGGCAGACGGAATTATTGGTCCATGTTTCTTCTAACAAAAAGCCGGAAAAAATATTACAGTTAATGGGGAATGCATAGAGCCATCATTAATGACTTTTTCGAGCCTTAATTGGAGGATGTTGATGTAGACTGCCTTCGATTCCAAGAAGACGATGCTACATGTCATACAGCCAACGAAACAATCAATTTAGGTGAGCGTATTATCTCGCGTCTTTGGTGTGTGGCGTGGCCTCCAAGATCTTGCGATTTAACACCGCTGGACTATTTTTTGTAGGTTTATGTCAAGTTGCTTGTTTACACAGATAAAGCTTATACGATTAACGCCTTGGAAGAGAATATTCGGCAAGTTATTGCTGACATACGGGCCCAAATACTACAAAAAATAGTCGAAAATTGGACTGCTCGACTGGAATTTATTCGAGCCATTCGCGGTGGCCACTTGCCAAGAATTATTTTTAAAACATAATGGCAAAACCTTATCTTTATAAAACGTGAATTCTTGGCCATACTATTAAACTATCTTTCCTTTTATTGCTTCTTGAAAACCACACGTCGAAAAAAAACACCAATTATATTTTATTGATTATATTGAAAGCAATTTAGTAAATACTTTAAACGACTAGTTTAATTTAGTGGCATACCTTGGCATACTTGTAATGCAGCTATGTTTAATTTTACAAAATAAACCAATTTAAATTTGCACTATGTCATACATACTTCTACAAAAACAACCAGTGATGAAAATCGTAAGGGTGTGGCCGACTATGAGAAACGCTTCACCAGTGTAACAATAGGAATAAAGACCTCTGTCTATAGCTTGAGCAAGGTAGAATGTTATACTCGTATGTTTGAGTTAATTTTTTGTCGTTCATAACCCACCATACAAAATATGAGCGTGATCGGATATAATTTGTGGCCTCTCAATCTGCAGGACCTCAAATTGGAAGGGACTTTTGTACCAATGTACAGTGCATGACAGATTCTAAAATCGGTCAGGGCCTTCGTGGGGGCTATATTAAGAGAAAAAACCTATGTGGTCCAGCTTTACAACCATACATTAACTGTTGCTCACTACGCACGATGCACATAAGGAGTAATTTGTGAATTCTACAGCTTCAGAACTTCAAATCAGGAAGAACCTTAAATGAGTATACTTAACATACGGTCTGCCTCTATTATTTTTAGGTGTTGCAAACATCAGCAGTAAGTCATAATATCCTATACCACAGTGTGGTGTAGGGTATAATTACAAAATGAATAGTCAGGCAGGGTCGACTTACATCTAGATTACGCTAATATCATGAGAAAAACATCGGTTCGAAGGCACATGCATTTTTTTAGAGAATTTCTATCTCAAAAATGGCAGTTGCTGCATAACTGAATAAAAATAACAAATGTAACTTCTACAGCACCGCATCCTTAATTAGAAACGATTTAAGGGTATATACTGTAACTTTCGCCAACATTGTTTAAATTTGCCGAGATTCGTAACTGGTTCATTGTATTAAACTCTACAGACTATATACTGATATAAAGCTTCTTGTGCGAAAGAGCTATGATCAGAAAGAAACTCTGTATGGAACTTTTATCAATACATAGCCGAAATTATGCAATTCACTATAATAAAATGTACTGAGCATAAGAGGCATTATAACTACACAGCCTTAAGTCAAAAAGGACTATTTTATCTACAAGGAAAATCAATCAATATTGGACAGGTTAGAAATTACATTCTCTCTCACCTATGTTAGACCGGTCCTGCTTATCAGTTATGGGCGTTTTCGATACCAAAAATTATCGTATCCTTCTTTGCCAGCGATATCGTTGCACTTCGTGATTTTTTCGGTAAATTTAATCGTCCAAATGTGCTTACAATCTGAAAAATCGTGCAAAATTTGGTCTGTAGGAGATGCTGCTGTTCGCGATAGTGTAGCTGAAGAGCCGTCCACCTCAACTCGTCGTTGTGTCCAATAATTGCACCTCTCACGCTCCTCGTTGATGAACATTATGCAAAAAGACTTGCATTTACACGCTTACAAGGTGCAATTGGTACAAGAACTAAAGCCTCTTGAACATTCCAAACGTCATCAATGGTCAGAATGGTCAGAATTTTCGAAGAAAATCATCTTCAGTGATGAGGCACATTTTGATGCCCTTAACTACACTTATGTCCAGCGTTACCGGTGTGCGACTAAAGTGGCAATTTGAGCCTTTTTGGAAGCCATGCGACTTTTGCTGCCCCTTTTTCATAAATTACCCTTTTTGCCACTTTTTAAATTTTTGCTACTTTCCACAACTTGAAATGTGTGTATTGCTATTAAAAGATACGCGTATTCTTATTTCTAGGGTTAAGGGTTGCTCCAAGGATATAACTACTAAAATTTATTTGGTTATAATCGCGCTTACGTTACGCTAGTCATTAAGGTTACTAGTAGAGTGTGTCAGAGCATCTATATGTGTATTGCACACAGGCTGCGAAGACAACCTCCAAACAATCCCGCCGCACATATCTGAAACGCACATATTACATCTAGTCTTTAGGAAATTTGGAACATTTCATTAGGATTGATCAGTAACTGAAAATGCTTCGTAGAATAGCCTTCACAACAGTGTGCTTTTAGGGTAAAAACGCCAAAAGTTCCGAACATTTGTTAAATGTATCAAGTAAGCCGTAAATGAGCCGCGGCTGTCACGGTGCTTTCGATGCCTAAAATGCATCAAAAAAGATCTATTGTATCATCTTTTGCAACCTCGATTTGAGGTGGCCAAAAATCCGGCCCATTCATTCAAGGACATATGGGTACTAAAGTTTAAAATTTTACAACAAACCCCACGAATCCATATGAAATTATTTTTAAAATCTGGATATATTAAGAACCCGGTTAATGACTTCAAGGAGCCCAAAAGCCTAGTTTCACTCTGACTTTGACTCTTCTGCGCATCCAGTAGAGCAGGGCATAATATAGTCTGCCATGCCCGACTTTGGATGTTTGGATTTTATTATACCCTTCACGCAAGAGAATATTAGATTTATCATTCCGTTTGCACCACCACCAAATATTGATCGGATACCCTATAAAGTATATATAATCTTGATTGTCGTAAAACTCTGAGACGATCTGCTATGCCCGTCCTCCTGTTTCTGAAAGCACCATGTCGTTCAAACGGATCAACCTAGTTTTCAGAAATTTTGCATGATGCAGGCTTATGGTCACAAGCTGTTGGGGATTGTAAATGGGCGAAATCGGCCCGAGGGAAAAAGGTTTTTACCTTTTTAAATACCTCACAAAAGAACTAAGCTGCTAAAAGGCTAGGCTCAGGTTGCATTCATGGTCAAAACCGGCGATTAATTAGTCAATATGGGAAGCAAATTTTGCTAAATTTTTTTCGCTTTATTATCGTAAAGTGAAGAGTACATGATGATCAGAATTGAATACTTTTTTAGTTTCAATGTGTATTTTACCTCTGATTTCATGGAATTTATTTTTTACTGTGATGTTTGTTACTTAACTTTTTTTAATTCAAATGTATTGTTTTAATAAAATTAATTTATGAAAAGTTTGCGACTTTATTTTAAAAAAATGCCTTTTCAACGGTAACCCTGCTCATGTCGCTATACTTCATAGGCCAACGCAATTGCGACCATAAATTGTTTTCTCTTCTACTATAACTTCGTCCGTTTTTGATAGCTCTCACACTTCGTAGGCCCATAGATGCATGTGTAGTATTTGCGAAGATGGACATTCTTTTTTATCAGAACTGACATCGTCCCTAGGACACACGGACGGTCAACTACGAGTATATATGAACTACGAGTATATGTAAAAAAAAATTAAAAAAATATTTTCCTTTTTTTTAAATCGCAAAATAAGATAAGTTATCTGTTTTGGGCTTATCTCTGATGTCTTTTGCTCAAAATAATCCTACAGTCCTTGGCTACAACCGTTCTTTTTATAAAACTGATTATTATTTTGTGAGCACCCCATTTCGTATTTCGGATGTGCGAACTAGCCTTCTAGATCGTGCTAAGTGAGGTACAAGTGTGACTCTTAATTTATTTCTTCGGGGTTACGTGTAGTCGAAGTCATGTACGATTCAAGAGTCAAGAGTTTGATGTAAAGATTCTTACATCAAATACATTTACTAGGTTTTTTCTTTAAATTAAAGACATTTCTAAATGAATCACCCTTTAGGAACCAAAAACTATTTTAGCGTATTATCTAAGTACTTTGGCTAATCTAGTGTGCTCCATAATGTAATAATTTGTTTGTCTACCAAAACAACTGCGATACACGGGCAGCATTTTTTTCCGCAATGAACCTTCTAAATTGGTTCGATTCTTCAACATTTTGGGAGTGTGCATAAAATTAATTACCATTTCTTAAATTAACTCAAAATTAACAAATCTTCATTGTTTCGAAACAACTGTCTTTAAACAGCGTTTATCTTCGGTACCCCGATTTATGGCCGATGTTACATTGGTATGCCCTACAAAATTGATTTCACATCAGTTTTCGATAGACCATTATTTTTGTAGACAGCTTATGAAAATGTTCGTACTTGGTCCATAAAAAAAGTTACAACCCGTAATATGTACCTGAAAATTGCAACATTTCGATATGTTGAGCTTTTGGCTTAGCCGTTTAAGTACCATTAACATAACGGCTCCTTTATGCTGGCTTTATGAACAAATTGTGTTGTTGACTTCAAAACTAAATTCTCCTTTAAGCGTCATACATTTGTTGCATTTCCGGCATAGCTGTAACAATGGCGGCAGTAGCAACAACAACCAGACATGGGCTACATTTGCTGCAATGACTTCAATTGCAGTCCTTGCCGGGTGCATCATTCATATCCTTTTGAAAATAAAGTGTAAGTGGTGCCTTTCAATTGAATGCGCTCAGTTGCACTTTAACTTTAACAAGCAATTGTCCTTTTTGACGAGTTCTTTTCTTCTTCTTGGCAGTTGTAGGATTTTTTTTCTATTTTCCGCACAAAAATCATCGCTTAGGATTCGTTTTCATGTTGAATAGATGTGCATAACTTATGTATCTGTTGTCTGCATGTCCTTATATATTCACATATGGACATTAGAGCATACCGATTTGGATTCAGTTCACAGATGAAGAGAGTGTTGTGTTATTTTACACATATGCTCTTCAAAGAAATTGTGAAATATTTGAAAGATGCAATTCAAGGAAATTGCGAAATATTGATAATAAAATTATAATGGTTAAGAGGCTTCACAACAGCTTCCAAATCGGTTTCTTTGTCCGATGTTTTGACTCCTTGTTCGCAGAAATACAGGTCAGTGACCCCATCGTAAGAGACACCCCACCAAACCGTGATTGAAGCTGGGTGATGACCCTTTTCCACCCTTGGGATCAGTTCAGATGCTTTCTTAGATGACCGCGCATACACTCTACCATATTGCTTGTTAAATTTTTCCTGAACGGTAAAAATTTTTTCATCGTTGAACAAAATTTATCTGTGCTTCAGTGTGCTTCATCAAAAAACGTTTGCAGTTTTCAATCCTATTTTTTAAAGCTGCACACGCAGAAAAAAAGTATGGTTGGGGTGACAATATTCGAAGAGGATCATACTATTGTTGGGTATATGGTTGTGACACAACAATATTATGATCCTCACAACAATAGTATGATTCACACATAACCATACTATGATCCCCGCAACCATAGTATGATTCACACATAACCATACTATGATCCCCACAACCATAGTTTGATCCTCACAACCATAGTATGTTTCTCATACAACCATAGTATGATCCTCACAACCATAGTATGATTCACACGCAACCATACTATGATCCCCACAACCATAGTATGATTCACACTCAACCATACTATGATCCCCAAAATTATTTATTAGGATTGGTTATTGTTGTTATTCAAAAATAGAGGTTTTTATTAAATTGTTTTTATTAAATTAAATTGCATTACTATTAGTTCATAGCCAGAATTGAAGCCATGTTTTTATTAAACATTTCATTCAAGAAACAAAAATATATATTCCAACGGTTAAAAATACTTTTAGTTGCCAGTGGGGGTGAATGCTACTTCACCATCCGTAGACACCAAGTAACGAATGTGATTAAACCATGATCACTGGCTTTATACTTAAGTGCAGGCAGATTTTAAATAAACGAGAACCAGTCGGTATTAGAGTATTTCACCGAACAAAGTAAACACAATAAAAATCCCTCGAACTACCTTCCGATTGTTGTTGTTTTTTTTAATGGACAGCAACCATTCACTGTATCGTGCGTATGTGTTTTTTTTGTATATCAAAAAAACATAGGCACACACAAACATGTATGCTCTACAAAACCTGTTTTGTTATGTTCATAGACACAACCATACTGTATGATTGCCGTAATCATATTTTTGTTAACGTAAATTTTGAACAACAATACTTTTGTTGCACCAACCATGTTTATATGGTTGCTACAACCATATTTTCATTTCTAAATTTGGCAATAATACTATTGTTACATTTCAACAATAGCAATATTGTCGCAATCATACTATTGTCAAAATGAAATTCAAAAAACAATACTATGGTTGCGACGAACATGCTTTTATTGGAGAGAACATATTATTGTTGCGGTGACCATAGTGTAACCATATCTTTTCTCTGCGTGCAGTCAATACTCGTAAGTGTCCGGTACGTCGTTTGAAAGCCCCAAGTCCCAAGTCTTTTTTAATGATTCGATTCATGGACTTTTGCATGATATTCATCTCACGGGCCATGATTTTCTGTTTTCGGAGTGGATTTCTGTGAATTCTTGATTTAAAGGCTTTGATGACATGCGGTGTTCGAACAGAGCGTGGGTGCCCCGACCGGTGGCGGTCTTTTACATCTCCAGTCTCCTCAAACAGTTTTATGCATCGGTAGACGAACATGCGGCTAATCCCTAGTGGCCTAAGCGTTTAAAAAATATCGTTTTTTCATTTCACACTTGTAAAGCGCTATTACAGCGATACGGTTCTCATTATCTGACCACTCCATGATAAAAGTTGAAATAATTATAAATCCCGTTGCAGACTAACGCTATTGAGGTTAGCTTTCAAAACCCATATGACAATAACGGGGTATGTTCAGTTCTACTGTTGAAATGGGTGTGTTCAATGTTGTTACAGTATTTATGTCCCTACTAAGTATAATAAAGTAATTAATTGATACACTGCCTCTTGTAAAATGTATTGGAACTTTCAGTTTTAGTTAATTAAAAGTTTCATTATCCCATCTCTTGAAGATATACCCTATACGAATTTGACGATGAGACCTCCGCTTGTGTGAATATTTGTATACCCTCCATAATGGAATATAGGGTATATTTACTTTGTCATTCTGTTTGCCACACATGGAAATACTGGTCAGGGCCCCATAAAGTATTGTGAATCGTTGCAAAATTCTAAGATATTCTAGGCATGTCGTCAGTCTCCCTGTGGAAGGCAAACTACATGTGGCACAAGCGAGTTACCTGAAATCTTGCAGAAACATTTGTTGATGGACTGAGACGGTTGGTATTGAAAATTGGACACATCGGACAAAAAAAAAGTGCACCACTCATACAACACTGAACTTTAAAAGGTCATTTTCCTTGAACCAATATCGATGTGACGATAGTAAATATGATATTGTTATGGAGAGGAACACACCCCGCCACGCTTCTTGACAACATTTTCACTGTGGACCATATCCAATGGTAATGGGTAAATGCTTCGTCACGACAAAGCTATATTTGTCCACTTGTTTTGACTTAGACCAATCACGAATTTTACTAAAACTATATTTTATTTCATGTTCGTTTATTCAACCTGTTATTAACAAACTTTTTTTATTTTTATTCAAGCTTAAGGCCAGCATCTAAGGATAGCATCTTCATTAAATAGGAGTAACAATAACCAAACGTCACATCAAATCAACATCATCATCCAATTACATTATAATCAGATTCAATATTTTGCAATTTGATGTTATCATCCCATGATTTCGAAGGCACCTTTCGGATTTGAGGCACTACCACTCTATGAGCAAAAATGAAGCCTGTTCCAGTTCAAATTAAAGTGGGCTACATTTGTTCCTGGCTTCATATAGCCCTCTGCATTCTGCCTTATAACGAAGTCTAGTAAAATTGAGGCACTTGTAAATAGTTTACGGATTGATTACACCAGTTTATAAATTATGATTTTTTCCTGGTCCAGAGTTCAAAATATTTTTTTAATATCTGGGATCCGCACCCCTCTTGGAAATTGTGACGGGAATTTGAATAATGCCGTGCCGCAGGCATTGTTGAGCCTTTCTTAAAACATACCTTAGACACGACTGGTTTTATTGCATTTCTTCAACATTCCTTATTGGAAAACACTTTGGAACTTTTCACTATACAGATTGTAATAATCAAGAGTTTTGTTGTAATTACGAGGGCTGCTATATATGTTTCTGGCCTAATAACGAAAATGCGAATATTTATCATCAAAAATGGTTGTATTGGTTTTCAAAGTATTCTCCGGCATGATTAATACACTTTTGCATGCGTTCAAACCAATTGTCGAAGCACTTATTCCACTCCGATTGAGACACCTCCACAATATGGCTTTTGAACGCTTCAACAGCACCTTCTGGCAAGGAAAATCGTTGAACACGCATTTTTTTCTTGATGTGCGGGAATAAAAAGAAGTCATTAGGTGCCAAGTCAGGGATGTACGGTAGATGCCCATCAATTCAACGTTTTGACCGGTCAAAAAGGCGCTGGTTTGAGCCGATGTGTGAGAGCTCCCAGAGCTCGTCTTCTCTTGTTCGTTTTTCGATTTTCTCCGAAGATTTCAGGCAAACAAATTGTGGTGTACCACTCCGAATTGACCTCCTACGTTGCTCAAGCGGAACAGTCGCCACATGACCAGTTTTGCCGAAGAAACAGAAGACCATTGGCTTCGAAGTGTTTCTTCCACACGGTCGACTGTTCTTTTGTTTCGGTCTCATACGCATAGATCCATGATTCGCCACCTGTGACGATCTTATACGTCTCTTAAAGCACCGCGATCGTATTTTCAAAAAAAAATTCTTTGCACCAATCGACCTTTTTCGAGCGATTGTCAGATTGTGCGGGATCCAACGAGACCAAACGTTTTCTACGGCCAGATGTCCATGCACTATCGAATGCTGGTGGAAGAAATGACCAATGATGCCTCTATCTTATAGGATGTTTCCACTACGGTCGCGTCCACGTCCGCGTTCACGATTTATCGAAAAATTTTAATGGTGTATCCATTGTGTTTTGCGTCCACGTTTGCGTTTAAACAGCTGTTTGAGCTTATTTGATTTTTTTCCGGTGCGAAAAATTTTAATATTTTTGTGTTGTGACATTATCATGGAGTTAAATGATATTATTTTGCTAACCGCAGTGGAAAATGAGGATCAAATGGTATTGCGCCTAATGAAAATGTGCAGTAGCAGCAGCGCTTTATGTTTATGCTGATAAACAGCTGCTTTAATAAGGATGTGCAATTTGCGGTGTTGCCATTAATAGGTTTAGGTGGGTTTCGATTGTAAAAATAATCGAATTTATAGTAAACGCGACTTATCGAAAAACGCGAAAAATTTTAATATTTTTGTGTTGTGACATTATCATGGAGTTAAATGATATTATTTTACTAACCGCAGTGGAAAATGAGGATCAAATGGTATTGCGCCTAATGGAAATGTGCAGTAGCAGCAGCGCTTTATGTTTATGCTGATAAACAGCTGTTTTAATAGGGATGTGCAATTTGCGGTGTTGCCATTAATAGGTTTGGGTGGGTTTCGATTGCAAAAATAATCGAATTTATAGTAAAAGTGACTTATCGAAAAACGCGTCCAATATGAACGCGACTTTTTCCCATACCCATGTTTTTTGTATATGCTTTAACGCGCGTTCATTGATTTTTGGACGCGGACGCGACCGTAGTGGAAACAGCCTATTACGGTATGTCACATGACGATCTTGCTTTATCAGTTTACGCACGGCATCAATGTTCTCTGGCACAACGGCCGTTTTTGGACGACCTTCGCTCACGACCTTCGTTTTTGAGCGAGCGTCTGCCGTGATTGAATTCATTAAAACAGTTTTTCACAGTGCTACAGGATGGTGCTTCATCGCCATACAAAGATTTAAGTTAATCGATGCACTCTTGTCGTGGTAATCCACGTCGAAAGTTGTGAAAAATTATCGCACGAAAATGTTCACCAGTTAATTCCATTTTTTGCCAAATTGATTTTTTCAAGTCACTGTAAACAACACAAATGATGGTCGTTCGTTCTGAGTACGTTAATGCTAAAAAATGTCAAAGTTTCCAATGGAAATGCCAGATGGCGCCAGGCAACACTTAGTGCCTGATTTGATAAATTAGGCATTTCGGATCTTCTTTTACACTGCGTTTTAAAAAACCGACTGTGTGGTTTTATTTTAAGTAAAAAAAATGGCATGAACCGAAATTAAGGTCTCACCCTTTTTTCTAAGAATGGAAAGTATTTTCCCATTCAGAAATGAAGTGCTTGACCTCATTTTATAACTTAGAAAGAAAATAGTAAAAGTCTTTTAATTTTCGTTTAAATTTGTGAGAAAACTCCATTATTTTTTGTACTTATTCTGTCCATATTTAAATGGGACGCATTTTCGGCCTGGCCTGTAAAATCGGTAAAGACCTTTGTACAGGGGCTGTATCAAAACGTGGATCGATATGACCATTCATGAAAGAACGGATTTCATTAGCGTCAGTTCTAGGTCCAAAAATTTATGCAAAGTTTCATGAAGATTGGAGAATAATTGCGACCAGTAGTTTGATTACATGTTTTAGGTGCACAGCAGACAAACATCATAAGATCGAATCAGCTGGCAATTTTTAGTCGATCGGTACACTAATAGGTGGGTCAAGTTCAAATAATTTTGGCAGTTGCAAACATTCGCCATGAGACTAACTTATAATACTCTGTTGCACAGGGTTTTCAGGGTATACAAAAAGGTATTAAGTACGTGCAATACATGATTTTTTTCGCTTTTACGTAGCAATAAAAAAAAACTAAAAAAGACCAATACACGATAGCTAAAAACCTGGTTAACTGACATGTCGGTTATAGCTTTTTTTGAGAAAGATTTTGAGTAAAATTTCAATTTTTCTTGAAATATTTTAAGCCTGTTTAAAAAAAAAGCGATACTCTCTAATATTCATACTCGTATATATTCATGTTATTATGTACAATTTTTCGAGTGTGAAGAGACATTGTTTGGCTGTTAAAAATGTCAGCTACTTTGAAACACTTTAGATGACATTCACAGGAGTTGAATATACTATGTAACGCTGCAAGTTGCTTATTATTCATTTGAAAAGTTTTTTATTTTCTAAAAAGAACTAGAGCTAATGCTGCGGTGTGGACAGGTAGACTTTCTTAGATACAATGCTCCAAAATTTTTTATTAGAAACAGAGTACTCGAATCCTAACGCATGACCAGGCCAGTCTTTTGAACCTATATGGGCTGTTCACAAATGCTACCAATATTTACAAATAATAGCATGTAACAATTTGTAACTCAATTTTATTGGTTGTTGACCGTCGTCAGTGTTTGTTTTACTAGGCGCTTCCACGATTCGTGCATCTAGGAGCTGCATTTTGCCTATCCTTCATAAATAGATGAATTATTCGATTTGTTGGGAACTCTGATTGCCTTTTGGCTCGCTTCGGCGCAGTGTGGAGTTATATTGCAACCTGGTGTTGTGGCAAATAGATCAGAAGAGGTTTGAGATAGGCCTTGGCCCCTGACCAAGGGGGTGGTTGTGTCCATATAGCACGCTTCGAATTGGAACCGTGGGGATTGTCCTTAAAGTGTGCTAGGCGGCGCTTGGTATTGGCTCCTGTGCGATGGTGCACTATGGTTGAAGCTATCATGACAACGGACGCTTTATTTTGGTTTGCCATGTCTGAATGCATCCGATTTAGCCACACCGTAAAATTTACGTGCAATAAAAATCTTCAGTCTTAAATCAATTCTCGTACTTAAAAGAAATAATATCTTTCATTTGTTATAGAGTTATATATCACTCACTAAGAACTGTCTCAATTCACAAATGAGACAAACCAAATGTAATTACATCTTTCAAAATTCTCCGCTCTTCTAAAATCTTAAATCGGGAGGTACGAGGGCTAAACGAAGTCATGGAGTGATTTTGTCAATAGTCAATGATGCATTTCCTTAGCGCAATATAAAGCCACAAATGAAAATCTAAGGAAATTTGTCTAAAGAAGTGACAAGTCCCCTAATGAAACTGTTGGCATATGTTACGCGCAAAATAGAAAGGGACCTAAGGTTAAAAACCAGTTTTCTTCAGGAGAGCCATTTTAAAGATTAGGGCCCTTTCTATTTGCGCTTAGAATCGTCGACTTCACTTTCATAAAACGCGCATATCTCTGGGAGGGAACACTTTTGGGTCATGGGATCGGTCTCATTCGATGCTTAGATGTTGTCCACATCAAAAAAAAAAGAAAACAAATGAAATTTGATTTTTTTACCCTTTGGTCCCTTTCTCTATGCGCTGTCACATATGGGCATTCTTATTAAAGCAATTTCACTACAAATCTAAATATTTTTTTTAAGGTTTAACTGAGACTTGGAAAGGAATCTTGGGGCTAAAAAAACTCTGTTAAAGACAACACAAGTGAGCAAATGAAAACATGAGAATACTAAAATTTTAAAAAATTTCGACACGAATCAAAATATCAATTTATTTTTTAGGTTGAACGGAAGCTGGTGTTTCTCATGGACATGAGCGGGTTTGAAACACGGCCGTTATAGAATTTTTTCAACAGTGTGTCCTTTTAAGTGGTTGTCGTTTTTAATTATACCTTCCATCGTTGAGTAGATGGTATACTAAATTTGTCATTCCATTTGCAACACCACGAAATATTGAAAATTGATCGTCGCAAAATTCTAAGATGATCTGATGTCTAGCTTGATCGAATCAAGCTAGCATCCTGAAATTTTGCATGATGCTGGCTTATGGCCATAAGCTAATTGTAATTGTAAAGAGGCGAAATCAGCAGTTGGAAAAAGATTGCCTTTAAGGGACTAAATATTGCTCACAAAAAAAATAAACTTTTTTGAGTATCTGCAAATCATAATTTTTTGTGAACGAGCAGTGGTTAAAATGAGTAATGTTTGTTGAGACGTTCTTTTTACATCAAAAAAGATTATAGGTGCTGGACGTTTTGGATCATGTGGCACCAACTGGGCATGGAAAAGTATTTAATTGAAGGACATTTGGCTGAAAACCGAAATATCGAAGTATTTTGAAATTGTGGCTAAGACTGAGGGCCGAAAAGCTAATAAAGGCTGAATTTTTTTTTTTGCATATTAGTAGCGTAGAGATAGCGGAGTGTATTCAGGGTGATTCATTCACGACTGAAAAAATGCCACCAGCGTATTCTTTGGCTCATTTCATGAAAATATGTCCATCTACGACCATGCCCGAAAATGCAAGGCGGCTTTTGGATTGATTGTCGGAGGGTACAAGGTTTAAATCGTTCTAGGTTTAATTGTTCTAAACCAGTGGTC
Organism: Hydrotaea diabolus; assembly: GCA_963513945.1. Lineage (NCBI taxonomy): Eukaryota > Metazoa > Arthropoda > Insecta > Diptera > Muscidae > Hydrotaea > Hydrotaea diabolus. The sequence goes on from OY740718.1 coordinate 171,765,202, forward strand.
GGATCTTTTGTCTATCTTATATATTATATAGCCCTACCTCTTACCTTTCAAAAAAAAAACGAAGCCGAGAGGTCTTACCGTTCTAAAGTTATGATTATTTGACTAAAATGCAAAATTTGTGCAGTCGTAAATGAATCACCCTGTATAAGTGTTAGCCTAGCCGAACTAAGCGACGTATTTAATTGTTTTTTTTTTGTTCTTTGTTTGTGTATTAAAATATAATAATTTATTATCATTACATAAAACATACATTTTTAAAATGTCGAGCACTTTTTCTTTGAAACCGTCTTAGCATTCTCTTTATAGGTACTGCAACTTTAACACCACCATGTATGTATAGAACCCCTACGTACGACTGAGCAGATGGCTTTACGAGAAAGGATACAATTAATGAAAGGATGTTAACAAGTAAAAGAGATCCTACCACGAAAAACAATACTGCACTTGGAGTGCAAGGCTTTGTATGGATGCAATGCATCCAAAGGAAAGAGTAACAGGCAAATTATAAATTGCCGTACTTTTGCAGAATTTCGCTATAAATTGAAACACGGATGGGAAGGAAACCGGCAACAAGAGATATAGTGTAAAAAGAAAATTTATGAGAAAGCATACATGCTTGATTCATAGTAGAGTAAGACCACTATTCGATTATTGAGCTGATTTTAACATTTTCATTTTGAAAAGTGATATAATTGGCCCATAAATCCTTGGTATCGCCAATCATGGTTCCCTTTTGAACTTTTTCTTAAGAGTTACAGAACTCTGTATATTTCCAAATTTTCTCATATTTTTAATGTTTTCAAATACTGTGCAATGTTGTTGATTCCATGTAAAATATAAGTGCAATACTCATAACAATGATGTTACTGCATACAAGGTATGTCGAGGATATGGAAATGAAAATGGATGAGATTTTATATGTCTGTGGACACATGATAACCTGCAAAAGGGTCAGTGAATCATTGTTACCTTCCTTTAAGAAAGAAGACACCGAGAATGTATCTTAATATCTGTATTGCTTCGTTGTCGGTTCTTGTGAAAATTAAATAAATGTCTGTTCTTTGTAAATACGTATAGTTTGTTAGTAAATTGTAAAATGCAAATTTTGCATCTCAGCTGTGGATTTATTCCTATTAAAGATTAAAGTAAATCAAAAATTGGCGAAAACAACGAATATTTAAAATAAAAATAACCATTTTCGAACGAAATATATATAAGTATAAGTATATGATTACAAGGGATCGGAATTCAAATTTAATGAATCATTTTGCACTAAAATGTCATTTTTTTGTTAGTGGATATTTTTACATATTTACCGGAAATGCATGTTTTGCATACTTTTGTAAGAAGTTTACAATAAGTTCATATTATGCTCCAAATCTCCTATGTACAAGGGCGACCGCAAAAGTAACTGGCCTAACATAAAAAGAACCGTTTTTTTTGGAATTATTATTATTTATTTTTCAACATAATCTCCTTCCAACTCAATACACCTTATCAAAAGTTTTTCAAGTTTTTCAATTCCATTCGAAATATAAGATTTTTCAAGACCTTCAAAATATGCCTCAGTTTCAGCAATAACCTCGCTATTGGACGAAATTTTTTTTAAATTTGGAAACAAGAAATAATCAGAAGGAGCTAAATCTGAACTATATGGTGGATGCGGAGCAATTTCAAATCGTAATTCGGCCAGTTTTTGTTGAGTTCAAAATGCAGTGTGTGAAGGAGCATTAAATTGATGAAAAAGAACTTTTTTTTTCTAAATGCGGTCGTTTTATCTTAATTTCTTCACTCAACCGATCCAATAATGCACAATAATATTCACTATTTATAATCAATAAATATTATACCCCTTTCATCCCAAAATACTGTGGCCATTACTTTTCCTGCTGACTTAACAGTTTTCGCCTTCTTGGGACCACTTTTACCAGCTTCTATCCATTGTTTTGACTGTTCTTTGCATTCTGGGATGTAGTAATGGATCCATGTTTCATCAACAGTTATGAATCGGCGCAAGAACTCTATTGGATTACGCTGATAAATCGCTAGAAGCTCCTCGGAATTGGTCCAACAGACGATTTTTTGGGGCAAAGTCAACAAACGCGGCACCCATCTTGCGGATAGCTTTTTCATGTGGAGTTCATCATGTAAAATACTCAAAAATTGGTTTTCGTGTATTTTTACAATATCAGCAAGTTCTCTGAGCTTTATTCGTCTATCTTAAGTCACTTCATTAAATATTTATCTAATGTTTTCAATAGTAGTAGCAGTTTTCGGTCTTCCAGAGCGTTGTTTATCTTCCGTACTTGAACGACCCGTGTTAAATTGTTGAACCCAAGATTTCACGGTGGAGTATGATGGTGCATTATCACCATGACCAGAATCCAATTCATCTTTGATTAATTGTGGCGTATAACCTTTCATATAAAAGTGTTTAATTACCGCACGAAACTTTTTATTTTCCATTTTTCAAAAATTATAAAACTTGTTTACTTCAATCACCTGTAGCAAAGAAAATTATCATTAAATATTTCGGAAATTTTGACAGATGGCTTTTAAAAGATTGCTTTTAAAAAACAAAAAAAAAGTTGCTAGTAAAACAGAAAATGTGCCAGGCCAGTTAGTTTTGCGGTCGCACTCGTACAGTTTTCGGAAATGCAAATGTTTGCCTTACTTAAAAAAATACATCAATAATAATGAAATAATAAAGTCGCTACCAAAAATTAAAACAATTTTAAAACGAACCAGTGTTTTGAATTATTAATTGAATTCTAAAATAATGTGTGATTCATCTAGAGGTATTTTTTCAGAACAAAAAAAAAATATATATAAAAATTCAAATCAAATTTAGAAACTTAATTGGTAATTTGAAAGAACATTTTCCAACATTTTGGAAATAAATTTATTAAAACCCTTTTGACTTTTTATTTTCATAAATACCCTCGCTCACGGCGAAACAGCATTTATTTTTTGAATATAATTTCCTTCAAATGTTAGCCTCAACTACGCCTCAGGGTTTTAATTTTGAGGGTCCAATTTTGGATGACTCGTTCTAGCATTTCGACCGGTATGGCTGTAATGACAAGCGTAATGTTGGCTTCGAAAACATGAATCGTAGCTGGTTTGTCACCACAGACTTTGGACTTTAACCGCAAAGAAAAATGTCTTAAGGTGTGATATCACTCAGTCTACGGACTTCAATTTCAGGTAGCATAAAGATCGATATCTTGGGATAGCGAGCACCATTCATGGTTACGTTCCAGCCATCATCATTTTTGAAAAAATATGCACCGATTATTCCACCAGCTTAAAAACCGCACCAAGCCGTCATTTTCTCTGGGTATAATGGCAACGTCTTCTTGTTGCTCTTTAGCCCAAATGCGGCAACTTTCTTTATTGACTTTGCCGTTGAGCCAGAAATGCCGTTGAGCCACAGAACAAAATTTTGGTCGAAAACAGCGGATCTTCCCGTTTGTTACCGAAGACTCATTTCCATGATACAGTTGCCAACATTTGAAGGTAATTATTTTCAAAAAACAAATGTCATAAAATATCCTTTCATACCAATGACGATTCCACACTTGATTTGAATTTTTAATTTTTTTTTGTTCTGAAAAAAATAGGTATTTTGATGGATTACCCTATATAATACACGATTTTAATTGAGAGTCACGCCTTAACGTCAAGTTTTTGTCAACCTTGAACCTGATATTTCTTTGTTTCAGTGTTTGACAAATTCAACTATGGAGTATAACACAAGTGAGCATTAAGATTGTCTTGCCTTTTACGAAAATGGGCTTTCAAATCAAAATGGATTTCGTGGTTCGTGACGACACATGCTTTTACCTCAGTTGTATTGTTAGCAAGCTGAATAACCACATTTGGACAGATGAGAATCCACGAGTGACTGTTGAAATCGATGCATCCACAAAGAGTGACTGTTTGTTGCGGTTTATGGGTTTATGGAACTTTTTTCTTTATGTATATTTTAAAGAAAAACTGTTTGTCAACGAGCCAAGAAGAATTCAAATCAAAGGATTGAAACACATCCCTGCAGAAAAGTAAGCGGTGTCGCGCCGCTTTTACCCTCTGTCCTATGAAAAGGGTATAAAAACGGTTAAGAATGCTATTGTCTATTTATAGGCCTGCAACTTAGTTGAGAATCAACCGATTTTTAGTTTCTCAGTGCATTCAGAAAGAAGCGACCCTGAAGAGATGTACTTTTTTTTACAAAAACTTATTAAAATTATGTGTGCATTTTTTCGCAAACACTCCACCACCTACACCGAAAGGTGGATGGTAGATTAAATTGTTCATTCCGTTTACAATACCAAGAAAAATTACTCGTAGTCGGAGATCCTTTAAACAATATATCTTAGTCCGCCCCTCCGTGTGTCTGCTTATAGCAAGATAGCGGTAGAACGATTCAACCTATGATTCCGAAATTTTGCGAGATAATGGCTTATGGCTTTTTGCTGTTGCCCATTTTAATAACTTTTAATCAATCGAGCCCTGACGAGATTAAAATAAAATCGGCACTCTTCAGGCAATGGTGAAAGGAACGAGGGAAATTTTAAATCCATATATGGGTGAAGTTATATGTCAGTCGGATTATCCGACTGACACATTTTTAATGGTTTTTCACGTTCTTATGCCGCGATGCACGTTCCACCACTACCCAAACGCGTATTGTGATAGCTACCCAGGTGACACCTAACTGAGTAGCCACTTAAGATGAAAGATGACTTTGGTATTACTACTTTGTTCCAGGTAAAAACTAATCAGACTGTTGCATAGAATCACAACGTCCCTATTCTCTTCTATACGTGAAAGTCACCAACCTTATAAAGTACATAAACTTGACCAAAGGTATATTTATGGCATTTGTTTGTTTGCTATGTCAAGTAGTTCTGGGTCCAATTGAAGAAAGAATTGATCTCAGTTATTATAACGCGTGATCCATTTCGAAGTTCCCTACTTTTTTAAAGAAAAAAAAACACGAATTGAATGGGGAATGTTTGTTATCATTTGAAAGAACATTCTTTGGCATTTATTTTTTGAAGATTATGTCAACCATATATTGACCACGGCTACGTCTCAGATGGTCCATCCATTGATTCCAATTTTTGATGACTCGTTCGAGAATTTCGGCTGGTAACTGGCGAAGGACACGCGTGATGTTTTGCTACAAGGCCTGAATCGATGTGGTTTGTCCGCATAAACTTTAGAAAATTATTACCTTCAAATGTTGGCAACTGTATTATGGAAATAAGCGTTCGGTGAGAAACGGGAAGATCCGCTGTTTTCGACCAAAATTTTGTTCAGTGATGAGGCTCATTTCTGGCTCAACGGCAAAGTCAATAAACAAAATTGTTGCATTAGGGCTGAAGAGCAATAAGAAGTGATTCAAGAGGTGCCAACTGTGGTTTTCCCTGGGTGCCACCCAGGGAAAACCACAGTTTGGTGGGGTTTATAAGCTGGTGGAATCATCGGTGCATATTTTTTCAAAAATGATGATGTCCGGAATGTTACCGTAAATGGTGCTCGCTATCGCGCCATGATATCGATCTTTAAGCTACCTGAAATTGAACACGTAATCTTGTCGACACTTGCATTCAACTGAAAGGAGTCACTTGCCATACAGCTGCTCAAACAATGGATCTATTGAGAGGTAATTTCGAAAAGCAGATAATTTCACGTTTTAAACAGGTGAGTTGGCCGCCTATATCGAGTGATATCACACCTTAAGATATTTTTCTTAGGGGTTACGTAAAGTCCAAGGTCTATGCTGACAAACCAGCTACGATTCAGGTTTTGGAAGCCAACATTACGCGTGTCATTAAAGCTATACCGGTAGAAATGCTCGAACGAGTCTGGACCCTCACAATGGAAACCCCATTTGAAGGAAATTATATTCCAAAAATAAATGCCATAAAATGTCCTCTTAAATTATCAATTACGGTATAATTAGACTAAAATCGACCTTTAGGATTGATTCTGACTGCCTTTGTGGGTTTTTCATTAAAACATTTGCTTTCTCATTAGCTCTTCCTTTCCTAGTTCGATTAAACAGGGAGTTTTTATTGATAAATGGAAGATTGCAGCAATTACGCCTGTATATAAATCCGGATCAAAAGATATCGCTTCGAATAAAAGACCTTTTTCGAAGCTGTGTAATATTGCAAAAGTTTTTGAATATATTATATTTGATAAGATGTATTTTGCTGTTAAACCAATCTTATCACCATTTCAGCAGGGTTTTATTAGAGGTCGCTCTACTGTTACAAATCTTGCGGTTTTTTCACAGTATTGCATTTCTAGTTTTGAACAAGGTTGTCAAGTAGATACTATTTACACATATTTATCTAAGGCATTTGACAAAGTTTCTCATTCAATACTTATCCATAAGTTGAGTTTAATTGGTTTTCACGGAATTTTTCTGAAATGGTTAGAGTAACTTCGGGTAATGTGGACTACCATTTTATTTTTTGGATATTGTCGGCATAATACCGGTAAAAAATAAGAAAACATTGTTTCAATATCATAGTAGATGTGTTGCCTAAATATATTTCAATTCAAAATTTTATATATTTGCCTACAAAATTTTGAATGCATAAAATTGTAAAAAAAAACCAAAATTGCGTAATAAAAAAACTTAGCGGGTATTGTGGACCAGTATGTGCGGGTAATGTGGAATACTGGTCCACATTACCCGCAAATAAATTAGTAAACAAAAGTTATGGATTACCTGAGGTAAATTTTTATTCATTTCAATTTTGGATAACAATAAAAACAAAAATAAAAATCAAATATAACTTTTCTCAAACGGCAACGAAACATAACAAAAACAAAACATAAAATAACATAAAAATTTCTTCAGGGGCTTAAATTTTTTTAATAGAAAAAGTTAATATAAGAATATCTATATTTTCTTAAATATAATTAGTACATGATTTACAAATAAAAATGGCACTTTTTTTTAGGAAGACATTTGTCGTGAGCCCATATTAAATCGCATTGCAAACATTGCGACCATGTGTTTGGTTGAATGTCTTCATTATATGAGATATTACAAAATTCGCACTGTGTGTCCTTATTTTGTGGAGTATTTTGAACAATTGAGTCATCATCAGAGTCTGCTAAGACTAGAGTAAAATCTGATTCGCTTGAAGAGGAATTCCTTAGATTGTGCAAATCTATTCGTGTCTTTTTTCTTAAAGTCTCTGTCTTAACATTTGTTTTAGTTTTTGCATCATTTTTCTTTCTCTTCTGTTTTTTTATTTTCTTTTACCAGTTTTGATTCTTTCTTAATTTTTAGTGACTGAAATCTTTCTAAATCCTTTTTATATGGAGACTTCGTCAAAACCGTTGGTTTTGTTTTCCTTTGCTTATGAGTGGACAAATTAGCTTTAATTTTAGGAACTGGAGACAATTGCCAGGGTATAATATATTGACTTGTGCTTGGCTGTAAGTCTAATTCTAAATCGGTGCTACCTGTTAAATATTGACTTTTATTTACTGTGACGATTTCCATGACTTGTGATATGTCTGCGCATTCGTTTACTTCTTGTTCAATTATTTGGCTAGAACTTTCTGGAGTAGCACTATTTTCATTTATTTCATTTGAAATTTGTTCCCCAGCTATAAAATCTGCTTCATCAAAAATATTTCTATCAAATGGATAAATGCCCGTGCACTTAAATCCATTCACAGCGATTTGGCCTTGCTGGACTTTGAGGAAAGCTTTTGAAAAAAGTTCTGCAATGTCAAAGTGGGTTACTTTTCTTCCATTCTCACGTACAAACTTTCTTATTTCTTCACTGTAATAAGTTTTAAGCGGACCCATAAATGTTTCTATCCAGAGGCTGCATTTTGTGACTTGAATGAGAGGGCAAGGAAATTATAGTTACACCATTTTCACTGGCGAGATTCAAAAGATCTATATTCCTAGTGTGACTGTAATGTCCATCTAAAATTAATAAACTTGGCTCTCCAGGTGAAGCTTTGGTTATTTTTAAAAAGTGACGAAACCAGTTGGTAAATATGTCGGTTTGAACCCATCCGGATATATGACAAGCACATTCGGAGCCAGGTGGGGCGTGCTTCATGAGCTGGGTATTTAAATTTTTTCTTGGAAATATAAAAAATGGAGGAACGAAAGATCCAGCAGCACTCATACATGTAATGACCGTTATCAATGACTCACGTTCAGCAGAGGTCATTGATCCAATTTGACGTTTAGTGGCGACAACTTTTGAAATTTTGGATGGAACAACAGAAAGTCCAGTTTCATCAACATTCCATATTGTTGTTGGCGAAAATTTGTTCTCATTGTATGTACTCACTTTCCAAAATATTAAAAAACAATTCCACATTTTTTTTCGTAAAGCCTTTTGCTCTATCAAAGGAAGTTCCGGTTGGCTCCCTCAAACTTAATTCATGCTTATGCCGTTGCATAAAACCATAAAACCAATCTTTGCCAGCACATTCCTGAAGAACGGAAAATTTATTTGGGATGTTGTTTGATTTTGCCAGTTGAAAAGCAATTGATGTAATATCTCTTCTTGTAAGACCCCAATATCGTGTCTCCATTTCTTTGGCATATTTCACCAAATCATTTTCCATCTCCTTATTCAGAACAGGCTTTCGCCCCAAATGCTCAGTCAAAAGATCTGAAATTTTAGATTCACTCTTGCACATTCTAATAAGAGTTGTTTTTGGAACACAAAACATTTTTGATGCCAATAAAAATCCCATTTTTTTTGCTCGGACTGCTTCTACAGCTTTTTGCATATCTTCCTGCTTCCATTTTCGAATTTCTCCTTTCTTAGGCATTATTATAAAAAACCTGAAATGTATTCTGTGTCTTTTAATTCTGTGTCTGGTAATGTGGACTACTGGTCCACAATATACGACTCTTTGTGGTCCACATTAGACGACTTTCAGTTTTTTTTTTGAAGAAATATTTTAGTTTAAAAACTAATTGAAAATACAAACTCACCGATTGTTATAACAACTAAAAGTGTATTTTTGTTGTAGAAAGTAACGGACCAGTTAAATTCTTTATATGTATATGAGAAAAACAAACTGTTCGACTCTTGAGCTATCAAAATGTTCACCTCACGCATCAACAGTCAGAACTTAACTAAAATGGCAACATTGCAATTATGTATTCAAAAGCAATATCGATGTTTGTTTTTATCAATTACGAAAACATACATCAAGGCGGCGTTGTCAAATTGCATGCATTTTCTAAAATATGCGGGTGGTCCACATTAGGCGCATAGTCCACATTACCCGAAGTTACTCTAACTACATATTTATCTAATAGAATCAGTTTTTTATCTGTGGAGTATGTGAAGTCATACGCTTATATTGCTTGTTCTGGTGTTCCTCAAGAAGTATTCTAGGCCCGTTGCTCTTTATTCTTTTTATTAATGATATTTCATCTTATATAAAGTGTCCAAGAATTTTGCACTATGCCGATAATTTAAAATTTTTTTGTGCATTCAATCCATAGCAGATGTTTTTCGTTTGCAAAATGATGTACTGAGTATTGCTTAATGGTGTTCGGAGAATTTTCTGGAAATTAATGTTAAGAAATGTTTCAAGGTTTCATATTTAAATGCCGAAATCCGGTTATATATGACTATATGCTTAATGATCATAAACTAGTTAATGCTGATGAAATTGTTGAGTTAGGGGTAATATTTGGTTCGAAGTTTACATTCGTAAATCACATAAATTCTATTGTACCTAAAGAATACTCACTGTTTGCTTTTATTAAAAGGAATTGTAGAGATTTTGTGGATCCATACACAGTAAAGGTAGTTTATACGTCTTTAGTTAGAGCTAAATTAGAATATGCGTCCTTAATCTGGAATTTCTTTTATTAAATTCACATTTGTAGACTTGAAAAAATTCAAAAGAGATTTATATCGTTTGCTCTTCGCTCAACTAATTTTGCTCAACCTCAGCCTTTATATGTAGACAAATGTAGGTTAATTCATTTGAAAACGCTGGACAATAGAAGAACCTTATTATCTCAAGTTTTTCTTCATAAATTGGTTTCGGGCTCGATAGATTCATCGTGTTTGTTGGCACAAGTCAATTTTTGTTTTCCTACACGCAGAGAAATGATATGGTTACTATATGGTCACGGCAACAATAGTATGTTCTCTGCAATAAAATTATGGTCGTCGCAACCATAGTATTGTTTTTTGAGTTTCATTTTGACAATAGCATGATTGCGGCAATATTAATATTGTTGAAATGCAACAATAGTATTATTGCCAAAATTTGGAAATGAAAACTTGGTAGTAACAACAATATAAATATGGTTGGTGGGACAAAAGTATTGTTTTTATGTGTTTTACGTTAACAATAATATAATTACGGCAATCATACTGCCAAAATGGATTTTTTTTTTAATTTGACAATGTTATTTTAACGAATCTTACGCAGTAATAGTACTTTTTATATGTAAAATAATTTTTTTCAAAACAAACTACGGATTAGTATGACTGAAATGTTTTTAATAAATGAACTTTTATTACTGTTAAATAAATCACTCCTATTATTAAGAGTTTAATGTATTTTTACAAAACTTAATAAAAATCTCTATTGTTGAATAACAACTTTACAAAAAATCTTGGGGATTATAGTATGGTTGTATCTAAGTCATACTATGGTTGTGAGGATCATTCTATGGTTGTGTGTGAATAATAATATGGTTGTGGGGATCATAGTATGGATGAGTGTGAATAATAATATGGTTGTGGGGATCATAGTATGGTTGTGTGTGAATAATTCTATTGCTGCGAGAACCATAATATTGTCGTGGGGATCATAGTATGGTTATGTGTGAACAATACTATTGTTGTGATGATCATAATATTATTGTGCCACAACCATAATACCAACAATAGTATGATGCTCTTCGAATATTGTTACCACAACCATACTTTTTTTTCTGCGTGTACCAGAACATTGCGGCGCTTAAACTTGTTTTGTTTACCTGTTCGTAGAACGAATTATTCTCTTAATGAACCTATAACTAGAGCAATGAAAGAGTTCAATAGTATCTCCAATCAGAACATTGATTTGTTTGATTCGTTATGTAATTTTATTAATAACTTAGATTTAATTTACTTTTAGATGTAAGAAATACTCGCAGAAAAAAAGTATGTTTGGGGTGACAATATTCGAAGAGGATCATACTATTGTTGGGTATATGGTTGTGACACAACAATATTATGATCCTCACAACAATAGTATGATTCACACATAACCATATTATGATCCCCACAACCATAGTATGATTCACACATAACCATACTATGATCCCCACAACCATAGTATGATCCTCACAACCATAGTATGTTTCTCATACAACCATAGTATGATCCTCACAACCATAGTATGATTCACACTCAACCATACTATGATCCCCAAAATTATTTATTAGGATTGGTAATTGTTGTTATTCAAAAATAGAGGTTTTTATTAAATTGTTTTTATTAAATTAAATTGCATTACTATTAGCTCATAGCCAGAATTGAAGCCATGCCAGAATTGAAGCCATGTTTTTATTAAACATTTCATTCAAGAAACTAAAATATATATTCCAACGGTCAAAAATACTTTAAGTTGCCAGCAGGGGTGAATGCTACTTCGCCATCCGTAGACACAGGCAGATTTTAAATAAACGAGAACCAGTCGTTATTAGAGTATTTCACCGAACAAAGTAAACACAATAAAAATCCCTCGAACTACCGTCCGATTGTTGTTGTTTTTTAATGGACAAAAACCATGCACTGTATCGTTTTTTTTTTGTATATCAAAAAAAAAAATATACTCACACACATACATGTGTGCTCTACAAAACCTGTTTTGTTATGTTCATAGTCACAGCCATACTGTATGATTGCAGTAATCATATTTTTGTTAACGTAAATTTTAAACAACAATACTTTTGTTGCACCAACCATGTTTATATGGTTGCTACAACCATATTTTCATTTCTAAATTTGGCAATAATACTATTGTTACATTTCAACAATAGCAATATGGTCGCAATCATACTATTGTCAAAATGAAATTCAAAAAACAATACTATGATTGCGCCAATCATACTTTTATTGTGGAGAACACATTATTGTTGCGGTGACCATAGTGTAACCATATCTTTTCTCTGCGTGTAGGCTGTAAGGAATTTGTACTTCCATAGACTTAAATAAATAAATAAATAAAGATTCCACACTTGATTTGAATTTTTATATTTTTTTTTGTTCTGAAAAAAAACCTCTAGATGGATTGCCCAAAAACACAACAAGTTTTTGATACATGACCTCAAGCCGAAAATAATAGCAAAAGATAATTAATAAATTCGTACATCACTAGTTTTAGTACAACCTAAATCAAACTAAGTGTACTTGAATTAGATTTTAATATTTTTTAAATTCTCCAAAATGTTAATCGTACAATCCTCTAAGCCCGAACTAGAATATAATAAGATGTTACATTTTGTAGTGCGCTGTTAAACTAACTAAATAAATAAATAAATCAAGCACATAGTCTGCTGTCGAAATCAACGTCTCTATGGTAATTTCTATTCAGGTCTTAAATTAGTATTCTTCTGGTATTGTAAAAATATTCTCTATTACATCTCGGAGATAATCTTACACTGGCTTTTAAAATTTAATGAATTTTTTGTTAGATTTTCATTATGTTTTTTTCACTCAAATCTACTGCTAACAGACTAACTGGCCTGGCACATTTTCTGTTTTACTAACAACTTTTTTTTTTTTAATAGCAATCTTTTATAAGCCATCTGTCAAAATTTCCGAAATATTTAATGATTATTTACGAGTATATCGACATCGAAACTAATTTTTCTTAATTGTCTCAAGTTTTCTGTCATTGAGCGGCTCCAGATTTAAGCAGGGAACTTTTCTCTATTTTAGAGATTCCTTTTTCGATTTTGAATGAAATCCTTACTTATAAGTACATAAATACGAAAAATTATAATTTTGAGACTATAGCGGCACCAAGCGGTACTAAACTAAAGTGAAACTTTTCGACAGGTATATTTACTATCAAGTGTGGCCTTTATCTGCCAAGCGGTTCTCGAGTTTGAGGTTCTCTTACATCGAATATATAAAAATATTTGTTTTTTTTTTAATTATACTTCTTCCGAAAAATGCATAATTTTAATAGCATACCATAGCTACTGTATATGGAATATAAGTCTGTTTTATGGTTTAAATGATAAAATTATGACCTTTATTAAGTTACTCATATCAACCGGAAATAACAAATTGTGTGTTTTTTTTTTAAATAATACTCCTTTGGAAAATATGCATGCAACATTAACTGTTGTCAGCTTTCATAAGGTCTGTTTCATTTTGTTTATTTTTCGAATGAGGCGTAGCATGTTGAAGAAGCCATGATCTTGACATTATCAAAAGTGAGTGTTAATGCAACTCATCACACATCAGCGGGACACATCGTAGTCGCGCACTCATTTGTATGTACATTTGTGCATAATGTTAATTTCATGTATAACATGTCATAAATATTTTTTTAATTTTACATTCTACCATACACAGAGTAAAACTTAATTAAATTTCCTTTAGACTGTCGTACACAAGACACAAACACACATACACACAGTAGTAAGCAAATATGCACTCAGACACTTACGGAAACAACTTCTTCAGTGTTGCTTCCTTCCTGGTGTTCGTTGCTCGACGTCAGTGGAAGTTTGTTATTCATCACATATTGGTTGGCTGGCTGGTTGCTTGGTTGATGGTAGCGGCATTTTCCTGTTCCTTTTTGTTGTTCGGCTTGAATATGAGCCAAGAAAATTGCCCTGGCTGGTATATACGCAATGTTGGCTGGTGTTTCCATTGCCGGAATAGCGAAGAAGCCTACTACGGCAGCGACATCGATGTGAGTGAGCAGTAGTTCCTCTTTGCCTTTGCTCTGCTATATTTTTTCAACGTGCCAACATTTTTAAGCTCATATCCGTTGTGTTTGTCATCTGACATGTCAGTCAACTCCTGCTGTTTGCAAATTATGCAGTAAAACTATGACTCCATTTCTTCCACTCTCCGGTTTCTTTTGCTCTGCATGTTTCTTTTTATGTTGCTTGGAGTTTCTTCTATTTCGTTTCTTAGCTTCTGCTGTGAGTGTGTGTGTTTTCCATGTCCTTTTTTGCGCGAGTGTGTGTTCATTTCTATTGTTAAGTTCAGAGTATTCGTAAGAGCGTTTTTTGCGTTGCGAGTGCTTGCATTTAGAAGCGGTGAATACCCAGCTATACTTTCTAGATGTAAGAACAGAAAAACAATCTAAAAGCTACATTCCACTTGGAACACGATTGTGCTTATTTGATGGAAAAGAAAGTAAGCATAGCACGTGAATACCGTTCAATACACGCAGCAAAAAATTATAACCCCGAGATATGTTTCCCCGAGCCAAGTGATACGTAGTAGATCACAATATGCCTGTTTCCAGTGTTCTCACGTTACTTATAGCATCATGGAATTGATATCAGAGTTTGAAGCGTAGTCGGCGTAAACCGACGGCTATCCATAGCCATCTTAACGTAGCTACGTTAAGATGGCTACGCGTAGTTGAAGCCGACTTATAAGTGTGCACAAGGCTTTGTGATGCTGTCGGTAAAATCATCTGAGCCATTGTAAAGTTTATAATTATGCACAAACTTTGAACAGGGATTAAAACCGGCTCAAGACCTCTTGCTTCTATATTTAAATAGAAGACAAGTTTTTAACAAAATGGTAAAGTGACATTGATTTTCGTGGCTGCACACTACTTTTATCATGATTTCGGGTCCGTGACCACCTTTTCAGAAAGCCTTGCTGCAATTGTTGAAAGTAAAACCGAACTCTATAAGGTTAGGCTCTACCCAAACGAATGAGAACTACTGTTGTAAACCTTACTTTTCAAGTTTTCTTCACACAATTGCCCACGAAAATACAACTCACTCTTGCCACCTCTAAAGAGACTCCACATCGGGAGCCATCAATAGATTTCTTTTACAACGTGTGTGTGTGTTGTAAAAAGGGTTTAGTTGACTATGTCAACTTGTGTGCCGTGCCGTGCATGTACGCATGTTTAGCTCGTTTGTTTTATTTCGGTCTGTTGCTTTTACACATTGGACAGGGATTAAACCGGCTCAAGAAATTTAAAACAATTTACCAATTTGCTGGATTTATTTTCATAATTCAACTTGGATAAAATCTAAAAAGTCAGCCTTAATGTTAACAGATGACTCGTTTTACATTAGTAACTAGACTCGATAGCAAAACCGCACTATTTAAGTCATTTGTGAACAGAAATTCTCAAGCATTTCTGTAGAAAAATCACTGCTGTACTCTATTCTTTAAACAAATGACAGAAAAATAATTTTTGTGGCCGCTTAAGCACTCGATAGTTACCCGGACTAAGTACCAAAATGGCTACAACAAATTGATTTCATTACTTTTCCAATTTTATTTTTGAAGAGTGTAGTACTTCTGGACTTTTTCTTTAAACAAGAACAGATTTCCTAGTTTTTGGTAACAAATAACTTAAGTACACGGTTTTGCTATCCGGTCTTATTTATCGAGGGTTAAACTAAAGAACACTATTATATTTATATATTTTTGCTCGCAGTTAAGAAATTGTCTTAACTATAAATTACCGATTTGACGTCATTCTCACTTTCACTGTTTCTGTAAAAAAATTGCCGATTATTATTCCATTCACTCGTTCCAAATCGGTAATATGACATTGTTCCGATTCTACTTCAATAGGAATCGCTTAAAAAAGTGTTTCTGGAAGAAAATCGACTCAACTTGAAATCGGTAACTTTCTCACTGACTTTAAGCCTAGTGAGAACTCTGCCGATTGCTATAGTGTTGTTGCAGTTATGAGAAAGCAAGTAACCAAATATAACTTTCTACACCAAATACAATTTAATTGATGTTATTTTAGACAAATAAATATTTTATTAAAAAAATATGTTTTAATTGTGTTACAGCGGTTTAATTGTGTTTAAAAAGCAAAACATAAACATTTAAGATGGCATTGTGTTGAAATTTAATTTTTCGACCGGTTTCAACGAAATCGGTATGGTAATGCAAAATAACCGAGTGCAACTGTTTGTTTAAAGTACTTGCAACTGCCGGCATATTTAATTCCTCGTTTTTTATTTGTTTGCATATTTTTAACAAAATAAGTGAAGAGGTAAGTAATAGTTATGTCGTTTAAAAATATAAGTTTTATAAATATAATAGCAGTGTTTTAATACAAAAAATATTTGTACATGAAATCAAATAAAAAGTTGCTTTTCATCTGTTCCAATTCCTACAGTTTCTTTCCGATTTGTGTTTCTTTCCATCACAGATCAAATTTGTACCGATTTCAGCGTACAGAAACAGCAGTTACCACAAAATCGGTAACTTTCAATCTAGTCGGTGTGACGTCACATAAATAGGCAACTTACTGATTTATTTACAGAAACGAGCTACAGTTCTTAAAATCCTGATCACGGCGCCCTTCAAAAGTCGCCGCCGACGTAACGACATTCTTTTAGCTAACGAGAAAACCAACTAACAGAATAAAAATAAATAAATGAGCAAAATTAAACGGTAATGAGTTCTAATACGAGTATACTTAGTAGGGACATAAATACTGTTACACACGTTTTATGTTGTAAACTAAAAAGTACTGAATGTGTTTGGACCAATTATTTTTTAACATATTTATTGATGTATATTGTATCCAAAAGGAATCTACTTATTCGAAATGTCCTCCTTTTGAATTAAATCGCACAGGCCAATCGTCAATAGCTCACGAAGCACGTCCATTAGAAAATTGGCCACAGCTCGAACCAAAGCAGTCTTAAGAGATCCAATGTTGGGGTATCTTTTGTGACAAACCTTGTCCTCTAAAACCGTCCTCAATTTGTAATCCAATGGGTTCAAATCTGGACTGCCTGAGGGCCATTCTTCAGAGGAAATGAACGCTGGCAAATTGTTTCGAAGCCAGGCCTGGGACGTTTTAACCTTATGGGCCGGCGCAGAATCCTGCTGGAAAGTTCATGGCTGGTTTTGGAACAGGGAATTGTTAAAAGGCTCACAACAGCTTCCAAAACGGTTCATGGAAAACTTTGGCCGATGTTTTAACTCCTTGTTCGCAGGAATGCAGGTCAGTGACCCCATCGTAAGAGACACCCCACCAAACCATGACTGAAGTTGGGTGATGACCCTTTTCCACCCTTGGAATCAGTTCAGATGCTTCATTAGATGACCGCGCATACACTCTATCATTTTGCTTGTTAACTTTTTCCTGAACGGTAAAATTTTTTTCATCGGTGAACAAAATTTTTCTTTGCAAGTTATCAGCGTGCTTCACCAAAAGACGTTTGCATTTTTCAATCTTATTTTTTTTTAAAGCTGCAGTCAATAAATGTCCGGTACGAAGTTTGAAAGCCCCAAGTCCTTAATCTTTTTTAATGATTCGACTCATGGACTTTTGCGTAATATTCATCTCAAGGGCCATGATTTTCTGTTTTCGGAGCGGATTTCTGTGAATTCTTGATTTAAAGGCTTTAATGACTTGCGGTGTTCGAACAGAGCGTGGGCGGCCCGACCGGTGACGGTGTTTTACATCTCCAGTCTTCTCAAACAGTTTTATGCATCGGTAGACGAACATGCGGCTAATCCCTAGTGGCCGGAGCGTTTTGAAAATATCGATTTTTTCATTTTACACTTGAAAAGCGCTATTACAGCGATACGGTTCTCATTATCTGACCATGATGAAAGTTGAAACAATTTTAAAATCCCGTTACAGACTTACGCTATTGAGATTAGCTTATAAAACCCATATAAGACAGTGCATAGATAAAGGGTAAAACCTATGCACCTAAGGGTAAAAAAATCAATTTTCACTTTTCTTAATGTGGACAACATCTGAGAATCGAATGAGACCGATCCCATGCCCAAAAGTGTTCCCTCCCAGAGATATGCGCGTTTTATGAAAGTGATGGTACACCAAAGATACACGCATTTAAATCTTTAAAATGGCTCTCCTGAACAAAAATGGGTTTTTACCCTTAGGTCTCTTTCTATTTTGCGCGTCACATATGGCATTAACGGGGTATGTTCAGTTCTACTATTGAAATGGGTGTGTTCAATGTTCTAACAGTATTTATGTCCTTACTAGGTATAAGTCTATTATTATAATATAAACCCTACATCAAGGATTCGATATTGAAAAAATATCGATATGAAAACAGCGATAATTTCACAATTTATTTTTAAGTTATTTTAGAACAGATAGTTCTAAACTAAAAACTAAATTATCCAATCTTAAAAAAAACACTTTTGCTCCACAGTATTATTATTAGGCAGTTCAACGCGATTCTCGTCATTACAGATTCAACAGCTTTTAGGAATCAGAATTGTAAACTTTCCTTGTATCTGTGACTATTTTAACAGAACAAATTTCCGATCACTCAGAATAATTATTCTTCTTATTATTCTTCTTATTCGTTTTAACCGAGTTATTTAAATAGAAACATTTAATTTTTTACATAACTAAAAAATTCTAAAAAAACTAGTTTTTATTCTATTTATGGTTTGGTATTGAAATGGACGAAATATGGCAAAGGGGCAATAGTTCCCCTTTGAAGGATTTTAAAAAGTTTTGATCACATTTTTATTTGTTTGACAATGACTCTAAGAAAGTTGATTATTTAACTTTTAAATACGAATGGACCAATTTCAGATTTGGAACATATAGACCAGATGGTCATAAGTGGTTCAGAAATCACTCTTTAGATCTTAGGAAATTTCGGAGCTAATCTGAATATCACATTAGTTTTACGTTTCGAAGTAATTTGAAGCCATGGGTATAAGGATCCTATGATCATTTCGAATATAGAATAGTATGGGTACTCATAAACTATGGAATTTTTTTAAGAATCTAAATATGACAATAATTTTTCGATTTGGCTCAATAAAATGCCTTAGCCTATGTGCTCTGGGGCTCAAAGTCCCTCCTGTAATGATCGGGGACATATGCCTACCCAGAAACAGTGCAATTTTACGACAAATCAAAATGTGTACCTAGATTAAGGATTTGGGCCAACTTTGCACTCGTACTTGTCTAAAGGGGTCCATCAACTATGGCCATATGGGTATCAAAAAGCAAAAGAAATTTACGTTACGAATCCGAAAATAACATTAATTCTACGATTTCACTACATTTAAGGCCATTGTCAGGTCAGAGGTCCCTAGAGTGCCGAAAACTAGTTCCTTTCGAACATCGACAAAAGAACCGTTTTTTTGGAATTATTATTATTTATTTTTCAACATAATCTCCTTCCAACTCACTTCATCAAAAGTTTTTCAAGTTTTTCAATTCCATTCGAAAAATAAGATTTTTCAAGACCTTCAAAATATGCCTCAGTTTCAGCAATAACCTCGCTATTGTACGAAAATTTTTTTCCACCGAAAATTTTTTTTAAATTTGGAAACAAGAAATAATCAGAAGGAGCTAAATCTGGACTATATGGTGGATGCGGAGCAATTTCAAATCGTAATTCGGCCAGTTTTTGTTGAGTTAAAAATGCAGTGTGTGAAGGAGCATTATCTTGATGAAAAAGAACTTTTTTTTTTCTAAATGCGGTCGTTTTATCTGGATTTCTTCACTCAACCGATCCAATAATGCACAATAATATTCACTATTTATAGTTTTTCCTTTCTCAAAATAATCAATAAATATTATACCCCTTGCATCCCAAAATACTGTGGCCATTACTTTTCCTGCTGGCTTAACAGTTTTCGCCTTCTTGGGACCACTTTTACCTGCTTCTATCCATTGTTTTGACTGTTCTTTGCATTCTGGGATGTAGTGATGGATCCATGTTCATCAACAGTTATGAATCGGCGCAAGAACTCTATTGGATGACGCTGATAAATCGCTAAAAGCTCCTCGGAATAGGTCCAACGGACGATTTTTTGGGGCAAAGTCAACAAACGCGGCACATATCTTGCGGATAGCTTTTTCATGTGGAGTTCATCATGTAAAATACTCCAAACTTGTTTTTCGTGTATTTTAACAATATCAGCAAGTTCTCTGAGCTTTATTCGTCTATCTTTAGTCACTTCATTAAATTTTTTTCTAATGTTTTCAATAGTAGTAGCAGTTTTCGGTCTTCCAGAGCGTTGTTCATCTTCCGTACTTGAACAACCCATTTTAAATTGTTGAACCCAGGATTTCACGGTGGAGTATGATGGTGCATTATCACCATGAACAGAATCCAATTCATCTTTGATTAATTGTGGCGTTTAACCTTTCATATAAAAGTGTTTAATTACCGCACGAAACTCTTTATTTTCCATTTTTCAAAAATTATAAAACTTGTTTACTTCAATCACCTGTAACAAAGAAAATAATCATTAAATATTTCGGAAATTTTGACAGATGGCTTATAAAAGATTGCTTTTAAAAAACAAAAAAAAAGTTGCTAGTAAAACAGAAAATGTGCCAGGCCAGTTAGTTTTGCGGTCGCCCTCGTATGGTCACTTAGTAACAGTGGAATTTGTTCACTTATCTCATTATGGTTTGATTTCTAAGATTTGTCTTAATTTAAGGCTCAAATCTACGGCCTTCCTATGTCTGTCATGTGGATTCTCCAAAATAATCAAATTCACAAATCTTAACAATAAAATGGTTTCAAAAATGAAACATAGATCCACCACATACAACCATATTCTCCAACACAGTCAATGCCAAACTAAAGGGGGTTTCCAATAGGTACATAATAATTTCGTATCTTTATGTCACAACACCCTCAAACATTTTTAATTATCTTTCAGTGGCAAAACGTAAGTCGAAGTCAGCATTTTCATCATGCTAAAGTTCAATGTTTGGAAATCTTTAAAAACTACTACCGAAATTCTGAGCCGCTGCTGGCTCTGTTAAAGTTTCACGAAAATTCAAAATTTCATCTAAATATCATCTTCAGCGATGAAGCTCATTTCTGGCTGAGTGGTTTTGTCAATAAACAAAATTTTGTCATATTCTTACCCGGAGTGGAACCTCCAATTACCTGTGTGAGTGTCGTGCCAGTTATGGATTTGAATTTCTCTTTGGAGAAAAAAAAGGAATAATAACACAAAACTGTAAGTTCTTGTGTGATCTTATTTAATGGATGTGGGCCTTTAAAATGTATTCTGCCAGTGCTCCAAATGCTGCAAAAGATTTATGCTAACGCTGCATTGAATTCTCGTCTGGAATTTGGAAACGAAAACTAAAGTGTAAAATATCATTTGGTTTTTTTTCGCCACATGTATAGCAAATAAATTTTAGTTACAGTACGAGTATATTCTTTAGGAAGTTATGTTTGAAGAAGGGGTCAGGACGAAACTTGCGCTCTAACCATCACGCCGTGGCTGCATACAATTTATCTTACAGACTACTCTGTGTGATTTCAAAAATAAGTTTCAGTGTAGTCTCGAATGTGTACACTTTTCAACTTCTCTCGCTTTCAATTAAAATTGTTTGATTTCTTTATGTTTTGTACTTTTTACCGACTAGAGTAGAGTTTAAGGTAAACAAGGGAATGATTTCATCTTAGACTCCGTATCTAAACGTTGATGGATACTCTTCAATTTCCGTCGATTTCAATTACATTTTCTTTTGTTTTTTAGGGGAAAGAATATAAGTAAAAAGTAGCAAAATTGATTCTAAGTAAGTTTACTTAAAATCCATTACAGACCCTTTAACTCGCATAGGCTTTGAAGTAAAAAATGTTACTGGGTTTAGACCTAACGTATTTCTTCTCCTTTCTCACTAATATATGATTTATGCAAAATGTTATTCTTCCACACACTTAAAAAACGCCAAGGAGAAGCAGAATGAAAAAGAAATTTTGAATACATTTTTTCTTCTTCAGGCGAGACTTTGTTGCGCCATGATACAAAAACACTTCTTGGTTGCTTCGTCTTGGAAATTAAAGAAAATAAGATGAACTTTGACACAACAAAAATGCATATACCAATATACAGGGTTTCCTATTAAGGACACAACAACTTTTTATATTAATAAAACACAGATTTGCCAGAGCGCAATCGATGAAGTTTTGGCGTTTCAAATGATCAAGTGGCTTTAGTTCTAGTGCCAGTTTGATCATAAAAGGATGAAGGCCAAGATCACTTCGCAAAATATGCCACAGTGTGGTTTGCGAGATGACCAGTACCTGAGAACGACGTGAATCGACTGATTTGGCTCATTTTGATTATATACACTTACGACTGCGTTATTTTCTTCGCTTCGAGCGGTACGCCATCTATAAGTACAGGGTGGGCGTTTATATATTTTTTTCACATTATACTCGTATAAATAACACTTGGTGAATAAATAATGGAGAGATTCACAATTGAACAAGGGACCAGAATAATAGAATTTTTGTTATTTAAATCAGCGATCAATTTTTTTAACGCAAACGCATGAGTGATCAAGCTAATTTTCATCTGACTGGCTATGGTAATAAACAGAACTGTAGGTTCTGGGGTTCTTTAAATCCAAGAGCCATTTATAAGCGTCAATTGCACTCGATTAGGTGTACAGTATGGTGTGGCATCACATCTGCATATACAGAGTGACCCTTCTAAAGGTATTTTTTCAGAACAAAAAAAAATATAAAAATTCAAATCAAGTGTGGAATCTTTATTGGTAATTTGAAAGGACATTTTATGTCATTTATTTTTTGAAAATAATTTATTTCAAATGTTGGCAACTATATTATGGTCGAAAACAGCGAATCTTACCGTTTCTCACCGAACGCTCATTTGAGAAACGGGAAGATCCGCTGTTTTCGACCAAAATTTTGTTTAGTGATGAGGCCCATTTTTGGCTCAGCGGCACAGTCAGTAAACAAAATTGCCGGGTTTGGGCAGAAGAGCAAACCACAGAGAAACCCACGGTTTGGTGCGGTTTATAAGCTGGTGGAATCATCGGTGCATATTTTTTCAAAAACGATGATGGCCGGAATGAAGTATGAATGGTGCTCGCTATCGCGCCATGATATCGATCTTTACTGAAGTCCGTTATCTTGACGACACTTGGTTTCAACAGGACGACACTGCTCAAATACTGGATATATAGAGAGGTCATTTCGAAAAGCAGCTAATTTCACGTTTTGGACAGGTGGCCGTTTTGGACAGGTTGGCCGACTAGATCGAGCGATATCACACCTTTAGACATTTTTCTTTGGGGTTACGTAAAGTCCAAATTCTATGCTGACAAACCAGCTACAAATCAGGTTTTGAAAGCCAACATTACGCGTTTCATTAAATCCATACCGGTCGAAATGCTCGAACGAGTCATGCAAAATTGGACCCTTAAAATGGAAACCCTGAGGCGTAGTTGCGGTCAACATTTGAAGGAAATTATATTCAAAAAATAAGTGCTGTAACCGTAAATGGAGAGCGGTATCGGTTTATGATAGGTAGTTTTTGCGTCCTGCTCTTGAAAACATATCTATAATGTAGTTTTAGCAGGGCGGAGTCATTGCCCACAATGACAAATTTTTGTACAGCGAATATCTTTCAGAAAAATCGGAAACTATCTGAGAAAAAATAAAAAAATTAATAAGCAAAAAAGTTATTATAGTTTTTAATCACAAGGTAACTTTTGTATTTGGCGCGGAAACATTCAGAAGTGAAAATTTGGATTCAAATTAATCCACTAAAGCACGCGCAGCCTGTCGGTTGAAACGATTATTACGGCCGAAAATTGGAGTAAGCGTTCTTAAAGTTGCGACCGCTGACTCAGAATTAGTCAGTCATTTTTAATGATTTTTAAACGTTGCTCGTAAGTAAACTTTTCCAGGATGAGAATGTTGACTTCGACTAACGTTTTGACACTGAAAGATCATTAGAAATGTCTGAGGGTGCGTTGACATAAAGATACGAAATTGGTATGTCCCTATTGGAACACCCGCTAGTAGTTTCTTAGGCAGTATTTTTGTATGTTTGTCAATGCAATGTTTTTTGAAGTCAAAGGAGCGAGCAAATTGAGAATCGTATTAAGTATATATTTTACGTTACTACAGGTCGATACTTCGCTAAGTTTTTACCTACCCCGAGTCATATTTACTTGTTTCGTAACACTGTGCTAACCTACTTCCTTACTTGTCTCTAAAAAGAAACAGTACCACATTTTCTTTTGCACCACATTTCATATCGCTTAGACACACACAGACTCACTGACTCTGACATCTTCCACATTCAAAATTTTTATACAGAATAAGAATTTCTTTTGCTCAACCCCATCGTTTTTTTCTGGGGTGTTAGCAATTTCTTGACTAACTGTTTATCTTCATTTCCTTTAGGTTGCATATGAATACAAGCCAAATATATATCCGTTGCATTTTTTTTTCGTTGATACTATAAAGTGGTCTTCTTTGTATTTCTTTTCTTGGCTAAAAAATAGAGTGGATGAAAGATAGTAAAGGATGTTCTTCATGAGGTGAATGTGGCTGCAGTCATATACGAATGACCATAGATTGCAAATTAAATCAGAAAGGAGGGAAAGAACTTGAATCGAATATTTCTTAAAATGAAATATTTGAAGAAAAGGAAAGGTGTCTTGTGAAATAAAACAAAGATTGTACAAATGAGTACATTGGAAAAACATAAAAAGAAATTTAGTAACAAATTCTTAATTTTAAGGCTAGAAGGCGGGTTGATGTATAATTTATAATTGTGTTTGCATTGTTTTTTCTCCACATAAATGCTGGTAACTTCTGTTTTAAATACATTAAGCGCTAGAAGCCAGCTTTAGAAAATACCTTCTGGTTTGTAAGTAGAGGGTGCGGCAAAAGTCTCGAAGGGACTAGAAAAATTTATAACTGTTCTAATGTAATTTTTTCCCATTTTTCTTTTCAGGACTTATAAAATAAATCTGGGAGATTAATCGTGGATAGTTACAACGTTATGCAACGAGCCAAAATCATATAATTCTATTTTGAACATCATCTATCAATAATTCAAACTAAACGAGCCTATCGTCGTCATTTTAACGTGCGGAATTCACCCTCCGAGTAAATGATTCTACGCTATGTGACTCAATTTCGGGAACAAGTCTCAGTGGGGGATCTTCCACAAAGCTAAAGACGACGTTCTTTATGTAGGAAATATTCAACGCATTCAGGAGAGTATTGAGAGAATTCTGAAACATCAACTCGTAGGCGCTCTGCTCAGCTGCAAATGTCTGACAGGTCTTTACGCAGAGTATTAGGGAGAAATTTACATATTTTTCCTAGCAAGGTGCAGTAAGTGCAACACTTAAAGCCAGGAGATCCCCAAGAATGAATAATTAAAACACTTCGCTTATGATTGTTTTACACCCCTCGTGACTTTTGTCTCAACCTGTATAATTTTCACACTGATTACAGCTCACCGATTTGAGAAAATTGCCCTTCATTGCCCTTTGGAAAGTTAATAAGTTTTTTTACGGAAGCAGTTGTCAAGGCGGACAGGGCTGACCGTATGATACCTAAACTGTGGTTAACAGAAATCAAATAATGTATCTAGATCGACAGGAACTCATATTTGGTGGTATCCTTTTAGTAGGGGCTATATGAAAACATGAACCGATATGATCTCTTTTCACTGGAGTTGGGTTATTAAATGTATGCAAGATCAGAATTAAGGTGTAGCTTGTAGGGCGGTTCGGAAAGTTCTTAGCCTATCAATGAAAGAGAATAGTTAGTTTTTCAAAAATATTTTTATTTTTCAATATAATCTCCTGAAACTTCAATACACTTAGTCCAACGCTTATCTAGCAATTAAATGATTAAAATTATTATCCTCAAGGTCTTCAAAATAGTGGTTTACAACTATAATTGCATCTTCCTTTGATTTGGGAACAGATAAAAGTCACTTAGAGCTAAATCAGGAGAATAAGGTGGGTGGTCAACAACTCGTACTTTAATTCATTTATTTTAGCCATTGTTAAAAAACTCTTGTGCGCTGGTGCGTTGTCTTGATGAAAAATAATTTTTTTGTGTTGTATGCCAGGACGTTTTTCTCGAATTTGTACATTTAATTGATCTAAAAGGTTGCAATAGTACTCTGAATTTATTGTTTTACCCTTTTGCAGATAGTCAATTAATAAAATACCATTGAAGTCCCAAAAAACCGTTGCCATAACCTTACCAGCCGATTGAATTGTTATTGCCTTCTTTGGGGCACTTCCTCCAGCTTCAGTCCATTGTTTGGATTGTTCTTTTGTCTCTGGAGTATATTGGTGGATCCATGTCTCATCAACAGTTATGAAACGACGCTTAAAATCCATTTTATTTCGCTGAAAACGATCCAAACAAGCTTGAGAAATGTTCATTCTTATGCGTTTTTGGTCGACTGTTAACAAGTCCGGCACCCATCTTGCAGAAAGCTTTTTCATCTGTAGATATTCATGCAAAATTAAATGGACTCGATCATTTGAGATGCCCATGGTATTAGCTATTTCACGCACTTTTATTCGTCGACCATTTAATACCATATCCATGCACTTTGGCTACAATTTCTGTTGTTGTTGCTGTTTTTGGACGCCCACTACGTGGTTCATCTTCAATGCTTGTACGACGAGCATGAAGGAGCACTTTCACCTAACACATTCACCATATCATTATGAATTTCTTGTCCCGATAAACCTTTTTTATGTAAATATTACATGACACCACGCATTTCTAATTTTTCCATTGTAAAAAAATCGCGGATGCGTCTTTTGTGAACACCTGTTTCTATACGAAGGAGTTGCCAGACCGAAACAAAATTTAACATGTGTTCATAGCAGAGATGGAAGTTTCCAAAACACTTAACTTTTTTTCTGTTTATATCGCGCTTTTTGTGCTAGGCTAAGAAGTTTCCGAACCGCCCTCTAAAAGTGCGTGAGATTGTTGATGCCATACGCATTTCATGTGGCAGTGCGGTTTTGACACGGCCTCAAGAACCATTATGTAATTGTACCATAATTGATTACTGATCATTTTTGGCTTGCTATACTATATTTTAGTATGATTGGTAACAGAAGTTGTCTTCTTTTCAGGTTACCAAACGAGCATGTGTACGGAAGTTACACGGATAGAAAGCGAGTTGGCGTCAACTCGCTTATAAAACGAGTTATAGTTAAAAAAATCAAATTTGGATACCCTGCTTTATAGAATATATGTTTTCTGTTATTTATATAAAAAACAAACAAACAAAAAAGGGGTTTCATAGACAAATTCATACTGGCATCATCTGCACTCAAACTGATTGTTTTAAGAAATTATACAAAATTTAAAACCAGGGGGCAAATTAATTTCGGACGCGCCAAAGCTTATGAATCGGATACCCTCTATCATTAATCCCAGTCCAATATAAAAATTGAGTCAAGGGGGGGTGGCAACGCCAACCTCTCTTCCAGGACGTTTCGAACTAACCGTCATGTATTACGGTCCAATGTTATGCATGTGTTAGGGGCATAGCAGCGCCCACTTTTCTTCCTGGATGCGTTTCGATCAACATCATATATTACACATATCATCGTAATATCTCTAATAGTTCGCGAGATATTGTCTTTTTAAGTTCACGGTTGTGTGGGCGATACCGTACCCCCTTGTCCAATTTCGGCGTAACATATATTATTATAATGACACAGTCACTGATTTCATTCTATTAAAATCGTATAGCTTTCGGACTATTACTTTGTGGTAAATGAGATTTTTTAAAGAGTTCGTGGCACTGGCCACTTCTCTTTCAGGATGTGTTTCAATCCTTGCTATCACCATGTGTTGCAAATATCATCCCTATATCTTTTATAGTTCTTGAGAAATTTTGCTTTTATACCCCCCACCGAAGAGTGCATGGTAAAGAGTGTTACAACCATATTGCACGTTGTTGATTGCAAGTCGCACCTGAACGTCCAGCTTTTTGACTAATTTAATTTCACATTTCTTTGTATTAGCGTTTGATAAATTCTACCATGGAGGGGTACACAATTAAACAGAGTGTTAAGAATGATGAAGCCTTTTACAAAAATAGTTGTTTGAATCAAAAATGCATTTCGTGCACTTGGTGATGTGCTTTACCAAAGGTTTCATTCATATGACTAACATAACTGGCTCGCGAGATTGTTTGGCAGGAGATGAAGAATTTGACATAAAAATCGTGTTTTCAGATGAATCTTATTTTCATCTCGGTGGCTAATGTCAATAAGCAAAATTTCCGCATATGGGGTTTGAGAATCACACGTGACTATTGAGAAGCCAATGCATGCACAACGAGTCACTGTTTGTTGAAGCTTTTTGGCCATTTATATTCAAAAATGAGGATGGACCCGCCAACGGTGAGTGCTTCCGCGCCATGCTCAATAAATTTTTGTTTCCAAAAAAGAAAGACATGGACGACATTTGATTTCAGCAAGACGGGGCCAAATGTCACACAGTCATGGACGGTTTTAGAGGCATGTCACATAAGATACCCCAACATTGGATCTCTTAAGACTGCTTTGGTTCGAGCTGTGGCCAATTTTCCAATGAACAGATTCGTGCAGCTATTGACGATTGGCCAGTGCGACTTTAAGCGTGTGTAAAGGCAAAAGTCGGACATTTCGAATAAGTAGATTTTTTTTGGTACAATATACATCAATAAATATATTTATAAATATTTGGTCCAAAAACATTCAGTACTTTTTATTTTACAGCATAAAACGTGTGTAACAGTATTTATGTCCCTACTAAGTATTGGTTTATACCATACCAAATTTAGAATGTTAGCGCCTTCCAATGGGTCGAATGATCAGTAAAATAAATACGTCTTTGGATAGATGTTTTGATAAGCATTGCAATGATGCACAATCTGGATAGAATTAATGAGGGTATATAAAAATATTAATTGTCAAGCATTGGGTAGCCGTTACTCGAAAGTCTATCTATGCCGAAAATATTGATCAAGTCTGTGTAATGTCGCAAAATTACAGTAAAGCCTATTTATTTATTCTGGATTTTTTTTAATTTATAGTTATTAACATACGTATTAAAGACCTTTTCTTCTTAAGCATTATTTATGATTTTAGTGCTAACTACGAGTATAGTATAAGGATACATATAAGTTTAGCTAGAGATGGAAAAATTTACAAAAACCTTACTGAGAGATTTTAATTAATTTAAAGTTTGTTTTTTTTATGGCATTATTTGTCTGTCTGACCATTTTTTTCATTTTATAAATTTTTTGGGTATTTGGAAATATGTTTTCGTCGTAAACAAAGATGTTGTTGTGACTAGAACCAATACAATATTATAGGGTTTATATGTTGATGTTGGAATAACCCATATAATGTAATAACAGCCAACAAAACAGGGTTTGGTCACTACAAAGAACCAATCTGTTGTCACCACCAATTTTTTGTGCCAAATGAACATCATAATTGGCTGGTTTCTATAACCGCCGCAACCAATAGTTAAACTAAATTCGGTTGGTATAACTATGTTACTGCTAATTCATATCAGAGGTTTTTGTAAAAAATATATTTTCCGCTGAATTTAAACTAGTTTCTTTCTAATAACCCTACGATTATATATTAATATTAAAAATTATCATATCCTAGAAGAAAACTTGAATGAACTAAATCTGTAAATTGTGTGATAACTTAGTTTAAGAAACCCCATACCTTATTTATAAAATAAAAATAATAAATAAATAAAAAACTATGTTATTGGCTGAAAATACTGTGATATGGCTGTAGCATACTTTATATGACAACGCTAATCATAGTACCATCAATACAATGTAATGTTAGTATTGAAACAGAAATTCGGTTTATCCAATCGATTTCCAATTGTTTTTTTCTGTTTGCACATAAAAATTGGAACGTCGTTTACCGGTTTCGGTTTTGGACACTCTATCCTCGACAGAAATCCTTTTTTCCTTACACTCGGTTCCCGGAGGTGACTATATTACGGGCAATTAACCAATTATAGAACAACAACATTTATTCTCTAAAAGCCTTGAAATTAGATGCCTAAGATCGAGTCTTGAATGGTATCTCTTTTAAGACAAACTAGTATATAAGTAAATATATTTCTACCATGTCTGAACAAAGAACTTTTTACACAAATTTTATTTCTGCTTTGCTAAGAAAAAATTGTTCAAAAAACGGAGTAAAATGTTTTGGTATAAATTGAGAATTGTCGAAATCGTTGCAGAGTGAAACTTTTCCAAAAACTGAAAGAAATTTGGCACTTGGAATTGAACAGCGTGTTTATTTGTTAAAACTAAAGAAAAATAACTCAATGCAGATCGTCAGAGTTTCCAATAAATTTACTTTTGTTTAATCAATCGCTTCGACTTTATCCAATTTCCGGTTTCCTGTCCATTTGACGGTATTGACATTGCAACGCACTTGTCGTTAAAACTGTTGCAGTCTGTTGCTGTTCGCATCGTTTTTGCAGTTTGTGCAGCTGTTGTTATTTTCGCCGTTTGTTATTTGTCAAAGGGTTGCCCGGACCCAGTCATGCCGTTATAAATATGAAACTGAAAAATACTCGTAGTTACCTCCATATACGAGTATGCTTTCTGCTGTGAAGTCAATATTGGGCCTACGTTGTTATTGCTTATTATTTGTATACCCACTGCAAACTAGCATGGAGATATACTAAATTTGTCAATCCATATGAAACACATAATATGTTTAATATAATATATGTTATATATGTGTAAAATAATATATTATATTCATAATATATTATATTCAGAACCAGAATTTAGTGTAAGTAAACATTATTGGTTAAACGATGTTGCAAATAGGGTAAACTTCTCTGAGATCAGAAAACTAACCAAATCTAGATGCCCAAAAATATGCACATTTGAACCAAATACACGCAGAAAAAAAGTATGGTTGGGGTGACAATATTCGAAGAGAATCATACTATTGTTGGGTATATGGTTGTGGTTACAACAATATTATGATCTTCACAACAATACTATTATTCACACACAACCATAATATGATCCCCACAACCATATTATGATCGTCACAACCATATTATTTTTCTCATACAACCATAGTGTGATACTCTTAACCATAGTATGATTCACACACACCCATGCTGTTATTCCGACAACCATAATTCACTCAACCATACTAATTTCTCCAAAATTATTTATTAGGATTGGTTATGGTGTTATTCAAAAATAGAGATTTTTATAAAGCAGCTTATTTAAAATTGCATTACAATTAGTTCAAAGCCAGATTTGAGGCCATGTTTTTATTAAACATTTTATTCAATAAACAAAAATATGTCTTCCAACGGCAGTCGAAAATACTTTTAGTTGCCAGCAGAGGTGAAAGCTACATCACCATCCGTAGACCACAAGTAACGAGTGTGATTAAACCATGATCAATGGCTAAATACATAAGTGCAGGCAGATTTTAAATAAACGAAACCCAGTCAATATTAGAGTTTTTCACCGAACAAAATTAACACAATAAAACTCCTTCGAAATACCTTCCGATTGTTGTTGTTTTTTTAATGGACAACAACCATTCACTGTATCGTGTATGTGTTTTTTTGGTATATCAAAAAAAAAACATACGCACACACATACATGTTTGCTCTATAAAACCTGTTTTGTTATGTTCATAGTCGCAACCATACTGTATGATTGCCGTTATCATATTATTGTTAACGTACATTTTAAACAACAATATTTTTGTTGCACCAATATGTTGATATGGTTGCTACAAACATATTCTTATGTATAAATTTGCCACTAATAATATTGTTACTTTTCAACAATATTAATATTGCAGCAATTATACTATTGTCAAAATTAAATTCAGAAAACAATAATATGGTTGTGACGAACGTACTTTTATTGCGGAGAACATATTATTATTGCCGTGACCATATACTAACCATATTTTTCTCTGCGTGTACTGATGCGAAACTGGATTCAGGAGTTTTGAAGACAATACTTTGTATGGTTTTCGGGAAATTTTACCCTTAGTCATACACATGGTGTATCGAATGTCATGAGTACACTAACATATTCGTATGGCAATCCTTGCGTTGGATTTTTTGTCCTAATGTTTCAAATTTCTAGCTAAATAATTTTTGTACGAGTTTACAAATAGCAATTAAAATCGAAAAGGTCTGCCTAGATCCGTCTATAGGTCCTAGGGTTAAGACTAGGTCTATTTCGTCAAGGACATTCTATTATGCACTGCATGTTGAAGAGGTATATATAATTCGGCTTGACTTATAGTAAGCTTTTCCGGCATTCTCTTCACTTGTTGATACAAAAAATTCAGTTGTACTCAGGATTTGCTTTCGCACAATAACAAAACATAAAGGGAACTCTTTTAAAAAAATTCAGTTTGGAAAAGTGTCAATATTGGGAGATAGCTTGTGGTCACAGTTTTATATTATGTCATGCTGAATAATATTTATTTAAAATGAATGAAATTCAGCAATTAAATTAAACCATTCAATACACAACATTTTCTTCTATATCGTAATTTTGTATTTTAAAAATAATTTGTTTGAACTCCCCTATTATTAATTTTTGATAAATGGTGCTTAAATATGTGCTCCGTTGTACGCAACAAATGGTGCTTTAATATGTGCTTCGTCGAACTCGTCTGCAACAGAAAATATGAAATCAGTTAAAAAATGGCAAATAGGGAAATTCTTAATAAAAACGAATTATTTTGCACAAATATGTCTGAAGTTGCACGATTCCAACATTGGATTTGTATGTCGAATTTCAAAGAATGAAAGAAGAACTTTTTTTTCTGTGGAATATGTTTCATATCGACCATACAGAAGAAAAATGAGTAATAAAGACTAAAACAATAACTTTTAATTTCATTGAGTCGGACTTCTATTGCTGTTTCTGTACCATCCACTATACAATGGAGGGTATATTAGTTTGCTATTCTGTCTGTAACACCTTGAAATAATCATCGGAGACCCAACAAAGTATATATATATTCTTGATCCTCGTAAAAGTCAAAGATGATCTAGCCATGTTGTCCGGCTGTCCGTCTGTTGAAAACAAGAAAGAGCCTGCATGAAAATAGCTAGGAAGCTGAAGTTTGGCACAGACATGTGTAGTTAACCTAGCATGGTTGGTATTGAAAATGGGCTATATAGCTCTACGGAGAGTGTGTTGGAGACCCTCAACCGACACTACCTCAATAACATTAGTTTTTTATTTGGAAATATCCGTCCAGTTTCTTGAGCAAAATCACTGAAATTTTGCAAATAATAATCTCTGTATAGGCGCAATCATCTATGTAAAAATGGTTTAGATTGGGTCACCATTTCTTGTACCTCCCATACAAACAACCTAATGGGCCTTGAGAAATAATATGACTATAACTCATCACAAACTTGACCTATCGAAATGAAATTTTACACATCAAGATTTCTATATACAACACACTTCTACGCTGAATTCGGTTGAGATCGGAAAAGTCCTACTGGTACCTCCCACACTAGCAGTCTCATGGGCCTTGAAACATAAAATGATAATAACTCACCACACACTTGACGTATCGAAACGATATTTGCGGCATAAAGATTAATATATAGAACAGACTTTGCGCTAAATTTGGCTAAGATCGGAAAGGCCCTACTACCTCCCACACAAACAGTTTCAAGGGCCATGAAAAATAATAAGACAATAACTCACTACAAACTTGACCTATCGAGATGCAATTTTCAACATAAAGATTTTTATATAGAACACATCTCTGCGCCAAATGTTGAGATCGGAAAAGATCGGAAAAGTCCTACTGGTACCTCCCACACAAACGGTCTCATGGGCTTTGAGAAATAATATGACAATAACTCACCACAAGCTTGACCTATCGAAATGAAATTTTGCACATAAACATATCTATATAGAGCTCACTTCTGGACCAATTTGAGTTGAGATTGGGTTGTCCCTTCTGATATATCCCATACAAACAGCCTTGAGAAATAATATGTAGATAACTCTTCGCAAACTTGACCTATCGAAATGAAGTATTTCACATAAAGCATTCTTTGTAGAACATACTTCTGTACCAAATTTGGTTGATATTGGGTAGGCCTGTCCGGTACCCCCTACAATCGGTCTTATGGGCCTTGAGAGATAATAAGACAATAACTCACCACAAACTTGACCTATCGAAATGAAATTTTACGCATACAAATTTCTATGTAAAACACACTTGTGCACTAAACTTCGCTGATATACTTTTCCTTTCCCACACACAAAGAACAGATTAGTTGACACAACTGAATTTTTTGCCAACCAAATATTGGTGGTTGCACGTGCTATTCATATATTGCACCGCTACAACCGAATGTTGATTGGGCATACGGCAATTTTCAGTATTGAGAACATACAGTAACAGTTTCAAAGGCAAAATTTAATTAGGATGATTATTGAAACTGTTTATGTCGACTTTGATTTACATTTTGAACATAAAATATTCATTGAATTTTATTTAAAATAACTGTTTTTTAACAAGGATGAAAATGGGACCTAAAGATATTCTGATTCTTTTTTCTAGACGATCTATACTAAACAGTTACTAGCAGAAATTAGCAGTTAATAAGAGAAATTTAGTAGAACATTTTAAAACGAAAATTTATAAAAACATTTATACAACATTATTAAAAAAACCGACAACTGAAATAATTGGACACCTTTTTTTACTTTTTTGAAAAAAGGACGAAAAGAACACTTCAATCTTAGAAATAGGATGTTAATACGATCTACGAAAATAAACCCCATACAATTATAACTTAGGACATCCCATCACTAAAGTTCGCTATAACAGGGAATATTTACTACTTTTTAAGATATTTCATACAAAAAAAAATCACTATAATCAGACGTACGACAGAGTTTTCTTAATTACTTGATTAAAGATGATAGACGAGGTCAATCGAAATATTGGGAAAACTAAAAATTAAACCAAAAACATAACATCGAGTTTAAATACATACATGACCTCAGGCCGAAAAATAACTTTAAAAGATATTTTCCTCGGCTCATAAAAAATAATTTCGTCCTTTTGCAAAAAGTCTTTCATTTCAAGAAGAAATGATTCACCTTTCGAGAAAGTCCGAAATTTTGTTGCATATTAAAAAGTGGTTAAATTTTAAAGGCCGTGTTGATTTTGAATAAAACACAAATTATTTAGCAAATTATTGTCATTTCTTTTTATTATGATAATATCGGTATGATTCAATTATGTATGGAACAAAATATCGGCCAAATAGCGTCCGCGACCTCGCCGGCACACCTTCATTCGATGGTCCAAATTTTCGATAATTCGGAGGCATAATTGAGGTTCTATATCGTTAATGTGCCGAATTATCTCATCCTTTAGCTCTTTAATTGTTGTTGACTTATCGAAGTACACATTTTATTTCAAATAACTCCAATGAAAGAAGCCCAACGGTGTCAAATCACATGATCTTGGCGGCCAATTAACATCGCCAAGACATGAGAAAACACGACCATTGAATTTGTCGCGCAAAATACCCATTGTTTCGTTAGCTGTGTGTGCTATTTCGGTTTCTTATCTAAAATTAGCAGGAGACCACAAATATGTATATATTCGTTTCGTTGCCACAACAGAATTTTTTTGTCAACCAATCCATTTGTACAACCGATTGTTTGTTGGTGCTCTGTAATTTTCAGTTATCGGAACTGTTGTTTTGAAACAATTCTGAATCTAAAAATCCACATACTACACTTTTTCAACGAAAAAAATTAAGAGTTTACTCAGAGGCAAAAAACAGTTTGTTTACACAATAGAAGAACTCATGGGGAGGGACATGGCAAGGAAAAAGTGGAAAAGATTGGCCTAAAGTCGGTGATAAACGAATTATTTTATTTAAAAAAAAAACATTAAACAACACGTTTTTGGT
Organism: Hydrotaea diabolus; assembly: GCA_963513945.1. NCBI lineage: Eukaryota > Metazoa > Arthropoda > Insecta > Diptera > Muscidae > Hydrotaea > Hydrotaea diabolus. The sequence continues at coordinate 171,801,200 of OY740718.1, forward strand.
TATGCTGAATTTTTAGTTATTATCTTATGCAATTATAATTGGATGCAACAACAAAATATTTGCACAACTATTAGTTGCCACAACCAACAGTTGAATGACCGATCAATAAGTTGTAAGTCCAGTAAGATATTCATATTTATCATCTTGTTCTTACCAAATACCCATAACGATTATAGCCATTTGGTAATTGCAACCGAAACTCCTGTTTTGCAACCGATTTAATGTAGTTTCAAACGACTTTCAACTAATATTTTCTTAGTATGTCCTTTAAGTTCTTTAACTTGAAATCGAACGAGGCCCTCTCACAACCCCTAAGCCACACTGCTTTAAGTTTCGGGGATTAAGCTCCTCCGACTGGAGCTTGAACAAGGTCGAACTCAATTTGTCAGAGTTTATTATTATTCGCTTATAACGTAATACGCAAAATATGAGCATGATCGGGTACAATTTATGGCTTTTAGAGTTGCAGGAACATAATTCGGCAGATATCTTTATTTGGGGCTTTTCAAAAACATGGACCGATGTCGGCCAACATTTTAAAGTTACAGATACCGAAATCAGAGAGGACCTTTGTGATGCTTTTATACGAAATTACTGACCTATGTGGTACATTTTTATCAAAGTTAATTTCGCATATAATGACTCATGCGAAATTTGAGCTTGATAGGGTTTATGATATCGGGAGGAACGTTTGTGTGCGAGCTTTTCGAAAATATGTACCGATATGGTCAAGTTTCACCACAAATAGGTGCTGGTCGTTTGTAATGATATATCGAAATTTGGTCTCAGTCGGCTGTAATATGTGGCAATTAGAGATGTACATTCTGAAATAGGAAAAATGTAAGTGAAATTTAAAAATGTCGACCGAAGACCAACGTCAAAAGGGTATGCCCTTGGCGCAATCTTAAAAAACGTAGATAGTGTAATCAAAATCGGTCCATAACTGCGACCTGTACTTTAATTACAACGATAGATAAACAGACAGACAACGGTTGGACTGACATAGCCTAATTAGTTATTCTGAATCGATTGGTATACTTAGCATAGGGTAATGCTCCATTTCTTTAAGGTGTTGCAAAAATCAGCGCTTAGTCATAGTAGCGTGGTGTAGTGTATTATTTTTACTTTATACGCTTACTCCCTATTCAGGTACCCCTAGTACAAGTGCACTGTTCTGCCCCCTTTTGGTATTCGCTTAATAATTTTAATATTATTTTTCCGATTCTGCTGAGAATCAGAAATTAGATGATTCATTATAAATTACACTAGCTGACGAAAAATTGAAGTTGTTGCTTCGTCCTTTCTTTAAACTGCCACACAAATGACACTATCTGAGGGTAGATTGTAACCCACATAACTTTTTCACTAATGTATAAATTTCACTTAATTTTGTATTCTGGAATAATCTTAGTTTAAATTCGCATAAGAATAGGAAGAAGTAGATGCCACGCCCCATTCTAGTACCCACATAAACTTCCTTTTACGAGGTTTTAATCAAATTGGTACGCTTCAGACAATGAAGGATGAAGAATTTAAAGTCCATCGGATCGGATCGGACTGACTGCAACTTGGTATCTTGTTGCATAAGTATAAAGATACCAAAGCGTTTATGTAAGACTTCCAAAAATACTAAGATAACACAAAAAAGTACCCGGAAAACGTCAATAACGGAAATGTCGGGACGAGAATTCCGGGGAAATTTCTTACAAATACTAAAAAGTGTATCGTCCAATCTTTAAGATATTGCAAATAAATATTTTCTAGTTGCATTTTTTTGGGAATTCCTTTCTTCTTCAAAGGTGTTGTAAATATCAGAATATCATATTCAAATGGAAAATCATGATGCTGCATGTTTACCAAACTTACTTCTTGTTTTCCACTTGGTTTAAATCCCATAATACAGCAATTATATTTCATATTTCGATAATTATCCAGTAATGGGGCAACAACACTGTGTTAACGCAATTAGAGGAAATGCCATTCGAAGGCATTTGAATGCCAGGCGGTGACGACTGCATCACGATTTCGTTGCAATGCAGCAGCCGTTATGTGGCATTTGCTAATGGACCGCAAAGAACGCGATGATGTGGCAGAAATAAAATTTCAAATGTCTTTAGTTAAATTCTAATTAAATTGGTATTTAAATGTATTTGGATTTGGGAGTAGTTTACAGATGGGTGTACTTTACAGAATGCATTTTGCATCTCCGTGTTTGTTTAATGAGAAAAAATTTCAGTTTCATGCGAAAGAATATATTTTACATCAGTTGCATTAAGTAAACATCTAAACGACAACATGCGATGTCGTACAGGAAAAACCGACTATTGAAATGGCCCGTTTTTGGGGATCTTCCATGAGTCGCCAAATCTTTAATTTTAATCAATGTGTGCGATCGTAGTAAACTTTTCTTTAGTTTAAATACTCACATGGCCATATTTGCTAGTGGTCGCTGCTTTAGACTATACGAGTCATACGTTTTTGCACTCCTTCGGGACATGAGTTAAATTTTTGGGTCACTAGAGCCGATTTGCGCAGCTAATACACACTTTTGCGATTTTTTAGGTTCATCTCAACTTACAATTTAAGCGCTTGAAAAAATGAAAGAATCCACAAAATTTGATATGTGGTTAAATACATAACAAGTAAAAAAGTCGTTGATTTCGGTCAGACAGACCCTTCTCAGTCCGTACGTTACTAAAGCGCAATAAGAAAAGACAGTCCGTCCGTATCTTAAGAATAATTCAAAATAAATCTCTGCATGGATTAGTAGCAAAATTTGCTTTAATTTGATATATCCATTTTGACCACTTTAAAAAATGAGAGACGTTTTATTTGGGCCCAGCAATTACGCTCTTTTTGAATGTATTTGACTAGGTTGCAATTTTATTTCGGGTCCTGATTATAGTAGTGTTCCTACATGCAAACTGCAAACATTGGAAACTTTGACATTTTTGAGCATAACTTCACTCAGAACGAGGGCGAATTGTTTTGTTTACAGTGGGTTAAAAAGTTCATCTCAGTAATTTTTTTTACGATTTTTGGAGTGGGTTATCAAGACTAGAGTGTTGTTGCGACTTTTGGCGATGAAACACTTTCAAAAACTACTGTTAATCGCTGGTATTAAGAGTTCGGTCGGACGACATTCGCTACAGGATAAATTTCGTGAAGGACGTTAAACTTCGGTCACCAGAAACCATCGATGCTGTGCGTGAACTGATTAAGCAAGACCGACATGAGACATAAGGCTCGTATGGATTGGTGCAAATAGATGTTAAAAAAGTATACAACGGTAGTTCAAAGGCAGTGTATAATATTGTCACAGGTGACCCAACATGAATCTATGCATATGAATCCGATAGAAAACCGCAATCGACCGTATGGGTCTTACCAGACAAGCCAAATCCAACAAAATTTGTTCGTGGAAGAAGTACATTAAAGCAAATGATTGCGTTTTTTCGGTTGTCCATGTTGCCACAGTGCCTTTAGTGGAACGTAGGAAGGTCAATTCTTAGTGGTATATAACCATATGTTAGCCAACAGTGTTCAAAGAAATGGGGAACGATAATAAGAGAAGATGGATCATTTTGCTCTCACACATCATCTGAAACGATGCGCTATTTGACCACTCAATATGTCGACTTGATTTGGCACCCAATGACGTCTTCTTATTCCCCAACATCAAGAAAAACATGCATGGTCAACGTTTTTCTTCGCCTGAAGTAGATGCTGAAACGTTCAAAAATCATATTTTTGAGGTGTCTCAATCGGAGTGGAAATGGTGCTCCGGAAATTGGAAAATTGGTGTGTTGGCCATAAAGGAAAATATTTTGAAAAACCATTTCCAATGAAAAATTATTGTGTTTTTATTGCCGGACCGAAATCTAAAAAGCTACCCTCGTATGCGTCTGGCTATTAGTACCCATTTTAACTATTGTCCGTCCACAAAAACCAAATACTCAAAAAAGTGTACTTTCTACAGAGGTGCTTTTAGTTCCTCTTTGGTCGATTTCACCCATTTACAATCCCTTTGACCATAAGCCATCATCATGAAAAATTTTTGCATTTGCTACACGGCCAATACCGTCGGACTTGGCGCTTTTTTGTATCAGAATCTATGCCAAAAACCACTGAGCAAACCGAATTCAAACCTAAGCAAACCAAATTCACAAGTGTTCGACTAAACATTCTGCATCAGTATCGCATGGCGGCATTAGCGAAACGTAGTTCTTACAAAACAAAGCCAAGGAGGCGCGTTGTAGTTACTGATCCTTGCTTCTGTTTAACTTAATCCTATTCTATGATGGATTTAACAGCCGTAATCCAGCTTTTCCTGACGGTTATCAAAATCTAGTATATTGTGTGGGTATATGTCTCCCCACTGGTGAGGGGTCCAAAACATAAATCCCAGTGTGTTGTAGCACCCAAATCATTCGTAAATTTCAATCAGCCCAAAACACTTCCTGCGATGATAGGATCGAACCAAAGCCACCACTAAACTTCCAATAGCGCCGTTCCGGACCAGGCTAGAAGAAAACTTTTAGGTCTCATGATCAACCATACCATATTACAGACCACTACGGCCGGACTGTAGTATATGGTGGGCGATTCAAAATTTTAAATTTGAACCGGCTGTAAAAAAAATTGATAATTTTTTCAATTTTCTGGTTTTATTGGGAATTGTGAGTTTTGTCATTTAATGGAACCCTATTCGATGCGTTTTCGCTTCGCCCAAAAGCTGAATATTGTATGGCAGGTGATGAAGAATTTTACCGAAAAGTTGTCAGATGAAACTCATTTCCCTCTTGGTGGCTATGTCAATAAGCAACATTGTCTCACATAGGGTAATAATGCCACCACACCAAACAGTGACTCGTTGTGGATGCATTGGCTTCTTAAAAGTCACGTGTGGGTCAGAGAACCCACACTAACCCGATTTTGGGCTGGTGGCATTATTGGGCCATTATTCTTTAAAAATGAGCAAGAAGCCGCCGTTACCATCAACGAGAGCGTTACCGCGCCATGCTCAACTAATTTTTGTTTTCAAAACTTCACGAGAATTTGATTTCAACAAGATTGGACACATGTCACACAGTCAACGCAACCATCGATATATTACGCACCATTTTTGATAATCGAATAATCAGCCACAATTGTGATGTCAAATGACAGCTTGGACTTGTGATTTAAGCTCTTTAGATTATTAATTGTGCAGAGCCATTAAGGTTAAATGTTACACAAAGCATCCAGAGACAATTGAAGCTTTGAAACATGAAATCGAAGTTTCAATCGAAGATCGATATATTACGCACCATTTTTGATAATCGAATAATCAGCCACAATTGTGATGTCAAATGACAGCTTGGACTTGTGATTTAAGCTCTTTAGATTATTAATTGTGCAGAGCCATTAAGGTTAAATGTTACACAAAGCATCCAGATACAATTGAAGCTTTGAAACATGAAATCGAAGTTTCAATTGAAGAGATTCGTCACGAAACAATCGAAAATGTACTATAAAATTGGGTTGATCGGATGAGGTACTGCCAAGCCATTTACGAGTATGTCGTCACTACACATCATTCGGATCCCTTTTGAATTACTTTAACATGATGTAGACATTGGAGGATTTTACTTATCTGTAAGCTTGCCCCAAGCCCAAGAAAATTGACTTACTTGTAAGCAGACCCGAGATTAAGGATAAGTAGTCTGTAAGAAATTATTGTAACAAATAACAAGTGGACAAATTATGTTTGACCGTACCAAAGCTCTTGTACCCTCCATCTTGTATTATGGTCCAATAAGAAAATATTGTCCAGGGGGCATGGCATCGGACACTTTTCTATCAGGGTGTATTACTTTCCATACTCACTACTTTCGACATAAATACACTAATTTCTTCCTTGAGAAAATGTTTACCTCTTAACCGATCGGCTCATTTTTTAATACCATGTTTGAGCAAAACTACAGATTTTTAGCTGAAATAGTAAGACCTGTAATTGACTTTCGACAAAAAAAACTGGCAAAGGGGCATGGCTATATCATTTTCGATTTTTTACGACGATACAGCATATACATATAATATAAATATACTCGCACTTTATATTTTAAAGTGTTGCAAACGGAATTACAAATTGATTATAAGTATATCCATTATTTAATGGGGGTACAAAAAAGAAAAACGTCTACAGCCGGACCAGGACAAATAAACGATATCATATGATACCCTTCATTACTCATTGCCAGTAACCGAAATTAAAAACCCGATCAGACTCAATTTTTAGTTCTAGAACGAGAGGGACTCAAAGAGCGACATATGGTCCGATATCAAGCAATTAAGAAGGATTTCATTTTAAATGATGCTTGTACATCAGAAGTACTTCGATTTCGGAGGGACCATCAAATATTCGTTCATTGCGCATAATGGAAAATTTGAGCAAGATCGGAGCAGCAAAAACTCATACGAGTAGAGTTGGTTAATGGTCTTTCGTAACTTTTTATGTGAAATTTGTAGATTCATGAGAAAGAGAAGTTAGTATTATATCAAAACATGAAACGATGTGAATCTATTTCAATAGGGTTCGTCTGTGGTTTAAAAGACAAATAGGGCTTTTCACAAGATAATATGAGTATTTTTGACAAATCTTATCGCATGGCACCTAATTTTGTGCACTTGATCAATATTTTATCGAACAACATTAAGAGGTTGCTCAACGCTCGAGCGTTATTAAGAGGTTGCTCAACGCTACCAATGATTTGTTACAATTTTATTTATTTGTTTATATCTATCACAATTAAAAATTATAATAAACTCAAGAAAAAAAGCACTAGGAACTAAGGCTATCGTATGTATGTATTTTTATACAGTGTTTTCCATTAATGACATAACAAATTTATATATTTATAAAACACAGAATATAACAGATATACTTATAGATTTCAAATTTATTCCAGGTGTAGTGCAAATGTAACATTTAAAGAATGAATTCGATTCGGTATACGAGCCCGTGTACAGCAATCTATTCTTTGGACCCGATTTTTCACCACTCTTGCATACATTTCGACCGGAACGTTAGAAATTTCGCGTTGGATGTTGTTTCTGAGCTCGCCTAAAGTTGTTAGCTTGTTGACATTGACCAATGACTTGATGTGGCCTCATGAAAAGAATTCCAATGGCGCTAAATTGCATGAATGAAGTGGCCATTTATCGAGATAATACCTTCACCGAATTTGCCTTTCAGTAAATCGATTGTAACGCGTGCTGTGTGGCTAGTGGCACTGTCTTGTTGAAACCACATATCGCCGATGTCAAGCTCATCCAATTCTGGTCACAAATAATTTTCTAACATGGCACGATAGCGCTCTTTATTGACGGTAACATGTCGATTTTTGTCATCGCCAAACACACCTTCGGCATGAAAACCACACCACACAGTAATGTTTAGTGGATGCAAATGTGTCTATTGAAGCACATGAGAGTTTATTTCTGTCCAATATCGCATATGTGATGCGCAAAATAGAAAGGGACCTAAGGGTGAAAATCAGTTTTGTTCAGGAGAGCCATTTTAAAGATTTATATACGTGTATCATTGGTGTACCATCACTTTCATAAAACGCGCATATCTCTAGGAGAGAACACTTTTGGGGCATGGGATCGGCCTCATTCGATGCTCAGATGTTGCCCACATCAAAAAAAAAGTGAAAATTGATTTTTTTACCCTTAGGTCCCTTTCTCTATGCGCTGTCAAATATTTTGTTTATTGACAAAACCACTCAGAGCAAAATGAGCTTCATCGCTGAAATGATTTTTCGATGAAATTCTGGATTTTTGTGAAGCTTTGCCAGAGCCACCTACTTTGAATTTCGCTAAACAGTTTTAATGATTTCCAAACGTTGCTAGTAAGGTAACTTTACGTTTTGACACTGAAAGATCTTTAAAAATGTTTGAGGGTGCGTTGAAATTGTTATGTCCCTACTGGAAAACCCCTTATAATATCTTTTGTATATATCCTTAAAATTTCTATTTTGACCCTGCGTCAGTTTAGAAATAGACGATTATGGTTGGTTATAAGAGTTCACTTTACTTGCTGTGAGTACCTATTACTCAGTTTCTTTCCGTTACTGGTAAAATTAAGCAAAGAATTTGAAGCAGAAATTATTTGAGGTGGTAAAAAATCACAGCAAAAGAGTTTTCGGTGCTAAAAAAGTTACACTAAAAGCTTATCAGGCGCGATAACAAGACTTTAAAACTATAATGAATAGGTACTCGTATATGTAGTGCGTATTAGGTAATGATGACTTTAACATTTTGTTTAGATTAGATTAGTTACCTAGTTAGTTAGTTACTAATATGGTATTCTGGCAACATTCAACAGTAGAAGCACAAAAAAAGATTGTTTACAAAAAAAAGGCAAAGTAAATTGTGAAAACCCAATCCTGTTTCTTCGTATAGTTTCTTGTTTTGTTAACATTTTTTTTGACAAATTGAATTTTGTTCAGTACAGCATTAATCATTAACTCCAGCCAAGGACAAGTAAGAACCATAATTATTTTATATTAAGTCATGGTACTAAGATCGTGAAAAACTTAGATTTTTGTAAGTATATCACTTAGGAAAAGACTCATAAACGAGAGTTTGTCAAGATTTTCTTCAGTTTTACAGAACTTTATTCTTGTAGTTTGAGATTTCTTCACATGAAAAGGCGAACTTAGTAGCGGGCTTAAGAGTATAAATTGTGTTAACAGTGAATATTTGATACAGACACTGGAGTTATTTATACAAATTGACTGTGACCTTCTTTAAGACTTTATATTCTCTTTCAGCTCATCATTTTCAACTCATCCACAAGACTCAATACAATTTATGGATAAAAATAAGTCAGATAACTGTTACTCGTTCCGTTACCGAGTAGCAGCCAACTCGCTTGCTTACCGAGTAACTTTTATCAAATGCTTGTTTAGTAACCTGACAAGAACACGGCTATTATATGTCTTAAACTTAAACTAAATAAAAAGAAGTACATTGAGCAACTAGTAAATATTTTTCGATTTGTTTAAATTTTTCACAAAACAATAGTTTCGAAAATCGAAGAAAATAAGCTGAACAATTGAGCTTTTGAACAGTCCTATTGACCAAGTTTCGTAAAGATCTTCTCATATTCGACTAAACCAATAAAAAAGGGGTCTATCTCCTTCGCTTTAAGTTGTAACAATACCAAAACTTTGTTTATATGTATGTCCTTTACCACAGTGCGGCTATAATCTCCCACCGTTGTTACTTTACTTAACTATATTTTTGTATCGTTATCGTACAACATTTGCCCTTTCCACTTTGAAATCAAATAAATAATCAACACCTTGACAATATCTGTGACTGGTTTACAATGATAACATTTTACCGAATTGTAAATGATCCAGGAGGTCATAATGAGATTTCATTACGCTTTGTCGTAGTCGAAGACATGTACACTAACACAGTACAACACATGATTTCGGGACTCAATTCTGATAATTGTTTGTGAAAGTAGCCCCCCCCCCCAAAAAAAAGAACTTCTACATCATTCCTTTGGTCAAGGTAATTTTTTTAAATTTGTTTCAGCTTATTCGGACTAGTGGTTCTCGAATTATGACAAACACAAGAGCCTAAAACGTGACAAATATCCCTATACGATACTTACTAACTTTAAATTAATTATTAAATTATAATTTGATGTACCTTGACCAAACGAATGATGCAGAAGTTCTTCTTTTTGGGGCTACTTTCACAAACAATTATCAGAATTGAGTCCCAAATCAATCACCTGAAAAATGTTGTACCGTGTAAGGAAGGAGCGGGGGCAAGAAAGTGACCACAACGACTGCATAATGATATCAATTAAGTGTAGCAGCCGTTTTGCGGTAGTCAAATCGTGAGCCACAATGCTTTTCTATTGTTGCAGGCGATTTCATTTCGTTTTCTAATGATGTCAATTGGCGGTTGCAAAGAAAAACTAATTATTATTTTAATTATGGGCGAAACCAAATACTGTTTAAAACGAGTTATTGCAGAAACCCGATAAGGTGCAAAACCAAGCATTTTGTGATATTCACCTAAAAAATGTTGACAAAGTGTTTTTTACGAAGCTTCGGCAAATACGACTGAGACGATATAGACAAGTATTTAACAAAAAACTAAAGTTTAAAGCGTTTAATAAAAAATTTGCTGGTGCCATTCCACTGCTGTATAATAAAACGGCTACTACAAATTATTATTGGAATTATTTTTGAATTGCTAAGTACTAATAGATATTTTAAAATACATAAAGAAGATAAAAACCTTTTCATAAAAAAGGCCAGTCCTTGGCGTTTTATGCTATCCAGTCCTTACTACCGAGTATTAATCACTATAAAATTTTATATATCTAAAATCATATTCTAACATTTGTGCTCTGAAAAAGCTTCGTTCACGATTTTGGAAGCTGTAAAAAATTTGCATTGCCGGACTTAAGAGTGATAGGCACACTTTTTGGCAAGATAGAGGCTCATTATCGGGATGTGAGATACAAGGATGTATGAGCGGGACACTCAATAACAGGTATACAGAAGAATTCGCGTTTCCCATTGTTGCGAAGATTTTCGGAATCGCGCGGAACTTCAAAAATTCTATATAAGCGGTTTACTTTCAAACTTACTTAGTGAGTTCACAGCATTCCATTTAGGAACAAAGGGAACTTCTCGTAAATCTGTAAGCTGTGCACGATTCAATTCTTTTATTCAATGTCCGGGACCTACGGTTTAGCGCCGGCTCCGAGCATCTAATGCATTTTTACAGAAGTTTTTACATAGCTTAGATGTAAATCTCTTACTCTTAAAGTCGGCTGCATTAACGAGGTAGGAAGCCGCCGCTGAAAAATTGTTAGAAATTCTTACCCGGGGTTGAACCTGGGTTAACAGGCATGATAGTCGTGCACACATCCATCACACCAAGGCGACCGACAAACTTCTTATTAAAGAAATATGCTTTCATAACGGGTTTTCCAACAGGACAAAGCAATTACGTATCTTTATATCAACGCATCCTCAAACATTTTTAATGATCTTTTGGTCTCAAAGCGTTAGTCGAAATAATCATTTTCTTCATGGAAAGTTTACTTACGAGCAACGTTTGGACATCATTAAAAATTACTATTTCTGGGTCGATGGTCACAACTTTAAGAGCTCTTACTGCAATTTTTATCATCTTCAGCGATGAAACTCATTTCTGGCTGATTGGTTTTGTCAATAAACAAAATATGCGTTATTGGACAGCAACAACCCCTCGTGTGCTTCAAGAGACTCAATTGCATTCGCAATAAATTACTGTGTGGTGCGGTTTTCATGCCGGAGGTGCGATTGGTCAGTGCGATTGGTCGTCATGTCACCGTCAATAGAGAGTGCTATCGTGCTATGTTAGAAAATTATTTTTGGCCAGAATTGGATTAGCCTGACATCGCCGATATGTGGTTTCAACAAGAAGAAGCCACTACACAGCACGCGTTACAATCCTTTTACTGAAAGAAAAATTCGGTGAAGGTGTTATCCCGAGAAATGGTCCGGTCGAGTGTCAACCTCTTTCATGCGATTTAACGCCATTTGATTTCTTTTACATCAATTCATTCGTCTATGCCAACACCACCATGCCAATGCCACCAACTTTAGACGAGCTCAGAGATAACATTTAACGTGATATTGTCAAAATTCCGGTCGAAAAGTGTGCAAAAGTGGTGTCAAATTGGGTCCAGAGAATATATCGCTGTATACGGGCTCGTAGTGGTCATATGACTGCAATCGACTTTCGTTCTTAAAACGAAACATTTGCACTACACCTGGCATAAATTTGAACTCTATATCTTAAATATTCTGTTTTTTATTAATATATGAAATTATTATGTCCCTTATGTAAAACCCTATTGGAGTTTATAAATTGTTATTAATTTGAAAAGTTGCCTTTAAAATTAAAAACTAAAAACGTCTTTTTATGTGGCCAGACAGAACCTTATTTACCCTTTATTGCCACTTCGATACAAAAGCTCAAAAAATCGTCCATTTTGTAGGCCCTTTTGACCCATGCGTCCTGCCCTAATCTTAGAACTTCAAAATTACTCTTTGTTTCTAGTCGTAGCAAAACTTGATTCAATTTAATTCAATACCAATATGATTCAATACCCATATGATTCAATACCCATATATCCAGATTGACTCAGATCGCTCATTTTAACAATGCGAAACTTTTTTTGAGGCCACATGACCCAAAAGTCTAGCAACCATAATTTGCTGATCAAATACTAATATAAGTGCAATTTTAACCAAGATACCTTTATCCCTTAAAAAGAATTCCCCCCCCCCCCCCTGGTCCAATTTTGCCCATTGACAATGCCAGCTTATGACCATGAGCCATCATCATGCAAACATTCAGGATCCTAGGTTGATTCGTTATAACGCTATCGTGATTTCAACAGACACACTAAAAATGTCTATTACTTTCTAACGGGTGATCCATCTAGAAATATTTTTTCAAAATAAAAAAAATTCAAAAAATTACATCAAGTGTGGAATCTTTTAGTTTATTCGAAAGGACATTTTATGCCATTTATTTATTGAATATAATTTCCTTTAAAGTAAGGCCACAACAACGCCCCAGAGTGTCCATTCTGAGGGTCCAATTTTGGATGACTCGTTCGAGCATTTCGACCAGTACGCCATTAATGACACGCGTAATGTCGACTTACAAAACCAGAATCGTAGCTGGTTTCTTAGCATAGACTTTGGAAATTACATAGCCCTAAAGAAGAAAGTCGAAAGGTGTGATATCACACGATCTAGGCTGACAACTCACCGGTCCAAAACGAGAAATTAGCTAGTCTTCGAAATTACCTCTCAATAGATACATTGTTTGAGCAGCTGTATGGGAAGAGGCACCGTCCTGTTGAAACCAAGTGTCGTCAAGATTGCGGGCTTTAATTTCAGGTAGCATAAAGATCGATATCATGGCGAGATAGCGAGCACCATTCACGGTTTCATTACGGCCATCATCTTCTTGGAATAATATGGACCGATGATTCCATAAAGTGCTATAAACTGCGCTTAAACCGTTGTTTTCTCTGGGTATAATTTCACATCTTGGACCTCTCCGTGTTGCTCTTCAGCCCAAATATGGCAATTTTTGTTTCTTGACATTGCTGTTGAGCCAGAAATGGGCCTCATCACTGAACAATATTTTGGCGATGCCAGTTTCTTACCGATCGCTCTTTTTCATTATACAGTTGCACAATTAGGAGACGTTGTTGAGGTGTAAGTCTTCCATGATGAAATGTCAAACAGTACGGATAACAAAAAAAAATAAAGTTTAAAAAAAAATAAAGTTTAAAAAAAAACCTATTGAAAAAATACTACTAGATGGATCACCCTATGTAACTGGACTTTAGTACTATTCTAACAGAAATCTTAAAGATAAAAATGCAAAGTATGACGGAAATCTTATGAATTTTGCTATTGCATACAATAATCAATGTTTTTTTAAGAAACTTTTCATAAATTCTCCAAAAAAAATATTTTAATGTTCCGGCCTAGTATACACAAAGATAAGTTATGTGTGTTCTATAATATAGTAAGCAATATTTGTAAGATTTATAACGTATTTTAACCTAATTTAAGCACTATTTAGTTTTTTTAGAGCTTTTTCTATATTACCAATATTTATGCTACATATGAACACAGTATGACATTATTCATTCATTCAGGAAAGGATTAAAACCAGTGATAATCGAATACAAATTCAGTTGGAAAAATATATCTAAGCAGAAACAATCGAAATTTAAGATCATGTACAATGTAGAACTTCAGCTAAAAATAATTTTTCGAAGAGTATTTTAGAACAAAAAGATGAAAGATGTTTTAGGCTACGTTCAAAGAAAATTAAATTCTTGCAGCACCGAAATTTAATTGGAACTGCAAAATAAATTAAATGATTTCGTCAAAAACTTAACCAAGCGCTATAAAATTGTTGGATGGAGTAACCATAGAATTTATAGCACCATTGCAAACTAGTTAGCGGGCGAACTTAGTGTTTCGGTATCTTTAGAAAGTAAAATCAAAAGAATTGTGGGACACCACCAAAATCAGTCGGCCAATGTACCTATAGAGCAAAAAGGCGGAAACCTAAGGATATCAATGAAGAAATCGAATGTGAAACTATTGCAAAAAGCTTGCAGCTAGAGGAGGGAATATGAAATACGAAATATTGGCAGATAAGTTTTCAACCGAAATAATATAAACTATAATTTACTGTTATTGGTTATGTATTGGAGACCCATATTATACGAGTATTTTAAAGATCAATCTAGAGGTATAATTTCAATAGGGGTTTTTTTACAGATAACGCGTGAGTTATGTTAAACTTTTTTATCTTTCACCGCGAAAACCATAATTTAGAACCATCGGTAATTATTTATTCAAATTCGTATCTAGAGATTTTTTTCAATAAGAGGTTTTCACAGATTACGCGTGAGTTGTGTTAAGCTTATTTTTTTTCTTTTCAGTTTTGTTTGCCATTTCAAAATGGAAAACTTACTCCGCAAAAACCACGGCTTTCGAGCAATTTGTCATACCGGTCGAAATTCTCAAAATTGAAACATCAGAATGGATACCCTAAGGCATAGTTGTGGCGAACATTTCAAGAAATTTATATTCAAAAAATAAATGGCATTAAATGTCATTTCGTATGAACAATAAAGATTCCACATTAATTTGAATAGTTGTATTTTTGTTATTTTGAAAAAATACCTCTAGATTGATCACCTTATATCATTTCGATATATTTGATCAAAATTGTCCTGCTCGAGGTCATTGCGAGAGTCGCAAATAAAGCTTGAAACAAAGAAGTTTATTGTTCTGCTTAAAATTTTATAATCTATGAGTTTGATTGTCTAAGATATTTAATTTTGTTTAACAATTTACAACAATTTACAAGATAACACCAACACCTGTTTTCGAATTTGTTTATGACCTCAAGCCAGACAATTTAGATCAAAAGAATATTTATAATTTACTGCTTTTGCTTTACAAGAAAAAAATAAATTTTTTCCCTTAATGTTATTTAAATACTTTTATAAAAAACAAAATGAACATTAAAAAATTTCGCTATGAAAATTCTTTTTTTTTAAATATCGAGAAACAATTATTTTTTTTGCATTTTTCAAAAAGTATTATTAAAATGGTTTATTTATTTATTCCTTAAATAAATAACACAAACACCTGTTTTTGAATTTGTTAATGACCTCAAGCCAGACAATTTAGATCAAAAGAATATTATAATTTTCTGCTTTTGCTTTACAAGAAAAACATAAATTGTTTCCCTTAATGTTATTTAAATAAAAAAAAACAAAATGAACATTAAAAAATTCGGCTATAAAAAGTATTATTATACCCTCCACCATAAAATGGAGGGTATATTAGTTTTGTCATTCTGTCTGTAACACCTTCAAAAAATCATCGGAGACCCAAAAAAGTATATATGTTCTCGATACTCGTAAAATTCTAAGACGATTTAGCCATGTTGTCCGGCTGTCCGTCTGTTGAAAACAAGATAGAGCCTGCATGAAGATAGCTAGGGAGCTGAAATTCGGCACAAACATATGTAGTTAACCTAGCATGGTTGGTATTGAAAATAGGCTATATAGCTCTACGGGAAGTTGGTGTTTGAGACCCTCAACCGAGACTAACTCATAAAAATAATTTTTTTATTTGGAAATATCCGTCCAGTTTCTTGAGCAAAATCACTGAAATTTTGAAAATAATAATCTCTTTATAGGCGCAATCATCTATGTAAAAATGGTTTAGATTGGGCCACCATTTCTTGTACCACCCATACAAACGGCCTTATGGGCCTTGAGAAATATGACTATAACTCACCACAAACTTGACCCATTGAAATGAAATTTTACTCATCAAGATTGCTATATAGAACACACTTTTACGCTAAATTCTGTTGAGATCGGAAAAGTCCTACTGGTACCTCCCACACAAACGGTCTCATGGGCTTTGAGAAATAATATGACGATAACTCACCACAAGCTTTACCTATCGAAATGAAATTTTGGACATAAAGATTTCTATATAGAACACACTTCCGCACCAAATTTGGTTTTATTTGGGAATCTGGTGGAGGGTATCCAAAGTTCGGCACAGCCAAACTTAACATTTTTTACTTGTTTTTTTTTTTAAATATCGAAAAACAATTATTTTTTTCATTTTTCAAAAAGTACGAGTAATATTAAAATTGTTTATTTATTCATCAAATAATTAAAGGAAATGGAAAAAAACCCCATATTTCCATGCTACATACTTATATTAAAATTGGAACAGGAGACAAAAAATGTACTAGAATATCTCTATTGGTTCAGAAGTTACAGAGTTTTGGCAAATAAAAAACGACCCGAACCACTGTGCGCTGATTCAGGACACACAAATTGTATAGGGTCTGCAATTTGAATTTCCGCTTGCAAGGGATAAAAAATGGAATATACCCTCATTCCTGTGATGAAGGGCATACAAAGGCAAATACTTATATATGAAATGTGTAAAGTGAGAAAGAATTAAGACTATTGTCAAACATGTTCTTCTCATTTTAAATGCAGCTGCATTTCGAATTTATTTTAAAAGTTTCCATTCAATGATTTTCCATTGTTGCTGCCACGAACTTTTACTTATAAACATTTATAGTATGTACACATTCAATTTGCTAGCGAATACATATTTTAAATATTCATAGCAAACAATCATCCGAGCGGATTGCACTTTGTTACAAGGTAAGTGCAAATTTACACATTTTTATACGGTTACACCGAATGTACAAAGAAACATTTTCAAATGCTGTCAGTTTGAGTGTAAACGAATATTTATTACCAGCAAATGCATGTATTTGAAGAAGAGAATGGATTTACAATCATGTTGGTGTTGTTCGTTGTTTACTTTTCCAGTTTGCACAAGATGTTAATATTTTACGAGGGCAATGCCAAAAGTTTATATGTTTAAATTATATATTCGTATATAAGTATAAGTAAGTACAAGTACATTAATATGAAAATTTGTAAATAGATCCAACATGATTAAAAGTAAGAGAACAAGTTTAAAATAATTTTTTTTTGCGAAATCTATTCGCTTGTCTGCGTTTGAATCGTCCTGTTTATGGCCTAATGGATGTCATGTGTTTTTGGACACAAAGAGAGCTGATGTGTTTCCATAACAGAAATTTTTAACAACCGATTGTTGGTGGTTGCACGTACTATCGATTTATTGCATCGGTGCAACCGGAGACTGATTGTGTACACGGCAATTTTCAGAAGTGGGAACTGACAGTGTCCTTAACCTTAACTAATTAAGATGACTATTGGAACTAAATTTGTACACGTATTGGTTGTTGTTATAGATTATTGGCAATAAGAAATCTTTGAATTCGGTAGTCATTACCACGACCATTTGTTAACTGAACCAAATTATATTATTTGGTTATCTGCCTAAATTAAACGATTTTATTATATTTTTTATTTATTTGAAAATATTTATTCTATTATTTGAATTATAAGCACGTTTTTTTAAAACTTGCTTATAATTTATTTTGTTTGTTCGGACCGGACTAAATTTTTCTGTGTGTTGTAATCGTTGGTCTATCAAACTGTTATGCATAGTTTTTTATAGTCAGATTTAAGATTTGTTTCTACTGAACATTTTATTCAAAGGAAAATCAAAAGTTTTTGAAAAGGCAGTCAAAAATACATTTGTTGCACTGATTGCATTGCCAGTTTAGCTTGCTGCATCTAATCCAAACAACAAATGTGACAACAAAAATATTTTTTGTTCATTACTGGAAAAGTTTTCTATTGCTTTGGAGAATAATGAAAATTTGTAAATAGATCCAACATGATTAAAAGTAAGAGAACAAGTTTAAAATAATTTTTTATTGCGAAATCTATTCGCTTGTCTGCGTTTGAATCGTCCTGTTTATGGCCTAATGGATGTCATGTGTTTTTGGACACAAAGAGAGCTGATGTGTTTCCATAACAGAATTTTTTAACAACCGATTGTTGGTGGTTGCACGTACTATCCATTTATTGCATCACTGCAATCGGAGACTGATTGTGTACACGGCAATTTTCAGAAATGGGAACTGACAGTGTCCTTAACCTTAACTTATTAAGATGACTATTGGAACTAAATTTGTACACGTATTGGTTGTTGTTATAGATTATTGGCAATAAGAAATCTTTGAATTCGGTAGTCATTACCACGACCATTTGTTAACTGAACCAAATTATAGTACTATTTTATGTATTTGGTTATCTGCCTAAATTAAACGATTTTATTATATTTTTTATTTATTTGAAAATATTTATTCTATTATTTGAATTATAAGCACGTTTTTTTAAAACTTGCTTATAATTTATTTTGTTTGTTCGGACCGGACTAAATTTTTCTGTGTGTTGTAATCGTTGGTCTATCAAACTGTTATGCATAGTTTTTTATAGTCAGATTTAAGATTTGTTTCTACTGAACATTTTATTCAAAGGAAAATCAAAAGTTTTTGAAAAGGCAGTCAAAAATACATTTGTTGCACTGATTGCATTGCCAGTTTAGCTTGCTGCATCTAATCCAAACAACAAATGTGACAACAAAAATATTTTTTGTTCATTACTGGAAAAGTTTTCTATTGCTTTGGAGAATAATGGCCTAATCTTTACTAGAACTTATTTATCTATTTTACTCCTAAACAAATGTCATCTATCGATTCAACACAGGTTAAGACACAACCGAATGTTGGTAGTTGTACGAACTATCCATGTATTCTATCGTTATAACGAAATGATGATTGGGCATGGCAATTTTCAGTAGAAGGAACTGACACTTTCGGTTAAAGAGCCGAAGCACCTTACTTGTCAAAAGACTATTAGAACTAAATTTTTCATATACTAATTGTTGTAATAGATTATTGGTTTTAACTACTCCGACAATTTCATTGGCATTACCACGAACATTTATTTGATTGACCAACTGATGTTTAAATTTTATGCATTCGGTTATTTGATTGAAATGGAAAACTTTTTTATTTAAAGATTTTGAAATATTGATTCTATAATTGAAAACTTGAGCTATTATTTTGAAAACCTAGTTTTAACTTTTGAATCTAATTAAGTTTGTATACACAAGAGGAAGGATTTTGTTTATAAAAATGTATTTGAATTAAATTTTATTTTTATAGTATCAGAAAAAATTTATAGAGAATGCTGATGCTAATATATAATTAATTATCTAGGAATGATAGTACTTTAAACAATATTTACGGCTAATAAAGGGTAAGCGTGAAACAAAAAACTTCAAAAGAAGGCGTAAAGTATTGGCCACGGCTTAGAGATAAGAAATTTATTGCTCCATATGGGCTGCTATATATATTTATGTCCTAATAATGAAAATACGAATATTTATCATCTAAAACGGTTTTACTGTTTTTCATAGTATGCTCCAGCATGATTTATACCCATTTTTGCATGCGCTCAAACCAATTGTCGAAGCACTTTTTCCACTCCAATTGAGATTCCTCCAAAACCTGGTTTTTAAACGCTTCAACAGCATCGTCTGGCGACGAAAATAGTTGACCAAGCATTTTTTTCTTGAAATGCGGGAATAAAAAGAAATCATTGGGTGCCAAGTCATGGCTGTACGGCGGATGACCCATCACTTCGACATTTTGGCTGGTCAAGAAGGCGCTGGTTTGAGCCGATGTGTGAGAGCTCGCATTTTAATGGTGCACAATGATTCGTCTTCTTTTGTTCGTTTTTCGAATTTCTCCGAAGACTTCAGACAAACAAAATGTTGTGTACCACTCAGAATTGATTGTTCGAAGTTGCTCAAGCGGAACAGTCGCCACATGACCAGTTTTGCCGAAGAAAAAGGCGACCATTTGCTTCGAAGTGCTTCTTCCACGAACAACTTTCGTTGGATTTGACTCGTCTTCGAAGACCCACACGGTAGATTGCTGGGCTCATACGCAAAGATCCTTAATTCGTCACCTGAGATGATCTTATCGTCTCTTTAAGCACCGCTTTTTTTTCAAATTTCTTTGCACCAATCAACACGAGCCTTTTTTTGGGCGATTGTCAAATTGTCCGAGATCACACGAGAACAAACCTTTTTTACGGCCAGGTGTTTATGCAATATCGAATGTTTGCTGGTGCAAGAAATGCCCAAGGATGCCTCTATCTCACGGTATGTCACATGACGATCTTGCATTATCAGTTCACGCACGGCATCAATGTTCCCAGGCACAACGGCAGTTTTTGGACGACCATCACGACCTTCGTCTTTGAGTGAGCGTCTGCCACGATTGAATTCATTTAACCAGGTTTTCGCAGTTCTATAGGATGGTGCTTTATCACTATACAAAGATATAAGTTCATTGATGCACTCTTGCCGTGATAATCCACGTTTGAAGTTGTGAAAAATGATCGCACGAAAATGTTCACGTGTTAATTCCATTTTTTTTGCCAAATTGATTTTTTCAAGTCACTATAAACAACACAAATGATGGTCGTACGTCGAAACATTCTGAGTACGTTTATGCTAAAAAATCTCAAACTTTCGAATGGAAATGTCAGATGGCGCCAGGTAACACTTAGTTTTGCCTAGGCCTCGTATAGGTCATGTTTTGACTGTAAGTTATGTTAAAAAAAAGGTTTTGGTTAACGATTCAGTAAAATTAATGCTCACGTGGATATATGTTTTTATAGGCTTCTTAATGATACCCATATTGCCCTAATCTGATAAGAATTTGTAAAAAGTCTGACAATATTTTTTGTCAATCTATATGTGACCGAAACTCAGGGAATATGGACCGCCGCCAAAAACATTGATTGGAGAACATTTTTGTAAATCACGCCTAATTTTGGTATGTGACGTTATGAGCGGTCATTTGTTAACCGCAATGAAACTGGACCACATAGATCCATATTTTTGTACAGCCCTTCCCGATATCAGAGCCTTAGCTCGTGAAGCCACGTATAACTCCTGTTTCCTACCGAATTTCGTAAGGGGCGTTACCATTAACCAACTCATATGCGTGGAGAAGTTGAACTATATCTGTGAATCAGATATATTAATCTGAGAATTGTACCATGTATGGTATGGCAACAAATAATAAACACTAGACAGGGGTACTTAACCCTCTAAATAGTAAAGTGGTGTAGGGTATCTCATAATCAGCCAAACCCGACTTTATCATTTTTATTGTTTGAATTAGTCTCCGCTGAAATTCGGACCAACGACCTTGTGGTTGCTACCCAAAAATGCTACGCATTGGCCTACTAAACCAAATTCTGTTTTAACGTTAAACGGCTTTTCAGTCTTCACTGCCCATCGCAAAGACCAATACCTTCTGTGCGACCTTTAATTGACAGGCATTGTATATTACCTTCCAAAGAAATTTCCCAGGAAGGTTTGTTTGATCTCTCTCATTGAAATTATGAAGGCCTTCGCAAGGAATATACCAACTACTGGCAGGTATTCTTGGAGAAGCGGCAGGAAGGTTTGTTGGATCTCTCTCATTGAAATTATGAAGGCCTGTGCAAGGAATATACCAACTACTAGCAGGTATTCTTGGAGAAGCGGCATGAGAATGTGTGGGGATCATTTTAAATGTGACCTGGATTCTAAAATGAAAATGTATAAAAAGTCCTGACCCCTTTTTTGGCTTTTCCACTATACCTTACACTTTTAACAAATAACTTGAAAAAATAGTTTTGCTTAAAAGTTGTGGACAAAGACGTAGTAAATGCCCTAAAAATGGGCGTAATCATTGGGTCTAGGGACTCAAGGAGCCGAAAAAATTTCCTCTAATGCTAGGGGACATATGGGTATCCAGAAACGGTGAAAAAACACTAAAATTTTGTCACAAATCTAAGGTCGTTAGGACGCCAAAAATTAGGTCATTTTGTATATGGATAAATGGGTACTCAGAAACAGTACAATTTTCTGAACATTTTGAATATGAGATTAATTTTACAATTTGGCTGAATTGGAGGCCTCGACCTACGGGCGTGGTCTTTGGACCCAGGGCTCGTGTTTTAATCGTTAAAACATTTTATTAAAATCAATCATCGATTACTGTGACGATGAGAAAGTTACGTTAAATTGTTGGGAGAAACACAAACGAAACCAACAAAAACGCACTATTTATCGTAAAGTGAATGATTTCGAAGAAAGAGGGTCTGTTGCTGATAGGCCCAAGCATGGACCACAACGCACTGCAAGATCGGCTGAAAACATTACTGCTGCTCAAGAAAGTGTTCAAAACAATTCATCAGCATCAATTCGACGCCGTGCTCCAAGCTTCTGGTCCTTAAAGAAAAATGTTGGCCACAATTTTGCACAAGGCTTTGCATTTGTTTCCATTTAAGATTCAGTTGACACAAGAGCTTATTCCACAAGACCATTTACGCCGCATTATAATGCCAATTGGATGTTACAGCTCGCCCATGACCAACCCGATTTTCATAAAGAATTCATAATGAATAACGAGGCACATTTGCAATGGAAAACTCGTAAATTATTCATCAGTCACCTTTGCATTCTTTAAAAGTGACAGTCTGGTGTGCAATTTGGTCAGGAGGAATTATTGGACCTTACTTCTATGAAAATAAAATGGCGTAACGGTAACTGTCAATGGGGAGCAATATAGTGGTATGATTGGCAATTTTTGAACGACAGAGCTGCATACTTTGGGCTTGATTAACATGTGGTATCAACAAGACGGTGCCACATCGCATACAGCCAGGATTACAATAGAATTACTGCGATACCTCTTTTCACAACAAGTAATTTCAAGAAATGGTGATGTTGATTGATCTCCACGGTCGCCTGATTTGACTGGTTCGCACTTCTTCTTGTAGGCATATCTGAAAAGCTAGGTTTATGCAAACAAACAGAAACAATTGAGCAACGCAAACATAATATTCCTGATGAAATTAATGAAATACCGCGTGAAATGGATGAGAATGTAATGAAAAATATGCTCAAAAGGCGCGCATTTGTGGGGCTTACAGAGGCGGACATTTATCTAATATTGTATTCCATACAAAATTGCCGACATTATATAAAACATTTATCAATATAAGATTCATTATCTTTCATTTAATCAAAAATTATAAAGAAACAAAGTAGTATACCTTCCAGACGGACACCCTGTATAAGTATATAAGATTATGAGGAATATGGGATTTAGACCAGCTGCAAAAGCAAAATTAATTCTTCTATAGAAAGGCCTTGGCCCATCGATCAAAGGACCCTGATGTTCCGAAAAAAGATTCTTTCAAACATCGACATTTGGTTATTTAAAGGCAGTGGATTTTCCTCACTGATCTCAATATGTATTAACTTTTAAGATTGACCAAAGTTTTACGCCCTATCTACAGTAAATACATATATAACTTCCTCAAAATAATAAAATTTACATGATAACGGGTTATATGACCCAAAACATGTAGTTCTGCCAAACATGGACCCACCACCAACAACCAAATACCATAATCCTATCAATGCCGTGCTATCGGGTGTTTAATCTAGAGGTATTTTTTTCAAATTTGCAAAAAATCCCAATAAAGTGTGTGTAATGTTTATTGTTCATTCGAAAGGACATTTTATGTCATCTATTGTTTCAATATAATTTCCTTTAAATGTTGCAATCCATGGTGGAGAGTATAAAAGCTTTGGCCAGGCCGAACTTTTAAACTATTCACTTGTTTTAAATAAGTTATAAAGGTACAGTACCGTTGACTAAAACGACAAAAATATAGTAAAAAAAAATATTGTCGGTGCGAGCTGCTATTTGCACGTATATCCATTGGTATCCTTTTTAGAAAACGTCTCTCAAATCAGTAAACTGTCCGTGACAAAATGTCTGTACTCTTTGACCGGGACATACAGTATAAAGCTAGCTCCTAACACCCAGATCATTTATAAAGATGACATTGGCAAGGCTTTTACCCTCGAAATGTCGTCGGCCTAACGTGTACATTACTTAAATTAAACCTTTAAGTAGTTCAAACAACATGCCAGACATAGTCAAACTAAATATTCCATATTTAATTTGTAAATTGTCTACGTGAGTTGAGTTTCATGAAAATAACTACAGCTAAAATAAGAAATTGCTATCGTTTTCGAATAGCTGATGGTTTTGTGTCTAGTACTGCTACACTCGACAGAAAACTAAGCTCGTGAAATTGAATGAACCGCCGCCACCCGGCGTGATGCTAAGTAAACTTCAGAATTCATTCATTACGCATCAGCACATTCGACGAGCGAGCAGCACAACTTGGCTTACCCATTAGAAGGTGTAACCAATAAACGCGGACACAAACCAAAAGTTATTCCGCATTTCCATGCCCCATCCGCTGACGGATTTTTGGGTGGGTGGTTTCCCCTCTCTATGCTTTGTTTTTTCGCATTTTTTGTTTTGCGAATATTGTGAATAGTTGTTGAGCTAAACCCCACCGGTTTTCAATTCCTCTCGGTCGGTTGGTTGTTGTTAGTCAATGGGTTCAGATTTCGGTTCGCATCAGTCAGACAAGCTCGGCGCTGCTAGTAGTGTTGGTGTGGCTTTGCTCGTGGTTTCCATTGCCATTACAAACGATTTGTTAACCCGTTTGGCAGTTCTGTGCTTCGCTCTTTTTGTCCGTCGAATTGTCTGTCTGCGAGGTTCATAATGACGACGACGATGATGATAGTTGGCTATGGTCGTGGTTGGTATGCAACATTAGCGTTAGTATCGATGTCGCTGATGAGCTTGCCACGGCGGACGTGTTAAATGAAAATGTATCATTTGTTGGAAATTGTCATTTCGTGGAAACGTTAATAACACTTTTTCACCCAGCCGACACACACGCTCGTTAAAGGGATCTCCTGTATCTATGATTTGTATTTGGAAAAGTTCGAACAGGAACAATTTTTCAATGCAACAAATTGGTGGTTTTTAAGGATAATAAATAAAAGAAACAATATGTTTTAAAGCAATACATGAATTGGATATGAATGAAATCAGGTCATATAAAACGCAATTGGTTTCGATCTAAACGGTTTGGTTCTTGCAGACGTCCTATCCTTTTTTGCTCTACTACTTAAATCTATGAAAATCCCTTAGCCACTTTACATTAGAACACGTACCATACATATTTCCATTTCGTTAAAATTTAAAAAAAAACGTTTTTGTGCGAGTTCAAGAGCTCTTATAATCCAAAGTGTACCAACCCTTGCCCGTTTGGAGCCAATCGGTTGCATGATTTATCATTTTACCGATGGGCCCAAACCATATTCATAACAAAAGCTATAACACGAGGACTGTTTTTGACCGTTTAAAAACGACCCCATATGGTCAAGAAAAAAGTTTATTTTCATAAAATATGTTTTTGTTTTGTTTCCATTTATTATTTTCATCAAGATAATGCACGTATGCACGCGTGTGGAGTCTCAATGGCAAAATTGCATAAATTGGGCTACGAATTGGTACCTCAACATATTCTCCTGATTTAGCCCACAGTGACTATTTTCTATTTCCAAACCTAAAGAAATGGCTCCAAAGATTAAATTATTGATCAAACAAATTGCAAAAAAATGTGTTTTATTCGAATAGGCACGGAATTATTGATATGTCCTCGTATATTTAAACATTGAGACTCAGACCATATTTTGGTGTCCTTAAATTAAGGATACATGGTTATACATCCAAGTGGACAAATTAACTTCGGCCGTGCCGAAGCTCCAATAACATCGATTACGGTCCAATATGATAATGTTTTCAAGGAGGCGTGGCACTAGCCTCTGTTCTTTCAGGGTTTTTTTCTTTCCATACCAACATCATATATAATCGTCATCCAGGTTCTTTAGTTATAACGGTTATATTCACGAAATATACAATTCAAAGATCAGGGTTGTTAGTGCGGTCCACGCCCTTTTTTCCAATTTTTACACAATATTTTATATATATAATAATATGCTTATCAATAGTTTCATTCTGTTAAATTTATATAAGGATCAGTCCAGTACTTTAACCATAGATGGTATTTTTTAAAGTGGCGCCAATTTTTCATTCGGTATGTGTTTTATTTTTTTTTCTCAGATTATATAATAACAAAATTGAAAATATTAGATTATAATAAGTGATCCATCTAGAGGTATTTCTTCAAATGATGAGGCCTCTTTCTGGCTCAACGGCAAAGTCAATAAACAAAATTGCCGCATTTGGGCTGAAGAGCAACAAGAAGAGGTTCAAAAGCTGCCATTATATCCAAAGAAAACCACGGATTGCTGCGATTTATAGGCTGGTGAAATCATGGGTCCATATTTTTTCAAATAGATGAAGGCCAGCACGTAACAGTAAATGGTGCCCGTTATCGCGCCATGATATCGGTTTTTTGCTGTCTGCAATTGAAGCCTGTAATCTTGACGACACTTGCTTTCAACAGGACGGTGCCACTTGCCATACAGCTGCTCAAACAATGGACATATTTAGAGCAGCTAATTTCACGTTTTGGACAGGTGAATTGGCCGCCTAGATCAAGTTATATCACACCTTTAGACATTTATCTTTGGGGTAACGTAAAATCCAAAGTCTAAGCTGACAAACCAACTTTGTTTCAGGTTTTGGAAGCCAACAATACGCATTTCATTAAAGCCATACTGGTCGAAATGCTTGAACGAGTCATCCAAAATTGAAGCCTCAGAATGGAAACCATGAGGCGTAGTTGTGGCCAAGATTTGAAGGAAACTAAATTATAAATGCCATTAAATGTTCTTTCAAACTACCAATAAAGATTCCACAATTGATTTGAATTCATTTTTCTGAAAAAAATACCTCTATATGGATTACCCTATATAAAATACAAAATTGAAATTTTTTTACACCAAGTATGAAAAATATTGCACTTAAATGACCTCCGTTTTCAGCTTCGCAATGATGGGCTCGTTTTAGATCATTTTCATAACATCATTTAAAATTTGTGGCTGTAGCGTTCGAATTTCTGCAACAATGTTGGCCTTGATTTGAAGGATTGTCTCTGGCTTTTACAAATATACTCGCTCCTTTAAATAACCCCAAAGAAAATAGTCGAGTGCTGACAAATCTGGCGATCTGACCACTGGTAAAGAACCTAGCAATTTTACACTAGTACCTTCCGACCACCAATCCGAACATTTTCAAACCGCTGCGATTTTGCTCCTTGAGGTCGTAGAATACGCTGTTTAATGGTTAATTCGTGAAGTCGTGAACGAATCATTCTGTATATAGATGTATGCGATTTGAAAAGGAAATTCGTGATATTCGATCAGGAACTAGTTGCATCGAAATAAACATTTTCTGTATTTCAGCATGAAGACAAAAAAAAATCCAAAACTACCTAGCGCAGCAAAGCTAATTTCAACCAGAATGAACCCTATGCACCGTTCATCGTCCCTATCCTAAAAAACTTACAAAATGTACCAATATTTTTTAGGTGTTTCAGCCTATGCGTAAATCAATTATATAAGCTAAAACTTAAGCAGTACTCTTATTAGGTTCGCAGCAAAGCTTGTCTTAATTTGACTTACCATATCTTTGTAGTAATGATATTTTAGCTAGAGTCATATATCGGTAGATCAATCTAGAGGTATTTTTTTAAAAATAAAAAAATTTAAATCAAGCGTTGAATCTTTATTGTTCAATCGAGAGGAATTTTATGCCATTTTTTTGAATATAATTTTCTTCAAATATTGGCCGCAACTATGCCTCAGGGTGTTCATTCTGAGGTTCCAATTTTGGATGACTAGTTCGAGCATTTCAACCGGAATGGCGTTAGTGACACGCGTAATGTTAGCTTCCAAAACCGGAACTGTACATGGTGTGTCAACATAGACTTTGGACTTTACGTAGCCACAAAGGAAAAATTCTGAAGGTGTGATATCAAAAGGGCCGGCCAATTCACCGGTCCAAATCGTGATGTGGTCTACTTAGTAGGGACATAAATACTGTTACAACATTGAACACGCCCATTTCAATAGTAGAACTGAACATACCGCATTAATGAAGAAGTTCGGATAATGATGTCCTATATTATTCCAGGAAAAAGCTGTAGACATGATGGTATATCTCCAAAGATTATTTTAGAATGCAGTAGCATAATAATACCACATTTGGTAAAGATATTCAATGCAATGATCAATACTTCAAGATATCCTGAGATTTTGAAAATACATAAAATCATACCAATACCTAAAGAAAAGGTTTCTTCGACTGTGGATAAATTTCGTCCTATTTCGATATTGCCCATCATTGACAAAATTTTTGAAAGGATTTTATACGATCAGCTTACAACCTATTTTAATGAAAACAGTTTACTCAACGATTATCAGTTCGGGTTCCGAAAAATTGTGGTACAGAGGAGGCCACGATAAACGTTCAAAATTTTATATGTAAAGGTCTTGATCAAGGTAAAAGTGGTGTTGCTGGTGTTTTTTATGATCTCAGTAAACCGTTTGATCTTATTGATGGCGTGGATAATACTGAACTTGTTTTTTTAAGGAGCTATTTAGAGCACAGAAAACAGTTTGTTCAAATTAATGCGCATAAGAGCAAAATTGCTAATGTTAAATACAGAGTACCCCAAGGAAGTGTACATGGTTCATTGTTGTTCTCTGTTTACATCAATGATTTAGTGAATCTTCAGCTGTCTGGTAAACTGTTCGTATATGCAGCTGATATATGCATGCTATATCCATATATGCATGAGACAGCTGCTAAACCATATATTGAACGAGATGCGGCATTGATATTGGAGTATGCACGCATAAACAAATTATTTATAAATCCACTTAAAACAAAACTTATGAGATTTAGACCTCATTTTCGTTTTAATGACACCTTTAGTATATTTGTGGACGGCAGGGAAGTAAACGAAGTTTCTTCTATGAAGTATTTAGGACTTCAACTTCAAACAAACCTGGCTTGGGACAAACACATACAACATGTTAAATCAAAGATTGCACCTGCTGTAGGCTTGCTGCACAAATTTAAAAACAAGTTTGATCAAGAAACGAAATTGTTAATATATCAGGCTCTAATACAGAGCCATTGCAACTACCTAGCTGTTATATATGGATATAAAAAAAGCACAGAGTTAAAATCTCTTCAACGCCTCCAGAACAAAGCCTTAAAATCTTTGGCAAAACTTCCAATTCGATATCTTACATATTCCTCGTATACAGATATCTTTCCGTCGATCTTCCCAATACTAGCAACATATAAGTTGCAATTATTATTATATGTCTTCAAATGTCTGCATAACATAGGTCACCATACAATCTCGTTTTCCCAAAACCAACATCGATTTTACACTCGCAATAATGAATTTGAGCGTCGTACTTTGTCGGACAGAAACAACAAAACAACGCATTGAGTATTCTGGTAGCAGGGAATTTAATAATTTACCTGATGAAATTAAGTCTAGTACAACAATTTCTCTTTTCAAATCAAGATTAAGAGATTTTTTAACGCAAAATATGGATGAGCTCTTGAGATAAATACGTTTATATATGTATATCTAAATTTATATTCAAAAATTTCTTTTGTAACGTAAATAATATTTCAAATTAAAAATAATTGTAATCGATAATTTTGCCTTACGGCGCTGAGGACCTTGTTATTTCTAAGCTTTGAATTATTATAACGTTTTTGAATAAATTTAATAAAAAAAATAGCGTTAGTCTCTAATGGGATTTTAAAATTGTTTCAACTTTCATCATGGAGTGGTCAGATAATGACAACCGTATCGCTGTAATATCGCTTTTCAAGTGTGAAATAAAAAAAGCGATATTTTTAAAACGCCCACTAGGGATTAGCCGGATGTTCATCTACCGATGCATAAAACTGTTTGAGGATACTGGAGATGTAAAAGACCGCCACCGGTCGGGCCGCGCACCCTCTGTTTGAACACCGCATGTCATCAAAGCCGTTAAATCAAGAATTCACAGAAATCCGCTACGAAAGCAGAAAATCATGGCCCGTGAGATGAATATCACGCAAAAGTCCATGTATCATTAAAAAAGACTTGGGACTTGGAGCTTTCAAACGACGTACCGGAAATTTATTGACTACAGCTTTAAAAAAATAGGATTGAAAAATGCGAACGTCTTTTGGTGAAGCACGCTGATAACTTGCACAGAAAAATTTTGTTTACCAATGAAAAAATTTTTACCGCTCAGGAAAAATTTAACAAGCTGAATGATAGAGTGTATGCGCGGTCATCTAAGGAAGCATGTGAACTGATCCCAAGGGTGGAAAAGGGTCATCACCCAGCTTCAGTCATGGTTTGGTGGGGTGTCTCTTACGATGTTTACCAAGAAACCGGTTTGGAAGCTGTTGTGGAGCCTCTTAACAATTCCATGTTCCAAAACCAGCCATGGACTTTCCAGCAAGATTCTGCGCCGGCCCATAAGGCGTAAACGTCCCAGGCCCGGCTTCAAAAAAATTTTCCAGCGTTCATTTCCTCTGAAGTATGGCCCTCAGGCAGTCCAGATTTGAACCCATTGGATTACAAATTGTAGACGGTTTTAGAGGACAAGGTTTGTCACAAAAGATACCCCAACATTGGATCTCTTAATACTGCTTTGGTTCGAGCTGTGGCCAATTTTCCAATGGACGAGGTTCGTACAGCTATTGACGATTGGCCAGTGCGACTTAAGGCGTGTGTAAAGGCAAAAGGCGGACACTTCGAATAAGTAGATTCTTTTCGGATACAATAAACATCAATAAATATATTAAAAAATATTTGGTCCAAAAACATTTAGTACTTTTTATTTTACAGCATAAAACGTGTGTAACAGTATTTATGTCCCTACTAAGTAGATTACGGGCTTCAATTTCAGATAGCAAAAAGTCCGATATCATGGTGCGATAGCGAGCACCATTCACGGTTAAGTTCCGGCCATCATCATTTTTGAAAAACAATGGACCGATGATTCCACCATAAATCGCACCAAACCGTGGTTTTCTCTGGGTAAAATGGCACCTATTGTACCTCCCCTAGTCGCTCTTCAGCCCAAGTGCGGTAATTTTGTTTATTGACTTTTCCGGTGAGCCAGAAATGGGCCTCATCACTGAACATAATTTAAGTCGAAAACGTTCTTCTTGTTTTTCGCCGAACGCTCATTTCCACATTACAGTTGCCAACATTTGAAGGAAATTATATTCAAAAAATAAATGGCATAACATGTCCTTTCGTATGAACAATAAAGATTCCACACTTGACTTGAATTTTAGTATTTTTTTTATTTTGAAAAAAATACCTCTAGTTGGATGGATGGCGTTAAGGCTCGTTGTTCTGTATTTGTGTCAGATATGTACATTAATTCAATGGCATGATTAAGTGCACGCTTATTTCAATATACAAATATTGCACAATGACCCATTTTCGAAGTCATGCCCTTTGTCGTGGTAGCTTAGTCAAACAATGTCCCTCCATCGTGCTCACGAATTTCTATAATCCCATGGCCATGATTTCTGCAGTCATTGGTTTCCCAAAATGTAAATTTGCTAGCGTAGGAGTGGGGTAACAAATCTGAAAATAATCAAAATAATTCGTTAAACGTTCGCATGGTATGCATACAAATACTCGGACGAACAGATGGCTCCCCTGACATTTCACCAAATGCATTATGATTTTAAGCAGAGCTAGAGCAGGAACCAGAGTCACAGGCCACAATGGAGCAAACAATTGTTGCATACTGTAACGAAAAAATCCTCCGCAACTGACCAACAAGACATGGGCCGACATGATTGTTTTACTTGCCAACTATTATGCCAAATATGTCAATGGACGTTACAGTGTGGGTGTGGACGATGGCAAGGCAGCTTTCACATCTCCCTTCCTCTCTATCGCTCTCTGTTGCTATCTGAGTGCATGTGTGTGTGTTGGAGTGTTCCTGGTCTATGTATTTTGTATCATCCATTAAACAATGGGTTTCCCAGTTTGCTTTTGGTGACCATGTTTGGGTTGCTCTTTGTATGATTGCGAAGGACTGCCTGCTGCATTCAACGGATGGTGGTGTTGACATTCATGTTGACTCAGTTTCCAAAAAAACAAAAAAATGCTCAAACGAACGGACGGGCACACGTATTGCGGTACGGCCAGCATATGTTCATGCATAAGTGTGTGTGTGTGGTGTTGTCCTTGGTCGTGTATTTGTATTTCTGTTGAAACTGGTGACTCTATGTCACCGATTGCGTTGGCGGAGGACAACATATGTGCGGTTTTCATTTCAACAAAACAAAAAGCATACACTTGGGTGCGTTGCCACAGGGGGGCAGCGCGTTGCTATTACAAGAATGCAGTTCGATCTGTTGTAAAATTAAGTTTTATGCTCAATTGGCTGAAATGCCCGGACCAGCAGGACCTTGGGATAATTTTCGTTCAACGGTTTATATGCGAGTTTTGTGGATTTTTTTGGTTTTTGGGCACTTACTACGATTATGTCTTTGTCAGCTATGCAGTAAAGTAAGATGGACGCTGAACGGCAAGCATGAAACATTCCTTTGTTTATATTTTAAATCCTGGGAATTTGAATTGGTCGAACTTGTAACGTAGACATGTATTCTAAATTAGCTCAAATTTGGTAAATTTTTAAAAATATTTATAAAATAGACATTTTATTACATATTTAAACTCCATGGTAACTTTTGGACCACCCTGTAGTTGTAGCTTGAAAGATATAGTGTGTACATTTGTAACGATCTGCCTATTATTTTGGCATTAACTCTCGTTGAAAAGGCGTGGAACCGCCTACTTTTCCCCAAGCCTTGTTTGTTTACACACTTATAACGGGGAGCAATCTAGAGGTATTTTTTTCAACGGGGTTTTTTTTACCGATTGTGTTAAACTTTATTTTTGTTTCTTTTCAGTATTGTTTGCCATTTCATCATGGAAAGACTTACACCGCAACAACGTCTCCAATTTGTGCAACTGTACGTTTATTAAGCAACGTTTTTCGACAAAAATTTTGTCCAGTGAGAAGGCCCATTTCTGGCTCAACGGCAAAGTCAATAAACAAAATTGCCGCATTTGGGCTGAAGAGCAACAAGAATAGGTTCAAGAGGTGATATTGTACCCAGAGAAAACCACGGATTGCTGCGATTTATTAGCTGGTAAAATCATGGGTCCATATTTTTTCAAAAATGATGATGGCCGGAACGTAACCGTGAATGGTGCTCGCTATCGCGCAAACAATGGTCCTATTGAGAGGTCATTTCGAAAAGCAGACAGTTGAGTTGGCCGCCTAGATCGAGTGATATTATACCTTTAGCCTTTTTCTTTGGGGTTACGTAAAGTCCAAAGTCTAAGCTGACAAACCAGCTACGATACTGGATTTAGAAGCTAACATTACGCGTGTCATTGACTCGAATGAGTCATTCAAAATTGGAGCCTCAAAATGGAAACCCTAAGGCGTAGTTGCGGCCAACATATGAAGAAAATAATCAAAAAAGTAAATGGCATTAATGTCCTTTTAAATTACCAATAAAGATTCGATACTTGATTTGAATTTGTATATATTTTTTGTTCTGAAAAAATACGTCTAGATGGATCACCCTATATTATAAATTCAAATTTGATGTTTGTTACTTAAATACTTAGCACAATTGTATCGGTGTATACTCTATGAAAATTTTTCAGCCCACAATAGCATACAGTGTTTATATCAAGACGACCTGCCTATAATTATTGGTTGCATTATGTTGCATTTGGGGGTTAATATCGGGTTTTCCAATAGGGGCATAACAATTTTGTAAAAAACATTAGTCGAAGTCAATATTTTCATCATGGTAAAGTTCACTTAAGAGCAAAGTTTGGAAATCATTAAAAATTCCTACCGAAATTCTGAGTCGGTGCTCGCAACTATAAGAGCGCTTACTTCAATTTTCGGCACTTAAAATCGTCCCACCCGACATGTTGTGCGTGCTATAGTGGAATTTCGATTCAAATGTTCACTTTTGGATGCTACGGCGCCAAAGAGACGCCTTACAGCTCGAAGCAAAGAAAATATCGCAACCGTAGATGTATCCGTTCAAAATGAGCCAAATCGGTCGATTCCACGTCGTTCTCACGAATTGGACATCTAATTGATGAATCGCCGAAACATCTCCGATTAGGCTCTGTCAAAGTTTCACGAAAAATCAAGAATTTCATCGAAAAATCTTCAAAGATGAAGCTTATTTCTGGCAGAGTGACCCAGTCACGATTGCATACGCAAAAAATTAATGTATGGGATGGTTTTCATGTTGGAGGCGCGAATGGGCCGTAAGAAAAAAAAAATATAACAAACTGAAAATTTCGCTTAAAAGGTTATTAAAAAAATATAAAATCATTTAAATCATATCTTTGCTGAGTTGTAAAAAATTGTAATCAAATACAAAGAATCAATAAATACGAGGGTTGCTTTTTATATTTCGCGTCCGGCAATAAAAACACAATAATTAATCGTTGGAAATGGTTTTATTGCTTGCTAAAATATTTTCCTTTAAGATCAATATACTTTTGCATGTGCATAAACCAATTTTCTAAGCACTTTTTCCACTTCGATTGGGACACCTCCAACAGATGCTTCAGGCGATGAAAAACGCTGACCAAGCATTTTTTTCTTGATGCTAGGGAATAAAAATAAGTCATTGGGTGCCAAGTCAGTGCTGTACGGTGGATGGCCCATCAATTCGACATCTTGAGTGGTCAAATAGCTTATCGTTTCAGCTGATGTGCGAGAGCTCGCATTGTGGTGATTCAAAATGATCCGTCTTCTTTTATTATCATTCCTCATTTCTTCGAACACTGTTGGCCAACAGATGGTTGTACTTATATACCACTCAGAATTGACCCTCCTACGTTCCACTTAAGGCACTGTGGCAACATGGCCGGTTATACCGAAAAAAAACGAAATCATTTGCTTCGATGTACTTCTCCCACGAACCATTTTTCTTGGATTTGGCTCGTCTTGAAGGCCGATACGGTCGATTGCTGTTTTGATTCGGGTTCATATGCATAGATCCATGATTCGTCACCTGTGACAATGTTATACACTGCCTTTGAGCTACTGCAGTTATACATTATAATACATTATAAATAGCCACCCTAATATTTAATAAGTGAACAATACGTTTATTTAAACGGATTTTTTTACAGTTCAATAAAGCACTTAGATTGTTTTGAATTTATTATTATCAAAACAATCACATAAAACAATCTCTATTGTTGAATAACAACATAACCCAATCCTAAAAAATAAGTTTGTGGTTGGTGGGATCATACTATGGTTGTGAAATATACTATGTTTGTGAGGATCATACTATGGCTGTATGTAAATTATACTATGTTTGTGAAGATCATAATATGGTTGTGGGGATCATAGTTTGATTAAGTGTTATTAATAATATGGTTGTGGAAATCATTGTATAGTTGTGTGAATCATACTATTGTTGTGAGAATCATAATATGGTTATGGGGATCAAAGTATTGTTATGTGGGAATCATAATATTGTTGTGCCAAAACCACATACCTAACAACGGTATAATACATTTTAAATATTGTCGACTTAGCCATACTTTTTTCTTCGTGCAAGAAGAAGTTTGCGTTCAAGTGTAAACATATATGATTGAACTTTATAGGGTCTCTGATAAATATTTCAAGATGTGGAAAATAGAACGACAAATTTAGTACACACTCCATCCTACGGTGGAGAATATAACAACTTTCAAAACCATCTGGTACCACATCAGGTTGACTGAGTTTGCTTCTTAACGTTCATTATCATCCTATTGAGAAACAAATAGAGAACTTTTAAACGTGTGCGCTATGCACGCTGTGCAGAGCGGTACCTACTGTTTACAGTCGGTTCTGCACGGTCCTCGTTATTGGCGAGTTGCAATATCCCACCGCTGTAAAATGTTCTATAAGTATATATGTGGCGGGCATTGAACCTTGGTTACCTGTGTGATAGTTGTTGTCTGACGATTGCGCCGTGGCCACCCTGAAGCCTTTTGAAGATTAACGCACAAATTTAAAGTGGCCGAAGTTCTTCTATCCTAATGGTGGCACCATATTAGAGGTTTTTTCATGTCCGATTTTTACTCATATTTAA
Organism: Hydrotaea diabolus; assembly: GCA_963513945.1. NCBI lineage: Eukaryota > Metazoa > Arthropoda > Insecta > Diptera > Muscidae > Hydrotaea > Hydrotaea diabolus. The sequence goes on from OY740718.1 coordinate 171,837,404, forward strand.
ACCAACCAACTACAATATTTGGGAAAATTAAGGGCTCCGTAATAACAGTTTCAAGTTTCGGCAATTTGTGCGGCATATTATCGCTATGTAGCTTCAAACATTTGAGAAGGACTCTTCTAAGTCATGACACGAAAAAAGTGATTTTTTAATACGAATATTACTTTCTTCTAGTATTTTTATAATTACTTTTTGAGTATTCCTTAGATTAAGAAATTAACTTCGGCTTTATTAATAAGACCTTCAGGATAATTATGCATTGCCATCGGTATCTTCACTTGTCTGTATATCAGTGGGAATATTTACATATGATAAAGCTATAAATTTCAAATGAAAATCGTATGTTTAAATTAAATAAAAAAACAATCTACTCGGCCTATCTCACACATACGATCCTAAACAAAAATGCTGAAAGGCTTGGCGACTCAATGTCAGCAACACACACTCAGTTGCGTAGTTGACAAGGCCTACATCTATAGCATCTACGAGTAAAAATCAGAGAAGACATTTATTTTCCGATGAACATCACATGTAAAACACAGCGGTAGAATTCGAAAAAATGTGTACTTGCTCGAATTAAATTCTGAACAGAATTTGAGGTCATTGATATACAAGCTGACCCACATAAGGCTGATCAAATGTGAGCTGATAAGTGCAGTAATCGCAGGTGTAACGAACGACTTGCCCTTGATATGGACGAAAAGACGGATAACTAATTCGAAATAAGCAGTAAGAGCAGATCTAATTTCTATACTCAATTACTGGGACCGACAGTTAATAACCAATTTTAAGTAGTTAGTGCATGTGCTGCAGAAGTATTTGCATTGCAGTTTTAGTCGAATTGTAGCCGACATCACGAGGTGAATCTCCACTGGCAAATGCCATTAGTATACCATCATGACCACCATTATTTCTTTTGTAACACTTCTAAATACTGGTCATAGACCCCTTTAAGTACATACTCATATGTTCCGAATCGTCGTAAAATTCTAAGAAGATCTAGCCATGTCCGTCTGTGAAAAGCAAACTACAGATCTTCCTACTTATGCTAGGTAGATCAAATTTTACAGAAACATGCCAGATCGGTCAAGGGGTAAACATGTTCTCCACAGAAGAACTGAGCCCACCTATAAAAAAATCAAAAATCCTAAACTAAATAAAACAATATCTCATGAATTATGGCGATGATATTTGAAATAAATGATGTTGACATGAATTGAAACACGTCCTGCAAGAAAAGTAGGTATTGCCTAAATTGTTAACAGAACGAACTCAATGAATAGGTAAAATTTATACACTAAGTACGTAAGGGTAAAATTGGGCAAGAGGGAAGGAAGATAAAAAGGGATGTGAATTGTGAGAATTATCCTCTTGTCCCTTAATGGGACATTGAGGGATCTAAAGTCAGTAAGTACGTATTAAGTTGGTGTGACTTCGTTTTGAAAGAAATGCAGACCGATGATTTTACCGGACTATAAACCGGGGGCTTACGATTGCGACCGCAAAACTAACTGGCCTGGCACATTTTCTGTTTTACTAGCAACTTTTTTTTTTCTTTTTTAAAAACAATCTTTTATAAGCCATCTGTCAAAATTTCCGAAATATTTAATGATTATTTTCTTTGTTACAGGTGATTGAAGTAAACAAGTTTTATAATTTTTGAAAATTGGAAAATAAAGAGTTTCGTGCCGTAATTAAACACTTTTATATGAAAGGTTATACGCCACAATTAATCAAAGATGAATTGGATTCTGTTCATGGTGATAATGCACCATCATACTCCACCGTGAAATTCTGGGTTCAACAATTTAAAATGGGTCGTTCAAGTACGGAAGATGAACAACGCTCTGGAAGACCGAAAACTGCTACTACTATTGAAAACATTAGAAAAATATTTAATGAAGTGACTAAAGATCGACGAATAAAGCTCAGAGAACTTGCTAATATTGTTAAAATTCACGAAAAACAAGTTTGGAGTATTTTACATGATGAACTCAACATGAAAAAGCTATCCGCAAGATATGTGCCGCGTTTGTTGAATTTGCCCCAAAAAATCGTCCGTTGACCAATTCCGAGGAGCTTTTAGCGATTTATCAGCGTAATCCAATAGAGTTCTTGCGCCGATTCATTACTGTTGATGAAACATGGATTTATCACTACATCCCAGAATGCAAAGTCAAAACAATGGATAGGTAGTAATCTGGAAAAATCGTATTTTTCGGATGGAATTAAAAAACTTAAAAAACGTTTGATGAAGTTTATTGAGTTGGAAGGAGATTATGTTGAAAAATAAATAATAATAAATTCAAAAAAAAAACGGTTCTTTTTATGTTAGGCCAGTTACTTTTGCGGTCGCCCTCGTAGATACTGATAATGATAATATTGAATGAACATTTTTAATTTTTTTTTCTAATTTTAAATTGAATTTTAAATATAGACCAATGCTTTAATTTTGTTTTTTTGACGTACTTATAGAGCCATAAATGCATTTCGTTATTGGAATCGAACAAACCAGGTCATTATTAAACTGTGGCTGTTATAAACGCGGACAACGTTTGAATGTACTTATATTCATATGGCAAAAGTCAAAGATTGTAAGGGCTGCCCAACTTAAACGCACGATGTCAATTGAAAGTGAAAAAAAGTATTCAAAGAATTACCTTAATTTATTTTTATTATAATGGAAGGACCCATGACAATTATATGTGTAATAAAAGTCTCCCAATTGTTCTCCACTACTTCGATTACATACTTCTATCCGATCGTCCATATTTTCAATGACTCTGAGACATAATAGAGTTCCTATCCTATAATGTGCCGAATTATCTCATACGATACATCTTTAATTGTGCTTGGCTTAATGACGTGCACTTTTTCTTTTAAATATCCCCAAATATAATATCCAACGGTGTCAAATCACATGATCGTGTAGGCCAATTAACATTGCCACGACGTAAGATAACACGTCCATTGAATTTCTAACGCACAAAGAGCCATTGTTTCGATGGCTGTGGGGAAGTGGAACCGCCCTGTTAGAACCACATATCATCTAGGTTCATGTACTCAATTTCTGGTCACAAGAAGTCGATATCTTCTCGCGATAGTGAACACGATTCACGTTAACTGCTTGGACGACCTAATTTTCAAAGTAGAACGGCATGATGACGCCGCCAGCCCATATGTCGCACAAAACAGTCGTGAATTTTCAATTGCCCATATGCGGCAATTCTGCTTGTTAACTAATCCATTGCGGTGAAAGTGTGCCTCGTCCCTGTGTGATTTTCATTGTAGTCACCATTCACTTCTGTATGTTTAACCACTCGGCGTATTGACGACGCTTGAAATCGTATGTAGGCTTCAGTGTAAATTCAAATGTACCCTTCAGAAGAAGGTAGAGGTATTGACCGCCTTGCGAGTGCTACTGGATTTCAGTAAAAGGGAGTAGTCGCAACGGGTACGAATTATAGATGGGCGGCGAGTACTACTAGACTACTCGCAAATTCTTACTGTCGTGAAGAAATGCGATGTAAAAACATTGAAGAAAAGTTTTGTGAAATGAGTGGCTCGAGCGAGAATGTCGGTCTGCCAGAAAATGAGTCGGAAATTATTGTAAATTATAAATTTTGTGAAAAACTGAAAACGTGGTATATCGATACCAAACCAACTAAAATGTGTGTAGAGAATTTGTTGGCGATTTTAAAAGAAGAAGGTCTTGATGTACCTTTATGCTTAGAAACGCTTTTGGGAAGGCAAAAAAGTTCTGTAACAAAACACGTATCTCCAGGTGTTTACTGCCACTTCGGCATCAAAAAGCAAATTTTAAAACGTGAGATATTACTGCAGAGATATGAGGAAATCGTGATCGATATTAATATCGATGGCATTCCGTTTTTAAAAGTTCGTCAGTGCAGCTATGGCCCATTTTATTTAAAATTGTTAACACAAAAGAAAAGTTGGAACCGTGTTTTTGTTGGAAAGAGTAAGCCGCACTGTGTCCAAGAATTTTTCAAAGATTTTGTGGAAGAAGTGAAGCATTTAAATGGTTATACTAACATGAATAATCGAAGAATATCTTTGATTTTTAGATATTTGGTATGCGATACCCCGGCAAGGTCTTTTGTATGTGGTGTTCCTGGACATACTTCAAGTCACGGATGTTTAAATGAACTCAGAAAGCAAAAAAGTGAAAAATGTCTTAACATACATCTGGTTATCCCATAACAGATGATGACTTCAGTGCACGAAAGTATCCAAAACACCATTTACCACATTTCCAACTTACAAAAAGTCCCTTAGAATGTATGGATTTCAAAAATGCCAAATTAGCATTTTTTTCTCTACCATCGTGACGACATCGCAATGCCTGCAGCACTCCAAAAGTGATAAAAAAGCGACTACTCTTTTTCGTATGACAGCCCAATATTAAAAGCGATCACTTGAAACCATTAACCTGTAAAAGAAGAGCAAGTAGTGGCTATCGCTTGGTGAGTAATCGCGGAGTACTGCTGCAGTAATCTATTGACGTCTCATCTGCCTCACTATCGCGAACAATTACAATGTTTCCCGTGAACAAACTGGGCGATCATGCACAGGTGTTTTCACATTTCCTCCAGACTCGGTTTTCTGAATTTTACACACAATTCTCCCGGTTTTTGATATATTTAGTAGATTATGCAGACCAAAAACTCATTTTGATTTGAACGCCCATTTTCGTAAAAGGCTTCAACAATCTTAACGCGCTGCTCAATTATGCACCTCTTCAGGGTTGGATTTGTCGAACACTGAAACAAAGAAATGTCTAATTAAGTTGCACAAAAAACTTGACGTTAAGCAGTGGCTCACAATTTACAACGTGCATTATGATTGAACACCCTTTACTTTTGGACCAAACTCAAACACATTTTTTCGTTTACTTTTAGTTCTCACAACCCTTTGGTATTTTTGAAGATTCTAAAACGCAGGGTCGCACAAAAGGGCTTTTCTCAATTTAGCCAAGACCAACAGCACATTTTAGAGCCAACTTAATTAAAAAGTAACTGCCCTGGCCTACGGCAAATGTTTTGGAATAGTTTAAAAAGGCCTTCATCCGGTTTTAGACCATCCAATCATCGCCTCTGGGTTTGTACATTTTGATAATACAACTATACAAGTACAATAAGTATTCACGCGTATAAATTGTACATGTATGTATGTGTGAACGATTGTACGTATCAAAAAAAAACATCTGAAATTAAACATAAATATTTTACCAGCAATTTTTTTTCGCCATTCTAGCCGTTTCAGCCTTTATGTTGTTGTCCAAATGTCTAGGTGCCCGTACGCTTTTGTTTGTTTTATCGCAATCCTTCCTCGGATGTGTGTGGGCACACACGAACGCACACACTCACGTGTAAATATGTCAATTGTCCACAAATGAAAAAAGGGTAACCCTTGTGAAATATTTACAACTAAATACAAACAATCCCAATTGTAGCTGTTGCGACAGCTACAAACAAATGAAACAAGGCAAGGAGAACGTAAACGTAAGCTCAGTGGCACTACTGATAGCGTTTGCAGCCAATATGTTTGTAAATGTGTGTATACGTATGTTTGTATACATTATACATGGGTGTTAACCATATTATAGATTTATACGTACGGCAAGGAGGCTTGTATTTGGTGTGACTGAAATGGGAACTTTTTCGTAGGTGGAGATTTTCTTTTAGCCATACAAACTTATATATAGTTTAAGTGGTTTAAGGTCAGTAACTGGACAAGAAGGGTTTTGTTTACAAATCCTATGAAGTTTTTGTCGTAAACAATTGGTTATGAAACTTATGGACTTTTAGGAAAGAAGAGGTACTTACGACAATCGATCTGAGTGACAAACAAACAAACTTGTTTACACAGTAAAAATATAGAGCCTATTAAATTTTTGTTTTAATATTATTTATATTATTTATTCTAGTTGAGCTATTGTTAAATCCGTTAGAATATTAAAAAAACTTTGGTAGCACTTCTAGAAATATAAGACTTAGGTGATTAAGTACATTTTCAAAAGGAAACTCGAACAAAAGTTCGAGTTATAGGCCAAGGAAACTTTTCTTTTATTTTGCAACGCTAAATCATATTTTCGTGAGGAGATGTCGCAAGGTAAATCGTATGGAGTTTATTTTTGTCGAACAATATGACCCTTTATCTCTAAGACTGGAGTGTCCTTTTCGACCTTATTTCGAAAAAGTGAAGAAATGCTGTCAAATTAATATTAGTTGGAGCATATGCCTTTTAAATACAATTGTTTAAATTTTTTTTAAATAGTTGTTTCTGGTTTAAAGTTTTTTACTATCGCCTATCGAGAGGCATTTTTCAGAAAAAAAAATATAAAAATTCAAATCAAGTAAATTTTTAAAAAATTATTATTTCTAGAAAAAACGACATAAATGGTTTTTTTTTATCATGTAGACATTCTCAGTAGTAATATATAGGGCGATCCATCTGGAGGTATTTTTTTCAAAACAAAAAAAATATAAAAATTCAAATCAAGTGCGGAATCTTTATTGTTAATTTGAAAGGACATTTTATGGCATTTATTTTTTGAAAATAATTTCCTTCAAATGTTGGTAACTGTATTATGGAAATGAGCGTTCGGTGAGAAACAGGAAGATCAGCTATTTTCGACCTAAATGTTGTTTAGTGATGAGGCCCATTTCTGGCTCAACGAAAAAGTCAATAAACAAGCTTGCCGCATTTGGGCTGAAGAGCAACAAGAAGAGGTTCAAGAGGTGCCGTTATACCCAGAGAAAACCACGGTTTGTTGCGGTTTATAAGCTAGTGGAATCATCGGTGGATACTTTTTCATAAAAATTAACCGTAAATGGTGCTTGTTATCGCGCCACGATTTCGATCTTTATGCTACCTGAAATTGAAGCTCGTAATCTTGACGACACTTGTTTTCAACAGGACGGTGCTACTTGCCATACAGCTGCTCAAACAATGGATCTATTGAGAGGTCAATTCGAAAAACAGCTGATTTCACGTTGGCCGCCTAGATCAAGCGATATCATACCTTTAGACTTAGTTTTTAGGGTTACGTAAAGTCCAAAGTCTATGTTGACAAACCAAACCGATTCTGGTTTTGAAAGCCAACATTACGCATGTCATTAAAGCTATACCGGTCGAAATGCTCGAAAGGGTCATCCCCTTTCGAGCATTTCGACCTGAGGCGTAGTGGCGGCCAACATTTGAAGGAAATTATATTCAAAAATAAATGCCATAAAATGTCCTTTCAAATTACCAAAAAAGATTCCGCACTTGATTAAAATTTTTATATTTTTTTGTTCTGAAAAATAATACCTCTAGATGGATCACCCTATATATTACTACTGAGAATGTCTACATGATAAAAACCCCATTGATGTCGTTTTTTCAAGAAATAATAATTTTTTAAAAAAATTTATGAATACATTAAGTTATGTTCAAAATCAGGACACAAAAACGGAAAAAATTTAATTTTTTTCCACCCATTTCTATATTTAAAATTAATTGAAACGTACTCGTAGAAGATTTCTTCGTTTTACAAAATTTTAGTGATGGAATGTCGTAAGTGAAATCGTGCATTTATTTTCGTCGAACAATTTGACGTTTTTTCTAAGATTGTTGTTCTTTTTCGTCTTTTTTCGAAAATATGTCCAAATTGTTTTTGCTGGAGCGTTTAATTATTTACTAAAAATAAATGTAAAAATATTTTTAAAAATTATCGTTTTGGTTTTACTGAATTACTACTCAGAATATCTTCAAGATAAAAAGGCCATTTTCGCCCTTTTCGAAAAACAATAACAATTTTGTTAATAAAACCTTATAAATAAATTAAGTTATGTCAAGAATAGAAACCAAAATTGGCACAGAGGGGCTATTTATTAAATTAAAACGTTTTCACCCATTTTAATAATATAACATAATATAAACGATATAAAAAAGGGGCAGCGAACTGTCATGCTTGATGTTTATTTTGAGTTCTACCTTAACGTCAAGTTTTTGCCAAACTTTATTTGATGTCTTTGTTTCCGTATTTGACAAATTCAACCATGGAGAGGTACACAATTGAGAGTGCGTTAAGATTGCTGAAGTCTTTTACAAAAATGGGCGTTTAATGTATCCACAATCGGGAGAATTGTATACAAATACTTATAGTAATAAACCGGGTCTGTAGAAAATGTGAAAACACCCCTGCACGGTCGCCCAGTACGTACTTCGGAAAACATTGATGTTGTTTGAGATAGTGTGCCAGAAGAGCCATCAAAGTCGACTATTAGATGATGTTCGCTGTGGCCAGAAATAAAGGATATAGACCTGAACGATATATATTTCCAACAGTATGGTGGCATTTGCCACACAGCCAACGAAACAATGACTCTTTTGCGGGAGAAATTCAATAGTGTCGCTTGACTCTGTTAGACTTCTTTCGTTAGGGATATTAAAAAGAAAAGAAGGGTACGTAAATAATAATATGTCAAAAATAATTTGACATAATTTGAACCTCAATTATGTCTCAGAGGCATTGAATGTATGGACCATCGAATAGGGGTATGCCACCGAAGCCGTGACGAGCATTTGGGCTATAATTTATTTTACACTTAATTGCCATAGATCCTTCTATCATAATGGTTAAAAATATTAAGATAATTACCTGAAAACTTTCTGTTTTACTTACAATTAACACCTTGAGTTTAAATTGGACCACCCATTACATATTTTTTTATCGGATGTAGCCAAGACTTCAACATTTCAGTTGAGGTATTTTGTGCCACATTTCTCTTAATTAGCCACTTTACTTCAAATAATAATTTATCATAATCAGCTTTATCTTAAAATTTTGCTATGGCTCCAATTGTAGACTAATTTTGAAGTTTTGTTTGAGATAAGGAACGGACAAATGGATTAAAAGGGTCCTTAAACGGATTATTTATTTTTTGTTTGCGCTGTAGTAGCGTAGAGACGATGTGTAGCATATAAGCTTTAACCTGGCCGAACTTAACGAATAAAAGGTTCTTCGTATAATTTATAGACCTGCGTAATCAGTTTTAGTGCTTAACGCGGAGAAGACAAAAAGTGTACGCTCATACTACTAATGCTTTTCCATGGTGCCTAGTCATCTGCATACAAATCGGGTGACGTGGTATTCCTTTTTTTTTCCTGCGTTGTCGGGTAGTGTATATGTCGGACAAACGGTGGGCAGTGCCCTGTAGTTAAGTAGATAAGCGCATCACAATACGCAGATTGCGCTGTATTGAAAATGTCGGTCGAATGGAAAAAAAATGTTTCACACAGAAAGAAGATAGAACATAAATACCCAGAAAGAGCAAAGTGAGCAGACCGAGACTACAGTGGAAAGATGAAGTGGAGGGTGATGCAACAATTCCTGCACTTAATCTGGAGGAAGCACCTCCAAAACCAATGTGCATATATATCAGTTATTGACCAAGCCCAGGCCAGCAGATTGTTGTGAAGCTAATTAGTATATATAAAGTATAAGTATAAAATTGAAAAAGGGGATACACAATACGAGATGCCGGGATAAACTCGTATCTAGAGTTTAACCTGGTCTTTTTCGTTTCCTAGAATACAGGAAAAATATTTAAAACAGTTGTTAAATAAAGTAAGGATATTTATTTAAATAGAAACTTAAATTGTAATTAAATCTACAAATTTGTAAGAGGTGTTCATTATTTCTGGCACTGTCGTTAGCGACAAAGTACAATTCCGGCTTAAGAATTGAGCTTGAAGATTTCAAAAAGAAAATCATTTTTTAACTTTAAAAACCAAATATATCGCAAAAATATTAATTTTTAAAACTAGGTACATTTTCGTTAAGTTTGTCATTTTCTCCTTTTGGGACTATACGGAATTTTGACTAATTTTGGATAATAAAATTTAGCCTATTTAAAACAAGAAACCAGTTCGCAAAATTGCATCTGCTTAACAGACATACGGAGTATTATGATTATTTTGTAACACCAGGTTTTTTTGCGGAGCACATCCTCTAATTGAAATTTGGAATACAGATTCTATATCAATAAAGCTCATATAATTTGATCCTAGCAATTGAATACTAGGAGACATCTGCACATACAGATAAATTATGAGAGATTCTATCCCAGGCCTCCAAAGCAAAAACAATAAACTAGTAATAAAACTATTGACTTGACATATACTTAGTGGGGACATAAGTACTGTTACACACGTTTTATGCTGTAAAATAAAAAATCCTGAATGTTTTTGGACCAAATATTTTTTAAATATATTTATTGATGTGTTGTATCCAATGATGTATTGTATTCGAAATGTCCGCCTCTTGCCTTTACACACGCCTTAAGTCACACTGGCCAATCGTCAATAGCTGCACGAACCTCGTCCATTGGAAAATTGGCCACAGCTCGAACCAAAGCAGTCTTAAGAGATCCAATGTTGGGGTATCTTTTGTGACAAACCTTGTCCTCTAAAACCGTCCACAATTTGTAATCCAATGGGTTCAAATCTGGACTGTCTGAGGGCCATTCTTCAGAGGAAATTAACGCTGGCAAATTGTTTCGAAGCCAGGCCTGTGACGTTTTAGCCTTATGGGCCGACGCAGAATCCTGCTGGAAAGTCCATGGCTGGTTTTGGAACAGGGAATTGTTAAGAGGCTTCACAACAGCTTCCAAAACGGTTTCTTGGTAAACTTTGGCCGATGTTTTGACTCCCTGTTCGCAGTAATGCATGTCTGTGACCCCATCGTAAGAGACACCCCACCAAACCATGACTGAAGCTGTGTGATGGCTCTTTTCCCCTTGGGATCAGTTCGGATCCTTAATCGGATGACCGCGCATACACTCTATCAGTTTGCTTGTTAAATTTTTCCTGAACGGTAAAAATTTTTTCATCGGGGAACAAAATTTTTCTGTGCAAGTTATCAACGTGCTTTACCAAAAGACGTTTGCATTTTTCAATCCAATTTTTTTTAAAGCTGCAGTCAATAAATGTCCTGTACGTTGTTTGAAAGGTCTTTTACATCTCTAGTCTCCTCAAACAGTTTTATGCGTCGGTAGACGAACATGCGGCTAATCCCTAGTGGCCGGAGCGTTTTGAAAATATCGCTTTTTTTCATTTCACACTTGAAAAGCGCTATTACAGCGATACGGTTCTCATCACTGACCACTCCATGATGAAAATTGAAACAATATTAAAATCCCGTTACAGACTAACGCTATTGAGGTTAGGTTTTAAAATCCATATGACATTAACGGGGAATGTTCAGTTCTACTATTGAAATGGGTGCATTCAATGTTGTAACAGTATTTATGTCCCTACTTAGTAATTGACTTGACTTAGTAAAATAAATTGAGGAATAGGACAGTGATTTCTCCTAGAATATACGGGCTTCTTAAAGTACATAACAAATGTATAACAATTTGTTTAATAATATGCTCTTCTGCTTATGGACTCTGACAATACATTGTGATAGTATTAAAGCATTTAACAACAAACTCTTAATAATATGTATGGGACGCAATACAAATTTAAAATAAACAATGCAAATATTGATGATGATGAAGTACTATTCTCTTTCGACATAGTATCACTATTCTCAAGCATTCTAATAAACTAAATATTGACTATCAAAAAAAGGGGACGAGTTACAGGAATACACAAAACATTCCAAGGGCTTAATTGTAGAAATTTTGACGTTCTGCATAAAATTTACACGATATTTTAAATTTGGTGTCAAGTTTGACGAGCAACGAAAATGAATGCCCAACGGGTACCCAGCATCACCGATAATTGCAGACATTATAATGGAAGAATAATTGGACTTATCAATTGAGAAAATGACAGTAAAATACATACTATTTACCAAATACCTAGTCGATTTTTTTGGGATTGTACAGAAACCTGAAGTGGAGAGTACTCTAAAGATATTAAACTCGTTCAACAAATACATAGGTGCATTTTGCCATGGTACGTAAAAAGAATAACAAATTACCATACTTAGACGCGATAGTTCAAAGACAAATAAATCTTCTAAAATTAAACTGCAATCCAATGAGACAGCATTCTGAGAAAGAATGATTTTCCCAGTAAAACAATTGACGAACAACTTAGACACTTAAAATGCAACCCAATCAATGACATACAAGAAAAGACTTGGAAGATATACAAATCCACCACACATGCTCCAGGTTTTTCCGAGAGATCGAACCACTCCGATGTAAAGGGTGGTTAAATTTTAAGGGCTGATGTTGAATGTGAACCATATCTAAACGTCAAGTTTTTTTCTGCATTTTATTAGATATTTCTCAATTTCAGACTAACTCAATTTGAAACATGGAAAAATACACAAGCGCCACATCAAAGAAATGGCAAGAAATGGCAACAGTGGATGATCAATTTTCGAAGAATATCATCTTCAGTAATGAAGCACATTTTCACCTCAGTGGATTCGTCAATAAGCAGAATTGCCGCATTTGGGCGAATGATTATCCAAGAGTGATTGTCGAAAAAACAGTGCATCCACAAAGAGTGAATGTTTGGTGCGGTTTATGGGCTGGCAGCATCATCGGCCATATTTTTTCCATAAAGAGACCGGTCAGGCAGTTACTGTGAATGGTATTCGCTATCGTGAGATGATAACGAACTTTTTATAACCCGGATTGGAAGATATGGATGTGGAATATATGTGGTTTCAACAGCACAATGCCACTTGCAACACAGTTAACGAAACAATGGCTCTTTTGTGTACAAATTCAATGGCCGTGTTACCTCACGTCGTGTCCATGTTAATTGGCCGACAAGATCATGTGATTTGACACCGTTAGACTTCTTTCTTTGGGTTTATCTGAAAGAAAAGGTGTACGTCGATAAGCCAGCAAGAATTCAAGATTGCCAAACCATAAGAGGAGAAAACTGCTTTAAAGGTCCACAATATACACTGAGCATAAGCTAAAATTGAACGACTTAGACATATTAATACAGAATAATAACTATCGAAGGAAATACAGTATGGAAATGAAGCATATAATACATGTTGCTATTGACGAGGGAATAAACTAAAAACTGACACCGAGCAAATAGCACACATTTACAGAAATATTGTTTCCCTAGCAATATCGTCGTTATCTGGTGGGCCATATCTTCACATTTACTTAAGTCCTTCATGAAACTGTTACATTTTTCCTCTTACACATTTATATTTTATCTGCACTTTCGATTAAGTCATGGGGTCATTAAACCATAAGCATCACTCCCAAAACAACCCCTTTACACTTATGTAAATTGCTTTATTGTCGAGAAATCCTATTCCCTAAACAATTTATCCACTATGTATGTGTAACCAAGTGGTTACAGACGCACCGAAAATCAGACTCGCCATTGTTGGTATTGTTTTACTTTTTCTTTATTATAAATAAATGAAATCTATATCACGACCCCACCATTGCCACTACCAAAGGCACCGCCTTCATCCTACGGCCCCCACACCGCTCTACCCACAACGATAACCACCGTCTCAGAGGTTGAACAATTGTTGTTATAATAATAAATTTTATTGTTATTACGACAAATGATGTAATTAAAAAATCATTAAAATGTCAACAACAGAACAAAACAAAAGCTACTGTAACTGAAACTTCTTCAGCCGCAATAACTGCAATAAAGGCCACTAGTTGGAGTAAAACACACCATAGCCATGTTCAGTGTAATAAAACAGAGGATGAGGGCGACTAATTGTATAAAGATACTATCGCAGTCGTAACTCGGTGCTCCTCGCTACCTCCAAAATAAAGAGAAGTAATATAAGTATAGTCGGTATAATTTCGTGCACTGAACAATTTAATTCTACTGTAGTAATATAACAAACGGATTTAAAGGGCGTAAAGTACCTATGACAAATAATGATGGATCATTTTTTAGTTTGTGGCATTGTTTTTCAAATTCTTAAGTTATCAGTTACTTTAGGGTTCAAAGTTATTACTGTAGCTTGCTATAACTTCTGTTTTATTGCAAGCCAATCGGTCTATTTACAATATTTTCTAAAAGGGTTCCCTCCTGGAAGGTAGTATAACGTATAACCGTTTTCGGCCGAAAGGGTATGACGCAATGATATTCATTGTATGTAAAGTAAGTTTGTTGAACATTTGAATGAGGCTAGATCCGCTTGTAGGAGCATGTAAGTATTAACTTCGGCATTCAGTGATTTTTTTCACCAGAAAATGATTAAATGCCCTTCGTAAGAAGAAAATCCGGACGAGGTCATTTTGCATATTTTGGTTAAAGTAAGAAATATTTTATTTTCATATAGTTGCCACAATATCACATTAACACTGATAAAATAAAGTGATTCTTTTGTACTCAAATATATCGATACGTCTGAAGGACGTATAGTAGATTATCTCCTTCTAAGGATTTCTATGTCAATAAAATTAAAAAGCTTTCTATTTAAATCCTTTATTTATTTAATTTTCTTTAATTTAGGAACATAGTTTGATGAAAAATATAAAAAAAAAATAATTAAAGACACAATTTGAGTTGTCTTAAAAATTACCAAAAAAAATAAGCAACCTTCTCTGAATTCACTTCAATTCACTTCTAGAAACGACTTTTTTTTCTTTTGTACTTAATTTTATTAATAATAAAGGGTGGTATAACTAAAACGCCGATGTTAATTATCAAAGAATTATCTTTATAATATTTATTATCATAGAAAAAGAAAAAATTATGATAGAAAAAAAAAATTGTGTGAAGAAAACTTGAAAAGTAAGGTTTACAACAGTAGTTCTCATTCGTTTGGGGAGAGCCTGGCCTTATAGAGTTCGGTTTTACTTTCAACAATTGCAGCAAGGCTTTCTGAAGAGGGTTGTCACGGACCCGAAATCATGATAAAAGTAGTGTGCAGCCACGAAAATGAATGTCACTTTGCCATTTTGTTAAAAACTTGTCTTCTATTTAAATATAGAAGCAAGAGGTCTTGAGCCGGTTTAATCCCTGTTCAATGTAAAAAAAATGTATGGTTGGTGACCAAATTTGAAGAGCATCATAATATTGTTGTGCTACAACCACAAACACAAAAATAGTATGATGCTCTTCAAATTTGGTCACCAACCATACATTTTTTTTACGTCACTTCATTGGTATGATTTACATTCAACCATTTTTTGATCCCTACAATCATATTTTCATTCACTCTCAACTATACTATAAGCCCACAGCCATATTACGATCCTCAAATCCTTTCAACCATACTATGTTCCCTACAACCATACTTTGATTCATACAGAACCATGTTATGATCCCGACAACCGTAGTATGATCCCACATAGTTATACTATTATCCTCAAAATTATTTATTAAGATTGGGTTATGTTGTTATTCAACACTAGACATTTTTATTAGGTAAATTATTAAAAAAATGCATTAAATTCAAAACAGTATGAATGATTTACTTAAAAAAATTGTTTAATAAAACGTAAGTTTTCATTTATTAAATATATTTTAGCTATTCAAATCCAAAGCAGTTTGTTGAAGTATTTTAATTTGCAGATAAATTTTTATTTAGTAAGATTCGTAACAATAACATTGTTCCAAAAACATATTCATATTTATAAAATTTACAATCAAACAGTATGATTGCCGTTATAAGTATATTATTATCATAAAATTAAATTCTTTTGTCTCACCAACCATATTTATATTGTTGCTACAACCATATTTTAATTTTTAAATTTGGCAATAATACAGTTGTTGTATTTCAACCATACTAAAATTACAGCAATCATACTATTGTTACAATTAAATTTAAAGAACAATACTTTGGATACCGACGAACATACTTTTATTGCGGGAAACATACTGTTGTTGCCATGGACATATAGTAAGCATATGTTTTCTCTGCGTTAAGGATCTCTGAAGATTATGTGTGCAACAAAATATCGGCCTAATGCTTGCAACGGCTGCGGTGGCACACTCCTATCCGATGTTTCATACTTAGTAGGGACATAAATACTGTTACAACATTGAATACACCCATTTCAATAGTAGAACTGAACATACCCCGTTAAAGTCATATGGGTTTTGAAAGCAAACCTCAATAGCGTTAGTCTCTCTCGTCTACCGATGCATACAACTATTTAAGGAGACTGGAGATGTAAATGACCGGTCGGGCCGCGCACGCTCTGTTCGAACACCGCATGCCATCAAAGCCGTTAAATCAAGAATTCACAAAAATCCGCTCCGAAAACAGAAAATCATGGCCCGTGAGATGCATATCACGCAAAAGTCCATGAGTCGAATCATTAAAAATGGCTTGGGACTTGGGGCTTTCAAACGACGTACCGGACATTTATTGACTGCAGCTTAAAAAAAATAGGATTGAAATATGCAAACGTCTTTTGGTGAAGCACGCTGATAATTTGCACAGAAAAATTTTGTTCACGAAGAAAAAAATTTTACCGTTCAGGAAAAGTTTAACAAGCAAAATGATAGAGTGTATGCGCGGTCATCTAAGGAAGTATCTGAACTGATCCTAAGGGTGGAAAAGTTTCATCACCCAGCCTAGTCATGGTTTGGTTGGGTCTCTCTTGCGATGGGGTCACCGACCTGCATTTCTGCGAACAAGGAGTCAAAACATCGGCCAAAGTTTATCAAGAAACCGTTTTGGAAGCTGTTGTGAAGCCTTTTAACAATTCTCTGTTCCAAAACCAGCCATGGACTTTCCAGCAGGATTCTGCGCCGGCCCATAAGGCTAAAACGTCCCAGGCCTGGCTTCGAAACAGGCCATGAGATAACACGTCCATTGAATTTCTACCCCAAAAGAGCAATTAACTCTTTGGTTGTGTAGCATGTGGCACCATCCTGCTGAAACCACATATCATCCAGGACCATATTCTCAATTTCTGGCCACAAAAAGTTCATTATCATCTCGCGACGGCAAACACCATTCACGATAACTTCTTGCAAACCTCGAAGAACTACGACCCGATGACAGAACGATGGCAAACGAATTAAGCAAGCACGCACTGATGTTTTAAAATTTTCTACAGACCCGGTTTGCTGAAATTTGTGGACACATTTAGATAGTGGACACATTTAGTCTATTATGCAGACCAAAGAAATAACGAAATCTTGATTTAAAAGTCAATTATCGTAAAAGGCTTCAACAATCTTAAGGCTCTGCTTAATTGGGTACCTCACCGTGTTTGAATTTGTTATACGCCGAAACAAAATAATGTTTAATTTTGTTGGACAAAAAACTTGACTTTAAGGTGTGACTCACAATCAATATCGTGCATTATGGTTGGGCGACTCTTTAAAAGTCCTAGGGTTTAATTAAATAGAATCATATACAAGAATTTATAATTAAATATTTATGATCTTCTCTTACAGTAGTATCGCTTTTGGCACACCCCATTTTGTGACATGCGACGAATTGTTGATGGACAGAAACTAAGACTCTTCCCTAATTTGAGACAAGCTGATCTTTGTCTTTGTTGGGTGCATTTTGGTATATTTGTTAGTAAGGTTCTCGACAGGGTTAGAATTGGCGGCTCTTCTCTTCTCAAAATTGCAGTTTGACAAATATTTATGTATACATATCGATTTTAAGGTTATTTTTTCTTAAATCATATTATGAGAATAAACTACATAGGAGTTTATGATTGCCATGAATAGTATTCGGTTAAATATTGCCATTATCCACCTGTTCGTCATTCTTGGACAAGAACTCAACGAACGTTTTTGGCCAAATGTATTTACTCCACCTCATGTCAAGTAACCTAACTTATGCAATCGACGTCTTACGATCGGGATGAAAATTGCTCCGAAATTAGTCCTATTGGATACGAGTAGTAGTTTAGACACAAAATTTTAAAGAGATCGGTCAAGGATCTCTTATTTAGAAGGGGTCTAATTTTGGCATTTTGTGCAAACAGGTAAATGTTTTCTTAGGTATTTTTCTTTAACAGATTTATGGTTTCAAAGTGGGATGCGACCTTTTAATTTATCAAAAAAATGTTTTCTGCATATGTAATTATACTATTTTTAATTTGTTCCCATTTTTGTGTAAGTGGTTATAAAACCTTAAAAGGTAAATCGTACAATGAGAAATTAGACAAATGAATCTTTCCAACAATGTTTGGTAATATACCTATCTTCAATTTAATTTCCTCGATAATATAATACCCAGATTATGTTCACCTTAGGAATAAAAAGACTGTTTTTAATTAGGATTATAGAAAAATTATGTTTTTATTTGTAAAACCAGGAAAAAACCCAAAATCTCTAAAAAGCTATAGTTTGGGTTTAGGAAGGAACATTCAATGATTCATCAGGTCAAACAAATAGCTAATTTTATACTAAATAATAGTCGCATAAGACGAATCACAGGAATTGTATTTTTAGACATTGAGAAAGCGTTTGACGCAATATGGCACAACTCAACCTAATATGGTTTCCTACATATCTGCAAAAAATCATCAAGAGTTTTCTGAGTAATACGATTTTCAATGTTACCATCGAAGGAGTTAATTCCACAGAGAGAGAGTGATATTTCAGCTGGGGTTCCACAAGGATCTGTGCTTTTGCCCAGTTTGTATTCGCTTTATACATCAGACTTTAACGTTTTAAAGAATCAACACTCCGCCCTTTACGCAAATGATACGGCTATTATAGCAGGAGGAAAAGTCTCAAATGTCATAATAAAACGCACGAAAAAGCTCTAGAGCATGCCAACAAATATTTCTCTAAATGGAAAATAAAAATTAATGATGCGAAAACTCAAGCCATAATTTTTCCATTTAATAAATCCCCTAAAAGAATACCAAACATCCCACTATGCATTCAAGGAACTGAAATTACCATACAAGACGAAGTAAAATATCTAGCTACAGTACTAGATAGAAAACTAACCTTCAAAAACCATGTCTTTAAAGCCTGCGAAAAGCCTGTAAAATGTGGTTTTGCTCTTTTCCCTCTTTTAAACCGCAGATCTGTACTCAACAATAAAAATAAGTTGCTGTTGTATAAAATGTGTATACGGCCAATAATGACTTATGGATCACAAGTCTGGTACAGTAAGCTAGCCAAAACGTATCGTAAAAAGCTGCAGATCATTCAAAAAAAAAACCTTAAAATTATATACAATTTACCAAGGCATTTCACAACATTTAGATAACATAGATATTACAAAGAAGATACCATCAACGAAGTCATTAGTTTTATTTAAATATGTTATAAAGATAAATCAATAAAAATATAATAAAAAAGAATTAATAAATCGTAAAATAAATAATTTAATCTTAATCACATTAGGTCCATTTTTATAATAATTATTTAATTACATTAATTTACTGTAAATGATAAAGTGTTTATGTTTTGTAAATTTTCAAACACCCAGTCGTTTGTACTCCTTATTTATCGAATTTCTTTGCCAATCGTTTCTTGGCGTTACTAGGATTAAATTTTAACACAAATGTTGTTAATCCAATTTTGACATTCTTGTGCTCAGATTAAAATGTTTATTTTTTTTATATTGTATTATACTTTTATTATAATATAAAATGGTTTGTAGCTTCATTAAGAGGGCTAAATAGGACAGTAAAGAGATTTGTGGGACAATTGAGTTAAAGAGTCATTATAGCAAAACGTGGGAGTAAACACCTCTTGTGGTCGAGAGATTTTCACTTCTTGCTGGAGTTCTTGTTTACTGGAGCCTATGAATCCTATAAGAGGCAGCTTGTAGGATCCTAGAGCAAACTTTTTGTCAAAGAGACAAAAGTAAAGCAATTATTTCCGCAATTACGAGGGCGACCGCAAAAGTAACTGGCCTAACATAAAAAGAACCGTTTTTTTGAAATCATTATTATTTATTTTTCAACATAATCTCCTTCCAACTCAATACATTTCATTAAACGTTTTCAAGTGTTTTAATTCCATCCGAAAAATAAGATTTTTCAAGACCTTCAAAATATGCCTCAGTTTCAGCAATAACCTCGCTATTGGACGAAAATTTTTTGCCACCGAGAATTTTTTTTTTAAATTTGGAAACAAGATATAATCAGAAGGAGTTAAATCTGGACTATATGGTGGATGCGGAGCAATTTCAAATCGTAATTCGACCAGTTTTTGTTGAGTTAAAAATGCAGTGTGTGAAGGAGCATTATCTTGATGAAAAAGAACTTTTTTTTTCTAAATGCGGTCGTTTTATCTTGATTTCTTCACTCAACCGATCCAACAATGCACAATAATATTCACTATTTATAGTTTTTCCTTTCTTAAGATAATTAATAAATATTATACCCCTTGCATTCCAAAATACTGTGGCCATTACTTTTCCTGCTGACTTAACAGTTTTCGCCTTCTTGGGACCACTTTTACCAGCTTCTATCCATTGTTTTGACTGTTCTTTGCATTCTGGGATGTAGTGATGGATCCATGTTTCATCAACAGTTACGAATCGGCGCAAGAAATCTATTGGATTACATTGATAAATCGCTAAAAGCTCCTCGGAGTTGATCCAACGGACGATTTTTTGGGGCAAAGTCAACAAACGCGGCACCCATCTTGCGGATAGCTTTTTCATGTGGAGTTCATCTTGTAAAATACTCCAAACTTGTTTTTCGTGTATTTTAACAATATCAGCAAGTTCTCTGAGCTTTATTCGTTTACTTGTTTACTTCAATCATCTGTAACAAAGAAAATAATCATTAAATATTTCGGAAATTTTGATAGATGGCTTATAAAAGATTGCTTTTAAAAAACAAAAAAAAGTTGCTAGTAAAACAGAAAATGTGCCAGGCCAGTTAGTTTTGCGGTCACCCTCGTATGACGGCACTATATATATTTCTGGCCTTATAATGAAAATGCGAATATTTATCACGAAAATCGTTGACCACGAATTTTTTCTTGATGTGCGGAAAAAAACGTAATTGGGTGCCAATTCCGGGCTGTACGGCGGAGGACCCATCAATTCGACGTTTTGGCCAGTCAAAAAGGCGCTGGTTTGAGCCTATGTGTGAGAGCTCACATTGTCATGGTGCACAATGATTCGTCTTCTCTTGTTCGTTTTTCGAATAACTCCAAAGACTTCAGCCAAAAAAATTGTAGTGTACCACTCAGAATTGACCGTCCTTAGTTGCTTAAGCGGAACAGTCGCCACATGACCTGTTTTGGCGAAGAAAAAGGCAACCATTTGCTTCGAAGTGCTTTTTCCACGAACTCGTCTTCGAAGACCCACACGGTCGATTGCTGTTTTGTTTCGGGCTCATACGCATAGATCCATGATTCGCCACCTGTCACGATCTTATAAACGTCTTTTGAAGCACCGGGATCGTATTTTTTCAAAATTTCTTTGCACCAATCGACACGAACCTTTTTTTGACCGATTGTAAAATTGTGCGGAATCCGACGAGAACAAACCTGGGTGTTAATGCAATATCGAATGTATGCTGGTGGAAGAAATGCCCAAGGATGCTTCTATCTCACGGTATATCACATTTAAGTTCATCGATGCACTCATGTCGTGATAATCCACGTCGAAAGTTGTGAATAATGATCGCACGAAAATGTTCAAGAGTTAATTCCATTTGTTTGCCAAATTGATGGTCGTACGTCAAAACGTTCTGGTATGTTTATGCTTAAAATTTTCAAACTTTCCAATGGAAATGTCAGATTACGGCAGGCGACACTTAGAAGGAGTATATATAGAAACCCTCTTACTATTTGACGCCAGATACAAACGACTGTTGCATATTATAGAGAAGTTTTAACATTTCTCTCCTTGTAATTTTTTTCTAACGCAGAGTTGAACCTGGGTTTACAGGCATGGTAGTCGTGCACGCAGAAAAAAAGTATGGTTGGGGTAACAATATTCAAAGATATTATGGTATTCACAACAATATAATCATTCACACACAACCATACTATGATCCCCACAACCATACCATTATTCACATTCAACCATACTATGATCCCCACAACCATATTATGATCCTCATAACCATAGTTTGTTTAACGTAAAATCATAGTATGATACTCACAACCATAGTATGACTTACGCACAACCATACTATGATCGACAAAATTGTTTGTAAAGACTGAAATACGTTGTTATTCAACAATAAAGAATTTTATTAAGTATGTTATGTAACAATAGGAGTGATTTATTTAACAGTAAAAAAAATCATTTATTAAAAGCATTTTAGTTATACTAATCCATAGTTTTTTTTTTAAATATAATTTTTATTACTATTATTGCGTAAGAATCGTAAATATAACATTTTCAAATTAAAAAAAAAATTAAGGTTTTGCCTTATTGCATAATAGCATAATCATATTGTTGCTACAACCTTTTTTTTATTTATGAATTTGGCAACAATACTCTTGTTGCATTTCAACGATATTAATATTGCCGCAGTTATACTATTGTCAAAATGAAATTCAAAAAACAATACTATGGTTGTGACGACCATACTTTTACTGCAGAGAACATACTATTGTTGCCGTGACCATATAGTAACCATTTTTTCTCTGCGTGTGCACACTAATCATCACACCACGTTGATCCACAATCTAATCATACCTCCTCTTTAATTTGCATTTATAAAGGAACCCCTTGCTTTTGGCTATTTAAGCATTACATCGTCACAATATGGACTCTAACAATTTGCACCCTCCTCTTTCCGCCGGTTTATACAATCATTTAATTGTGCGTTAAAATTTAACCAAATCCCGTACAATACCACCCCGATTCGTGTGTTCGCAATATTCTCCACTGCTTCATGGTGAACTTTTGCATTATCTCTTCCCAGTAGTGACTAAAACGCCATGATTGCCACTGGAGGGGTAAAGTTTTACTTGTTGGTTGGTTAAATGCAATGTTGCTTGATTACATTGACATCATGGAACATGCGGTATAAAAACTACGGCTAAGCATATTCGGTTGGGCGACAAAAGTAAAATTAAATTAAAAACATTTTATATAATTTTTTAGAGTAAACTTAGTTGGACCTTGAGTTGGACATTATAAGTTTATGCTCTAGTTTCACAGTGACATCAATTTGGGTAAATACAGTGGGACGTTCTATGAAGATTTTTGGCATTGACTCAAATGTTTTAGGGAGCAATGCTAACAAATAAGGAAAAAAAGACTTACGATGTTCCAGAATTAGCAAATATTACACATTTTAGGGAAGAACTTATTTTCTTAAGTTGGAGTTGCATGCGGTATTTTGTCTTGGCCTGCTTAATAAACGATTTCCAAGCTCATGTGGAAGTAGCCTTCAGCCTTCTATTTACTTCTACTTGATCTTTTCTCTGAAGTCTGGCTCTTCTTCTTTCTTGTTAAGTCGTCTATACCATGTCTATGCCTAATGCATAAATGTGGAGGGTGACTCTGTCTTTTCAGGTGTAATATTAGTGTAGTGCAGAGTGTAGGGCGAGGAGGGACTCTGTTCAAAACTTTTTCTAACAACCAAAATAACCAACTATTTTTAACAGAATCCATTTTATTTCTTTCTTCGCTGCTGCGCGCAGTAGTACAGGATAGATTTCGGTCAAAATTGTATAACTTTTGAGAAAGAGTTCGACAAAGTGGTAAAATTTAATTTAATTTTTTAATTTTCAAAATTTGTGAAAAGCAATAAGAAAAAAAATATTTGAGCATTTTATGAACAATTACTTACTTAATTAGTATTAAATCTAAAAATTAGAAAATATTACTTTTATTTTAAATCGGCAAATACGAAAAGAAGTCAACAAACATCAGGACTATTTTTGGCTAAATATACCTAATAGCCTGAAATAAGGTTCTTAGCTCAAAATACTTAGTAGGGACATAAATACTGTTAAACACGTTTTATGCTGTAAAATAAAAAGTACTGAATGTTTTTGGACCAAATATTTTTTAATATATTTACTGATGTATATTGTATCCAAAAAGAATCTACTTATTCGAAATGTCCGCCTTTTGCCTTTACACACCCCTTAAGTCGCACTGGCCAATGGCCAAAAGCTGCACGAAAATTCTACTTATTCGAAATGTCCGCCTTTTGCCTTTACACACGCCTTAAGTCGTCAATAAATGCACGAACCTCGTCCATTGGAAAATTGGCCACAGCTCGAACCAAAGCAGTCTTAAGAGATCCAATGTTGGGGTATCTTTTGTGACAAACCTTGTCCTCTAAAACCTTCAACAATTTGTAATCAAATGGGTTCAAATCTGGACTGCCTGAGGGCCATTTTTCAGAGGCCTAGCCTTATGGGCAGAATCCTGGTGGAAAGTCCATGGCTGGTTTTGGTTTCACAACAGCTTCAAAACGGTTTCTTGGTAAACTTTGGCCGATGTTTTGACTCCTTGTTCGCAGAAATGCAGGTTGGTGACCCCACCGTAAGAGACAGCCCACCAAGCCATGACTGAAGCTGGGTGATGACCCTTTTTCCTGAACGGTACAAATTTTTTCATCGGTGTACAAAATTTTTCTGTGCAAATTATCAGCGTGCTTTAACAAAAGACGTTTGCATTTTTCAATTCTATTTTTTTAAAGCTGCAGGCAATAAATGTCCGGTACGTCGTTTGAAAGCCCTAAGCCCCAAGTCTTTTTTAATGATTCGACTCATGGACTTTTGCGTGATATTCATCTCACCGGCCATGATTTTCTGTTTTCGGAGCGGATTTCTGTGAAGTCTTGATTTAACGGCTTTGATGACATGCGGTGTTCGAACAGAGCGTTGGCGGCCCGACCAGTGGCGGTCTTTTACATCTCCAGTCTCCTCAAACAGCTTTATGCATCGGTTTTTTTATTTCACACTTGAAAAGCGCTATTACAGCGATACGGTACTCATTATCTAACCACTCCATGATGAAAGTTGAAACAATTTTAAAATCCCGTTACAGACTAACGCTATTGACGTTAGCTTTCAAAATCCATATGACATTAACGGGGTATGTTCAGTTCTACTATTGACATGGGTGTGGTCAATGTTGTAACAGTATTTACGTCCCTACTAAGTAATCTTTTAATCCAAAATAACAGAGGTCGCAGTAATTTTTTAAAGTCCGAAGAAGTTTTCGTTTTGTAGTGCATACCATCTAAAATAAGTTAAAAACTAGTACATTTTAGCGAATTATCGTGACGAGATGTCTAAAGTGAAATCGTATGGAGATTATTTTCTTGAAACATTTTTGAACCCTAAGGAGATTTTTTTCGAGAATAGTGAAAAAAGAGCATTGAAATTTTTTTTGTTCTTCAATAATGTTGCACAGTGAATTTCAGTAGGGGTCACTGAAGACGGAAAATCGATATCTCTAATATTAGTGGCGTGTCTCTTTGGTCCTTTTGTTAAAGAAATTTTATAAATGTGGGTAAAAATGTTCGTCTTCTAGTAAAGTTTTCTACTTAAGTACTACTAACATCTTAGCAGGGTGTCTAAAATAGGATCAGTATATCCACAAAATAATAGTCCTTTTAGAAGAAAAAAATACTGTGCACTGTGGTACAAGGTATTATGACTTATTCCTGATGCTTGCAAAATCTTAAATGAATAGAGATAGACCCCATTTAAGGTATACCGATGGACTCAGAATTCGTCCGTCTATAGGTATTTAGAGACCAACGACCTGCTATGTGATCGATCTGATCGACGGAGACCTGATGGCTTTTCTGTCGGAAAGCTGGAGTCGGTCTATCCATCAGTTTGTGAGAGTGAGGTTGTGGCTTTGGATATCTCCAAGGCCTTTTATAGAATCTGACACGGTGAACTCTAATACTTTTACTCGTTTTATATCAAGCTTTCTTAGAGATCGTACTATAAGAGTTGTTGTAAATGGGTTCTCATCCAACAAACATAGGCTTACCGCAGGTATACCACAAGGATCTGTCCTTTCACCCACTTTATTTTTTATTTTCATTGTCAGTCAGACCGTTAATCCAATCTACTCTTTCGCATATGACAGCAAAATCTGTCATTCTTATTCATTTAACCATAGGTCAAGTCTTCAAATATTGAAGACAGAATGCTATTTATGAATGAGATACTTGGCCGGGGTCTACTGCCAATTCCGAATGTGGTCGAGTGAATAGAGAAGATTTTAATTAATTAATCCGCGTAAGACACAGTGCTCCTTGTTGTCGCACAAGCGATTCACTGAACCAACAGGGTCTTCATTATCTCTCAATGGGATGGTTTCTGAACAATCAGATGCTCTTGATGAATATACAGTTTGACGTTCGATGGGTGAGACATGTATTCGTACTGCCGATAGAAGCACTCACGTGCAGAGGCTTTCTAAAGCGGTAAGAAATATTTTACTCCTTCTGATCTTTACATCATCTATACGACCTATATCAGACCTAAGTTGGAAGACAACTCCAGGTACTCCAAAATCATCCTACTTGACCGTGTTTAAAAGAGAGCGACAAGCATCTCACATTCCGAGCACCGTCGGAATGTGAGATGCTTGTCGCTGCTCTATTGGTACTTTCATGGTGTTTGCTCCGCAGACATACGTCGACTTATTTCTAACGTTAGGATGTTTGCCAGGAATTCGCGACTTTCTTAGAATTCACACCCGTTTGTTATCGATTGACCGGTTGACCGCACTATACACTACAGATCGAATTCGTTTCCGTCTGTATGTGAAATCGACTTCCGGAAAAGTATTAATTACGACATCCAGATATTCAAGACAAATGACAATTAATATTTCCTCTTCCCACTCTGATCTCTTACTTTCCACTCACTGCATGAAAGGTGGCATCCCCTTAGAGTTGGTCAATAAAAAAATTCATTGAAGGAAACTTTTGATGAGCGCACTATCTCGCGTCGTGGGACTGTGACGTGACCTCCAAGATCGTAAGATTTAATACTGTTGGAATATTTTTTGTGGGGTTATTTGAAGTCGCTTATCTACGCATAAACCCGACATGATAGACGCCTTGGTTGAAAATATTCGGCGCGTTTTTGCTGTGCTATCGTCCCAAATGCTGCGAAAAGTGGTCGAAAATTAGGCCTCTCTGCTGGACATTGTTCGGCCCAGCTGCAGCGGCCACTTGCCCGATATCATTTTTTAAACATAATGGCAAACCCTTATCTTTAAAGCTAAATTCTTGGTCATAATTGTAAGTTATATGCGTATCATTTCTTATTGAAAACCACACGTCTGAAAAAACAACCTCAAAAGATTGTTTTGGTGCAGAAAATGGATCCCTACTTTCGTTTACAATGTGTACAATTTTTTGAGTCCTACGTAATATTCCTAAAAAGTAAAAAAAAAATATTTTTATTTAAGTTTCAGTTTTTTACGCATTCAATCATTGGTTAATCGATGAGACTTGAATAAACTATATTTAATAGTTGTTGCAATTTTTTTATTTGTATTTTATATTTTTGCCCATATTCATATAACTTTAAATATGTTATGCGTTTTGTGTAGCATAATATTTTTATAGTTCATGTTTAAGCGCTTAAAATGCATTTTTAGTGCATATAATTCCGATCTTTAGTTATGAGCGACCAAAAAGTAGCAAACATTTTGAGTCCGACCTTGCTCAGAGAGAGGAGCTTAATCCTGTAAATAGAGGAGTGGTGTAGGGTATATCCTAGTCGGCCACGATTGACATTTTTGCTTTGTTTTTAGTTAGTTTTTGTTAATTTTTTTAGTTAATAAATTGCATAGTTGGGTTATTTTCTGATTGATGTTCAAAATTAACACTGGTGGTAGCTGTTTAGCAAGGACTTAGTTTCAACAGAATGGCTAACTGACCAGGTGATTTTAGAAATTATGACATTCATATAAATTTCCTTCACATCGCACTGAGCTTCGTTGTTATTGATTCAAAACTGTTTATCATACAATTTTGAAACCTATGGAGTTCGGTTTTACATTCAACAATTGCAGCAAAGCTTTCTGAAGAGGGTTGTCACGGACCCAAAATCATGATAAAAACAGTGTGCAGCCACGAAAATCAATGTCACTTTGCTATTTTGTTAAAAACTCCTGACCTGAACACACTTAATAAAAATCACACTGTAGAAAGTTATTTTTCATAAAATCGTTTGTTAAATCATTCCTACATTTCAAACCTTTTTCAAAAGTATAAAATTTCCTCCAATTTTCATTTTTGAATATCTTGCTTAAGTAACGCAAACGTCATTGATTCGATTTTGGATAGTATGGGTAAAGATTTCCAAAATAGTTTTCAAAAACAAAGAAAAAACTACTGCAATTAATCTAGTGATCACATTGCTCGAAAATGCTGTAAATCAACCACCTCCCTTCTTTTGACCTTTCACTTTGTCAAGTCAAGTGCTTTATTTCCGTTTTATTTTCTGTGTACTCGTGTGTTTGTGTGTGTATGGATTCAATGACATCCTTCGTTCCATTTTCTCTTTGCAGACGAACACACATTTACGTTTGTATGCCCAGTGGCGGAATTCGGAAGGGCTTCTCGGCCAAATTCAGGAATATCAACTTAATTATCACTTATCTCCGCACTCCGATAATGTGCAAATCTATTTTCCGCTGTACATCTGTCATCCTCACTCATTAGCTGGTAACGTGTTTGTAATCTCTAAATTTGCATCTGTCATTGTACTTGTATTTATTTTTCTTTATTAAATTTCGCACTCGATGTTCACTGTCTAAGCTTTGTAGGATTTTGTTTACGAAACTAGTGCCGCTTTTTTAGTTTTTTCTACGTCCACCTGGCTTATAGCTTGTAAATTTGCGTATACGTACATACAGGATGTATAGGGTAAATACAAAGATCTCGTTAAAAACAATTTAAAATAAGCCAAAAGAAAGTGCATTTTTTAACGATTTCTTGAAATTTCGGTACAAGGTTCCAACGGTACAAGGTCCCTGTTTCACTCGTTCCTGTGCTAAAAACCAAACCTATAAATCTGAATAAAAACTAAACTATTGGTCGGATTGCCTGATTCTAGAAAAAGTTTCCTGGGAATACATGTGGGGGTCGGGTATACCTCCCATCGACCATAGGAGGTGAATAACGCCTTGCTCTCCGGGCTTTACATGACATAAGAGTGTATCTCTAGAATAAGCTTAATTCTATGCTTAAAGAAAACACAAAATTATCAATAGTGGACAAATTAAGTTCGGCAGTGCCGGAGTTTACGAGATTTAGATATAGATTGATTTAAAAACGAATTTCTTTAATATTATGACAAATGTTGCCTTTAAGCACTATCAACTCTTACCTTTATTTTTGCGCTTTAGTTAAAAATTGCAGAATAACATGTAATTATGAGATAGCACACACTTGTTTTTTAAAAGGGTACTTACTTTTCGTTAATAGTTGGGGCTCAAGTCATTTAGGTACTCCAAAATGTAGAGAGTTTGTTGTCTTTTTTTATCAAGGAAATACGTTTTCTGATATTTTTGAAGGCCGAAGCTCTTATACTCTCCACCATTGATTGCAATGTAGTATACTTAGTAGGGACATAAATTCTGTTACAACATTTAACACACCCATTTCAATAGTAGAACTGAACATACCCCGTTAATGTCATAGCGTTAGTCTGTGACGCGATTTTAAAATTGTTTCAACTTTCATCATGGAGTGGTCAGATAATGAGAATCGTATCGCTGTAATAGCGCTTTTCTAGTGTGAAGTGAAAAAAAGCGATATTTTCAAAACACTCCGGCCACTAGGGATTAGCGGCATGTTCGTCTACCGATGCATAAAACTGTTTGAGGAGACTGGGTATGTAAAAGACCGCCACCGGTCGGGCCGCCTAAGCTCTGTTTGAACACCGCATGTCATCAAAGCCGTTAAACCAAGAATTCACAGAAATCCGCTCCGAAAACAGAAAATCATGGCCCGTGATATGAATTTCACGCAAAAGTCCAGTCGAATCATTAAAAAAGACTTGGGACTTTCAAACGACACATGTAAAAAAAATAGGATTGAAAAATGCAAACGTCTTTTGGTGAAGCACGCTGATAACTTGCACAGAAAAATTTTGTTCACCGATGAAAAAATTTGTACTGGTTAGGAAAAATTTAACAAGCAAAATGATAGAGTGTATGAGCGGTCATCTAAGGAAGCATCTGAACTGATCACAAGGGTGGAAAAGGGTCATCACCCAGCTTCAGTAATGGTTTGGTGGGGTGTCTCTTACGATGAGGTCACTGACCTGCATTACTGCGAACAAGGAGTCAAAACATCGGCCAAACTTTACCAATAAACCGTTTTGGAAGCTGTTGTGAAGCCTCTTAACAATTCCCTGTTCCAAAACCAGCCATGGACTTTCCAGCAGGATTCTGCGCCGGCCCATAAGGCTAAAACGTTCCAGGCCTGGCTTCGAAACAATTTGCCAGCGTTCTTTTCCTCTGAAGAATGGCCCTCAGGCAGTCCAGATTTGAACCCATTGGATTACAAATTGTGGACGGTTTTAGAGGACAAAGTTTGTCATAAAAGATACCCCAACATTGGCTCTATTAAGACTGCTTTGGTTCGAGCTGTGGCCAATTTTCCAATGGACAAGGTTCGTGCAGTTATTGACAATTGGCCAGTGCGACTTAAGGCGTGTGTAAAGGCAAAAGGCGGACATTT
The DNA here is from genome assembly GCA_963513945.1 of Hydrotaea diabolus. Taxonomy (NCBI): domain Eukaryota; kingdom Metazoa; phylum Arthropoda; class Insecta; order Diptera; family Muscidae; genus Hydrotaea; species Hydrotaea diabolus. The sequence continues at coordinate 171,867,976 of OY740718.1, forward strand.
CGAATAAGTAGATTCGTTTTGGATACAATATACATCAATAAATATATTAAAAAAAATTTGGTCCAAAAACATTCAGTACTTTTTTTTTTACAGCATAAAACGTGTGTAACAGTATTTATGTCCCTACTAAGTAAGATATTGACAGGATTTGGGCATTTGGTCGTTTTTGGTTGGTCCATGTTTGACTAAACTATTTTTTTGACCCAGTAAACCATTGTCCTATACAGATTTGTGAAGAAAATTTCAATGTTTTTTAAGGGCTATTGTTAAATAGGGCCGATAGGTCCAAATAAAGCACAGACATTAGGACCTTAAATAAAGATACATTTTGAAAGTTAAAGCATATTGAGATAAATGAGATAATTTCAAAGTTTCTGAGTAAAAATATAATGATGTTCGAAAGGTCCTTACTTCCTGAACTCTAACGACCTTTGACCTATTGACCAAGGCCTCCAATATAATCTATATGTGAAATAAATATTTGCGGATTCGTGATGATGCGTTTTGTTTAATACCCATGTATCCATAGTTGAAGTAGGCCGATTTTTGGGCCCATAGGTTGATGGTTCTAATTCAGCTAAATGGTAAAATTCAAATTCCTTAGAAAATAACACTGTTTTTAAATAATTCCAAGTTTCTAACGACCAATTTTTGGCATCCTAGAAACCTTATGTTAATTACTTAAAATTAGTCAAATACTTAAATTAATATGATATACTGATCCGTAACGAAATTTGATAACTTTTTAAAAGCCGTATGTCCATAGTCAAAAGTGGCCGAATTTTGAGCCCTAAATCCCGTATGCGCCAGTCTGAGTTCCGAATTTTTACATATTTAAATTTTTGAGAACATTTCTGTGTTTCCGGATACCCATGTGTCTCCGAACATTTTGTGCCAATAGCTTCATAGAACAAGCCCATAGTCTAGGCCCCAATTATGCCTAATCGTAAAACTAATGCCATTTTTAAATTTTTTAAAAATAATCATTTTACTGTTTGTAATGACATATTTTTCGGCGCCCTAGGAACCCATAGGTCAAGACAGGAAATTAATTTTATTTTCAGATTTGTAAAGAAATGTTATTGTTGTTTTTTTAATTATCATATGTCCATGTTTCCATGTGACTGATTTTTATTTTACAAGGCGATGACGGTTAAGCGGATCCAAATAAGATATAGTAAGATATAATACTTTTAAATGAAAAAGTTGTTTTTGTAATAAAAAAAAATTCCAATAAAAAAAATTATTTTTTCCAATAAAAAAACACAATTTTTTCCATAAAAAGTGAATTTTTGTAAAGGTTGCTATATATATTTCTGGCCTAGTGTTGCCTGTGTTCAGAACGTTTTGACATGAAAAAATCAATTTTGACAGAAATGGAATCAACTCGTGAACATTTTTGTGCAACCATTTTGAACAACTTTCGATGTGGATTCTCACAATAAGAGTGCGTCGATGAACTTAAATAAATGGATACCCATATGTCTTAAAATGGTTGCGTGTGAATCATACTATGGTTGTTAGAATCATGATATGGTTGTAATATCATAGTTTTGTTGAATATGAATCATAATATTGTTATTTGGTTATGGTATGGTGTTATGGGATAGTATGGTTGTGTGTGAATTATACTATTATTGTAAGGATCATAATATGGTTGTGGGGCTCATTGTATGGTTGTATGTGAATCATGCTGTTGTTGTGGGGATCATATTATTTTTATACCACAACCATGTACCCAACAATAGTATGATTATCTTTGAATATTGTTATCCTAACCATCCTTTTTTCTTCATGTAATTTGATATCCTACATTGTCATTTTCACTACTGGTTCAAAATATCTGGCATTTCCTTGGTCGAAACTCTTCTCAAAACCCACCAGACCCTTTTCAACGACTCTAGCTCACCATTATTAGAATATAAAACTGAATTTCTCTTTCCTGTCCCCAACTTGCAGGGTAAGACAAGCAAAATGTTAAAGATCCGGCATAAGTAAATGTGGGGTTTCCATCAAGGACATAACAATTTTTTATATTAATAAAACACGGAATATTATAGAGTTCAAGTTTATGCCAGTTGTAATTGTAGTTCAAGTTTATTCCAGTTGTAGTGCAAATGCTAGATTTTAAGAATTAAATTAGATTTCACGAGCCTGTGTACAGAGATCGATTCTTTGGACCTAATTTCACCATTACTGCACACATTCCGACCGAAACGTTGACAATTCTTCTGAGCTCCTCTACTACTTATGCTCTTACGAGTATGTGGCCCATAAAAAAATCCAATGGCGTTAAATCGAATGAACGAGGTGGCCATTCGACCGGACCATTGATCGAGATAGCACGTTCACCGAATTGGCCTTTCAGTAAATCGATTGTAACGCGTGCTGTGTGGCAAGTGGCACCGACTTGTTGAAACCACACATCGGCGATGTCCATCTCATCCAATTCTGGCCATAAATAATTTTTTAACATTGCACGATAGGGCCCACCTCCGGCATGAAAACCACAGCACATAGAATTTTTTTGCTGATGCAATTGTGTCTCTTGAAGCAAATGTGGGTTTGTTGTTGTCCAATAACTCATATTGTGTTTATTGACAAAACCACTTAAGAAATGAGCTTATTCGCTGAAGATGATTTTTCGATAAAATTCTGGATTTTCATGAAACTTTGCCAGGTCCCAATCAAAAAAGTGTAGACATTTTAAATGATCAAGTAGCTTTATTTCTTGATTCCGTTTGATCTTATAAGGATAAAGGCCAAGAGTTTTTCTCAAAATACGCCACAGTGTGTTTTGAGACATGCTTAATTCCCGAGAACGACGTGGAACGACTGATTAGGCTCATTTTGAATGGATACACTTACGGCTGCGATATTTTCGTCGCGGTGTCTCTTTGGTGCCGGAACATCCAAAAGTGAAAATTTCAATAAAGATTTATGCACTATAGCACGCACAGCTTGTCGGAAAGGACGATTATTACGGCCGAAAATTGGAGTAAGCGCTCTTAAAGTTGCGACCACCGAGTTAGAATTTCGGTAATAATTTTTAATGATTTCCAAAACGTTGCTCGTAAGTGAACTTTACCATGATGAAAATGTTGACTTCGACTAACGTTGTAACACTGAAAGATCATTCAAAATATTACAGGGGGCGTTGACATGAAGATACGAAATTGTTATGTCCCTATTTTTAAATCCGTTATATGTAAAATACATTAGGCATTCCCAGAGAGAGTTGAGATTATATTATTAGAGCTAACAGTAGTACAAGTATGTAACATACGCTCATGGGCCTCCACGGTCAGGCCCGTCTAAAGCTGCTCGATGTCGGCGGGTATATTGTTAGTATGGTGATGTAAATGTGTGAGTATGAACAAGAACATACACATGTGTACGTGTATTGATGATGTGATTTCGTTTCTTCGATTTCTTCTTTTCGTCTGTTTTTGCCAATACTCGTACAAATCAAAAGGTATAAATAATTTATTGTTTTCGTGTTGTTGCCACTATTCACCGACTGTACACTATTCACCAATTGCATACACAAATGTGTGTGTATGTGTAAGCGAGTAAGTGAGTGTATGTGTGTGTGTGTATCTATACATTCGAAGACTTTTGTTTTTACTTACAAAAGGATTTATTGCTTGTTAAGTTGGAATATTCAATGATCAAGGGACTGAAGAGGGGGATAATAGAAGTCTATTCTAGGTACGAGGGGAATACAGCAACAGTTTAAATGTTGGTTAAAGAGGTTACGATGCCACATATGTAATAAGAAATTTCACAGCCATATGAGCGAGTATCGTTTTTGTTTAGGAAAAGTGGTGTTCTAGGCTAATTCCTGTCAATTAAGAGAAATCACAATAGTAAAGTCATCTGCAAACAAAAAGTGTCGAATTTAAAAATGTCGATAAAAAGGTAAGGCTTCTTAAAAACAAAATAGAAAAAATTTGTGTAGCCGTTTTAGTATTTAAGTTTTAGACTAAGGCTTACAGTTACAAAAAATTAGTTTTCTATATTTTACAATTTTCACAAAAATATTATCGAATTTTTGATCTGTCAAGTGGGAGTGGCACCGCCTACACACGTCAAAATTTTAACATGTGTTGGCAAAATATTTATTGTTTTTTTAAATTATTTCTTTATTAACTACAACTAGTTAACAATTCAAACTAACAAGCAATTTCTTTCAACTCAAGTAATACTATTCGTTACTTGTAATAATAAATGGTCATGTACTTAGTAGGGACATAAATACTGTAACACACGTTCTATGCTGTAAAATAAAAAGTGCTGAATGTTTTTGGACCAAATATTTTTTAATATATTTATTGATGTTTATTGTATCCAAAAAGAATCTAATTATTCGAAATGTCCGCCTTTTGCCTGGCCAATAGCTGCACGAACCTCGTCCATTGAAAATTGGCCACAGCTCAAACCAAAGCAGTCTTCAGAGATCCAATGTAGGGGTATCTTTTGTGACAAACCTTGTCCTCTAAAACCGTCCATAATTTGTAATCCAATGGGTTCACATCTGGACTGCTTGAGGGCCATTATTCAGCGCCGCCCTTATGGGACGGCGCAGAATCTGAAAAATCCATGGCTGGTTTTGGAACAGGTAATTGTTAAGAGGCTTCCCACCAAATCAAGACTGAATCTGGGTGATGACCCTTTTCCAGCCTTGGGATCAGTTCAGATGCTTCCTTAGATGACCGCGCATACACTCTATCATTTTGCTTGTTAAATTTTTTCATCGGTGAACGAAAGTTTTCTGTGCGAGTTATCAGCGTGCTTCACCAAAAGACGTTTGCATTTTTCAATTCTATTTTCTTAAAGCTGCAGTCAACAAATGTCTGGTACGTTGTTTGAAAGCCCCAAGTCCCAAGTCTTTTTTAATGATTCGACTCATGGACTTTTGCGTGATATTCATCTCACGGTCCATGATTTTCTGTTTTCGGAGCGGATTTCTGTGAATTCTTGATTTAACGGCTTTGATGACATGCGGTGTTCGAACAGAGGGCGGTCCGACCGGTAACGGTCTTTTACATCTCCAGTCTCCTCAAACAGTTTTATTCATCGGCGAACATGCGGCTTATCCCTAGTGGCTGGAGCGTTTCGAAAATATTGTTTTTTTTCATTTCACACTTGAAAAGCGCTATTACAGCGATACGGTTCTCATTATCTGACCACTCCATGATGAAAGTTGAAACAATTTTCAAATCCCGTTACAGACTAACGCTGTTGAGGTTAGCTTTCAAAACCCATATGACATTAACGGGGTATGTTCAGTTCTACTATTGGTGTTCAGTGTTGTAACTGTATTTATGTCCCTACTTACTTAGTAGGGAAAGGCAATTTTATATATAAGTATAATTATAAGTTCTTGTATATATTACGAACAGTATGAGGTCAGGTGGTTTTAATATTCTCTGTCATGTTATTTTTGTTTAGTATTGTTTGGCATTTCATCATGGAGAGACTTACGCCTGAACAACGTTTACAAATCGTTCCCGTTCTGTGAGGAATGTGTTTCGTGCGTTTTCGAGCCAAATTTTGTTTAGCGAAGATGACCATTTCTGGCTCAATGGGTATGTACTCGTAAACAAGCAAAATTGCCGCATTTAGAACGAAGAGCAACCATAGAGGTTCAAGAGCTGCTACTTCATCCAGAAAAAACAACGGTTTGGTGTGGTTTGTGGGCCGGTGGAATCATCGTTTTATTTTTCTTGAAAAATGATGCCGATGAGAACGTAACCTTTAATGGTGATCATTATCGTGCCATGATAACCGAATATTGATGCCTAAAATTGAAGCTAATGATCTCGGCGACATTTGGTTTCAACAAGACGGCGCCACATCCCACACATCGCATCAATCAATGGATTTTTTGAGAGAACACTTCTGTGAGCAGATAATTTAACATTTTGGGCCGGTCGATTGGCCACCAAGATCGTGTGATATCACACCGTTAGACTTTTTCGTGTGGGGATATGTAAAGTCTAAAGTTTATGCGGACAACTGCTTCGATTCAGGCCAAAATATCACGCGTGTCAATCGCCAGTTACCAGTCGAAATGCTCGAACGAGTCATCAAAAATTTGACTCAACGGATGGACCATCTGAGACGTAGCCGCGGCCAACATTTGATGGACATAATCTTCAGAAAATAATAAATAATAAAGAATGTTCTTTCAAATGATAATAAACATTTCCCATTGAATATGAATTTTCTGTGTTTTTTTCTTTAAAAAACTAGCGAACTTCGAAATGGATCACGCGTTATTTGTAAAGGTGATATGGACGGATTTTGTGTTATTTAGTTTTATCCGCCAAATAAGGTTGATCGCGTATTGATTTGGTTGTTAGTATCTCTGCAGCTGCAGCTGTAAGAATTGCTGTATCACCCGTAAAGGTTGCAATGGCTGAATTTGTGGTTGAGTGATGCAAAATATTTCTTTGGGATGTGATCCAAAATTTTTTTTTGGGAAAATATGCCATTTTTAAAGAACTCCTTATAACACCAACAATCACACATCAAGAAGTTTTCAACGTATATTACAGTTGAATAAGAGGTATGAATATACTATTAAGAGTGAAGTTTGCAAAAAAGGGCGTGGCCCCACCCGCACCTCAAAATTGAAATCGACCATATCTCAGAGATAATTAGGGGTAGGAAGGTAAGTACCTAATATTCATACTACTGATATGTTGCAAAACATTTTTTGGGAAAAATTTGTATAACAGCCATTAAATTATTCTGATCATCCTGAAATTATATACAGTATGTTAGAGTTGGCCAAGAAGTATGCACAGGGTATTTGGAACAAAGTTTAGAAAAATGGACGCGGCGACCATGTCTAAACGATTGCACAAGGGAACAAGGCATTTGTTGTTTAATAACTGAATATTGTTTTTAAGGTAATTTGGAACGCTGAATCCAAATCTGTTATGTCCCAAATTAAGGCACTTCCACTACAAATATTTAAGTTAAAAAAAAATACTTAAACTCGCCAACAAAATTATCTTTCATCCATGCCTACATTGTTTATAATTTTTTCCAGTAGGTTCAGATATATTGTTAAAGTTTTGATATATGTCTGTCATTGTTTTTGAAAAAAGTCTCAATTAAATAAACTAAACTAAACTAAAAATTCATAAAAAAATAATGCGATAAAAATCACAGTATTGGTATAAAAGCATTTAGTTTGATATATTTTGAATCAGATGAGCTTTATTTCATTGAAATCAGTGGACAACTTTTGATTTTGTCAACAATTTACTGAATTGATTAAAATCGTGATTTCCATACAGAAATAACATTTATGAATATGTGACGCGCAAAATAGAAAGGCACCTAAGGGTAAAAACCAGATTTGTTCAGGAGAGCCATTTTAAAGATTTAAATACGTGTATCTTTGGTGTACCATCACTTTCATAAAATACGCATATCTCTGGGAGGGAACACTTTTGAGGCATGGGATCGGTCTCATTCGATGCTCAGATGTTGTCCACATCAAAAAAAAAGTGAAAAATGATTTTTTTACCCTTAGGTCTCTTTCTCTATGCGCTGTCACATATGTGTGTGTTTGCTGCTGATTTATTTATGTAATAAGTGTGTTAAAGCAATTGTTTTTAGGTCACTGTTTTCAGATATTCCATAAGTCAGATTTATTCTATCAGCTATACTTTTCAATTTATTAATAACAGACGAATTTTTAATAAAAAATGATATAATTTAATGACAGCTCACCGCAAAATTTTCCATTATAATATTTTCTTAAATTATCAGGTTTAGAGGGTTGATTTTTAATGCTCCAGCAATATTCCGCCATCATATGGACATCCCAGTGACCCTGGTACCACTCCTCTATAGTACGAATATATTGATGGAAACGTTCACCTTGTTCTTTACTGAAGTTTTGGGGAAACAATCCAAATGACTATGTAGATAGTGCACCTTAATGCTCATAGTACAACCAAGCTTATCGAAATGTGACAACATGTTATCCACGTGGTCCGAGTATTTCTTAATCCTTTTTGTTTCCCAGGAAATTTTGTACTATCCAAATAAATTCATTCCAAGCATTTCTTTCAATATCTGTCATGAAACTACTAAAGTTGTCATCCATGATTAACCTTTTGATTTGAGGGCCATCAAAAATGCCAGATTTTAGTTTCTCATAACTCATATTTTGGAAATTTCTACTATAAACTAGGGTTGCTATTTATATTTCGGGTCCGCCAACAAAAACACAATAATTTATCATTGGAAAAGGTTTTATTGTATTTCAAAATATTCTCCTTTAAGCACTTTTCCATGCGCACAAATCAGTTTTCAAAACACTTTTCTTACTCCGATTGAGACACCTCCAAAACATGATTTTTGAACGCTTTAACAGCTGCGTCGGGCCATAAAAACGTTAACCACGCATTTTCTTCTTGATGCTAGGGAATAAGAAGAAGTCATTGGGTACCAAAACAAGGCTGTACGGTGCATGGCCTATCAATTCGACATATTGAGTGGTCAAATAGCTCATAGTTTCAGCCGATGTGCGCGAGCTCGCATTATTGTGATGCAAAATAATCCGTCTTCTTATATATTATCTTTCTCAGAAATGACCTCATAGGTTCCACTAAAGGCACTGTGACAACATGGCCGGTTATACCAAAAAAAAACGCAAACAAACAAATTTGTTGGATTTGGCTTGTCTTGAAAGACCCATACGGTCGATTGCTGTTTTGTTTCGGGTTCATATGCACAGATCCATTATTCTTTATATGTAAAAATGTTATATTCTGCCTTTAGCTACCGCAGTTATACTTTTTCAACATCTCCTTGCACCAATCCATACGAGCCTTTTTTTGAGCATTTGTCAAATTATGTGGGATCCAATGAGAACAATTTTTTTTTACGGCCAAATAAACATGCAATATCTTATTGATGCTTGTCATAATCGCATGAAAATGATCACGGGATAATTCCATTTTTTTACTGAGATGAATTTTTCAACACACTGTAAACAAAACAATGCGCCCTCAAATGACAACACGTTCTGATCGATGTTATGCTAAAAATTGTCAAAGTTTCCAATAAAAGTTCCAGTTTGTATGTGGGAACACTAGTATTGTCAGGACCCGAAGTATAAATAGCTACCGTATCTAAAACAATCACCGTCCTTGTTGAGAACTTTGACAAATTGTTTCATAAGACCTAGCTTGATAAGTAGATGTGGCAGTATTATGCGAATCCTAGGCACAAGTGTTTCATTAAATATATTCAGCTTTCCTGGAACCATAGCTTCCCTCGAAGGCCGGTCTTTTTGACCCCATTGTTGAGATCTTGCTCTGCTATCCCATGAACAAATAAAACATGGTTATTTTGTGTAGCCACCTTGTTAGCCTATAAGAAAATTGACCATTTTCAGATCCACATAAATTAGTCACCGGTGTTCGTTGTCCTTAGTTTAATTATAACCGAGGCAACAGTAGAATATTCTTCTTTAGCATTAGTTGAATGTGCCATCGGCAATGAACCCAATTTATTACCGTTATGCAGATGTACACATTTTGGACTGCGTGTAGAAGAATCTTTAAATAGTCGCCATTCATTTGGATCATACTTCTCTCATCTCATCGCTGTTACTATGCCAGGAACATCTGAAAAATAAACAAACTCATTGTCGTCTGAAAAGAATGGAAGTAAGTTTTTCTCTCTGTTACGGTAGTATGAAATTCTTATTTCTAGGGCTTACTCGTTTTTTTCCTTTAATCGATAAGCAAGAATTTCAGATTCTTTTTTAGAGAGTCCAAGGTCTCACATTTAATCAACACTTAATCCCAATCTTGATTAATTGGGAATACAAAATTTTAATTTTTTTTTAGTTCGAATCAAAAAAAGGCGAAAAATCGGTTGTTACTGAACTTTGCATTACTCATTCAATTTTCAATCGATATTTATGTACATACGTACATGTTTTAGAAAGCTACTTTAATATGATATTCAATAGAGCCTATAAAAAATACAGTTTGCTTCCAACCGATCAACTTTATCGTGAAGAAAATTAATATGTGATTTTTTTTTATAAAAACTGCCATTACTCAGTGATTTCTTTTAATGATATTAAAAAAATTGTTTTCACATTGAACAGGGATTAAACCGGCTCAAGACCTCTTGCTTCTATATTTAAATAAAAGACAAGTTTTTAACAAAATGGCAAAGTGACATTGATTTTCGTGGCTGCACACTACTTTTATCATGATTTCGGGTCCGTGACAACCCTCTTCAGAAAGCCTTGCTGCAATTGTTGAAAGTAAAACCGAACTCTATAAGGCCAGGCTCTCCACAAACGAATGAGAACTACTGTTGTAAACCTTACTTTTCAAGTTTTCTTTACACAATTGCCCACGAAAATACAACTCACTCTTGCCAGCTCTAAAGAGACTCCACATCGAGAGCCATCAATAGATTTCTTTTACAACAACGTGTGTGTGTGTTGTAAAAAGAGTTTAGTTGACTATGTCAACTTGTGTGCCGTGCCGTGCATGTAAGTATGTTTAGCTCGTTTGTTTTATTTCGGTCTGTTGCTTTTACACATTGAACAGGGACTAAACCGGCTCAAGACCTCTTGCTTCTATATTTAAATAAAAGACAAGTTTTTAACAAAATGGCAAAGTGACATTGATTTTCGTGGCTGCACACTACTTTTATCATGACACGGCACACAAGTTGACATAGTCAACTAAACTCTTTTTACAACACACACACACGTTGTTGTAAAAGAAATCTATTGATGGCTCTCGATGTGGAGTCTCTTTAGAGCTGGCAAGAGTGAGTTGTATTTTCGTGGGCAATTGTGTAAAGAAAACTTGAAAAGTAAGGTTTACAACAGTAGTTCTCATTCGTTTGGGGAGAGCATGGCCTTATAGAGTTCGGGTTTACTTTCAACAATTGCAGCAAGGCTTTCTGAAGAGGGTTGTCACGGACCCGAAATCATGATAAAAGTAGTGTGCAGCCACGAAAATCAATGTCACTTTGCCATTTTGTTAAAAACTTGTCTTTTATTTAAATATAGAAGCAAGAGGTCTTGAGCCGGTTTAATCCCTGTTCAATGTGTAAAAGCAACAGACCGAAATAAAACAAACGAGCTAAACATACTTACATGCACGGCACGGCACACAAGTTGACATAGTCAACTAAACTCTTTCTACAACACACACACACACGTTGTTGTAAAAGAAATCTATTGATGGCTATCGATGTGGAGTCTCTTTAGAGCTGGCAAGAGTGAGTTGTATTTTCGTGGGCAATTGTGTAAAGAAAACTTGAAAAGTAAGGTTTACAACAGTAGTTCTCATTCGTTTGTGGAGAGCCTGGCCTTATAGAGTTCGGTTTTACTTTCAACAATTGCAGCAAGGCTTTCTGAAGAGGGTTGTCACGGACCCGAAATCATGATAAAAGTAGTGTGCAGCCACGAAAATCAATGTCACTTTGCCATTTTGTTAAAAACTTGTCTTTTATTTAAATATAGAAGCAAGAGGTCTTGAGCCGGTTTAATCCCTGTTCAATGTGTAAAAGCAACAGACCGAAATAAAACAAACGAGCTAAACAAAAATTGTTTTTATCAAAGGTAACGACTACTAAATTTAAAAAATCGGCTTTTGAAAAGAAAATTTATGATTTTTTGAATTTAAAATTATTTTTTGAATTTTTGGAAAAAAAATCTAAAATACGGTTAGTACCTGTAACCTAAAAATTCGAGCTGTAACCTAAAAATACGGAGAAAAATGGAGATTAGATTTAAAATCAGCTACCTAAAATTAGTTAAAAAATTGCTATAGAATTCCACACAACACACAAAAAGTTCAATGTTGTTCCTTTGTGTAATAGATATGGGATATTTGCACTACGAGTATATAAATCTGACGAAAATCGAATGTTAAATGGGTCTTGTGAAATGACAGCGCCTCGAATCTGGAGAGACCTTTGCGTTATGATCCAACGTACTATGCAATAGTTTTACCGATAAGACACGAATCTGTAAGAACCCGTTTGCAGGGCTATCGCAAAACATAGACTCTTAATGACTCGTGACGTTCTTTACAAAATTTGGTCAAAGCTGGATGTAATTTGTGGCTTTTCTAGCTGCGGATTTTGACCTGAAACCAGTTTGGCCCTACATTGATCAATTTGAATAGGGTTCGGTCAATGGGATCAGATAGTGGTTCTGAATCGATTCGAGTCTATCTCCTTGTAAAGGGTGGTTAAATTTTATGGGCCGATATTAAATGTGAACCACACCTAAACGTCAGCTTTTTTTCAGCATTTTATTTGATATTTCTCAATTTCAGCCTAATTCAATTTAAACCATGGAAAGATATGCAAGCGAGCAACGCGTTAAAGTTATTATATAGTGGATGACCAATTTTCGAAGAAAATCATCTTCAGTGATGAGGCACATTTTCACCTCAGTGGATTCATCAAAAAGCAGAATTGCCGCATTTGGGCGAATGATAATCCAACAGTGATTGTCGAAAAAACAAAGCACCGACAAAGAGTGACTGTTTGGTTCGGTTTATGGGCTGTCGGCATCATCGGGCCGTATTTTTTTTCGAAAATGAGGCCGGTCAGACAGTTACTGTGAATGGTGTTCGCTATCGTGAGATGATATCGAACTTTTTATGGCCCGAATTGGAAGATACGGATGTGGACGAAATGTGGTTTCAACAGGCCACTTGCCACTTTTTTTTTAAAGCTAACGAAACAATGACTCTTTTGCGCGACAAATGAAATGACCGTGTTATTTCACGTCTGGGCGATGTTAATTGGCCGCCAAGATCATGTGATTACACCGTTGGACTTCTTTCTTTGGGGTTAATTGAAAGAAAAGGTGAACGTCGATAAGCCAGCAATAATTCAAGAGCTAAAGGATGAGATAATTGGCACACTAACGGCATAGAACCGAATCGAAAAAAAATCGAAAATCGAAAATTTGGACCATTGGGTGGAGGTGTGCCGCCGAGGTTGCGCTGCCGTTAGGCCGATATTTTGTTCCATTAATATTAATTATCATAATATAAAAAAAATGACAATAATTTCCTCAATATTTTGTGTTTAATTCAAAATCAACATCGGCTCTTAAAATTTAACCACCCTGCTACAGCATTATATCATAATATCCTGTTACAGAGTAGTGTTGGGTATACAAATGTTGTACCTTTCCGGCTTAAAAAGTACTATGTATTTGATTCTTTTTTTTTTGTACCAATTCGCCAATCACATGTATCGTTCCTGCTACCAGCCATAAACATCACAACAACTAATTTGATTACAGCTCTGTTCATTTTTTGTGCCATTGTGACACAGTTGCCAGATTGAAATACCTAAATGTAGTTAAAATGCAGTTTGATTTTGCGCAGTTACGAAAGAGTTAATGCAGTTAGGAAGGAGTTAATGCACGAGTTAATGTGCATTAAGTCTGTTAATGCACATTTACGCTGTCGTCTATTATACGATTCTAAAGAAGAGCTTTATAAATTATTCGAGAAAGAAAAAACAATTTAAGTACAACTATTGATGAACTGACGGGCAATATGCCATTGTGTGGTGCAGGGTATAACAAATGAGGAACTTTCATCAAGTTTTCAGGGTTTTACCACAGTAACAGATTAGTAAGCACATTATGGTGTGTTTCTTGATTACAAGATGCCTTCAAAAAAGATGCTATTGTTTTTTCGTAGTATAAACATACGACCTCTTGAATTTTCGAGCCTATACGATATATCACTTTTAAACTTTTTCCACATCCTTCCACTTTGGTAAATGTGTACTATATATTAGTGTACACACACAATTGCACTGCATTACATGTTTGTGTTTATTTATATGTTGTTATTGTTGCTGTTGTGATGTTCACTGTTGTTGCAGCACCAACCGAGTTTCTTCTTCTCATCGCCCTCTGCCACTCAACATTCTGTAATAGCTGTAGAATGCATTCAAGTTTTCCTTTCAAGCACAAGGAATGCTAATGTCAGTTTGTTTAAACAAATCGGAAATTTATTTGTATTGGTAAAGTGTTTGCTTAACTGAGTATGTGTGCGCCAGTGTGTATGTGCGTTTGTATGCATATGTGTGCTAGTGTCTGTAAATACGTTAAGAGCATTTTCTTATTGTAAAGCCATTATTAGCCCCCCATACAGTCGAATATTTTTAAATGTTCTACAAAATTAATCTGCGTTTATGTCAAGCCATCAAATGTGGATTTTTCCTCGAAGAGATTACACAGTAGGTATAATTGCAATAAAGTTAAGGCAAAAAGTGAAAGGCAGTCATGGCTTGTGTAAACATCCTTTGTATTTCAAATATATTGAGGAGAAACGATTAAGTTAATTTTATAGAAATCTCAGAAAAGAATCTTGACAGAATACTGCTATGATTAGTTCATTGTTTTGAGGCTTTTAGAATTAAATAGCAGTATTAAAAGAGGACATTTCTGTTGACTTTACTATGGTATCTCCCCATGAAAATATTGGAATTAATTTCAGAATAAATTCAATAGTGCCGAAATGTATTGGTTATCGATCAGTTGTCAAAGAAAAAAGGAAGAAATGTTTCCAACATTTTGAAAATTATTTCAACTGTGCAGAAATGTATTGGGTATTGATCATTTGTCAATTTTTTTTATTGGCCAACACTCAGGGGATTTCCCCTATTATGCAGCGCATTGCGTTGGTGAGGGAGTAATATTTATTGTGATTTGACTTGAATTTGGTGATGTCGTAATTGGTGTAAATTACATATGCCGGAAGTCGATTCCACATACGGACAGTACGGGCAAAAAATGAATTCGACCTGAAGTGTATAGTGCGGTCAACTGGCCAAGCGAAAGTATTTTCGAAAGCGAGCGAAAGTATTACCGACACCAAAAGCGATCAGCTTTGATAAGAGTGCACTGTGCCAGACTCCATCAAAGGCCTTGGAGATGTCCAGAACCACAACCTTACTCTCACCAAACTGGTGGATAGACCGACTCCAGCGCTCCGACAAGAAAGCCATCAGGTCTCCCGTAGAGCGATTTCTACGGAAGCCATACTGTCGATCACTAAGCAGGTCATTGGACTCTAGATACCTCACAAGATGGTGGTTAACCATGCTCCTCATTACCTTAGAAAGCGCAGAGCAAATCGCGATTTGCTGATAGTTTGCAGGATTATTGGCTTCACCCTTTTTAGGGATTGTCTGGACGTTCGTAATCTTCCAATACGCTGGTAAGACTCCCGCACTATAAGCAAGGTTAATAAGGTTGCGTAATGGACGGGCTAGCGTCGAGGAGCACTTTCATAGGACAAGTGCCGAAATACCATCCAGGTCCGGGAACTTATTTACGCCGAGATGCGCAAGATTCCTTTTAACCCCACGTATTCGAAAAAATATCTGAGGCATGGAACTATTTACGTTTTCGATCGCGGTGAGTGGTTCCAGCAAGGATGAATTTCCTGCAAACATTTCAGCCAATAGGTTAGCTTTATCTACCGGGGTATTGAATGCCTGATCGTCTTTAACAAGAGTTGGTATGAACTGTCCTTAACTCTTCTTACTGACAACCAAAAGCTCTTACTTCCGTTTAGATCTGACAGCATCCCTGCCTGGTTAAACAACTTTTTTTGACTGGTTTAGCCGACATAACTTTATTTGGATTAAATGTCTTTATATCAAATAAAATTATATTTTGGATCATTTAAGCTGCAGCATTTGGTTCGTTGTCAAGAAATTGGCAATTAAAATGCTAACAAGAAGTGGTTGAGCTCAGTCAACCGTGCCTTTTCGTAGATAAAAACGGTCCGTGGAATACGAAAAGGACGCTAAAATAATGCAGTGATCAGAGTTACCAAGAGGTTCGTACATATCAGGGTGCGAAAATAAGTAAAGGTCAAGAATATTGTGTTGGTGCCCTTCGACACACGGAATATTCGTCGGTTCATTCTCTACTAACTTTAAGTCATTTTGCGAGGCGAAGAGCTCGACGTATTGGCCCTCCGGAGTTGTTTGGCTCAAATGCGAAATCCAGGCGGAATTGTGGACATTGAAATCTCCAGCAACGATGATTTCACACACGAACTCTCTCCAAAACTTTCGTAATTGAATCGGAAAGTGCGTCGAAGCCGTAAGGGAAGACTCCCATTCCGAGTTTGGGCTTCTGTATATAAATCCAAAATAAGGTACGTGTGTTCCAATACTGAACTCAACCCAAAGGTAGTGAAATTCTGGATCTTGTGAGCATAAGTGTAGCTGGCTCTGGAGCACTATATCGTTGCGTACATATACCACGAGTCCTCTGTGAGAAATAAAAAGAGGTAGGGTGTGGTACCCAGGGACGTAAAAACCCTGTGGATCAGAATCTTCACGCACATGGGTCTCACAAAGGAAGGCCAAAGAAAATGAAAAAGAGAGCAAATTAATCTCACGCAGGCCACGTATGTTGGAGAAATGAATATTACATTTATTCACCATTACGCCAACTAGAAAACAAATGTCAGTATGTCAGAGGAACGCTACCTCAGATATTCATTTTGGTTATTACTTATGTATTTGCCAAAAATTGTTTTTAAGTTATGTACAGACTCTTGACAGTGTCTTATATTGCCAGATCTGGAAATGTACTGACAATAAAAAATCTTAACAAAAGGTGAATTTTCAGTTCAGACGATTGACAGACAGAAAATCTAACAATTTTATTGACAGGTAGATGTAAGACAATAAATTTATCAGCCAACAATAATTGTCAACAGTTGTCAAATGCGTCATAAGACAAAAATGTCAAAAAATACGACAGAAATTATCAAATGTGTGCTTACATTAAATTGGAAAAGTACAAATATTAATTTCATGCCAGTGAGTGTTTCCCCTATACCAACTACTATTGTCATATCGGCTTTATTTCACGACATAAAGGTTGGTCCATTTAAAATTTTAAATTTGAATTGGCTGTAAAAATATGTACTGATAATTTTTTCAAATTTGTGGTTTTAATGAAAAGGTTGAACTTTTTCCGATGCGATTCGATTCCTCAAAAGACTGAATATTGCCTGGCAGGAGATAAAGAATTTTACCGAAAAATCAAGTTTTAAGTTAGAGCTCATTTTCATCTGTGTGGCTATGTCAATACACAAAATTGCCGCGTATGGGGTTTAGAGAAGCCACACGTGCCTATGAGAAGCCAATGCAGCCAAAACGAGTCGCGGTTTGGTGTGGATTTTGGCCTGGGCCATTGTCTTCGAACTTGAGCAAATCATTCGCCAATCTCGACGAATTTTTGTTTCCAAAAATTCATGAGAATGACATCGACAACATTTGGTTTCAACAAGACACACAATGTTTTTTTTTTAAATTATTTGAGTCTTTTCAAATCATTAGCACAGTATACTTAGTAGTAGTAAAGGGTGTTTTTTTATTGGGGTATAGAACTTTAAGTTGGCATCACTTTTTTAACTGGCGGCCATTTTGTCAGCTGTCAAGTGATTAATATTTAGTTTGGTTTGCCATTTCATCATGAACAGGTTGACAAAAGAACAACGCTTGCAAAATGGGCCGAAAATGAGATTCATCTCGATGCTGATTTTCATCACAAAATTTTGTTCAGTGATGAGGCTCATTTTTGGTTGAATGGCTACGTCAACAAGCAAAATTGCCGCATTTGGAGTGAAGAGAATCCACATAAGACCCTTGAGACGCCATTACATCCACAAAAACTGACTGTTTGGTGTGCTCTATGGGCTGGTGGAGTCATTGGGCCATACTTCTTCCGAAATAATGCTGGAGAGTCAGTTACCGTTAATGGAGACCGGTATAGAGCCATGATAACCGACTATTTTGTTCCCGAATTGGATGGCATGAATGTGGATGAGTTGTGGTTCCAACAAGACGGCGCTACATGCCACACAGCGCACGTCACATTCGAATTATTGAAGGAAACATTCGATGAGCGCATAATTTCGCGGAATGGACCTGTCAATTGGCCACCAAGATCGTGTGATTTGACACCATTGGATTATTTTCTTTGGGGATATGTGAAGTCGCTCGTCTACGCCAACAAACCAGAAACGTTAGGGGACTTGGAAGCCAACATTAGTGGCGTTATTGCCATCAATATTGGCCCCATATGCTCGAAAAAGTGGTTGAAAATTGGACCTGTAGAATTGGCTTTATTCGAGCCAGCCGCGGCGGCCGCATGCCCGAAATCATATTTAAACATTAATGGCATAAAATTATCCTTCCAATAAAGCCAAATTGATGGACATTAAAACGATTTTCTTGTGTTTTATTTCAATTCGAAGTTCTATACCTCAATAAAAAACACCCTTTATAGAGGAACAGTGCTTGCTCCCGGCTTTTACATTGACTAGTAGAGTATGAATCTACTTATACTTAAATCTAAGGAGTAAAAAAAAAAACAAAAAAACAATACATAAATATTATGCATTTCTACCCCCTATGGATACCAGGAATTGATCGTAAATAATAGTTTTGACCAGGAAGATCATCATGCTCCCCCATTATACCTACCGCAGACAAATAGATGGAATTGGACCATCTAAACAGGAACTCCATTGATAACATATATAACGTATAACACGCAAGGGTATTGGAAATCAAATAATCAGCCGAAATTATTATATCAACTGGCCGCGTCGGAGCCGTGTTTTGAGCTCTTTTGATTATTTTCTGTGGGGATCCATTAGGGATAAATGTTACGCAAAGCATCCAGCGACAATTGTAGCATAGAAACAAGAAAAAACAAACAAAAATGTACTGAACAATTTGGTTGATCGGATGAGGTACTGCCGAGTCAGTTGTGGTAGTGAGTGATACTGTTTTCCATTATTAAATAACAAAGTTCAGCATTTCCAATAAAACCAGAAATTTTAAAAGATTAACAGTACTTTATTTTTACAGCAAATTCAAATTTAAATGAAATCGGATTAATTATGTGATGTATTCAGTGACAAATTTTGAAGTTTGGAAAGACTTTTGTCGGTAGTCTATACATAAATATGGATCTTTATAGTCTACGTAATCAGCCACTAATAAATACAGATATGATTCAATTTTATCAGTATTTCTACAAAGTCGCTCATAATCTGATAGTCAGCGGAATTTTTGCAATTGCATATTTTGACCAGAGGAATCGGAAAGAATTCTAAAACATTTTATTGCATATTTTATGCAACATAAATATATGCATAAAAACTGAAATTTTATGCGTTAAAATGATTGTTTTGACAAATGTAAAAATTTCGCCTATTCAGAAACCCAAACAGACTATCAGTCATCATCGTGATGGATGCTTAGGTACAATCTTAATTTCACATCCAAACAAAAGCAGCGCTTGCCTAGAACGGAGTAGCTTTAAAAAGGAACCTATATATGTCAGACCTTTTTATGGAACCAAATTTACTACACCTTTTTTCCATACCGATTTAACTAACTTTTCCATGCAGTTTTTCCCCATTTTTGCACCAAACAAAAAACTATTTAAGTTCGGCAAGCGACATTTATCAGCATAATCAAGATTTGTTTAATGGTGTTTATACATCTACTTAATCTTAATCACGTCATTCTAAACATTTTAAAATTCTAGACGCCCCAGCAGTCTGTCCACAACCAAAGTGCCTAACTATAGTTTGACATGCCACCAAATACCAGTTGCCAAAAAAATGGTGTTGAAAAGAAATATCGCTATTCGTTAGTTTACCATACATCGATTTAGGGGCAAATAAACATGCAATCAACCCAGAAGCCACAACTCAACACCGACCCACACAGCCCACCATGCCACTCACTCATATGGACGTGTCTGTGTGTATGTGTGTATCGTATGCATATATCCATGGCTTTATTTAGCAAATCAAGAGTTTCTAGGGGAAACGGAAATGCTAAACAGGAAGTCAAGTCATTTCCAAGGCGAAATATTAGGAAATAAATTAAAAGAGGTCCAAAGTATTTTGCCAGCGGAAAAATTCCTAATGGGGTTCCTTAAACTTTTCGCAAAACACAACGTGCACACCCTGGAGCACCATAATCTCAACACAACAGCATGTGTAGGTAAACATACCTATAAGGCTATACGTGTGTGAGCGTTTGTGGGTTTATGTTGCAAATAAAATTTTTCGTAAATCTCCGTTATGAAAATTGACTTAGCCAAACACACAAACCGCAAAAACTAATTTTCCCCTTCTAGCTCAGAAACAGTTTTCACTTCATTTACGAATTAATGCCCAAATATGCCAGCAAGCCGATACGTTCGTACAGTTCAGGCATGCAGGCAGGCGGTATCATCCATCGTCCCGCTACCATCAAGCATACAGGCGGCTGCAATCTGCTGGCAGCACAAATTTAAGAAATCATAAATTTGGAATATCCCCCTTCCTAAACGTTTTGTACTCTAAAGGGTAATTGTTTAGATCTTTTTTTAAATTTAAATAATACATGACGACTAAAATCGTGTGTTGGAATTTTTATTATAATTTCAAAGAGAGAAATGCAAAAACATTAAATTGGCAATTATTATTTTCTTTTTGGCAAAACTCCAAGCAATTAAGAAAATGTAAAAAGAAAAAAAGGTGGCAGCACGGAACGCTGAAATGAATTTTAAGTTTCCGGTTAAATCATGTGGAAATAATTCAGGTTTAATGCAGTAATTAAATGCAAGGTGTGAAAAAAGTAATAAAGTAAATATAACGCGTGATCCATTTCGAGGTTCTCTACTTTTTTAATGAAAAACCACAGAAAATTCAAATTGAATGGGGAATGTTTATTATCATTTGAAGGAAAATTCTTTAGCATATATTTTTCTAAGATTATGTCTATCAACTATTGGCCGCGGCTACGTCTCAGAAGGTCCATCCGTTAAGTACAATTATCGATGACTCGTTAGAGCATTTCGACTGGTAACTGGCGAATGACAAACGTGATGTTTTGCTCCAAGCCTGAATCGAAGCGGGTTCGTCCGCATAAACTTAAGACTTTACATACCCTACGGGAAAAAGTCTAACGGTGTGAAATCACACAATCTTGGTGGTCAATCAACTGGCCTAAAACGTAAAAGTATCTGCCCACCGAAGTGTTGCCTCAATAAATCCATTGATTGATGCGATGTGTGGGAAGTGGCGCCGTCTTGTTGAAACAAAATGTCACCGAGATCCCGAGCTTCAATTTTAGGCATCAAATAGTCGGTTATCATGGCACGATAACGGTGGCCATTGACGGTTACGTTCTCACCGGCATCTTTTTTGAAGAAATATGGTCCGATGATTCCACCGACCCACAAACCACACCAAACCGTTGTTTTTTCAGGATCAAGTGGCAGATCTTGAACTTCTTCTGGTTGCTCTTTGTCCCAAATGCGGCAATTTTGCTTGTTTACATACGCATTGAGCCAGAAATGGGCCTCATCGCTGAATAAATTGTGGATCGAAAATGTCGGATCTTCTTGGAACTTTTCAAGAGCCCATAGAGCGAATCGATGTCGCTTGGGAACATCGGACGGCTTCAGTTCTTACACAAGCTGTATTTTGAACGTTTTTAATTTAAGATCTCGACGTAAACTGCGCCAAGTCGTTCCATATGTCAGTCCGAGTTGCTCCGAACGGTGCCGAATCGACTCTCCACGGTCTTGGTGTACACTGTCAGCTACGGCCGCTACATTTTTCCACTGCGTGCTGGACGTGGTCAATTTGGTGAAATATTATCCAGTAATGAATGCTGGGTTTCAAGATGTGTGATGGTGTTGCGAATAGTACGCTCAGTAGGCCGATTTTGTTGACCATAATTTTAACGAAGTGCACGAAACACATTCCTCACAGAACGTGAATTTTCGGAATAAACGATTTGTAAACGTTGTTCAGGCGTAAAACTTTCCATGAAGAAATGCCAAACAATACTAAACAAAAGTAACATGACAGCATGAGACGACCCACACGTGATCTGACAAAAAAAGCTTTTGAAAAAGTATCTCTACTTGGATCACCCATTAATATGGGAATTAAAGTTTTAATCAAAGGCAAAAAAAAATTACCAGAGTGTCATACGAAATTAAAGAAATGTCTGTCTTACCAAGAGAAGATTCACGATACTCGTATAAAGCTTCTTCTATTATTTTCTCCAAGCTTCAGGTTGAAAAGTAAATAATAGAAAGAGTTTTTAAATAACAGGTCAAATAAACTAACACGAAATATAAAACTTTACTTCCTCGTTAGGTTGTAGATCTTTTAGAAGCAACGACTAGCAATAACTTCCATATGGATGACGATGAAAGTAGCTCTGATAATAAGTTTTCATGATTTTTATTTCTAAGCTTTTTTGCAATACCATCCCAAAAACTTTAGAAAATTAAATAAAAATATACAATTTTTAATTCCTGTAGGATCTCGGATTGATGATTTCTTTAAGCGTACAGTAGATGTGAAAAACTCAAATGTTGGCGCAAAAAATAATTGCAAGGTGGTATGTATGTCATAACGTCCACGTACATAATGTCTATGGACATTATAATACCAAGAAAATGTCATAAAACCTAGTGACAATATGACAGTTTATAACTGACAGAATATCCATCAATGCGGAGTCATAACGTTCATTTTTTAAGAATTCCCACAGTCGAAATGCAAAAAAAAATTTTAAGATCGGTGTAAAAGCGATACCGACAAATATAGTTATAAATTTACAACTTTTACACGGACAATATGTACGTGAACGTGACATGTCACCGAATTTCCAACCCCTATTATAGCTTTAATACTGGGCGTAATAGTCCAATAAATACAAATTCGATATTGTCTATATAATTATTATAAAACTAATTATTGGTGTGTTTAAAGCTAAATCACGACTTTGTGGTACAACCGTTTTTATAGAAATTTGGTACGTATGTGGACGACGTCTATGGGCGCAGAAAAAGGGGATTTTATTATTATATACGAGGGTGACCGCAAAAGTAACTGGCCTAACATAAAAAGAACCGTTTTTTTGAATTATTATTATTTATTTTTCAACATAATCTCCTTTTAACTCAATACACTTCATCAAACGTTTTTCAAGTTTTTTAATTCCATCCGAAAAATAAGATTTTTCAAGACCTTCAAAATATGCCCCAGTTTCAGCAATAACCTCGTTATTGGACGAAAATTTTTTGCCACCGAGAATTTTTTTTAAATTTGGAAACAAGAAATAATCAGAAGGAGCTAAATCTGGACTATATGGTGGATGTGGAGCAATTTCAAATCGTAATTCGGCCAGTTTTTGTTGAGTTAAAAATGCAGTGTGTAAAGGAGCATTATCTTGATGAAAAAGAACTTTTTTTTTCTAAATGCGGTCGTTTTATCTTGATTTCTTCACTCAACCGATCCAATAATGCACAATAGTATTCACTATTTATAGTTTTTCCTTTCTCAAGATAATCAATAAATAGTATACCCCTTGCATCCCAAAATACTGTGGCCATTACTTTTCCTGCTGACTTAACAGTTTTCGCCTTTTTGGGAGCACTTTTACCAGATTTTATCCATTGTTTTGACTGTTCTTTGCATTCTGGGATGTAGTGATGGATCCATGTTTCATCAACAGTTATGAATCGGCGCAAGAACTCTATTCGATTACGCTGATAGATCGCTAAAAGCTCCTCGGAATTGGTCCAATGGACGATTTTTTGGGGCAAAGTCAACAAACGCGGCACCCATCGTCCGGATAGCTTTTTCATGAGGAGTTCATCATGTAACATACTCCAAACTTGTTTTTCGTGTATTTTAACAATATCAGCAAGTTCTCTGAACTTTATTCGTCTATCTTTAGTCACTTCATTAAATATTTTTCTAGTTTTCAGTAGTAGTAGCAGTTTTCGGTCTTCCAGAGCGTTGTTCATCTTCCGTACTTGAACGACCCATTTTAAATTGTTGAACCCAGGATTTCACGGTGGAGTACGATGGTGCGTTATCATCATGAACAGAATCCAATTCATCTTTGATTAATTGTGGCGTATAACCTTTCATATAAAAGTGTTTAATTACCTCACGAAACTCTTTATTTTCCATTTTTCAAAAATTATAAAACTTCTTTACCTCAATCACCTGTAACAAAGAAAATAATCATTAAATATTTCGGAAATTTTGACAGATGGCTTATAAAAGATTGCTTTTAAAAAACAAACAAAAAAAAAGTTGCTAGTAAAACAGAAAATGTGCCAGGCCAGTTAGTGTTGCGGTCGCCCTCGTAGAAGGAATGCTTTGCTGTGTTTATATTTATTTTTACAATTATACCAAAAATATCACGAAGTGCACTAAATGCATTTTGATTTGAACTCCCATTTCGAAAAAGGGTTCAACAATCTTAACGCGCTGCTCAATTGTGTACCTCTCCATGGCTGAATTTTTCAAACACTGAAACAAAGAAATGTCAAATTAAGTTGGGCAAAAAACTTTACGTTAAGGTGTGATTTTCAATTAACATCGTTTTTTAGGTTGCTCCACCTTAAATTTTAATATTTTTAAGCAAAAAAAATACTGAGGCTTTATATTTGGACCATGTTAAATCAACAAGGTGTAGTCACTAGTTCGCCGTACTGCCAAAGTCCCTTAAAGGATAATAAAAAATTAAATGTTCAATGATTATTGGGAATGTTTAATATTGAAATTTAGCTTTAGAATTGTCTAAGTCAAATTTCACACTGAAAGTTTAAATTTCTACGAGGAAGAATTGTAAATCAGCTGACTGCATAACTCTACCCTCTTTCTTGTACCACGGCTTGGATGAAGGCGTGGTTCAATTAGTTTAAACAAATTTCTACCTGCTACATGGGCCAATACGACAGGGTTGTATGTACGAGTTTCGAATTTATACCAGCAAAAAAAATTTCAGACCAGTGTGCGCCGACAGCTTGGGCTTAAATTACTTAAAAGAAAAAAGTCTGTTGACCAAATGCAATAGCGTTCGGTATTGACGATTATGTTCCGCCCAGTCTTTTTAAACTGATATAACACAAAGACCCCTAGCCAATAGTTCAAGATAACCTTCGGGTTTATCACTAGACCAAATGTGGCAATTTTGTTAATTATTCTACAAATAGGGTCAGAAATATGACTCGAAACTGACTGACGAGTTGTTAAACAGTTATGAATAAAAATATGACACGCAGAACCATTAAAAAATAATACGTTATTTTAATTTTGTATATTTTTACTTTGAAAAATGTTCTAACTAAATCACCCTTTGTAAAGGTACATCACCTTTAGAAGTGTATATTCTATGAAGGTTCGAAACATAGTCTAATACAAATGTATCACAGTATGTATTCGTATATATCGGGGACTATGCGCATCGAATGAATTGAAATGAAAAGTAGCCAATTGCATATGACGAAATACAATTTAAAACATGTCGCGTGTATATTAGGGTGTACTGAAGAAAAAAAAACTTCTTTACAGGAGTGTAGTTAACGGCCAAAAGGAATCTAGGGCAATCCTTATTGGCTGCATCTCACGTCGCTCTGTGTTAGCTTATGTTTGGAGGTGGGAATTTTCATCAGGTTATTGTGGTTGTATTTGTTTGTAAGTTATGGTAAAAAAAATTAGAACATAAATATCAATGGCTGAATATATATATTAAATATCGGAAATAGTCACGAAGTCTTTTAAAAAACACAGTTCACTAAGTCAGCCCCAGCCAGAAACAATATAGTTGAAACATGGTATAAGAAGTTAGTGGTTTGACTAATATATGTAACTACAAAAAGTATTAGAGCTGGATCCACCTTTAAGTGTACGGGTCGACATAGGTACAGCAGCTAATTCCATGGCTGTCTGTTCTTCTGCTATTCATCTAAAGCTTGTATTCAAGCTACATAGTTGTCCGAATTTCATCAAATTTGCCACAAGTAAGTTTTATGAACAAAAGGTTGGCGTTATTCAAATTGAAGAAAATCGGTTTACATTTAGATATACGTCCCACACATACGTTTGACCGATTTTATGCTGTTAGCTTTAGAGGCCACATATTACATCCAGTGTTAATGAAATTGGCAAAATCAAGTTTTATAGACAAAGTAAAGACTCTATTAAAGTTAAAGATAATTGGTTAATACTAAGAGGAATCTCACACGCGATTGTAAGACGAAATTGTTTAACGAAAGCGGCAAAAAAGGAATCAACTGTAGGTGAGGAGTGAAGGGCCGCTACAGGATAAAGATATAGCCTGGCACAAAGGCAGCACTGGCACCAAGTCAGCACTGGCACCAATGGCTACTCAAGCAGTAATGGAGTATAAAAGGAAGTTGAGCAGGAAAAAAATCGTATATTCAGAGAAAAGAAAAGATAAATGGAAAGGCGTTAGTGTGAGTAGATCGAGCTGTAAGATAACCATAGAAACAACGCAAGAAACTGTTCTCAATGTGACAAACACCATATGAAAGGCTCGACAACTGATGTGTAGAGAAGAGGGAATCCGGTTGCTGATACGTCGAGTTTTAAAAAGTTTAAATTTCTACGAGCAAAAATTATAAATCGGTTGATTGCATAGCATGACCTACTAAATTTTACCATGGCAATGGTCAAAGGTCATATTTACTACGTCTTCTTTACAAAAAACAAACAATATCGGCAGGTTATATTGGAGGAGGAAGTAGGCGTGGATCAACAAATGTCTACTTGTTACATGTGCCAGTATGACGAGGTTGTAAAAGTATGTATTGAATTTATGCCAACAAAAGAATTTTTAAAGCACCGGCTTCAATTTTAACAAGAAAAAAATCTGCGGACCTAATGCCGAAGCGTTCGGCATTGAATGACCGATTGATTGACTCCACCAGTTTATAACCCACCTACCCCGTCTGTGATGAAAATTTGGAAAGAGCATTTTTCCAATTTGTTAGCGGATGCTAATCTTGCCGATATCAGCCACACACCACTAATCACAGATGATGGAGTTAAAAGACCACCCACGACCCTGGAAGAAGTCACAACAGCAATAACCCGTCTCAAGAACAACATAGCTGGGGGAGCAGACAAAATTCCAGAGGAGCTGTATACGTCGGATGTCCGTGCATGCGTGCATATTAGGAACCACAGCGTACTATGCCCAATTCGCAAAAATCGAGGCAAGACATTTCGCCAACTACCCCGGAATAAATGTCCTATCCATCGCGCATACTATTAGCTATAATGTGAGAAAGATTAAATTCTAAACTCGTCGACCTGATGCAAGTAAGGCTTCAGGCCTTATAACTCAACAAACGATCAAATCTTTTCACAGCGCCAAATCCTGGAAAAGACTTACGAGAAGATAATATATGCTTACCTCTTCATCGACTATATGGCTGCTTTCGACACTCCGATAAAAGATAAATTAGTTTAATCCATGTCTGCGTATGGGATACCATCAAAACTTGTACTCATTTGTAGAATGACACTGAGTCACGCCAAATACTCAGTTTTAATTGGAAGTGACCTCTGCTTTCACCACCACAAGAGTTCTGAGACCGGGTGACAGCTTATCGCGTAACTTATTGAACATCTTAATGGAGAAAATATATACTAGAAAATGAAAAAATTTAAAATGGTCTTCTTGCATATGCAAATGACAAAGCCATTGTCGGCAGAACAGAGCGAGATGTTAGAAGAATTAGAGTCGTTTAAAATGGGTCTAATGGTAAATGAGGGCAAGACATAAATGACAACTGCTAGAGAGGCGTCGCGACGAAAGAAAGGAGAGCTTTTTTCGGCAGGCAGTTGCAACATCGAAGTAGTAGGGGAATTGTATCTCGGATATGTCATAAACCAAAAGAACGATGTCTGCACTTAAATAAAACGGTGGATCGTGATGCTACATTGATGTTATTTTGGGCGTACTTTAAAATAGGCACGAAAATATTGGAGCTACAAAAGCGGTTGAATGCTAGTCGCCTGTCCTTGAAAAATCCTTCGTAGAGTTCAGTAAATTATTGATAAAATCTACTACTACCCGAGATACATGGGGTATATGGGTCAGACCAACCGAGATCTCTATAAAATGAACGTAATTGAGCGGATTAAACGCTAACTTGATTGAACATGTTGATCCAACGAAATTAAACGCTTCGGGCAGAAAGACTTTAAACGATAATTACCAAGGAAGGTGCAGGCAGGAAAGACCGAGACTACGTAATTAATGATGCGCAGATCCTTGGGTTAGAAATTGGAGGAAGCACGAACAAGACCGAACTGCGTATAAATCCTTTATTGAACAGGCCCGAACAAACAAGAGATTGTGGAGCCAGCCTAAGTTAGTAAGTTATCGTTGGCCCACCATCAGCATCGTCGATCCCTGTCCGAGTGTCAAGCCAATACAATCGGGAACTTCTTTAGGCAGTCTCATTAACTTAAGTTTAAAACATCTTAGACGAGTAATTAATGGGTTATCATTCAAGAGGAATTTTTTAATAGGTTATTTTTTACAAATTAAGCATGAGTTGTTTTAAACCTTTTCTTTCTTTCAGCGTTGCTTGCCATTCCTGGCCTGCACGATCTTCCGGTGCGTCGCCGTATCAGTGTTTGGGTTCTTCAAAAGCTCGCAGAAGGTCCGCTGTTTTCGACCAAAATTTTGTTCTGAGATGAGGCCCATTGCTGCGTCAACGGCAACGCCAATAAACAAAATTGCCACATTTGGGCTAAAGAGCAACCTGAAGATGTTCAAGAGGTGCCATTGTACCTAGAGAAAAGCACGGTTCGATGTGATTTAAAGGCTAGTGGAATCATCGGTCTTTATTTTTTTAAAAATGTTGATGGCCGGAACGTAACAGTGTATGGGGCTCGCTATTACCAGTTGATATCGGACGAGTTGCTACCTGGAAGTGAAGCCCGTAATCTTGACGACGGTTGGTTTCAACAGGACGGTGCCGCTTGCCATACAGCTGCTCAAACAATGCATCTATTGAGAGCTCAATTTGAACAGCAGCTAATTTCACCTTTTCGACCGGTAAGTTGGGCGACTAGATCGTGCGTTATCACAGCTTTAGACTTTTTTGGGGTTTTATGTTTTTGAATTTTTTGTATTTAAACAAAAAAAACTCTAAATTGATCACCCGTTATTAACACAGTGACTAACTTCATCAAGAGAATTTAATACGTAAGCGATAGATATAAGTTCCATAAACATATTTTGGTAAAAATTAAAACAATTTTGAAACAAAAAGACTTCCCACACAGGTCTGTGATGACCTTCTGAAGAAATGTAGAATCCAATTCCTAGGCCGTAGATGAAAATATATAAACTAACAATACACATACCGGGGTTTAAAAAATGCTTAGCCATTCTTACCTATATAACAAAGACAAACATCAGCTAGTAATGGGGGCTCCAAGCAGAGATACTTTTTTCAATATCCTTTTTTGATAGGTCACGTGTGAGTGGTATGCTGTCATATTATTTTTGTTTAGTATTGAAAACACCTACGCCTAAACAACGTTTACAAATCGTTCAACTTTATTACGAAAATTCACGTTCTGTGGGGAATGTGTTTCGTACACTTCGTTCAACTTATGGTTAACATTATCGGCCTTCTGAGCGTGCTATTCGCAACACTATCACCCATCTTGAGTCCCAGCATTCATTATTGCATAATATTCGACCGAATAGACCACGTCCAGCACGCAGTGAAGAAAATGTAGCGACCGTAGATGAGAGTGTACACCAAGACCATGGAGAGTCGATTCGGCACCGTTCGCAGCAAACCGGACTGACGTATGGAAGAACTTGGTGCATTTTACGTCGAGATATTAAAATGAAAGCGTACAAAATACAGTTTGTGAAAGAACTGAAGCCGCCCGGCGTTCTCAAGCGAGATCGCTTCGATCTATGGGCTCTTAAAAAGTTTCAAGAAGATCCGACGTTTTCGAGCCAAATCTTTGGCTCAATAGGTATGTAAACAAGCAAAATTGCCGCATTTGAGACAAAGAGCAACCAGAAGAGTTTCAAGAGCTGCCACTTCTCTACAAAAAACAACGGTTTGGTGTGGTTTGTCGGTCCATATTTCTTCAAAAATGATGCCATGATAACCGACTATTTGATGCCTGAAACTGAAGCACGTAATCTCGGCGACATTTGGTATCAACAAGACGGCGCCACTTCCCACACATCGCATCAATCAATGGATTTATTGAGGTTGATTGGGCCGGTCGATTGGCCACCAAGATCGTGAAATATCATACATTTAGACTTTTTCCTGTGAGGATATGTAAAGTCTAAATTATATGCGGACAAACCCGCTATGATTCAGGCCTTGGAGCAAAACATCATGCGTGTCATTCGCCAGTTACCAGTCGAAATGCTCGAATGAGTCATAGAAAATTGGAGTCAACGGATAATCTTCAAAAATAATCTTCACAAAATAAATGCCAAAAACTGTTCTTTCAAATGATGACAAACATACCCCATTCAATTTGAATTTTCTGTGTTTTTTTCTTTGAAAAAGTAGGTAACCCCGAAATGGATCATGAGTTATTAAAGACACACTGTAAAGTAAAGAGTTTATTAAGCAAACACTAGAATAAATACCAATGATAAATCCGACGTTGCATATCAAATAAGGTGCAAGGGTTACAAGCCCAATATATGCGAAAGATATACGTTGGAACTACTACAACTAAACTTCAGACAAGAATCTCGTCCTACAAATCTGACCCTAAAGCGACTAATAGGTCCATCGAACAAAAGACCACTAGGCGGCAATACTGGAAATAAGCCTGAAATTGTAGCGAAGGAGAGAAATTATAGGCGATGATATACTCCCGAAATGCTTGAATTCAAGCCGAAAAATAATTTAAAAACATAATTCATAACAGCATAATCAACAAAAATAAGATCTTATCGATATTTACGGTCCTTCCTGCACAATAATCAGTTTTTTCTTCTTTTTGCATTCGTAATCCAACGCATTTCTCGATAACCTAATGTTTTTAAAGTGTTATCCAATGTTGCACAAATCTGCCTATCGATGCTTTATGAGCATATGTTATTTGGTTCAATACATATTTTAGGTTTTGCGAACAATTTCATTTCCGGTAGTTTAAAAATCTTTTCTGATTTAAAAAAAACACAAAAAATGCAGACGGAAATTGATTATTGCAACATGGAGCGTATGTGGCACTAAAATGTTTGTCAGAGTACTCATACGCACACTTGTACGTACACTCGTACACTCATTTACATACTTTGGCGAGTAGCAATAATCCCATAATCATACCTACGCACACACATAGACGCACAGAGGCGCACTCAACATAAACATACGCATACATACGAAGAATGTTAATAAATTCGTGTACAAATTATATGCCAACAAATGTATGCGTACTTATGCCTAAATGTATGCAATAATTCATGGCTGTACGAGAACGTAGTGCTGTTGCCGCTACCAATTTTCGGTGTGCTCATTCAAACGTCTATGAGTGTGAATATTCCTGTGTATGTGTGTGTGTGTATTTTTTGACTAATGCATAATATAGAGTATCATCAGCTGTAAATCCTCTACAGTATAACATTATGAAGTAATGCAATCATTTGTACATACCATTCATTTGTCGGCATAACTATGCATGTACTCGTATGTCGCTTGTATTCCAGCGTACCTGTTTTCTATGCACATTAGAGTGGGCCTTGGTTTTTTCCAAAAAACGCAGCTCAATATGAGTCTTGCAGGAGCTACCATCTGTTGGCCACTCACTCTATTGTACACATGAGTGCGGCTTTGCTACCTTGTTCAGGAAATGAAACATTTGTGTATCTATCGCTTTATTTCAATGCGAAACGCCTAAGTTTGATACAGTCCGCTGACAATACAGTATGACGCAAATGGTAATTTAAAAACTCCTGATGTTATTATTTTTAAAATTTTCAATTTGTATACCCTACTGGGGGTACACCACAGGGTATTATGTCAGAATGCTGTTGTTTGTAACACACTTATGAAATGTATGTGTTTTATACTGATCGATTCAAAATTTTTATCTGATCCATTGAGGGATGTCAGTCTGTTCATCTATTGTTGCTATGAAAGTATAGGTATCAAATATAAACCGTTTCGAAGAAACTCGATACAATTTTCTGTCTTTGGCCATGGACAAACCCCAAAGTTTTTCTATATATCTCCGATTTCCAAGCCTACAGTTTTAGGAACCACATTTTAAACCCAATTTCTTTGGGAAAATGTGACAATTTTTTGTCAGTTTTTAATTGGAATACCTTGGCTCTGATCTATACACTATTGTTGTACTACTGTGGTAGATACATTAGTTCAACTCGTATGTTAAACTTCACCTTATTAATGTACGCACACTAGAGCCGCAGCATGGCGATGTAAACATGAAAGTCCATTTACAACATGTCGAAATATTGACCAGACATGGGTCAAACGCAATTAGCTAATATTTTTACCGATGCAGTCCAAAAAACATAAATTGTTTGGTATTTGTAATGGTCGGCCTACTAAAAAAAAGTTTGCTTTAAAGGACTAAAGGTACATCGAAAAAAATAAAATGTTTACATTAACTTAAAATATTTGTGATCAAGCCACGTTTTAAATAGGAACTTGTATCTTAAACACACGTGCCTAATTGCTGGGCTCTTCGTCTTTTGAGGCCCAACAATGGGCCCTACGGTGCAAAGAAATTTTTACTTATAAATACAGACATACGAGGGCGACCGCAAAACTAATTGGCCTGGCACATTTTCTGTTTTACTAGCAATTTTTGTTTTTTGTTTTTGAAAAGCAATCTTTTATAAGTCATCTGTCAAAATTTCCGAAATATTTAATGATTGTTTTCTTTGTTACAGGTGATTGAAGTAAACAGGTTTTATAATTTTTGAAAAATGGAAAATAAAGAGTTTCGTGCGGTAATTAAACACTTTAATATGAAAGGTTATACGCCACAATTAATCAAAGATGAATTGGATTCAGTTCATGGTGATAATGCACCATCATACTCCACCGTGAAATCCTGTGTTCAACAATTTAAAATGGGTCGTTCAAGTACGGAAGATGAACAACGCTCTGGAAGACCGAAAACTGCTACTACTATTAAAAACATAAGAAAAATATTTAATGAAGTGACTAAAGATAGACGAATAAAGCTCAGAGAACTTGCTGATATTTTTAAAATACACGAAAAACAAGTTTGGAGTATTTTACATGATGAACTCCACATGAAAAAGCTATCCGCAAGATGTGTGCCGCGATTGTTGACTTTGCCCCAAAAAATCGTCCGTTGGACCAATTCCGAGGAGCTTTTAGCGATTTATCAGCGTAATCCAATAGAGTTCTTGCGCCGATTCATAACTGTTGATGAAACTTGGATCCATCACTACATCCCAGAATGCAAAGAACAGTCAAAACAATGGATAGAAGCTGGTAAAAGTGGTCCCAAGATGGCGAAAACTGTTTAGTCAGCAGGAAAAGTAATGGCCACAGTATTTTGGGATGCAAGGGGTATAATATTTATTGATTATCTTGAGAAAGGAAAAACTATAAATAGTGAATATTATTGTGCATTATTGGATCGGTTGAGTAAATAAATCAAGATAAAACGACCGCATTTAGAAAAAAAAGCTGTTTTCATCAAGATAATGCTTCTTCACACACTGCTTTTTTAACTCAACAAAAACTGGCCGAATTACGATTTGAAATTGCTCCGCATCCACCATATAGTCCAGATTTAGCTCGTTCTGATTATTTCTTGTTTCCAAATTTAGAAAAAATTCTCGGTGGCAAAAAATGTTCGTCCAATAGCGAGGTTATTGTTGAAACTGAGGCATATTTTGAAGGTCTTGAAAAATCTTATTTTTCGGATGGAATTAAAAAACTTGAAAAACGTTTGATGAAGTGTATTGAGTTGGAAGGATATTATGTTGAAAAATAAATAATAATAATTCCAAAAAAAACGGTTCTTTTTATGTTAGGCCAGTTACTTTTGCGGTCGCCCTCGTATTGTCATGTAGGGTGTAACAAACTGTCAGCAATTTAGAATGCTATTGTCAGCAATTTAGAATGCTATTGTCTACGAATGAGGAAATGATGCCCAAACTGATTTCTGAATAAAGATTGATTTTTGAGAAGGTGTTAGCAGAAATAAACATAGAGGAAGGAGCTTTACAATTTTTGGATGCACCTGGAGGCACTAGCAACACATTTCTGCTAAGTATACGAGTACTATTGGCTTATATCCGTAACGATCTAATATCATTGCGGCTACTCTCCTTAATGGTGGCCGGACAGCACTCTCCATAATTCGTAACTTGCCCCAACTACATTTTTTACTTGCAATATAAATAAAAATAGCTATTGGGGTGTATTATTTCAAATGTGCAAATTATTTTTTGGAATACGTGCACCATATCTCACAAATATGCGATCGAGGTATTAAATCATAGAGATATCAGAAGCTGTGGAGCATTTACGGGTGGAATGGTTGTACGAGGGTTACTTTTTATGTTTCAGGTTCAGCAGTAAAAACACAATCATTTACGTAAATATTCTCCTTTACGATTCAACAGCTGCTTCGGGCGATGAAGAACGTTGACTACGGCTTTTTTTTCTCGATGCTAGGGAATAAGAAGAAGTCATTGGGTGCCAAGTTAGGGCTGTGCGGTGGAAGGTCTATCAATTCGACATCTTGAGTTGTCAAATAGCTCATCGTTCAGCTGCATTATCGTGATGAAAAATGATCCGTCTTCTCCTATTATTTTTCCTTATTTTTTCGGATACTGTTGGTAAACAGATTGTTGTACCACTCAGAATTGACCTTCCTACGTTCCACTAAAGGCAATGCGGAAACATTGCCGGTTATACCGAAAAAAAAGCAATCATTTGCTTCGATTGCCGGTTATACCGAAAAAAAGCAATCATTTGCTTCGATGTACTTCTTCCACGAACAACTTTTGTTGGATTTAGCTGGTCTTGAAAGACCCATACGGTCGACTGCAATTTTGTTTCGGGCTCAAATGCATAGATCCATGATTCGTCACCTGTGACAATGTTATACACTGCCTTTGAGCTACCGCAGTTATACTTTTTAAACATCTCTTTACACCAATCCATACGAGCGTTTTTTTGAGCATTCGTCAAATTATGTGGGATCCATCGAGAACATATATTTTTCACGGCCAAATGAACATGCAATATCTTATTGATACTTGTCATACTAATGCCCAAGGATGCATCAATCTCATGGTATGTCACATGTCTGTCTTGATTAATCAGTTCACGCACAGCATCGATGGTTTCTGGCTAAGTGACCGAAGTTGGACTTTCTTTACGAAATTCATCCTGGAACGAACGGCGTCCAAAAGTGAACATTTGGTACCAGTGATTAACCGTGGTTTTTGATGGTGCTTATGGCCAAGAGTCGAAACAAGATGATTTCAACACTCTTGTCTCCATAACCTACGCCGAAAATAGTAAAAAATCATCGCACGAAAACAAACAAAAAAAAATTTGCCCTCAAATGGCAAAACGTTCTGAGTGAAGTTATGCTGAAAAATGTCAAAGTTTCCAATGGAAGTTCCAGTTTTCATCTGGGTACACTAGTATTGTCAGGACCTGAAAAATAAATAACAACCCTCGTACTGCTTGCTGGTAACTTTAGACAAACTCTACCTGTTGAACATAGAGGAACGCCAGATGAAGCAAATGCATGCTTGAAGGCCTTTCAATTATGGACTGGAGCAACGAAAATGAGTCTTACAAGCAATATGAAAGTGCATATTTTTTGTGATACGTAGGTTGGAAGGCATGCCAGCGAACTTCTTAGGGTCAGAAATGTAGAAGTTATGAAAGACGATAAAGGTGAGATAAGTTTTCGAAGAAAAATCTGCAATTGGTGCCATCTGAAGAAGACCTTATATACAATGTATATCCAGATATTAACTGTAGCTTTTCAGATGGAAGCTGATTATGCGAAAGAGCTTTGCTGGTACCAAAAATAGTGTTGCTGTCATCACTAAGCATAAAATTTTCAACAAACTTGATGGTGAGTTCATCATATACCTAGTAGGGTCATAAATACTGTTACAACATTGAACACACCTATTTCAATAGTAGAACTGAACAAACCCCGTTAATGTCATATGAGTTTTGGAAGTTAACCTTAATAGCGTTAGTCTGTAACGGGATTTTAAAATTGTTTCTACTTCCATCATGGAGTGGTCAGATAATGAGAACCGTATCGCTGTAATAGCGTTTTTCGAGTGTGAAATGAAAAAAAACGATATTTTCAAAACGCTCTGGCTACTAGGGATAAGCCTCATGTTCGTCAACCTATGTATAAAACTATTTGAAAAAGCCGCCAACGCTCTGTTCGAACACCGCATGTCATCAAAGCCGTTAAAGTAAGAATTCACTGAAATCCGCTCCGAAAACAGAAACCATGGCTCGTGAGATGAATATCACGCAAAAGTCCATGAGTCGAATCATTAAAAAAGTCTTGGGACTTGGGGCTTTCAAACGACGTACCGGACATTTATTGACTGCAGCTTTAAAAATAATAGGCTGATAATTTGCACAGAAAAATTTTGTTCACCGATGAAAAAATGTTTACCATTCAGGAAAAATTTAACAAGCCAAATGATGGAGTGGTCATGGTCATCCAAGGAAGCATCTGAACTTAAAAGGGTTATCACCCAGCTTTAATCATGGTTTGGTGGGGTGTCTCTTACGATGGGGTCACAGACCTGCATTTTTGCGAACAAGGAGTCAAAACATCGGCCAAAGTTTACCAAGAAACCGTTTTGGAAGCTGTTCCAAAACCAGCCATGGATTTTCCAGCAGGATTCTGCCCAGCCCATAAGGTTAAAACGTCCCAGGCCTGGCTTCGAACAATTTGCCAGTGTTCATTTCCTCTGAAGAATGGCCTTCAGGCAGTCCAGATTTGAACCCATTGGATTACAAATTGTGGACGGTTTAAGAGGACAAGGCTTGTCACAAAAGATACCCTAACATTGGATCTCATAAGACTGCTTTGGTTCGAGCTGTGGCCAATTTTCCAACGGACGAGGTTCGTGCAGCTTTTGACGATTGGCCAGTGCGACTAAAGTCGTGTATAAAGGCAAAGTGCGGACATTTAGAATAAGTAGATTTTTTTGGATACAATATACATCAATAAATATATTAAAAAATATTTGGTCCAAAAATATTCAGTACTTTTTATTTTACAGCATAACACGTGCGTAACAGTATTTATGTCGCTACTAAGTATGCTTTGGTAGATAGTGTAAGGGATGAGGAGCACTGTACGCATACCCAATAAAGTTCCTAAATTCTATCGAGCTATCTGCAGTTCCACCTTATACACTGATACTGAAAATAGGTGCTCCGATAATTCCCATGAGAAACCTTAAGCTATGCAATGTAACGAGGATTCAGATAACATATCTCAGTCGCAATATTATTTGAGCCACTACGAGTATATAAGTATTGGCAGAAGCGTCAAAGAGTGGAGATCTTAGATTTATATGACATAATAAATAACACAGTGTGACAGAGAAAAAATACCTGGGAAATGATATTATATTTTTGTAGATCTTGCTGAGTCAAAGTTAAAAAATTACAACAAATTTTAAAAAATAGATTTGCACCGATTTATTTCAGTGTGATTTTAAAGAGTGTATACACCATTCGAAAGGCCGCAGTTTCTTCTTCCCAAATCAGATATTTAAACAAGTTACTGGCATATAAGTGCGTTAGATCCGAAAAACCGGGTTTTTACCCGTAACTCCCGATTTTGGAGGTGTTTGGGAAATTTCAAAACATGTTTCTTGTTGTACTCAGCAAGATCTACATGAAAAATAATATCACTTCCCATTTATATTGACTTCATACTTTTTTGTAACACTGTGTTATTGGTTAAAAAAGGGTGTTTGCAAAACTATTGGTTTCCACAACCACCAGTGGTAGCAACTTAGTCCCTTTTCCCATTTCATTGACATTACTGATCAATTAGTTGTGCCTTCACTGAGCCGAAAATACAATGATTTTTTAACCATGTGTCTGGTTAAATTTTACATGATAAATGTTCGATAATGACGACAAAATAATGTTATATAAGGTCAGATGTACATACAAAATAGTTGAGTTAACATCATACAAGGTTAGCTTTTCAAGAGAGAGGCAGAAAATTGTGCGACAGAAACAAAAATGTAAAGCCCAATGGGCTCTGTTGTATCAAAGTTTTTGATCTGCTTTGGTTGGTAGAACTTCAGAATTAAGTTACACGAAGTTGCAACGATTCCGCCCACTCTCTTTCCTTTCTTCCTCTGGTATGAACGTTTGTACGAGGACTGCTATATATATTTCTTGCCTTATAATGATAATCCGAATATTTATCAACAAAAATAGTTTTATTGTTTTTCAAAGCATTCTCCAGCATGATTTATACACTTTTGCAAGCGCTCAAATCAATTGTCGAAGCACTTTTTCCACTCCGATTGAGACAACTCAAAAACATGGTTTTTGAACGCTTCAACAGCATCTTCTGGCGACGAAAATCGTTGACCACCCATTTTTTTCTTGAAGTGCGGATATAAAAAGAAGTCATTGGGTGCCAAGTCAGGGCTGTACGGCGAATGACCCAGCAATTGGACGTTATGGCCGGTAAAAAAGGCGCTGGGTATGCTCGCATTGTCATGTTGCACAATGATTCGTCTGCTCTTATTCGTTTTTTGAATTTGTCCGAAGACTGCATGCAAAAGAATTGTGGTGTACCACTCAGAATTGACCGTCCTACATTGATCAAGCGGAACAGTCGCCACATGACCAGTTGCTACGAAGTGCTTCTTCCACGAACAACTTTCGTTGGATTAGGCTCGTCTTCGAAGACCCACACGGTCGATTGCTGTTTTGTTTCGGGTTCATACGCATAGATCCATGATTCGTTACCTGAGACAATCTTATAAACGTCTTTTGAAGCACCGCGATCGTTTGCTTTTGAGTCCGTTCAGCCAAATTGTTTAAAATAACTTGATATTTTGATTTGTACCAAAATTTACTACAATTTGCATACGACCCGAAATATCGATAAACTATCTTTTTTTAAGGTACCGTTACGTCCCAACTAACAAAATTTCATTTAGTTATAACATCAATTATATTTTAACAACACAAAATATCATTTGTTAAGAATATACCCAAAAAATTTTACCTTTCCCAGAGGTATATTTTTCACATAAGGGAAAACCATTTTCCCCGTTCCGATTTCGTCCATTTACAATCCCAAACAGGCTGTGACCATAAGTCATCGTTCCTTTGATCACTATCGTACTTCCAACTGGACGAACACAAAGGCGGACATGTCTACAACGTCTTAGGATTCTAACAGATCAATAATACGTATATGTGACGCGCAAAATAGAAAGGGACCTAAGGTTAAAAACCAGTTTTATTCAGGAGAGCCATTTTAAAGATTAGGTCCCTTTCTATTTGCGCTTAGAATCGTCGACTTCACTTTCATAAAACGCGCATATCTCTTAGAGGGAACACTTTCGGGGCATGGGATCGGTCTCATTCGATGCTCAGATGTAGTCCACATCAAAAAAAAGTGAAAAGTTGATGAAAAGTTTTTTTCAGGATAGCCATTTTAAAGATTAGGTCCCTTCCTATTTGCGCTTAGAATCGTCGACTTCACTTTCAGAAAACGCGCATATCTCTGGGAGGGAACACTTTTGGGGCATGGGATCGGTCTCATTCGATGCTCAAATGTTGTCCACCTCAAAAAGAAAAAAAATGAAAATTGATTTTTTTACCCTTAGGTCCCTTTCTCTTTGCGCTGTCACATATATACTTTATAAAGTCCTCGAACAATATTTTGAAGTATTGTTAATGGAATGATAAATTTAGAAAAGAATCCACTCTTCAGCGCTGTCTGTAAAAACACATATCCCACTAAGCAAAATGTTTCGAAATCGACACAAATATATTTTGAAGCCTCTAAAGTTCTTCAACAACAAAATATATGTAGTATCGGTATTACGTGTGTTTTTCTCTTTACGTTGGAGAGCTAAATAGATTAGCAAATGTATGCATTTTTGATTCCCCTTTATCGTCAAAATACTGAATATTTTTTGAAGCGAATTATCTTAAAATTTTTGATCGACTTTTTATATATATTGAAACAATCTTGCCGAATAAGATAACACAAGGCTTGTGGTTATTATCGCTGAGGTGTCAACGCAGCTCAGCACTAAGCCAGTTAGTGACTAATGTTCCATAAAATTACCAGTTCCACCAGCCTGATCGAACAACTCTTGCTGACGTGCATCAAATGAAGACAATAATTTATTATAGGTCGAATATCGCATCCAGCGTTTGGTGAGTTAAATATTTTAGGGTGCCAATAATACCAATTTCGTTCGTCCCGCTTGAACCAAAGCTAAGTATCGGTCTTATTATCTGGGTAAATATTTAGTGTATACTTTTAGTTGCAAACCCCATTTGCGTCCTAATAATTTTTTGCGAACAGAGAATGCGCAGAGTGCCATGTTTCCTCTTTCCTATATATTACTCTAAGAATAATCACAGCTTTGAGTACTTTGTTTTCATGGTTAGATGGAGTATATTCCTTTGTACTTTTGTTTCAAGGTTTAGAATTTTATTTCTTCATTGGGTTATTTCTAGCCTGCTGTTTGTCGCCGAAAGTGTGAGGTCATTTAGTGACCATTCCATGATCTCACTAATAGTGAGAATGAATTTATCTCTTACCTTAAGCTGTACGTTGTCTGCATACAGCGCATAGAGAAAGGGACCTAAGGGTAAAAAAAATCAATTTTCACGTTTTTTTTTTGATGTGGACAACATCTGAGCATCGAATGAGACCGATCCCATGTCCCAAAAGTGTTCCGCCCCAGAGATATGCGCGTTTTATGAAAGTGATGGTACACCAATGATACACGTATTTAAATCTTTAAAATGGCTCCCCCGAACAAAACTGGTTTTTACCCTTAGTTCCCTTGCTATTTTGCGCGTCACATATGCTGTAATTTTGACGCTTTCTATTTAAAGATCAATAAGGATTTCTCTTATCACTAGATAGCATTAGGTCGGTAAGATGCCCCTCCATGTAGGTTGCCTCTCGTTCCAAGCCGTTCAATTTTCCATATAACTTATTAGAGGGTTTCAATATATATTTCTGGCCTAAGCAACACTGAGTGTTGCCTTAGACTATGAAGTAATTAGTTAACTTAACAATAACAATGATTTCTATAACAAATTTCATAGTTATTAATATTAACAATTTCATTGTTAAATTGAACATGTATTGTTTCAAATAATTAACTGTGGAATTTTAATATAAACAATTTTCATGGTTAAAAACAATGCATTGTTAAAACAACAATAATTATTTTAATAAAAACAAATTTAATTGTCAAAAAGCTCAACAATGCATTATTAAAACATTAATTATTTTTCTAAAATTAACAATTTTCATGGTTAAAAAACTCAACCATAGAACAGTTAAATTAACTTTTTTTAATGTTAAATATCAGTCAACAACAAAATGTTTAAATTAAGCTTATATAACGAAGACTCCAAATCAGGTTTATTTACGGTTAAATTAACCTTATATAAGGTTATTTTTCTTCTCTCTCGTATTGTACGATGTTCATATTTTTCATCTTGTAGTATCTCGAACCTTATATCCATTACGATTATAGACATTTGGTGATTGCAACCGAAATTCTTCTCTTCTAACGGATTTTGTGTAGTTCCAACTGATATCCAACTAATTTTTTCCGTGTGTGCCCTCCTTATTTTCTTCTCGTCGACGACAGATTGTACGAGCACGTCCATAACGGTTATAGAGTGCGAGTCTTCGGCGTCTAAAACTTCGCTGCACCAAGGGAAGCGAGTGTTGTTCTAGACTCTCATAACTTCTATATATGAGCAGTCCAACCGCTCAGCTGGTTTCTTTAAACAGGATTTTTAGGAGTCGATAGCCTTTGCTTATGTCTTCCAATTTTTGGCAGAAATTACTATTGGTAACCCTAATGGTTTCTGAAGTATAGCATAATCTAACTCGATTCCCCTGTAAATATTAAATAACTTGATACCTTCATAATTTTTAGATCCAGTACTGTACATACACTCCTATCCGTTTGTGAATTCGTGAAAAGTAGCCGTGCTCTGCGATATGTGCGAACCCATATTTATGCAGCCTGTTCCGTATGGTCTGGCACAGAGCAGGGTACTGTGGCACGTTAGAGACGACAGGAACAGCCGCCGTATTTGTGGCCTGTTTTATTTCTTTGGATGCATGTTTTGGGGGGTTTAGTGTCATTTTAGAATTCAATAAAATTTCATTATCTCTATAGCTCGCAGTGGTATTTTGTCTCCATGAGGCATTTGTTCGAAATTGAAACCGTTGACCATCACAATTTTACTGTGTTCACCATTTATCTTACTTTCCCACACATATGGACATACGTAGGTGCGTATTCGTACTCACTGCCATGTAGGCAGCCAAAATGAAATGTATTTAATTTTTCTCTGCAAAAAAAAGTTTCTGCATAAAGTTTCTGTGCCACTCAATCAATGCCTGTTTCTGCGATGAATTTGCATTGATATTATAACCACATGCCACCGTGCCGTGCTCGGCCCATTGTGCCTCTCGGTGCTGTGTGCAATGTCATTTTCATTTGAAAATATCATTAGTTAATATTTGCATAACTTGATGGAATGTCCTTCCTCGACATAACCCATTTGCATGCTGTGCAAATTGTGTTAATGACCCTCTTTCACGAGGCGCAGACATTTCGATAAGCAAAATAATACAACTTGAGTACGAACACGAAATTAATAGTTCAAATAACATGAGCATTTACTCGTACTTGTTTTTAGACTAAGATGCAATATAATACTAGTATAATGTGAGACCACGTCCGTTGGGTCAACCCATTAACACATTACGGACTTACTTACTCTTATCTGAGGAACTTTAATCTAAGAGGATTTAATAACTTCCCAAAACAATGGTTGGTATCTACTTCCAAAAGATACTATTTGATTTAACATCAGCCAAAAGACAAATAAAATGTTAATTTAATGCGCAAGTTACTCTATTTTCGGTTGCAGGTTAGATGGGAACGATTGCGCCTTCAATATTTTTTTCTTAAAATTCTCCAACATGTTTGTATACAGTGAAAAAAAGCCAAACTCGTTTACCTCGATATTTTTCACTTATCGTAAATAACTACTGACAATGATAAGGTACAAACATGTTTTCCATCATTTTTTACTTATCGTTAATAACTACTGACAATCAAACCGTACGAGTACAAAAATGTTTTCCTTCATTTTTTAGCTTATAGTTCCTTGATTGAAGTAAAAAAGTTTTATAATTTTTGAAAAATGAAAAAATAAAGAGTTTCGTGCGGTAATTAAACACTTTTATATGAAAGGTTATATGCCACAATTAATCAAAGATGAATTGGATTCTGTTCATGGTGATAATACACCATCATACTCCACCGTGAGATCCTGGGTTCAACGATTTAAAATGGGTCGTTCAAGTACGGAAGATGAACAACGCTCTGGAAGACCGAAAACTGCTACTACTATTGAAAACATGAGAAAAATATATAATGAAGTGACTAAAGATAGACGAATAAAGCTCAAAGAACTTGCTGATATTGTTAAAATACACGAAAAACAAGTTTGGAGTATTTTACATGATGAACTCCACATGAAAAAGCTATCCACAAGATATGTGCCGCGTTTGTTGACTTTGCCCCAAAAAATCGTCCGTTGGACCAATTTCGAGGAGCTTTTAGCGATTTATCAGCGTAATCCAATAGAGTTCTTGCGCCGATTCATAACTGTTGATGAAACATGAATCCATCACTACATCCCTGAATGCAAAGAACAGTCAAAACAATGGATAGAAGCTGGTAAAAGTGGTCCCAAGAAGGCGAAAACTGTTAAGTCAGCAGGAAAAGTAATGGCCACAGTATTTTGGGATGCAAGGGGTATAATATTTATTGATTATCTTGAGAAAGGAAAAACTATAAATTGTGAATATTATTGTGCATTATTGGATCGGTTGAGTGAAGAAATCAAGATAAAACGATCGCATTTAGAAAAAAAAAGTTCTTTTTCATCAAGATAATGCTCCTTCACACACTGCATTTTAACTGAACAAAAACTGGCCGAATTACGATTTGAAATTGCTCTGCATCCACCATATAGTCCAGATTTAGCTCCTTCTGATTATTTCTTTCCAAATTTAAAAAATTCTCGGTCGCAAAAAATTTTCGTCCAATAGCGAAGTTATTGCTGAAACTGAGGCATATTTTGAAGGTCTTGAAAAATCTGATTTTTCGGATGGAATTAAAAAACTTGAAAAACGTTTGATAAAGGGTATTGAGTTGGAAGGAGATTATGTTTAAAAATAAATAATAATAATTCCAAAAAACGGTTCTTTTTATGTTAGGCCAGTTACTTTTGCGGTCGCCCTCGTATATTAATGCCTTTTTGTGAATTTGAACGCGAAAAATAAAATAAAGGTCCAAAACTACTTCAAAAGCCAAACTAGTACACACTGACTTTTTTAACTAATCTATTTTTCAATCGCAGAAAACTTTGATTTAAATGTCATATTTGTTGTCATAATTAAAATAAAAATAATTTCGTCGCCACGAGCCTTTTTGACGGCGGCCAAT
Organism: Hydrotaea diabolus; assembly: GCA_963513945.1. Taxonomy (NCBI): domain Eukaryota; kingdom Metazoa; phylum Arthropoda; class Insecta; order Diptera; family Muscidae; genus Hydrotaea; species Hydrotaea diabolus. The sequence goes on from OY740718.1 coordinate 171,912,694, forward strand.
CGTGGAATATCTCTCCATTCGAGATATTTTCAAAATATTGGACGGAAGTTCTTCTCAATCTAATATATGTATTCTAACACGTTATACGAGTTCGAAACAAATTGAAAATAAAATGAAACCTGCGTAACAAAATATAGCTGAAGAGCTTAAAACTTCATATCAATAATTCCGTGACTTTTCCAACTTCCCTTGAAGTTATATGAAATGCATACGGCTACCATCAAGTACAATATGTTAACAGACTACCGCCAAATTTTGAGAGAGTTTCGTCAGTTAGTTTGTGTTTAATAGCTTTTTAAAAAATACAACCTCGTGGATTTTGTAAAAAATAGAAAAAAATGAATTTCGAGTGCTCATTAAACATTACTTTTTGCGGAAAAAACGTCAATCAAACCAAGAAAAGCGTGATAAATTCTATGGGGTCTCTGCACCATCGATTTAAATGGTAAAAAAGTGGTTTACTGGTCGCACAATTACAAATGACGCTGAACGTTCTGGACGGCCAATTGAGGTCAATAACCCGAAAATGTGGAAAAAGCTACGATATGGTGCTGTCCGATCGCATAGTAAAAGTGCGTGAGATTGTTGATGCCATACGCATTTCATATGGCAGTGTGGTTTCGGTTTTACATTATCAGTTGGATTTAAGAGTGCTGTCTGTCTGCAACCTGCAGGCCGCGATTACCATAAACGAAAAAGTGTGACAACTTCAAAGGATTGTTTATAGTTGTGTTTGGAACATTGATCCATTACAACACTCTGGAGACCAAGCAGCAGTCTAAACAATGGGTTTCTCCGGGTGAACCGGCTCTCAAGAAGGCCAAGGTGACTTTGATGGCCAAAAAGGTGGTGGCAACAGTTCTTTTGGATGCACGCGGGATAATCCACATCGATGACCTTAAAAAGCGAAAACAATAAACGGCGAATATTATGCCATCTTATTGTACCGATTTAAAAAAGTTAAAGTCGGGTGTGGCCGTCTAGCAGATACTCAGTACTACTCTGCTGTTCAGAAAATTAAGCATCTATATCTGGAGCTTGAGCAAGGTTGGACTTTATATGTAAGAGTAAATTATTTGTCGATCATAACGTAACATAAACAATTTGAGTGCGATCGGGAATACAATTTTTGGCTTCTAGAGCTGCGGGACCTCAAATCGAGAGGGACCTTTGTGTGAGGTCTATTGGAAAACAGGGCGCGATTTGGTCCAATGTTACACGCCATTGTCGATGCTCGCTTGTTACTCTTCATGTGAAAGTTTGTAAGAGTCGGATGTAAAATGTGGCTTCTACAGCTGCAGAATCGAAGATCTGTTAAGACCTAGATGATACACCCTACACCACTCAGCTGTTCACAGGCTTAAGCATCTCTGTATGGAGCTTGAGCAAGGTCGGACTCTATGTGCTAAAGTAAAATATCTGTCGCTTACAAATTTGAGCGTGATATGGAAAAATTGTGGCTTCTTTAGCTGCAGGATCTCAAATCGGAATCATTGTGTGGTGTCTTTTTAAAAATATGGACCGATATAATCCATTGTTACAGAACATGAGTGTACATCTGAATTTGGTAGGAATCGGATGTAATATGTAGCTTCTAAAGCCGCAGATTCCAAAATCTGGATGGACCCTTGCGTGGGGACGGTAGGAACCTATGGACCTATGTGGTCCAGTTTCACCACAGGTAATTACAGGTCACTTGAAACAAACCACGAACTTATGGGCGTGGTAATTTGTGGCTTCTACGGCTGCAGAACCTCATATCGGGAGAGACCTTTGTGTGGGACCTAATGGAATCAATTCACCGATATGTTTTAATTTCTCTAGAGATATGTGTTGGTCACTTGTAATTATCTGTGCGAAATTTGGTCGTAGTCGGGTGTAATATTCTGTTTTTAAAGCTGTAGGTGCTTAAATCGGGAATGAAAATTCTATAAGGCTATGTGAAAATATGGACCAATGTGGTCCAGTTTCACCACAGTTATATATAACCACAGTTATATAAATGAATCACTTGGTAGAGAATGAAGCTAACATATAAAGTTAAAGGATATTAACGGTGAATTTATTTTGAGTGATTTTTGCAAAGCTGAACTGTTAAACTCCTACTTTCTGGACTCGGTAGAGCAACTGAGAAATCAAATTGAACGTTTTCCGTCGGACACATGTAATTCTTTGAGAACTTTGGAACGCTGTAATAATAGATTTCGTCTTCAACATAATACAAATGAAGAAATACTGAATATAGTAGCACATTTACAACCAGGAAATAGCAGTGGTCACCACTTGTTATCTCCTGAGTAATTTTGGGGTGCAAAAACATTTTAACTCCGCCACTGGTAAAAATATTCAATGACATAGTAAACACTTCAGTTTATCCTGAATCTTTAAAAATGCATAAAGTGATTCCAATACCTAAAGATAGAATTTCTACAACTGTTGATAAATTTAGACCAATTTCGATATTGCCTATTATAGATAACATTATTGAAAGGATAATCTATAGTAGACTCTTATCATACTTTCAGGAAAACCGTTTGCTTAACGATTATCAATTTGGGTTTAGGAATGGTTGTGGTACAGAGGAGGCTATACTCAATGTTGGGGGTGAGAAATTCCAAGTCAGGGTGATGGTACCAGGTCAGTATATTAAAACCCTCAAAGGGTTTTGCGTTCGTATGTGCCAGTTTTTTTTTATGACCTTTTACATTTTTTCATTATCTTGATGTTTTTTCGCTTAGTTGTAAAATGTTGGCAAAAACGTAGTTTGACATAACTCGAGAACGACTAGTTCGATTTTGCTGAAATAAATTGAGACAAATTAATAATTACATTTTCTTTAATCCATTAACATACTGTTTCTCTACCAAATCAACATTTTTGCAATTAGAAATAAATGTATGAAGAAAATTTTGCCAAAAAAAAATTTTTTTTTTTTAAAACATATAAATCCCAAACGGAAAAACGTGTAGAGTATTATAACTTTCACGTAAAGTCACATAACCTATAAACAAAATGCGACATAGATCATAGAAATCGATTAACGCGTTCTGCTTTTATTTACAATTAAGTAACTTCACTTACGACACATACGAACGCAAAACCCTTTGAGGGTTTTAATATACTGACCTAGTACCATCACCCTGACTTGGAATTTCTCACCCCCCAGACAATTACCCCAAAAATGTTCCACAGTATAATCAATTGAATATAATTTTTAGCAGAACAGAAACCACAAAACAACGCATTTAGCATTCTGGCAGTAGGGAATTTAACAACTTGCCTCATGAAATAAAATCCATTACAAGCCTTTCACTTTTTTTTTTTATTAAAATATTATAACATTTTAAAATAAATAAATTTAAAAAAAATTAAATTGAAATTATTGTTCTAGAACGGTTTTATGTAAAAGCGGGACGGACCATTGTCGTTGGGTTATATCAAAACGTGAACTAATATCACACATTTTAATAAGCCGATAACTGTTCGATCGTTATGAACTATGCCAAATTTCATCAAGATTGGATGTTTCATGTTGCTTCTAGAACTAAAAGCATTATTTCAGATGAATATATGCGCAGGGGCCATATCTATATCTTAACCGATATTCTTCTGTTGCAATAGCGCCCTTTGCCAAAAAACCTGCTTGTGCTTAAAACATAAAATCGGATGAACATACGAGTATGTGTGGGATTTATATCTTAATCTGAACCGATTTTCTTTTATTCCAATATCATCCGCCCATTGTTGAAAAAACCTAATTGTGCCACATAACGAGTATACAGTATAAAGAAGGCATTAATATGTGGTTTTGAATTATATATACCTACAAATATTTGCCATGAAAATATCTTTTAAACCCCTGTTTCAATTACAAAGAGTGGATGCCACTGCCATTCTAGTAACTTTCTCAAAAAGGACTTTTACGAGATATAAAAATCCGTAATCTTCTGGCAATAGAGGACGGCTCGACGTAAAATTGAAAATCCATATATGGGTGATGGTATATGGGTGATGGTCGGATTACCCAGCAGATACTTGCTTACTTACAATCTGCCCCTTGTATTTTTTGTCCAACACTCAGGGGTTTTCCCCTATACATGCAATGCATTGCGTTGGTGAGTGAAAAGTAAGGGAGTTCAGGGAGGAAAGAGGTAGTAATGACATTTGACCTGAATCTCCGAATTGACAATTGACTTGAATCTCCGAATGTCGTAATTAGTGGAAATACATTCGCCGGAAGTCGATTCCACATACGGGCAGAAAACGAATTCAATCCGTAGTGTATAGTGTCAACCGGCTAATCGATAACAAAAGGGGGTGACATCCTGGAAAGTCGTGTATCCCTGCCGAACATCCTCACGTCAGGAATAAGAACACGAATGCCTTAAGAATACACACCAAAAAAGTACCGATAGAACAGCGACACACAATCCACATTCGTGAAATTCGTGCTGTTATGCACCTCTGAAGCATGGCATGTCAGAAGAACCATTAAACTTAAACTTCAAAGCTTCACAAACAGATGCCTAAAGAGAATACTTAAAATAGGGTGGCCGAGGAGAATTTCAAGCTACGAACTCTTGACACTTAAAACCAAAAGTATATAAATACGGAAATAAAACTAAGTAAAATAAAATAGTTTGGTCACACTCTACGTATGCCATTCAATAAAATCTCTCATGCAACGCTTCAATGGCAGTCGAGGAATAGGTGAATGAAGTCATACCCGAAGAAAATCGAAATGAAAATCGAATGAAACTGTAAAAATGTTGAAGGAATAAAAATAATTAACAATTGGCAGAGAACAATGAGTCTTTGTAAACAATCTATGTTTCTGATGGAAAACGATGTGTGGACGTTTTTGTGGAACATTTGGAAGACTCAACTGTTCCGAATCTGCCGCTGCGGGATAAACTAAAAAGATGGTACATCGAAACAGCTCTTGCAAGAAAATGTTTGGAGAAGGTGTTATCGATATTAAAGGAAGAAGGCCTAGATATTTCACTGTCTGGAGAAACTTTGCTGGAAAGAACGAAGGTTTTATCGAGAAACGGTTCCCCTATAAGCTACTGACACATTAGAATAGTAACGCAGGTTAGAAAAGTTGAAAACGCTTAAAAAACTACGACGTGGTCATATTGGATGTAAATATTGACAGAGTTCCACTATTCAAAAGCTCGCGGATCCAACGTACAGAAAAAAATACAACCTTTTGCTATAGGAATATACTTGGGGATCGCTAAACTGAGTTGCATCAACGATTATTTGAAAGGTTTCATAGAAAAAGTAATTTTATTAAATGATCAACTTGAATTCAAAGGAAAAAAATTATATGAAAGTATCGTTGCTTAACGTGCGATACACCGGCCAGAGCATTCATTGTGGCGTTCCTGGAATTACCTCAGGAAATGGATGTACGAAGTGCACTTTATCTGCGAAAAAAGTAAACAAAGTACTCACATACGGTAGCGTAAGAGGCTCTTCGATTTCCGACGTAGATTTTACTTTGAGCAAGTATGCTAACCATCATTTCGAAATGTTCAAAAAGGAAAAAACTCCCCTTGGAGAAATAGGATTTGGTATGGTATCAGAAACTCCGTTATATAGAATGCACCTTGTCGACCTGGAAGTCACAAGAAAAAAGCTCATTCGAATAGTTCGTAATAAAACAGAAAAAATACTTCAAAAAACAATACGCTGACCTGGTGAAATTAAAATAATGTATTCCAAAGTAGTTTCCAAGAAAACCTAGGTCTTCAGATGATTTCCATCTTTGGAAAGCGACTAAGTTGTACCAGTTCCTTGCTTATACAGGCATAATTGTCCTTTATAATATGTGCACAAAGACATTTTCTACGAATTTTCAACTTTGCATTTTTAACATTTGCATCGACTCCTTAACAATCCACGACAGGTAAACCAGAATATTAATCAAGTCAATGATTGGCATAAGTTATTTGTCGAGAATTTCTCTACTGTATTTGGGTCAAGCAGCATTTTCTTTAATGACCATAATTTAAAAAGATACGTTCGAAAACCTCCATCATCGGTTCTTCAACAAATTGTACAAAAGGAAAAACACTCAGCGTATGTCGAAACTAAAAATAAGGTGTTAAAGTACCAAAGTGGTGTTATATTGTAAACCACACAGAGTTGAAAGAAATTCTCATTCGGCCTTATTCTGGATAGAAAAACTCTCTTAACATACCTAAGTAACAGTCTCCAGTAACGGTCTCCAGTAACCGTAACAGTGTGACCGTTTTCTTCGAAGAAGCAGAGCCCGACAATGTTGCCTGATGAAACTGCGCCCACACTGTGACACGAAGTAGATGCAATTTCGTCTCACGAAATATCTTTGGGTTGAAATTACTCCATATTCAACAATTTTGTTTGTTTACGTTGCCGTTTAAATCGAAATGGGCCTCGGTAGACATAAAAACACAGTTCAACATGGTTCCGTCCTCTTCCAGCATTTAAAGCATCTTCTGGCAAACTTCCAATCTAATCGGGAAGTCTGCTGCGTTCAGTTTGTTGGCCATTTGAAATCTTAGCGCATGCGCTTTTTGTCGAAATTCTTAGGTTGTTATGTATAGCAGCAGCTAGAGCAGCGATTGCTTCCTCCGTCCGAACTGGTCTTCTGTTGACTGTCCCATGCTCGGCAAAATTGTTAACAAGCCTTATTTTGGTCATTTTGCTCGTAGGATTGCCGCCAAACGTGCGCCTAAACTCTTTTTAAAGCGAAACCACGGACTCGAGTGCGTCCTAGTTATCTGTTTTTGTAAATCTAAAAATAAAAAAATTAACCAGATTCATTAAATAGAAAAAAAGTTAATTTTATTTTTTTCTTGGTAGCTGCTTTCATTAGTGACCCTGTATATTGAAATATCATTTATGCACAATTTTCAATAATATTAACAAACTCACTGATTAAGGAGAAGTGTGTCCTTTTCGCTTAATATGATATTGTGGGAATTATGTAAGTAAGTTACCATAACCGAAGATAAGATGCCATTACTCATATCTAATCTTGCCAGTTTTTTCCCATTGATGGCGAAGGTTTAAAGAAAATTAAAAAAAAAGATATGAAACAGCCCACACCAACTTTAATAATTATTAAATTAGATTTAGGCAAAAGGGTAGCCAGATTCAATTAATATTTTGTATACGAGTAAATAATAACTAACAAAATTTAAGTTCAGAGCGCAAAAAGCTGGCCCCATGCAATCAATCCAAACAATAACACCATTCTTACACGCCAAAGACCAAAAGAAGCGACACGAAACTAGTGCTACAATAGGTAAGGTAAATGTCTTTAACGCACAAACAAAAAAAAAAACAAAAACTCATCAAACCGGATAGCATACAAAGTATTACTCACACGTCTACGATAACGTGTACTTTGGCCTTTTTTTCCTTCTGGTCTCCTTCCTTATGATAGCGCAAAAGAAAATATTGTTCAAGAAGGAAAAACTTTTCTTTTTCGTTTGCTTTGCGCTAAATTTCAGAAGATTGATCGCGCGTAGCAGCAATAAATGTGTTAAAGTACGGGTTTCGATGAACTTGTTCTGGTCTCGTTATACAATTTTTATTGTTGCACAGACCATTATTCACAACGTTTTCCTTTTGCCAGAGTGTCGTCGTTGTCCTCATCGTCGTCGGGCGTCAAGTACATATAACTCCTAAAAGCAGGGACAAGTTTCCGCTTCCGTTTCCATAGTCGCGTGTTAGTAAGTGAAAAAAAACGAAATCGAATAATTGCTCACCAAACTACACACACATTCACATCGGCAGTCTCAAAAGAAATAACAAAACTGAAAACGCTGTCTGCACACAAGCAAAAACATTAAAAAAAAATCCAAAGCCATTGAATGAAAGAAAATGACATCTAAGTGTAAAAGGAAAAACAAAAACGGAAATAGTAACCTTCTGTAAAGTTCAATTCACACTTCATAAGGAGCAAGAGAGAGGCAGTGCGAAAAACCAGTTCAGTAAAATCTGTGTATTTTCTCGAGCACGCAAAAGTTTTCCTTCGCACGGTTTCTGTTGCCAGTTTCTCTTTTGTATGGAACTGGCGTAAAAGTTAATCTATTTTAAGGCAAAATGGCGAACTTAAACTTGAACTAAGAAGGTAATCAGCGGTAAAGAGAATTACATACAGGGTGGTCCAAATAAGACAGAAGAGTCCACCAAAAATGTTACCAAGAAGTTCCACTGTGACTTTTGTTGTATGCCAGTGGATCCATCATGCTGGACCATAGTTAAAAAATCGATTATAGTCCTTTACAGAGCCCCGATAATGGTTTACAGGTTTCCCTCCTCCTTTTTAAAAACATATGGACCGTTAACTTTATCAACCATAACACCGCACCAAGCAGTACCTTTATAGGTGTAGCGGCACAAAGCCCTTGGCCGAAAAATTCCTTCTGCGGGTCGATCCGGTCATGTGATCGACCTTTGGAGGTGCGTAATTGACGCTGATGTAATACCCTAGGATTCTGACACTGATCCCTATTTCTCGAAACGGGAGACTAAGCTCCTAATCATGTTGTTACTGGCTGCTGTTCTAAAACTAAAATGACCACGATAACTTCGTTGAGATGAGATAATAGACTTGCCAGAAGAATAGTAAAATTCAACGATTTAAAGCATCATAAGTACCCATCATATATCTCCATAAAAAACTATATAGCTGGCAAAAGAGAAAAAATAAATTATAAACATAAAATGATTCTGCAATGGCATTATTTCTATGGCATTACGGGCACTGCTTTTGAACTGATAGAGAGTTCCATTCGTAACAGGAAACAGTATGTAGAAATTGACGACTGTAAAAGTAGTATACGAGGGTTGCTATTTATATTTCGGGTCGGTAATAAAAACACTATAACTTATCATTGAAAATGGTTTTATTGTTTTCAAAATATTCTCCTTTTAGATCAATACACTTTTGCATGCGCACAAGCCAATTTTCGAAGCACTTTTTCCACTCCGATTGAGACACCCCCAAAACATGATTTTTGAACCAACAGCCGCTTCGGGCGATGGAAAACGTTGACCAATTCTTTTTTTTTTTTTTTGATGCAAGGGAACAAGAAGAAGTCATTGGGTGCCAAATCAAGGCTGTACAGTGGATGGCCCATCAATCCGATATCTTGGGTGGTCAAATAGCTCATCGCTTCAGGTAATGTGTGAGAGCTCGCATTGTCGTGATGCAAAAGGATCCGTCTTCTTTTTTATCTTTTCTCATTTCTTCGAGTACTGTTGACAAACAGATGGTTGTATACCACACAGAATTGACCTCCTACGTTCCACTAAAAGTACTGTAGCATCATGGCCGGTTATTCCGTAAAAAAACAGAATCATTTGCTTCGATATTCATCTTCCACGAACAACTTTTGTTGGATTTGGCTCGTCTTGAAAGACCCAAACGGTCTATTGCTGTTTTGTTTCGGGTTCATATGCATGAATTCACGATTCGTCACCTGTGACAATGTTATACACTGCCTTTGAGCTACCACAGTTATACCTTTAAAACATCTCTTTGCACCAATCCATACAAGGGTTGATATATATATTTCTGACCTAGGCTACACTACGTGTTGCCTGGCGCCATCTGACATTTCCATTGGAAAGTTTGACATTTTTTTTATCATAAACGTTCTCAGAACGTTTTAAAGTACGAACATCATTTGTGTTGTTTACAGTGACTTGAAAATATCAATTTGGCAAAAAATGGAATTAACTGGTGAACATTTGCGATCATTTTTCACAACTTTCGACGTGGAGTATCACGACAAGAGTGCATCGATAAACTTTAACATTTGTATGGCGATGAAGCACCATCCTATAGCACTGCAAAAAACTGGTTTATCGAATTAAATCGTCAAAGAAGAAGGTCGTTAAGGTCTTTCAAAAACTGCCATTGTGCCAGAGAACATTGATACCGTGCGTGATACCGTGAGATAGAGGCATCCTTGGGCATTTCTTCCACCAGCATACACTCGATATTGCCTGAACAACTGGCCCTAAAAAAGGTTTGTTCTCGTTGGATCCCGCATAATTTGACAATCGCTCAAAAAAAGACTCGTGTCGATTGGTGCAAAGAAAATTTGGAAAAACACGATCGCGGTTCTTCAAAAGGCGTTTATAAGATCGTCACAGGTGACGAATAATGGATTTATGCGTATGAGCCCAAAACAAAAGAGCAATTGACCGTGTGGGTCTTTGAAGACGAGCCAAATTCAACGAAAGTTGTTCGTGGAAAAAGCACTTCGAAGCAAATGGTAAACTGTTTCTTCGGCAAAACTGGTCATGTGGCGACTGCCTTTTTTGAGCTTTCGTCAAATTAGGTGGGACCTGACGAGAACAAATTTTTGTCGCGGCCAAATGAACACGCAATATCTTATTGATGCTTGTCATACTAATGCCCAAGAATGCCTCAATCTCACGATATGTCACATGTCGGTCTTGCTTAATCAGTTCACACACAGCATCGATGGTTTCTGTGAAAGTGACCGAGGTTGGACGTCCTCTACGAAATTCATCCTGTACGAAGGGCGTCCGAGACTGAACTCTTGGCACCAGAGATTAACAGTGCTTTTTGATGGTGCTTCATCGCCAAAAGTCGAAACAAGTTGATTCAAAAACACACTTGTCTCGATAACCCACGCCGCAAATCATAAAAATGTTCACGAGATAATTCCATTTTTTGACTTAGATAAATTTTTCAACACACAGTAAAAGAAACAATTCGCGCTCAAATGACAAAACATTCTGAGTGAAGTTATGCTAAAAAATGTCAAAGTTTCCAATGGAAGTTTTAGATTTCATCTATGAACAGCAGTATTGTCAGGACACGAATATACATACCAACCCTCGCAGGACAAGTTGATCATGGTGTTTTTCAGGGAAGTGTGTTAGGCCCACTGTTATTTACGACCTATCTGAATGGTATTACAAATTTGAGATAACATGGGAAATTGTATGCCGATGATATCACTATTGTCCCTACAAACACGACGATATCATCTTGAGGGCACAAATAGAAGAAGATGGGGAGATTATTATGGAACATGCAAGAGTAAATAAAGTTAGTGAGATTTCGACCGCACTCCGTTGGCAGTGATAGAGTGTTTAGAGTTTCTGTCGGTAGTAGAGTTGTATAGGGTGATCCATCTAGAGGTATTTTTTTCAGAACAAAAAAAATATAAAAATTCAAATCAAGTGTGGAGTCTTTATCGGTAATTTGAAAGGACTTTTTATGTCATTTACTTTTTGAATATAATTACCTTCAAATATTGGCAACTGTATTATGGAAACGAGCGTTCGGTGAGAGACGGAAAGATCCGCTGTTTTCAACCAAAATTTTGTTCAGTGAAGAGGCCCATTCCTGACTCAACGACAAAGTCAATAAACAAAATTGGCGCATTTGAGCTGAAGAGCAACAAGAAGAGGTTCAAGAGGTGCCATTATACCCAGAGAAAACCACGGTTTGGAGCGGTTTATAAGCTGGAGGATCATCGGTGCATATGTTTTCAAATATGATGATGGCCAGAATGTAACCGTGAATGGTACTCACCACGATCGATCTTTCTGCTACCCGTAATCTTGACGACACTTGGTTTCGACAGGACGGTGCCACTTGTCATACGGCTGCTCAAACAATAGATCTATTGAGAGGTCGTTTTGAAATGCAGCTAATTTCCCGTTAGATCGAGTGATATCACACCTTTAGACATTTTTCTTTGGGATTACGTAAAGTCCAAAGTCTATGCTGACAAACTAGCTACGGTTCAGGTTTTGGAAGCCAACACAACGCTTGTCATTAAAGCCATACCGGTCGAAATGCTCGAACGAGTCATCCACAATTGGACCTTCAGAATGAAAACCCTGAGGCGTAATTGCGGCCAACATTTGAAGGAAATTATATTCAAAAAAATAAATGTCATAAAGTGTTCTTTCAAATTATCAATTAAGATTTCACACTCGATTTGAATTTTTATTTTTTTTTGTTCTGAAAAAGTGTCTCTAGATGGATCACCCTATACAAGAGAGCAGTTTATTAAATAACTTTGGAATACATTTGCAAGCTTATTTATCATGGAGTTTGCACATGCAAGACATAAGGCGTAAAATAGCTCCAGTAATTGGAACACTAAATAAATTGTAATACAAATTTCACGAGAGGACCAAGTTGTTGATATACAATGGGCATATACACAGCCACTTCAAGTTCTTGCCTATGGCATATGGTTAAAGAATAAGCACGGAGATGACATCATTACAGAGATTGCAAAATAGGACACTAAAATTATACTACAACTTAGCACTAAGGCATTCAACACTATCTCTGTCTATTGATATAGCTAAGACTATTTTGCCTCTATAGGGACTCTACAAAATGCAACTATTGTTGTTCGTGTTTAAATCTGTTCGGAAAATTTGTCATCATGCTATCGAATTTTCACAAAATTTAACTTATTTTAATACCTTAAATGGCTCAAATTCACAAAAGAGCGTATTGAGCACATTAGTTTCTCCGAGTTTAATCATCTTCCTCAAAATCTTAAAAATATATTACCTATATCTACATTTAAATCGAGTCTGAAAAAATATTTACTTCAAAACTTCAGAATGCTTCTATTGTAAATTTAAAATAAGTTTATTATATACTTAGTAGGGACATAAATACTGTTTCAACATTGAACCCACCCTTTTCAATAGAAGAACTGAACATACCCCGTTAATGTCATATGGGATTTGACAGCTAACCTCATCGTATCGCTGTAATAGCGCCTTTCAAGTGTGAAATGAAAAAGGCGATATTTTTAAAACGCTCCAGCCACTAGGGATTAGCCACATGTTCGTCTACCGATGCATAAAATCGTTTGAGGAGACGAGATGTAAAAGACCGTCACCGATCGGGCCGCCCACGCTCTGTTCGAACACCGCATGTCATCAAAGACATTAAATCAAGAATTCACAGAAATCCGCTTCGAAAACAGAAAAACATGGCCCGTGAGATGAATATCACGCAAAAGTCCATGAGTCGAATCATTAAAAAAGACTTGGGGCTTTCAAACGACGTACCGGACATTTATTGACTGCAGCTTTAAAAATAATAGGATTGAAAAATGCAAACCTCTTTTGGTGAAGCACGCTGATAACTTGTACTGAAAAATTAAGTTCACCGATGAAAAAATGTTTACCGTTCACGAAAAATTTTACAAGCAAAATGAGAGTGTGTCTGCGCGGTCATCTGAGGAAGCATCTGAACTGATCCCAAGGGTGGAAAAGGGTCATCACCCAGCTTCAGTTATGGTTTGGTGGGGTGTTTCTTACGGTGGGGTCACTGACCTGCATTTCTGCGAACAAGGAGTCAAAACATCGGTCAAAGTTTACCAAGAAAACGTTTTGGAAGCTGTTGTGAAGCCTCTTAACAATTCCCTGTTCCAAAACCAGTCATGGACTTTCCAGCAGGATTCTGCGACGGCCCATAAGGCTTAAACGTCCCAGGCCTCGATTCGAAACAATTTGCCAGCGTTCATTTCCTCTGAAGAATGGCCTTCAGGCAGTTCAGATTTAAACACATTAGATTAAAAATTTTGGACGGTTTTAGAGGCCAATGTTTGTCACAAAAGATACCCCAGCATTGGATCTCTTAAGACTGCTTTGGGTCGAGCTATGGCCAATTTTTCAATGGACGAGGTTCGTGCAGCTATTGACGATTAGCCAGTGCGATTTAAGGCGTGTGTAAAGGCAAAAGGCGGACATTTCGAATAAGTGGATTCGTTTTGGATACAATATACACCAATAAATATATTAAAAAATATTTGGTCTAAAAACACTCAGTACTTTTTATTTTACAGCATAAAACGTGTGTAACTGTATTTATGTCCCTACTAAGTAATAATTCATCATTAAACCTATTTAATAACTAAGTACTCTTTTACTTTTTTGGACAGGGTGGAAGGCCGTAATTTGCTTTTTTGCACTGCAGGCTGTGGAGGCACTGTTGGTCGAATGTAGCGTGCTTTTCGTTTACGATTCGCTGTTCCACCACGGGGGCGTGTTCCTGGATTTCAATCAATTGTAAATTGGCTTACTTCATTTGTTAACTTCATTCGCGAGTGGGCATCATTGTCCCTTACTTTTTCCAGGATAATCGTCTTGCCGTAACTGTGAACTTGACTATGATACAGCTCTTAGAGGATATATACAATGCAATTAGAGGATATATGGTTCCAACTGGATGGTGCCACTACACACACAGCAAGGGTTTTAATGAATTGTTGAAGCAAATATTTCCCGGACGGCTTATCTCTTTGAGGGGTGATGTGAACTGGCCGGCACGCTCGCCAGACTTAGATCCATGCGATTTTTTCGTTTGGGGTATATCAACCGCAGACCTAATTTACAATATTGAGGCTGAAATTGCCTAAAGTTCATGAAAGCGAAGGTCGATATTTGCCAGATACGCTTTTTACAACCATGTCATTTAAAAATCTCCTTACTGTTTAATATAATGATAATATAAAATAAAAGTTGTTAAGGTTCATAATTTTTTTATTTCATTCCCGAAAAGGTAAACTACCAACTGTCCAAGTAACTATTGTACGTAATAAAAACTCTATTGTACGTAATAAATGAATTATAAATATAAAAAAATAAAAATTAAAACGTTATGAATTACTTTAACCCTTCAGTCCTATTTGGGCCACCCTGTACAATACTGAAACACAACAAATGAAAATTCGTAAAAGAAATTGTTACAAAATGTCTTTAATAATATCCCGGTGTAACGTGGGATTGGTAATTGATTCAGTCCTATTTGGGCCACCCTGTACAATACTGAAACACAACAAAGGAAAATTCGTAAAAGAAATTGTTACAAAATGTCTATAATAATATCCCGGTGTAACGTGGGATTGGTAATTGCTTCAGTCTAGACGTTTTGGTTTTACTGAATAAAGTCGAAAAAGTACGCAATTCTAGACGTCCTGTTCCACCACGTAGTAGTTTTTACTAGCAAAGAAAAAATGCAGTGAGTTTCGAAAAGCTCTGTTAGTAAAAAAGAGTGTGACCGACTATATTATAGCTTGCACTTCTGTATGTTCGGAAGACCCAGCTGAAAATGGGGGTTAAATCCCCTAGGAATTCTAAATTTATCCAGATTTTAAAAGAAATGTCATATTTAAACTTGTGAGGATATTTCATTGTTTTCGGTAAAATCGGTTGAACATATAGGTGAGGACTTTATCTTAATCTTAAACAATTTTCTTAAATTTTAAACTATTCCGTCCTTGGCAGTAAGAACCAACTTTTGCCAAACTTTTTAACCAAAAACCTAAAATCGCATGAACATATATAAGTATGTGTGGGAGCTATATTTAAAACTAAACCGATATTCTTCAATTTAAAAAAATTTATTCTCGCTAAATTACTTCACAATTGGATGTAATACATGGCTTCTAAAGTTTAAAACATTTACTCGGATGAATATATGTGTGGAAGCTATATCTGAACCGTTTACCTTCAATTTTCATATCTTAGTTGCTTGGTCCATAAAACTGAACTGTGGCAAATTTCATCATGATTGGATCAACATGAGACACCTAAAAAATCGGATCAGCTTATGTGTGTGGGAGCTAGATATCTTTAAATCTAAACCGATTTTCTTCAATTTAATAAACGGGCTATCTTGGCCCAAAAAACTTATTAGTGCTAGGTTTGATCAGAATTGGATGTAAATAGTGGATTCTTCAACAAAAACCAAAAAAAACATCAAATGAACATTAATGTAGAAGCTAAATCTAAATACACTGTGCGACAGCCACAATCGGTTTGGGATGAAACCACCGGGGAAAGTTATATCGGTCAAAAAGGTCATACGTGTCCCAGCGTTTCGTTGGGTCTCATCTAGGAATCGAGATATATCGATTTGAAGTTAGTAAGTATCGTATAGGGGAATTTGTCACGTTTTTGGCTCTTTTGTTTGACATAACTTGAGAACCACTCGTCCGATTTAGCTGAAATAAATTTTGAAAAATTAAGAATTACAATTCCTCTAATCTGTTCTTAAACCGTTTTCCTACTTAAGCAACAGTTTCGCAATTATAAATAAATGTATGAAAAAAAAAAATTAATTTTGCCTAAAAATTAAAATTTTTTTTTCATGCGCTTATTTTTAACTTGGAAACTATTACTTGTAAAGGAAAATAATATATGAACAGATTAAGGGAATTGTAATTCTTGGTTTTTTAAAATTTATTTCAGCTAAATCGGACGAGTGGTTCTCAAGTTATGTCAAACAAAAGAGCCTAAAACGTGACAAATTCCCCTATACGATACTTACTAACTTCAAATCGATATATCTCGATTCCTAGATGAGACCCAGCGAAACGCTGGAACACGTATGACTTTTTTTTACCAATATAACTTTCCCCGGTGGTTTCATTCCAAACCGATCACTGACCCTTACCATTTGTCGCAGAGTGATATTAACGCGGTTTTCTTCAACTTTACCAAGTTATTTCAGACATAAAATAAATAATATCGAAAAAATATATATTTACGGGAGTTATATCTTAATCTTAACCGATTTTCCTTAATTTAAATTGGGATCAAAATACTTACGAGTACTTGTGCTAAATTTCATCAAGATTGGATGTAAGATTTGGCTTTTTAAGTTAAAAACAGAAAAATCGTATCAACATTTGTGGGAGCTTTTAATATATCTGAACAGATTATCTGCAATTTCAATAATATTCCTTGGCCTAAAAAACCTACTCGTACTCAATATACGAGGGCATATCTATAATTCCGTGACTTTTAGAATAACACAGTTTTTTTTTGCAAAAAATATTATTTTTCAGCATAATCTTCTTTTAGCTCAATGCACTTAGTCCAACGTTTCTTAGATATTTGCATCCATTCCAAAAAATATGATTTTTTGAGGTCCATAAAATGGACATTTGTTTAATCAATAATATCATTATTGGAGCGGAATCTCTTACCACCATCCATTTCTTTAGGCTTAGAAATAGGAAATAGTCACTGGGGGCTAACTCTGGAGAATATGGCGGATGAGGTACCAATTCGTAACCCAACTCATGCAACATGCATTATCTTGATGAAAAATAACTTTTTATCTAAGCCATATGGGGTCGTTTTTTTTAATCCTTCATTAAATCAGTCTAAAAAGTTGACATAATTTTCGCCCTTTATTGTTTTTCGCTTTTGAAGGTAATCGAAGTAGGTTTTCCCGCTTGCATCCCAAAAAAACGACAAAGTCACCTTGGCCTTCTTCGGAGAAACCCATTGTTTAAACTGCTGTTTGGTCTCCGGAGACTTGTAATTGATCCATGTTTCATTCACAGTCACAAAACGCTGCAAAAATGCATTCAAATTGCGGTTTCACAACTCCAAACAATCCTTTAAAGTTGTCATAAGATTACATTTATGGTCAATTGAGAGCAAATGCGGCAGATAGCATTCAGGCAGCTTTCTTAAACCCAACTGATCATGTAGAAGCGAAACCATATGAAATGCATATGGCATCAACAATCTCACGCACTTTTACTCTTGGATCGGCCAACACCATATCGTGGATTTTCTCGACATTTTTCGGTGTATTGACCTCAATTGGCCTTCCAGAACGTTTAGCGTCATTAGGACTTGTGCGAACATAATGAGAGTCAGTAAACCACATTTTTGCCATTAAAATCGATGGTGCAAGACCTTTGAGAGTCAATATGGCGCCGTTCTCTGCAACTCGACTTGGCGCATTTCACTTCGAGATCTTAAATTGAAAGCGTACAAAATACAGCTTGTTCAAGAACTGGAGCTGCCCGACGTTCCATTGCAACATCGTTTCGCTTTATGGGCTGTTGAAAAGTTCCAAGAAGATCCGACGTTTTCGAGTCAAATTTTGTTAGCGATGAGGCCCATTTCTGGTTCAATGATTATAAGAGCTGCCACTTCATCCAGAAAAATCAACGGTTTGGTGTGATTTGTGGGCCGGTGGAATCATCGGTCCATATTTCTTCAAAAATGATGCCGTTGAGAACGTAACCGTCAATGGCGACCGTTATCGTACCATGGTAACCTACTATTTGATGTCTGAAATTCAAGCTCGTGATCTCGGCGACATTTGGTTTCAACAAGACGGCGCCACTTCCCACATCGCATCAATCAATGGATTTATTGAGAGAACACTTCGGCGAGCATATAATTTCACGTCTTGGGCCGGTCGATGGCCACCAAGATCGTGTGATATCACACGATCTTGGTGGCCTTTTCCTGTGGGGATATGTAAAGTCTAAAGTTTATGCGGACAAACCCGCTTCGATTCAGGCCTTGGAGCAAAACATCACGCGTGTTATTCGCCAGTTACCAGTCGAAATGCTCGAACCAGTCATCGAAAATTGGTCTCAATGGATGGACCATCTGAGACGGAGCTGCGGCTAACATTTGATAGACATAATCTTCAAAAAATAAATGCCAAAGAATGTTTTTTCAAATGATAATAAACATTCCCCATTCAATTTGAATTTTCTGTGTTTTTTTTCTTTGAAAAAGTAGGGAAGCTCGAAATGGATCACGTTATATGGCTATAATGAACAAAAAAACCTAAAATCGAATAATAAATAAGGAATGTAAGTGTCCAATAGCGTCCGTCCTTGGTCCCAAAAATTTATTTTTGCCAAAGTTTATGAAAATTGGAAAACAATGGCTACCTGATAATTAATTACAAGGTTTCAGATGGTTAGTAATTTGATTACAAGTTTTTTTTATCAAACTACCTAGTGATTCTAAGTCGATCGGGATACTTAAAGGTTGGTCTTGGTCAAATATTTAGTAGGAGGTTACAAAGATTTGCTTGGTGTTGTTTAAACTCTGCACCACTTTGTGGAACAAAGTTTTATAAGTTAGTTTAGTTGCAAATATTTGTAAATTACAAATATGTTTGAGCTAGGCCTACCTTAAAGTAAGCTGATCGATGTATAATCACCTGCTAATTCCATTGTACGATGTCCGTCTAAAAATTTTGATCTATGTAAGAAGGGCGATTGTATCCAAGGACCATAAAAAGTTTGAGCTTATGACGTTGAAAATAGGAAATTCAAAAAATGAAGTCAAACTTTTATTATTTTCCGATTTTATACAAAAGTACAATTTGTATTGTTAATATTAGCTTTTTTGCATATATGTAAAAATTATTATTTACAAGGCCTTGGGTTTTAAGCGTATTCATTGGGTCAATAGGGGCCCATGGGATTTATTGAAAAAATAGTAAAATGATCCCATATATTCAAATGTATACTGCTACTGTACAGAATTTAACAAAGATGTGGTTTTAAGTGTAACTTCTAGAGAAGTAGGAAATGTGAAGGTGCCAATATAATTCCTGTAGTCATTGACCAAGACCGCCTTCAATACTCCGAATGACTAACGTCTTTTATAGAGAAGTTTTATTATGACTTAGAGGTAAATCTCTGAATCGTTAAGTCGTCAGAATGTACTTAACTAAAAAATAAAAAAAGACTAAAAAATGCCACTGAAAAATGTTTAGTTGTTCTTAACTGTAGTTAAACCTAAGTTTACCCGATTACGCGGTGCATAGGATATGTACACAACTCCCGTAAAGCGATGCACTAAATGTGCCTGAGTAGTGTCGGGACTTCAATTCGGGAGGAATCTTTACATTGGGGATATGGGAAACCATGAACAAATATCGTAGGTTCACCAAAATAAACTTCGGGTCGCTCATAAAGTATGGTAAAGAATTTGAGTATGGTCAAATTTAGTTTGTGTCTTTTAGAGCGACTGGAATCGGAAGGGACTTTTGTGTGGTGGCTATCTGAAAATAACTGCCGAAAGGATCACATTTTACAAGAGTGAATAACTGGACGCTTTCAGGTTCTATGCACATACTGAACAAGATCCGTCCTCATTGAAAGCAACATTTGTATGGTGTACTGCTCATAACACTCCTTTGTTGTCAAACAAAAAAAAAAAAAACTTGGTTAAGGTCGATCTCAATATGTGACGCGCACTCTCTGGAGTTTAAAGAAGGTCGGACTTAATATGTGACCTAGAGCGGAAGAGATATTTTTCTTCGGAACATGGACCCGAGATAAACATTGAGCGGTTATGATCAATTAAAGCGTGACCGGCTAGATTCTGGAGCTGCAGGACCCGGGGCCATTCGAAAACATGGACCGATATGATCCAGTTTGACCAGAGACGGTCTGTGCTAAACTTGGTCGGAAATAACTGTAATATGTGGGTTTAAGGGATGCAGATTCTGAAATCGAAAAGAACTTTTGTATGGGGCTATGAGAAAATATAGCCATGTTGCTTCCGATGGTCTAGTTGTTCAGAAGTTAATTTTAGTTCGATCGCAATGTACTGCGCACAATTTAAGAGCGATTGGGTTTAATTTGTAAATAGAGCTACATGACCTCGAATCGGGAATGACCATTGTGTACAAGCTTCTTATATGATTGTTTATGAAACTGAAATCTAAAAATGAAATTAGTATTATTTTTATTATGTGAATTATTAAAAAAATAGGATTGAAAAATGCAAACGTCTTTTGGTGAAGCATTCTAGAAAAGATGTTTACCGTTCAGGAAAAATTTAGCAAGCAAAATGATAGAGTGTATGCGTGGTCATCTAAGGAAGCATCTGAACTGATCCCAAGGGTGGAAAATGGTCATCACCCAGCTTCAGTAATGGTTTGGTGGGGTGTCTCTTACGATGGGATCACTGACCTGCATTTTTGCGAACAAGGATTCAAAACATCAGCCAAAGTTTACCAAGAAACTGTATTGGAAGCTGTTGTGAAGCCTCTTAACAATTCCCTGTTCCAAAACCAGCCATTGACTTTCCACCAGTATTCTGCGCCGGCCCATAAGGCTAAAACGTCCCAGGCCTGGCTTCGAAAAAATTTGCCAGCGTTCATTTCCTCTGAAGAATGGTCCTCAGACAGTCCAGATTTGAACCCATTGGATTACAAATGTGGACGGTTTAAGAGGACAATGTTTGTCACAAAAGATACCCCAACATTGGATCTCTTAAGACTGCTTTGGTTCGAGCTGTGGCCAATTTTCCAATGGACGAGGTTCGTGCAGCTATTGACGATTGGCCAGTGCGACTTAAGGCGTGTGTAAAGGCAAAAGGCGGACATTTCGAATAAGTAGATTCTTTTTGAATACAATATACATTAATAAATATATTAAAAAATATTTGGTCCAAAAACATTCAGTACTTTTTATTTTACAGCATAAAACGTGTGTAACAGTATTTATGCCCCTACTAAGTATTTATATCCCTACTAAGTATAATAACCAAATTATGTACGACTGTAAAGCAATTTTAATAGACTTGGGCCATGCTTAACGAATTTACCAAGTCGAAACGATTAACCTATATGGTAAAATTTTACCAGAGATGAGTGTTGGTCACTCTTAATGCTCTTTGTGAAATTTTGACATAATCAGATGTACAATGTGGCTTTTAGAAATGTAAGTTCTACAATTAAAAAAAAAAAGCTTTAAACAATATTTATATATTGACCGATGGGTACCAATTTTAACAGGGCACGTCCTTGGCCAAAACTTGAAGAATGTTCTAAGTTTTATCGAAATTGGTTCAAAACTGCGACTTGTTTTTCGAATACAACAATTGATAGACAAACCGACGGACGACCGATGAACGGACTAACGAACGCAAGGACCGACGGACATCGCTTATTAGAATTAGATAGTTATTCGGAATCCATCGCTATACTTAATATAGGATCTGTCTCCATTCCTGTGTGGTGTATGGTATAATCATATCTTGCACTGCTGGCAGACTTGATAAAGGTTATCCATGTGCTAACCATCAATTTTTAGAAGTCGCCGTCAATATTAATAACAACGAACTTATGTGTTTTGTACTTCATGATTTTAGAATTAATTTAAAAGTTCATCCTGATGATTCCTTTCTGCATAGTGATTCGTTGTATCATCTTCTTCTGGAAGTTGGTTTGTTTTTGAACAAGAAAATAACTATTATATCGATCCCTAACAGCCAAAAAGACGTAAGAGCCAGAAAGAAAAATTTAAAGATGAGGGTTTTTTCTGTTTTTTACCTAATTCACCTGGAGGATTCCAAAACAATTGTATTTGATATATCTTAGTTAATATTAATATTTAATTTTTACTATTTATGCTTAAGAACGTTGTGGAATTTTTTATAAATAAAAAGCGATTGACTCTTATGTCTCTTTCGTGGAAAGGACTCGATTTGTATATTGTCCCTATTTCCAAAACTAAAACAAAAATTTTCGCTGGACAAGCCAACCAAACAAAAGTTCAATCCGGAAAGTGGAAAAAAATAAAACTTTTCTCTTCTGCCACAGCGCGACAAAAGCGCAAACAAATCTTTGTAAAAGGAAATGAAGTAAAAATTATTGTTGTTACATTTTTTTCTTTTTTCTGTTAAACAATTTCACACATTTCCTTTTGTTATTTCATTTTAGGGCAAACATACACGCATACACAGTGTCGACGGTAGCAAATCGATGTAATGGAAAAATTACATTATTCAAGAGCGAAGAATTGTTTCGTTAGAACAAAAGACCTTTTAAAGGGAAAAGGAAATCAAATATCAAAAACTACAAATTACGTTAATTGTGATAGAGCAGAGGAAAATTTCCAAATGGAATTCAAAATCGGAGTTCTTTGTTCGTTTACTAGAAAAAACTGAAGATGAATGCAATTTATAATCCCCTTAGTAAAACTATTATTATGTTACACGTTGAACTGGAGTATGTTTTTAGGCAAAATACACAAGTTTTCTATCAAGTATGCTTTAGTTTCCAATGCCCTCAAAGTATACGTTACATTGTATTGTTGACAGTGGCTTATTTATTCTTAGAGTGATACAGCTTTAAAGCTCTCTTTCTTCACGCAAAAATAAATTAATGATTTGGAGTGACAATTTTCAAGAAAAATTTGCTAAAGCACTATACTGCTATATAATTAAATAAACGTTTATATAAGTACATTTTGGAGCAGAGTTGTAAGATCTTCTTCTGATTAGTATTTATTTCATACTTCAGTTTGAAGAAAATTTATCGGGTCTTCTTCTATTGAGTAATGGAATTTTATACTACCTACTTACATCCAGAATTATTTTTTACTTAAGTATATGTGAAGAAATCTTCAATTATACATTGAAACATTAAAGTGTAAAACAATATGTGTTTCATAGATCCTTATCGCCATGTACGACTAATAGGCGTAAAGGTTGTCTCACTTAAATTGTGTATCTCAGAAACTACTTGAGAATAATTATTTTTTTTTCTGTTTCTGAAGGACTATGTTAATTCCTAAATTCTCATAAATGTCACCAATCATTTGTTTTTTTGTTGGGGCTCTTTATTTAAAATGCGATTCTTTTATTTAAACTAAATTTCCAAACATTGTTTTCAGTGTAGGCTCTTTTCTGACATTAAGTTTTTTCCCTTAATTATTCTTAGAAAATTAAAAAAAAAAATCAAATATTCCAAGTTGTTTTCAAGATATTACATTTTAAATAATTCAGAAATATACTAAAGTTCTGAAATTTTTAATATTGAAATTACAACAATTTTTACCTTTTCTTATTGTACAGTCTTACCAGTATATACTTATATTGCCATACCCATTCGATATTTGGACCAAATGTCAAAATCCCTTACCCACTATGTCACACTTCTCGTGGCCTAAACCCATGGCTAACTTAAATATACAGGTATAGGAAAAATTTAAATATGTTCCCTTGCTGAACTGGAAAGTGCAACAACTAGCAAACATAACCCAACCCTCAATATAAAACGTGTTAACCTTTGAACACTATTGTTGAATATATGATTGTGGCAATCATGCAAAAAAAACTTACTTTCTCAGTAAATAAGTTCAAGGTGGCCATAACAAGTTTTATCACAAAATGACTACATTAATAAAGGGTGGTCCAACCATATTGCACGATGTTCATTGTTAGTCACAGCTTAACGTCAAGTTTTCTGCCCAACTTAATTTGACATTTTCTTGTTTCATGAGAGGTACACAATTGAGCAGCGCGTTCAGATTGTTAAAGCCTTTCACGAAAATGGGACTTCAAACCAAAATGCATTGCGTGAACTTCGTGACTTTTTGGTCAGCATAATGGACCAAATGTATCCACAATCGGGACAATTGGGCGTATATTTCAGCAAACCAGGTCTGTGGGAAATGCGAAAACATCTATGCGTGATCGCCCAGTTCGTTCACTATAGCGAACGACATCAAAATTGAACATTTTACGAGCATCACTGCTGCGAATTTTGAATAAAGATTTGAATTTACATACTGACAAGGTTCAATTGACTTTAGAGCCAAACCTTCAAAGTTCAAACATGGTTGGTTGAACTATGACTTCACAAAGAAAATCATCTTTAGCGACTAGGCACAATTTGACTTCAGTGAATTCGTTAACAAGCAAAATTGCCGCATTTTGGAATATGAGAATCGACGAGTAATTGTGAAATGCCGATGCTGGCGGGGTCATCGTGCCGCACTTCGGTCTAGCAGTTGCCGTGAATAGTGTTCGCTATCGCGAGATGATAACGGATTTCTTGTGGTCAAAAATTGACAATAAAGACATAAAACCTCCACTATGTCTCATGGTCATTAAAAATTCTTCAAATATACTTCCAAATATACTGTGGTTGTAGTAGGGACTTAGCGCCAGGGTCAAAGCCTCAAACTTGTTTGAAACGTAAAATTGATGTATATATTTGTGACGAAATTGAATAGTTTTTTAAACCCATGAGTATATAGTTAAGAGAGGCCGTTTTTTGGATCCCAAGGTCCCAAACGATCTGACCCGTGTTCCAAATTTATTCAAATCTATGTCGTATTCAAATTACTCAAAAAATTCTACTGTTTCTGAGCAACCAAATTTTCATTTTTCCAGCAGAAATGTAAGACGAATGTGATACTCTGACTAGAGACCAAATTTTATTGTTTTTTAGAACCCTTATTTCTATAGTTGCATGAGTCCGTTTTTGGGCCCCCTACGGCTTATATGGTCCAAGCTGGTCCAAATCTTAAATTTAGATACATATTTAGATTTTTGTAAAGATTTCAGGATTTCTGGATACCCATTTGTCCCGGAACTTTAGGAGATAGTATCTGTAACCAGTGCAAAATGAAGAGCATTTTTTTGATGACCAACACTCAGGAGTTTTCCCCTTTACATGTGATGTATTGCGTCGGTGAGAGGAAAGTAAGGGTTTTTGAGGTAGAAGGCTGACAATAGAAACAACATTTTTTTTTTTTTTTGTGTGAATATTTATTTCAATTAAGTGTTTCCTTACATACTACAATAAACAAAAGTATAATTAACAATTTTAACTTAAAACTAGTCTCTAATCGAGCTCTCTGTTAATTCAATAAGGTAAATTCAACTTCCTTTTCAGAAATAGTTATATAAGTTGTGAAAAATACATTATAATTATTAGTACTTCGTTACAATGAAAATTTAAAAAAAAAACATTGTGTAAATTATATACGGTTAAGATAAAAACAAGAGAACTAAGAAAAGGAGGGGAGTTCCAAAGGAATTTATTAGGGCGTTAACCACCAGCATTGTCTTCTGGTGGAGAGGGATATGGATTTGTCCTTTTTCGATATGGAAATATCATATCTTTTATTTTCATCATTTAAAATGCGATCTTTTATTGTTTTATTATTAGCCCTTCTGAATATATGATAAAGCAATGGCACGCAATCAGAATCTTGAATGTAACCATTTCTATCCAGATATAAAAAACATTCAGGTGGAGTAAACCCATTTTCAATAGCTAAAATGAAATAGTCGTCACTTTCATAGTAAGGAGCTTTAATCAGTGGATTATCCATGTTATCAAGACACCGTCGGATATGGTTTCGAGATAGGTTGATGATGTGATTATCTATTCGAACTATTTGTGCTGCATTATAAAGTTTAAAGTTGGAAACATATTTAGTAAAATCACTGTTTTCTGATCTGAACATGGACATGCAGGATCTTAAAATTTGCCTTTCACATTTTCTCAAACGTTCCATATACGAAGGTGAAATATTGAACCAGATTGAACAGCCGTAGGATAGAATTGGTCTAACGAGGGTTTGGTACATTATAACTTTGAGCCTATTTTCTATTAGTCTTGATCCGAACATCTTCCTGTATAAATAAAAAGCTTTCTTAGTTTTCTCTATTTGAATATTTATGTGATAGTTAAAATATAAAAATTTGTCAAGATGAACACCTAAGTATTTAACCCTGTCAGAAGGCGGTATAACAACATTTGCCAAGCTCGATGTTATACCAAACTGTTTCCAACATTTTCGGACATTGTTGTTGCATTTGTTAACAGGAGGACGAAAGAGAATGCTTTCACATTTATCAACATTAATTTTAAGATGCCAGTTTGAGGAAAAGTTTTCTATTATATTAAATTTATTCTGAAGATGGAAATTGAGATCCGATATTTTATCGCTGGAGTGGTATATGACTATGTCATCAGCAAAAGCAATTATATTATCTAATTTATCTAATAAATCATTTAGGTATAGACTAAAAAGGATTGGCGCATTGACTGTGCCCTGCTGAAGACCGTTAGCTACATCAAAATGTTGGCTAGAAACGGAATTATTTAAATGAACTATAAACTTTCTACCAAATATCATGTTGTATATAAGAATAATCAAGTTTAAAGGAAATTTGTAGTTCATTAGTTTCGCGATTAAACCTTTCAGCCATATTGTATCGAACGCTTTTTCAAAGTCAATAAAACAGGCACCAGTAACAAACTTTTTATTCCAGTGCCAGTTTATTTCTGAGACTAGGAGATTGATTGCATGAAGTGTGGAGTGTCCATACTTAAAACCAAATTGTTTGAAACAGTTTAAGTTATTTTTTACAATAAACTTGTTTATGTGTGTATTTATAACTATCTCAAAGACTTTACTTATGTTTGGCAGCATACTTATCGGTCGAAGATTGTTTAAATTGTTCCTGTCTTTAAGCTTTTTAGGAATTACAATTAACTTAGCTATTTTCCATTCTGGTGGAAAATAGGAATTGTTCAACATATTGTTAAAAAGTGAGCAATATTCTAATATAATTTCAAGTGGAAGTTCCTTTAGAACAATATTTGGAACCTGGTCAATACCGGATGAGGCTTTGCTTTTCATTTTAACAAGAATACTGTTTATATCATACGGTGTTATAAAATAGTTGTCCTCTTGGGGAGTCGTTACGCCGTTGGCTGTGTTAGTAGGACTAAATGTGGTTTTAGTCATATGTATGCTTTCATATCTATTTTTAATATCTGAAAATTGATCGAAACATTGACGAACATGTGAATGCACGGTATTATCAGGTAAACAGTTTTTCTCAGAGTGTACAGTTTGGAAATGAGAGCCAAGCAGATCGAGGAAAGTGTTTTCGTTTCTTACTATGAAACAATTTTTTATAGAATCCTTTTCCAAAAGATTAGGATCTAATCCGGCATCTATAATTGTTTGTTTGCACGTAAATGGTACATTAATGTGGCTAAGGGTATTTTCATTATTTTTCAGAAAGTGTTTCTTGATTACGGAGAATTTTGATGGATTGCTTGGTTTGAGATTGGACAGTACGAATTTCTTTTGATTGTTAAATTGTATTTTCATATTATCTTCTATAAGTATTTTTATAAGTCTAAGTTAAGCCTTTTCTACGGTTAGCACATTTGATGGAAGAAAGATTTCTAGACGGTTGTGCTTTTTAATTCTTGTAAGTATTTGGCTTTTTTCTTTTTGAAGACTTTTTATAATAGTAGTGGTTGAGATAGTTTGAAGGCGACTTTTACTTTTAATTATCGGTACATTTTTTTCTATCGCAGCTGCAATTATAATATTTAATTTTTGTAAGTGACAATCAATTTCTTGATTAGACAAATTTGTGTTGTTTGGTGTGGTGGGTTCATTTTGAAGCAAACTCTTGCAAGTATTCCTAAATTTTTTCCAATTGGTTCTTTTGAAGTCAAGGGTTTTTCTATCATCGTTACCCGCAATATCATATAAATTTGAATTGTCTTGGCTAGACATTATAATTTGAATTGCGCAGTGGTCGCTATCGTAGTCAATACATTTTAAACAGTTCATAGAATCGTTGGTTTTCTCAATTACCAGACGATAGTCTGCGAGGCAAACGTCTAAAAAAGAATTTGCTCTTTCAAAGGAGGGTGTTGTTGAAGCAAATAGGTTGCATTTGAATTTGTGTTCGTTAGCGGGAAGCCAATTATTAAGAGCTGTTCCTTTTGAATTGTTTTTGCTATTTCCCCAATTGGAATGCTTACTGTTTAGGTCACCGGCTAAAATATAATAGTGATTTGGGTTTTGTAGATTTAATGCTTCAAAAATGGTGTTTAATTCAGTTTTAAATGGCTCATTATTATTGCCTGCTGGATAATATGCAGCTATCAAATAAAGCATTTTATTGGATTGCATACTTAGCTTAACAATGCATGTTTCCAAATGAGACAGCGAATCAATTCGATTATTGTAATGTTTATTAAATTTAATAGACTCCTTTACTAATATAATAGAAACAACATTTAAAGGTACATTGTGGATGGTCTGGAGATGGTTCATGTGTAGTTTGCAGTGGGCGTAGTACGAGGGTTGCTATATATATTTTTGGCCTAGGCAACACTTCGTGTGGCCTGGCGCTATCTGACATTTCCAATGGAAAGTTTGACAATTGTAGCATAAACGTACCAGAACGTTTTGACGTACGACCATCATTTGTGTTGTTTACAGTGACTTGAAAAAATCAATTTGGCAAACAAATGGAATAAACTCGTGAACATTTTCGTGCGATCATTTTCGACGTGGATTATCACGACAATAGTGCATCGATGAACTTAAATCTTTGTATTGCGATGAAGCACTGTCAAAAACTGGTTTAATGAATTCAATCATGGCCGAATCTCGCTCAAAAACGAAAGTCGTAAAGGTCGTCCAAAAACCGCCGTTGTGCCAGAGAACATTGATGACGTGCGTGAACTGATAATGCAATATCGTCATGTGATATACCGTGACATAGAGGCATCCTTGGACATTTCTTTCACCAGCATACATTCAATATTGCATGGATCTGGCCGTAAAAGATTTGTTCTCGTTGGATTCCACACAAGTT
Organism: Hydrotaea diabolus; assembly: GCA_963513945.1. Taxonomy (NCBI): domain Eukaryota; kingdom Metazoa; phylum Arthropoda; class Insecta; order Diptera; family Muscidae; genus Hydrotaea; species Hydrotaea diabolus. The sequence goes on from OY740718.1 coordinate 171,941,938, forward strand.
GACAATCGCTCAAAAAAGGCTCGTGTAAATTGGTGCAAAGAAATTTTGAAAAAATACGATCGCGGTGCTTCTAAAGACGTTTATAAGATCGTCACATGTGACGAATCATGGATCAATGCTTATGAGCCCGGAAAAAAACACAACAGTCAACCGCGTGGGTCTTCGAAGAAGAGCCAAATCCAACGAAAGTTTTTCGTGGAAGAAGCACTTCGAAACAAAAATAGTCGACTGTTGCTTCGGCAAAACTGGTCATGTGGCGACTGTTTCGCTTGAGCAAGGTAGGACGGTCAATTCTGAGTGGTACACCACAATTTGTTTGCCTGAAGTCTTCGGAGAAATAAGAAAAACGAACAAGAAAAGACGAATCATTGTACATCGGCTCAAACCAGCGGCTTTTTGACCGGCCAAAACGTCGAATTGATGGCCCTGACTTGGCATCCAATAACTTTTGGAGGTGTCTTAATCGAAGTGAAAAAAAATGCTTCAAAATCGACGAAAAAATGCGCATGCAAAAGTGTATAAATCATGCTGGAGAATACTTTGAAAAGCAATAAAACCGTTTTTGATAATTCGCATTTTCATTATTAGGCCAGAAATGTACATTAGGGCGTACCTCAAAAAAAAAGTTCGCCGTACACCTTTGAATATGAAGTATTATTGAAAGGTAGTTTCAAAAAAAAATTTTTTTATTTTTTTATGCCGAACGTAGGGGTCGCGCTTTTACATTTTTCTATATAACTTCTGCATTTATAAACGGATTTTAAAGTACCCTTCTGGTACTTACCCATCATATCTCAGTTGCTACTACCCTAATGTACCACTCTAATATCAGAAAATTAAAGCTCGCGCGGGGTGCTTGAGCTCAATGACTTCAAAGAAAAAAAAATCGGCCTCGTCGAGACAAAAACATCGATGTATCACACTTTAAAATCCGTTTATAAATGCAGAAGTTATATAGAAAAATGTAAAAGCGCGACCCCTACGTTCGGCATAAAAAAATAAAAAAATTTTTTTTGAAACTACCTTTCAATAATACTTCATATTCGAAGGTGTACGGCGAACTTTTTTTTTTTTTACTTGTAACCTGGTACGCTCTAATGTACATAGTAGCCCTCGTACCTCCCATACAAATCACAAATTTAAAATCCATTATTTTTGCTCCTGTAAACGGTATTTGAACAAAATTTGGTATGATGGTTTGGTGTACATATTCGATGTTCTGCTGGAAATGTGGGCGGGATTGACAAAGTCGTGTGGTACATCCCATACGATACCCAAATTAAAAATCCATTATTTCTGCCCCTGTTAACGGAACTCGCATTCGAACAATCATTTGCATTCCGTTTCAGTGCACCTGTCATTCTTCTTCGAAATATCAATTCACCACGACTTTGAAACGGAACCAGACTTTCAGTGAATATAAAATTTGATAAAATTATTCTTCTGCTTGAGGTCATTTATTTAAACTCGTTGCTCTATGTGTTGTTTAATTTATATTTATCCCAATATTTCGATTGACTTCGTCAATCATCTTCAGGGGTTGTCACTGACAAACAAATTGGCATCCCTTTTCGCTGCTCGTATATCTTTTCATCATATATAAAATACCTAGTCTCCTTTATGCAAAATGTAAATTCCCTTATAGTGTCCCATTTCTGTTCAATTGTCTTAATTGCGAAATTTACTGGAATGCTTGGAAATAAAGAAAAACCGTCAAAAGAAACTGAAACCTCATCAGCTTTAATACATATTTCGTCAATTTTATTTTTGAAATGCTTGGAATCCCTTACGTTGTATTTCGATTCCTTCGTCAAGTTTTTTAAAATCCCAACTAAATATTTACAGAGCCCATATATCCAGGGAGTTTATTGAAGAGCATATGGGCCTTACTATATGTATAAGGCACATTTTTGGTAAGTTAGAAATCTCTAGCGCTTTTTGTTTGAACTGAGTAGTGCTTTCAAGATACGAACATAGCTAGATCCTCCTAGAATTTTAAAACGATCAAAGAGATATTTCTATATGTGGTCGCTGATACGTTTTTCAAAATATTACAAACGGAATGACATAGTTTCAATGTGGAGAGTGTCAAAAATTATTTTTTTGTTAATTGAACTTATAAAAATAAATTCGGATCTCCCTTTTTCTATTTCTCTATTTGGAAGTTCGTATAGGGTGATCAATCCAGAGGTATTTTTTTCAAAATAAAATTCACAATAGTCCAAAGGATGTTGGCAATTGGTTAGTCAGTAGGCAGAAGAGCCTCTCTTCAAGATGAGTATTAACATTAGGTAAAGGATGGAGGGTTCCAACATCCCATAATTCACTCCGTTCACAGCTAATTTGATTTCACCATAGTCACATCGAAATCATAACAAAAATGATGTAATGTGTAATTTTCTGCCAGAAAAACGACAATTTCCATCAAAAGTTCCGTCACTCAAAAATAGCTCCCGGTCTTTCATCACACGCTCGTCGTGAATGCTTTATGTTGTGAATGCTACACTAAACGCCTTGGCTTATGTTCTAGCTGGCAGTTACAAACAAGAGTTTTGTCGACATCATCATTATTTTTAATTCAATTAAGCGATAACATAAACAGTTTGAATTATTTAAATAGCTCAAGGCACTTTGGAAATATTTTAATCTTTGAAAATTTAACACTCTGCATTACATTTAATATCCAATACTACTTACGTACGAGTATATGAACATACTTGTGTATCTACAAACTCATATACTCGTACATAAATATATATGCAAACATATGTCTACATAATGTAAAACATCAATTTTGTGTTTATATAGCCAACATTTTTCGAGGAAATTGACAACGTTCTTTCGAGCTTATATATAGTTTAAGCCAACATAGAAAACAAGTTTTGTTAAAGGCCGTAGCTCAGGCAGCTCTACGATACTAAATCTTGAGAATAGTCATCAACTGCAGATTTAAACATTTCATTCCATGTCTATGTATTCGTGTCCCTCAACTGCATGTGGATGCAAATGGGCAATACCAGCCAGGGTGGAATATATTTACGTTTAAGGAAAAAAGTACACCTTTTTCAATAAAAAATATGATTTTGTGAACGGGCCATGCTTAAAACAAAATTTTTTCGCTCGACTTGACTTGTCGGTAATACGTTTGCTCGATTTATTTCGAACTTTCTTAGAGATCGCACTATTAGAGTTATTTTAGATGGGTTCTCCTCCAACACACATAGGCTAACCGTAGGTGTACCATAGGGTTCTGTCCTTTCTCCCTCTTTATTTCTTATTTTCATTAACGATCTTTTGGGTCAGACCGAATCCAAGAATCAAATCTACTCTTTCGCAGATGGTAACCTCTGTCATTCATATTCATTCGACCGTAGGCCGAGTCTTCAAGATATTAAAGACAAAAGCCGAATTATGGATGAGACACTTGGCCGGGATCTACTGGCCATTTCCGAATGGGGTCGAGTGAATAGAGTAGATTTTAATGCACTTAAGACACAGTGCTGCTTGTTGTCTAACAAGCGATTCGCTGACCCAACAATATCGTCAATTTCTATCGATGGCACGGATATTGAACAATCAGAAGCTCTCGATGTTCAAAGCATGAAAATACAATGTGACGCTCGTTGGGCGAGACATGTATTCGAAGTGTCGAAAGAAGCACTCAAATACATAGGCTTTTTAAAGCGGTGCAAAAATATTTCACTCCTTCTGATCTTTTCAATATCTATACAACTTACATCAGGCCAAAGTGGAATACAACTCCCATATATGGGCAGGTGCTCCAAAATCATCCTTGGAGCTAATTGACCTTGTTCAAAGGAGAGCGATGGTGCTTATAGGTGACAGTAGGGTATCCAACTCTATTGTTTCCCTTGAGCATCATCGGAATGTGGGTTGCGTGACGCTGTTCTATCGTTACTTTAATGGTGGGTGTTCATCAGACATCCGTCGCCTTATTCCTGACGTGAGGTTGTTCGGCAGGGATACGTGACTTTCTAGGAATTCACACCCGTTTGTTATCGATTGGCCAGTTGACTACACTATACACTTCATATCAAATTCGTTTTTCGCTCGTACAGTCCGTATGTGGAATCGACTTCCGGCAAATGTATTTCCCTCTAATTGCGACATCCAGAAGTTCAAGGCAAGCGTCAATAATCATTACTCCCTCTTTCTCCCCTCCGATCCTTTACTTTCCACTCGCCAACGCAATGCACCGCATGTATAGGGGGCATCCCCTGAGTGTTGGTTATTTAAAAAAAAAATACTTCGCACTATGAAAAGTACGAAGTTAATGTCCTTGCACCTCTTGGTAAATCTGATCACTGCATTGTTTCAGCATCCTCTTCGTATTCCGCTCTTCGTGTCGCTTCGATACCAGCCCCAAAGCGGACAGTTTTTATCTACAAAAAGGCACGTTGGGCTGAGCTCAACCACTTTTTTCAGCATTCTAATTGGAAACTTTGCATTCTTGATACCGACACAAATGCTGCGGCTAAATTAAGATTGCAAATATGATATAAAATATTATAGAGTGCCTAGGCGTGATCAATTTCTACACGAACAACGTCTACGTTCAAAGGTTAGTGAAGTAAGAGGTTTTGTTCGTTCGTAATAAGAGTAAAGGATACTTCATCATCTATTCCAACTCTTGTTAAAGACGTCCAGGCATTCACTAGCCCTGTTGATAAAGCTAACCTTTGGCTGAAATATTTTCAGGAAATTCTTCCTTCTTCCTTCAACCACTCCCCGTGATCTAATATGTATCTAGTTCCATGCCTTGGATATTTTTTCAAACAAGTGGAGTTAAATGGGTTATTGTACTATCCTATGCAAGTGCTCTTCGACTCTAGCCTGTCCATTACCTAAAACAGGTGAAACCAATAATCCTGCGAATTATCGGTCAATTGCGAGATATGCTCGGCGCTATCCAATGTAATGGAGAACATGGCTAACTACCATTTTGTGAGGTATCTAGAGTCCAACGACCTGCTCAATAATCGCCAGTATGGCTTCCGTAGAAATCGATTTACGCGAGACCTAATGGCTTTATCGTCTTAGCGTTCGAGTCGGTCTATCCACCATTTTGGTGAAAGTAAGGTTGTGGCTCTGGATATCTCCAAGGCCTTTGCTTTCATATAAAAAATTGCATTTGGTGTCGGTAATACATTTGCTCGATTTATATCGAGCATTCTTAGAGATCGTTCTATTAGAGTTATCGTAGATGGGTTCTCATCCAACAAACATAGGCTTACCGCAGATGTGCCATGAGGCTCTGTGCTTTCTCATTCTATATTTCCTATTTTAACTGACGATCTGTTAGGTCAGACCGTGAATCCTATCTTCTCCTTCGCGGATGACAGCAACCTCTGTCATTCAGACGTTTCAATTTCTGGCCACACGAACTGGGTTATCATCTCGCTATAGCAAACAACATTGACGGCCAGATGACAGAACGAACTGGACGATCATCAACTTTCTCACAGAACCAGTTTGCTAAAATTTGCGCACAATTCTCCAGATTGTGGACACATTTGGTCGATTATGCTGAGCAGAAAAATCAGGAAGTGCAATAAATGCATTTTGATTTAAAGGCCCATTTTCGTGAAAGGCTACAACAACCTTAACGCACTGCTAGAGTGTGTACCAAAGAAATATAAAATTAAGTTGTGCAAAACACTTGACAATAAGGTGTGACTAAACATTAACATCGTGCATTATGATTGGACCACTATTTATTATATCAAAACGTGTATTTGTATGAGTTGCAAGCGACCTGTTGCCTGATTACAACAATAGATGGACCGACGAACATCGCATTGGAATCAGATATTGTTCTTGGCATGAGTTATAAAGTACAGCCATGCCTGTAAGTTATTATAAGCATGAGCACTAAGTCATAATACTCTGTACCAGTCTTGTCACAAGCTTACAAAAAAGTGCCAAATAGTCGAAAAAGGGCAAAATAATAATGGAGCTAAACTTAAAAAAATATTTTTCTGTATTTTTAATAATTTTTGGTAATTTTTAAAAGTTTTTACAAGTTTTTTTTTGGCAAAATAAGAAGCTGATATGAAAAAAAAATCCCCAAAATTGTATATATAGTCCTTGCAATATTATTATACATTCACCCTAGTATTATGGATGGAACTCGGTGATTGTGGACTTCCTGTGGACAGGAATGCTTCATTGGCCGAAATTGATGTGGCGGTTGATGGTTTGACCAGTGTATATATAAGTAGAAAGGCGATGCAGGCCAGTGTGGAAAAAAGGGTTCCAATGCGTGGATGCTTAGGTAGGCTGCCAAATAATATCGCCACATTTATGGCGGAGAAAAAGACTCACCAAAGGAGGCTACACAGATCGTTAGAGTTAGAGAGGACGCTAACCATCAGAGCTATTATCAGGAATTTAGACACGATCATCCATGAGACAAAAGCATTTTTTTATAAAGATAATAGAATTGGTCGACTTGAAAAGATTAGACTTAACAGACTTCTAAGACAAGAGACTGGTTTTTTAAGCGGATTAGGATGCCGGAGCCTACTGACCATAAGGGTGGAAAGGAGATCCGGAGAGGGCTGACCTGATGGCTGACCACTTTTCGGACGTACAAAAGACACGACAGAACGAGACTTCTGGATGTGATACGGGACGGATAGCTGAAGCAGTGGAGGGGCTGTACAGCCACGAAACTTAAACCAGTTTTAGTTCTGAGATACTTGAGGATGGTTCAAATGGTTTTTCTTTGGCGACAATAATCAGGCCTTTGGAAATCGGAGCCGCTCTTGGGGGCCTAAATGGAAAGAAGAACTTAGGGGAAGGTGGAATCCCGAACCTTTTTCATAGAAAAACAAACAAAGGAGCTTGAAGATTTCTTGCCACTTTATTCAACCAATGCCTGAACACCGGATATTTCCCTACGAAGTGGAAATACTCTAAGGTTGTTTCCATTCTCAAGTCTGGCAAGGAGCTCACAAATTCGAGGGGATATAGACCTATATCGAATCTGAGGAAACTTTTAGAGAAAATTGTTTTTTTGAGGATAAACGACCACATTGAGGATAACCATTTGTTAAGAGACTTTCAATTTGGTTTTAGGCAGGGGTTGTCAACCAACCACATTTTTATGCCTTAATGGATAGAATTACAAGGGGACTCAGCAAGAGATGTGCGACCATAGCAGTAAGCCTATACCTTGCAAAAGCATTTGACACTGTTTGGCAACATGCAATTATGTACAAGATGTTTGTCCATCAACAATTCGGGAGGCCAATAATGCGGACCATATAAGTGGACGAAACAGTTCATCCTCTTGGAATATAACAGCAGGAGTCCCTCAGGGTTATATCCTTGCTCCAGTATTGTACAACCTGTTCCTTTTTGATATGCCTGAACCTCCAGTCGGACTGCATCTGGTAGTTTATGCTGACAACATATTAGTTTCTATCACCTATGCGAGAGCTAAATTAGCTGACAGAAAATCTAAATCTATACAATTACCTTGCCTGAGATTGAATGTTCTTAAGTGCAATAAAATAATCTTTAAGTTGAAAAGAGGTAGGCTATAAATATATGCCAGGGGATTTACTCCCAGAATCAAAATAAAGGGCAAAGAAATTGCCAATACCGCCACGATAAAATATCTTGGGATAGTTTTCCAGGATAATATAAGTTTTACTCAGCATATCGATTATATAAAGACAAAATGTAAGCGAGCCTTCGTGGCTTTTGGAATGTCATGCGGAACAGGAGGGTCTTAAGCATTAGGGTTAAAATATCAATCTATAAGTCCATTATAAGACCAGTATATATACCTTCCCCATTTGAAGCAGGATATCGTCACACCAAATTGAAAGGCTGAGGGTCACAAAAAGAAAGGTATTAAGATACTATCTTGAGCTAAGGAGTTTTTTTAATGATTGGGGTTACTACACTTCCCCGTCTTGCAGACAAATTTACGATGATAGCGGCATAGGGCGGATTGACAGCTTTGCTTTGCAATTGGCCACTGATCCCCTTAGAAAAGCCTCTGATGGGTATAATAATTTAGTAAGAGGATGCATAGTTCCTCCTGAGAAGTTCCAGAATATTTTAATGACTAATGGTTTCTTGACACCAATGTGACTATTTAATCTCATTGAGCAAAATATGAAATACGATAGGGAAGGACATGTCGCCCTTTACCACAGCAGATATAAAAGTTTGGACTTCAAGGTCAATATCTAATTTTAAGTAAATTTTCAGTAAAAGTGTGATTTATTCTAGATGAATTCTTTGTATACTATAAAAAATTATCTTTTTAAATTGTCTTAATTATATTTGTAATTAAATATTAATGGAAAATAAATACCTGCTATGGGCAAACTGTAAAAAAATACCCGCTACTTTATATTCCCTAAATATGAAAAACTTGAAATACATTTTTACATATTTCAGCTAAGGTGTTCAGCATGAAATGTAAGCAAAAAAAGTATGGTATTGGTAAGAGCATTTATTTTTTAATTTTATTAATTTTTTTTATATAAATAACACTTGGAGGATAAATAATGGAGAGGTTCACAACTGAAGATAGAACTATAATAATAGAATTTTATTATTTAAATCAAGGCATCTTCGACATTTCAACGACATCTCAACAGCAACGTCAATAAACAAAATTGCCACATTTGGGCTGAAGAGCAATCAGATGATGTCCAAGAGTTGTCATTATACCAAGAGAAAATCACGGTTTGGTCCAGTTTATGGCCTAGTAGAATCATCGGTCCATATTTTTCAAAATAATAATGGCCGTAACGTTACCGGGAATAGTGAAATTTGATTTCCACATGACAGTGCCACTTGCCGTACAGCTGCTCAAACAATGGATATATTGAGAGGTGATTTCGAAAAGCAGCTAATTTCACTTTTAGGACAGGTGAGTTGGCCGCCTAGATCTTGTGATAATACACGTTTAGACTTTTTTCTATGGGGCTATGTAAAGTCCAAAGTCAATGCTTACAAACCAGCTACGATTCAGGTTTTGGAAGCCAGCATTACGCGTGTCATTAAGGCCATACCGGTTGAAATGCTCGAAGGGTTCATTCAAAATTGGACCCTCAGAATAGAAATCCTGAGGCGTAGTTGCGGCCAACATTTGAAGGAAATTATGTTAAAAAATAAATGCTATAAAATGTCCTTTCAAATTACCAATATAGATTCCACAATTGGTTTGAATTTTTATATTTTTTTGTTCTGAAAAAATACCTCTAGCTTCTAACAAATAAATAATGGAGAGATTCACAACTGAACAAGAATAAAAAGATTTTATTATTTAAATCAGCGACCAAGTATTTGAACGCAAAGAGCATATCTTCGACATTTCAATGTCAGAATTTCGGCCTACGTACGTACGGCGCATTTTAAAAAAAGATTTACTGTTAAAGATTTACATATAAGGTACAATTGGTGCAAGAATTAAAAATCACAAATCATCGGAAACGTCTGAATTTTGCAGTTAAATTTCAACAGTTGGCCAGAAATGAAATCAATTTTATTGATTACACGGAGCAAGAGTTCAAAAAAACTGGGACCGGATATTATTTTTCTTGTAGGGCTTGTCGAGTAAAACAAGATTCCAATAGTGAAATATGCTGGACACCTCCAAAATCTGGATTTACGGTTAAAAACCGGTTTTTGTACCTTTGCGCACTTATAAGCTTGTAATTTTGTTGATAACACTCTGCGACAAATGGTAAGGGTCAGTGATCGGTTTGGAATGAAACCACCGGGGAAAGTTATATTGGTAAAAAAAAGTCATACGTGTTCCAGCGTTTCGCTGGGTCTCATCTAGGAATCGAGATATATCGATTTGAAGTTAGTAAGTATCGTATAGGGGAATTTGTCACGTTTTAGGCTCTTTTGTTTGACATAACTCGAGAACCACTCGTCCGATTTAGCTGAAATAAATTTTAAAAAACCAAGACAAGACCTACAAGAAAAATAATATCACTCCCCAGGTTTTTCTATTTCGTTCAATTTTGTACCACCGTGTTATTTGATTATAAGTGATGAAGCTCATTTTCGTTTGAATGGCTTTGTTAATAAGCAGAACTGTTGGTTCTGCACGCAGAGAAAAAACATGGTTACTGTATTGCCACGGCAATAATAGTATGTTCTCCGCAATCAAAGTATGTTCGTCGCAACCACAATATTGTTTACTGAATTTAATTTTGACAATAGTATGATTGCCGCAATATTAATATTCTTAAAATGTAACAATAGTAGTATTGCTGAAGTAAGTAATGAAAATATGGTTGTAGCAACAATATAAATGTGGTTATTGTGACAAAAGTACTGTTTTTTGGATTGTATGTTAACAATGTTATCATTACGGCAATCATACAGTAATTTTTCCTCATTTAAAAATGGTTTGTAGAACAATGTTGCTGTTACGGATCTAATGCAATAATAGTACTTTTTATATGGAAATTAAAAATTTACACACAAAATGCTTTTGATTTGTTTAACTGAAATATTTGTAATAAAAACGCTTAGGTTTTTTAAGCTGATTTTTTCTACTGCTAAATAAATCACTTCTATAATTCTAAATTTAATGTAATATTAAATAATTTTCATAACAAAAATCTATTGTTGACAACTTAACCCGATTCTAATAAATAATATTATGAATCATGGTATATTTATGTGTGATCATACTATGGTTGTAGGGATCATAACATGGTTACGTGTAAATCATACTATGGTTGTGAGGATCATACTGTATGTGAAACATACTATGATTGTGAGGATCATAATACTCGTATGGTTGTGAACATCATAGTATGGTTGAGTATAAATCATACTATGGTTGTGGGTATCATAGTATGGTTAAGTGTGAATAATACTCTTATTGTGAGGATCCAAGTACGGTTGTGAGGATCATAGTGTTGTTGTATTTGAATCATACAATTTTTGTGAGGATAATACCTCAACCAAACATCCAACAATAGTATTATCCTCTTCGAATATTGTCACCACAACCCTGAGTTTTTTCTGCGTGTGGGGTTCTGAAAATCCAAGAGCCATTCATCAACGCATATTGCACTCTATTAGGTGCACAGTATGGTCTGAAAATATCATTGGGCCTTACTTCTTCGAGAATGTAGGTGGAAGTGCTGTAACCGTAAATGGAAAGCGGTATCGGTTTTAAAAATATTTTACGTCCTGCGCTCACAGACCATAGCAGGATGGAGCCACTGCCCACACTGCCCGAGACACAGTGGCACTTTTAAGTCAAATTTTTGGAGAGCGAATAATTTCCAGAAATTTGATTTGTCAGCAACCGACTATTTTCTTTCGGGTTTATTTGAAGGAGCGAGTATATGTGAACAAACCCAAGACAATCCTTCAACTCAAGACTAACATTGTTGCAGAAATTCGAAAGCCACAGCCACAAATTTTGAAAGGTGATAAAGAAAATGCTCTTGAACCAGCCATCATTGCGAAGCTAAAACGGGGGTAATTTAAGTAAAATAATTTTTCATACTTAGTGTAAACCAATTTCCATTATATAAATTGAGAAAGAAAATAAAAAAAAATTAATAAACGAAAAAAATCCTTAAAGTTTTTAACCCCATGGTTAAAAAGGCAATCGAGCGAAACCTTTGTAAAATGTACTAAAATTTAAATCGAGTTTTTTGCTTACTGTTATAAGTTATTTGATTTGTGGTTTCGTGATATTCGGTGAAGGATTAACTTAAATTAGGGCATGGATTAACTTAAGTTAGGGCAGATAAAAGTCTTCCTTTTACATTGCAGTTTGCTAATTTTTATTAACGTTACATATTTGCCGATAACATAATGTCATTACATAACATTAACACTATCAATTGAAAAAATATGCATCCATCGATTTTATAACCTGATGCGTTTCAATTACAATCAATTCCATTCACACGCAATTTTTTTTTTGTTGATAACTGCAAGCAATACCGTGATGTCGAGATTACTTTGTCATAATAAAATTTACACTTTTAGTAATAATATGTATTAAAATTTATAATACTGTAAAAACCATGAAACACTTGCAGATAATCGTAAATTTTATTGTGTTCAACCGTATGTCACGTTGTCATTAAATTGGGTTAAAATGTCAACAACATTTATTCGACAGACGACTTTCTGCTGCTACGCCAGAGCACTACTCGTTCGTATGCCTGAATAACCCCGAGCGTTCAGATGTAAAGACATACATACGGACGTATAATATTTCAATTTCACTCCATTCACCCCGTAAATGCAGTTGTAAAATGCGTAAATTTATGCGGCGGCATTCACTCTTCTGTGTATGTCTGTATAGGTAATTTTACAATTTAATGGTGTGCGCGTGTGTTTGTATGTATACGATATAATTTCAAAATAATTTTCAAAATTTTATAATAATTGTAATAATCAAGAATTTAATGTCACCATGATTGAATGTGAAAATGCTGTGCAGTACACAGCAAACGAGGACGTGTACTCGTATGATTTATGTGGTAAAAGTCAATAGCGGGTAGGTAATTTTCGTAAGTTATTTATAGGTAGGTAGGAATACATATCATTTAGAGTTTTTCATACCTGCATAATTCTGTGGAACAGGTTGGTTTCATGTATGAGTTAGACTCTCTTTTAAATGCAAAGTGGAACTCCCATTGGATAGTTTGATATTTTTTGGCATAACTTCACTCAAGACGCTTTGTCATTTGAGCGCGAACTGTTTTATTTTCAGTGTAAAAGTATTTGTGCTTTGATTGTTAACGATTTTCGTCTGGATTATCGAGATAAATTATCCCTCAGAATTTGACGAATACTCAGAAAAAGTTTAGAGTCGATTGGAGCACAGAAATGTTGAAACATGTAAAAAGTTTCATTCCGTTGGTCAGACTTCGTATACCCTTACCCAAAAGTGGGCGGAATGGTGTAGTCGCACTTGAGGTTCTAACAAGGGAGCGTATCATTCACTCTGTAAGAGCATACAAAATCCATATATGTGACAGCGCATAGAGAAAGGGGCCTAAGGGTAAAAAAACAGTTTTCATTTTTATTTCTTTTTTTGATGTGGACAACATCTGAGCATCGAATGAGACCGATCCCATGCCCCAAAAGTGTTCCCTCCCAGAGATATGCTCGTATTATGAAAGTGAAGTCGACGATTCTACACCAAAGATACACGTATTTAAATCTTTAAAATGGCTCTCTGGAACAAAACTGATTTTTACCCTTAGGTCCCTTCCTATTTTGCGCGGCACATATGTTGTTCGCAATTTAAGCGAATTGTATGCTCTATAAATTTTTGTATCTTCAAGCTGAGAAAAACATGGTTACTATATGGTCCTGGCAATAATAATATGTTCTCCGCAATAAAAGTATGTTCGTCGCAACCATAGTATTGTTTACTGAATTTAACTATGACAATAGTATGATTGCCATAATATTAATATTGTTGAAATGTAACAAGAGTATTATTGACAAATTAAATAGTGAAAATACGGTTGTAGCAACAATATAAATATGGTTGGTACGACAAAAGTATTGTTTTTTGGGTTTTATGTTAAAAATAAAATGAATACGGCAATCATACCGACAACTTGACCCAATACTAATAAATAATATTGGAGATCATAGTATATGGTACGTGTGATTCATATTATTTTTGTGAGGATCATACTTTGGTTGCATGTGAAACATACTATTGTTATAAAGATCATAATATGGTTATGTAGATCATAGTTTGCTTGAGTGTGAATCATACTATGGTTGTGGGGATCATAGTATGGTTATGTACTATGGTTGTATGTAAGACATACTATATTTATAAAGATCTTAATATGTTTGTGGAGATCATAGTATGGTTGAGTGTGAATCATACTATTGTTGTGTGGTTGTGAGGATCAAAGTATGGTTGTATTTGAATGATACTATTATTGTTTCGAATTTTTTTGATTCGAATTTTACGAACTGGGAAAAAAGTTATGTATTGAAATGTAATAATCTGCACCGAAACAGGGTCACTTGTGAAGGATGTACCAGAAGGCGTGGCGTTAGGAGTCCAGGAGTATCGATTTTTAATGACGTACAATAAGATATTTTAGATATTATACCAATACCAATATTGGGCTTAATGGAATATTTGCGTTTGGGCGATTTGGTCCATTTTCAATCCCATAAGCAGTTTAGACAAATATTATGATCTGCAAAATTTAAAACCGTTTGGTAGCTCCTTTCGAGATTTATCGTGTAAGCCAGCTGTACAGACAGACAGAGATGGCTCAAATGACGTACATGGCTAAAATGGTTAAAAAGTCATGAAACAAACTTGATCATAACATATGTAGGGTCTCAAATGCTTTTTTCGATGTGTTACATATTGTATCCCTAACAAATGATATACACCATCTTACCTACGAAGGTGAGGCTAAACAAACAAGAAGAGAAGATAGATCATTTTACATCACGACAATGCAAACACTAACACATCAGCTATAACAATGGGCAATTTGAGCACTGAAGAAGTCAAATTAGTTCGGCCAGCCCCTACGCTACTAAATCGCAAAAAAGTACCCTTTTTGGGCCACTTTGGCCCATGCGTCCATCTCTTATCTCAACCAAGACTTCAACCCATATTTCCATATTGACTATTTAACGCCCGTTTTGACGATGCAGATGTTCCGTTCTTTGGGGTATTTAGTGCGTCCCAACTAACAGTGCTCAATTTAACCATTGTCCGAGCACAAACAATTTTGGTTTTGAGCCAAATAATTAAAAAAGTGTACTTTTCACAGGGGTACCTAAGGTCCCTTAAAATATATTTTTTTTCTACAAATCTGATTTCGCCCTTTTACAATCCTGCAGATTTATCTTACAAAACTTCAGGATCCTAGGTTGATTCGATCGACTGCTATCGCGCTTTCAACACATACGGCGGACTAACGGCAAGAATTTTACGACGATGAATAAAATTAATATGTTTTTGAGGCCTCCGATAAATATTTCGTGATGTTGCAAACCCAATGAAAACATTTAGAGATTTGGAGGGCATAAAAAGAGCTTCGAAAATTATTTTAAGAGCATGCAACAGTGTATTTATCTTCACGGATATTATTTTGAAGATCAATGAAACCGTTTCGAAAGAAAAGTGATTGTTTTTTTTTTTTTAAACGATGGACTTAAAATGTAAAGAGCAGTATTTCGATTGACTCAGCATTACGAGTAGATTCGATTAATCGATGCATGACTGTCCGTCCGCTGTACATTAGAGCGCCCATGAAATATATATGAGTAGAAAAATGGAAAGGTGTTATTTTTTCCGCTCTACGCTCATTTTCTAGTATATTGGGCATCAAAAATAAAATGCGTGCAAAAATTTTTTCAATCGGATGGAAACCGTCCAATCCGTGATGACTTTTAGCCCTAAAAATGGAGTAAAGCTTGTTGCAAACGTTTATAAATAAAATTACTAATTTGCGTATTAAAAAAAAATTTGACTCAAATTTTCTCTAAAAACACCAAAAGGGCCATAGTTAGGTCAAAAATTGTGCGAGAGAAAAATGTTTGCCTGTATATTTGCAACTCAAATGCTTAAGGTGTATTTTGCGAAAGTCGCCTGGCTTACGAGTTATAGCTCATCAAAGCTTGCAACTAGTTTTACTCCATTTTTAGGGCTAAAAGTCGTGACGGATTGGTCGGTTTCCATCCGATTGAAAAAAATTTTTCACGGATATTATTTTTGATGCCCAATATACTAGAAAATGAGCGGAAAAATAACACTTTTTGTTTTATGGGCGCTCTACTGTTCATCAACAGCTTTTAATAACTATAAAACTAAGCTAAAGTCGAACGTTGCCATCTATATAATACCCTGCACTTCTGGATGTTCAAAAAAAGTCAACTGAAAATTGGTTTTTGGTCCACCTTGAACGGGCACTAAATTTACCAAGGTTTTAAAACTTATGTCACTTTTTAATTTGTGAGAAAATTTCAATATTTTTGGAAAAATTGGTTAAACATATATGTGGGAGCTATATCTTTACCTAAACCGGTTTTCTCCATTTTCAAATGCACCCGTCCTTGCCATAAGGAGCATACTTCTGCCAAATTTCATCAAGATTGGAAGTAACATCCTTTTTTGAGCTAAAGACATTTAATCCGACATCTGAACCGAATATATTTAATTTCAACATCGCCTTCTTGGGTTCAAAAAACTGACTCGTGCCTAATTTCATTCAGATTGAATGCATTTTTGGCTTCTACAGCTAAAATAATAAAATCGGTTGAAGGTATAAGTGGGAGCTATATCAATATTTAAATCGATTTCTTCAATTTCAATAAGGTTCTTCTTTAAGACTTATATCTTTCTCATCCTAAGTTTATCAAAAAATCGATTTATTAATTTTAAAAAAGTCTTTCCAAAAAACTAACGTTTGCCGAATTTGAAATTTGATGTAATCTGTGTCTTCCAAAGATAAAAACATAAACATCGGATGAACATATAAATGGGAGCTTTATCCAAATCTGAACCATTTTTTTTAATTCAATAGAGTGCGTCCATGGTCCATAAACCTTTTTTCTATTAAATTTCATGAAAATCGGACCACAATACGACCTTTAGTTTGATTACAAGCTTTAGATGGGCGAAGGGACTGTCGGACGGACATACATTGTAAAATCAAATCAGTTTGTCTTTCTAGGTCAGGCGGTACAAAGTATAGGGTATAGCTCAAATATTTCTCGTACTTTCAGACTTTTGCCATGAAACTAATTTAAAATACCCTGTTCCAGAGATTGGTGAGGGGTATAAAGAGCAGTCAAGAGTCTTTTTACTTGCCAGATATACTCGTAAGTTTTATAGTTGCAGATCGGCTGCTATTGAAATTGCATCAAATCAGGCGAAAGGCTCAACGAAGTCATCTTAAACGACTAAAAAAAAACTGTGGATATATTTTTTATATTTCCATAATCGTTAAAATTAGTTTTTTCTTGGAAGTCATTGGCATTAATGTTTTAGTTGACACACGTGGGTGTGGTCGTTGACACACGTGGGTGTGGTCGTTGACACTGCTGACACTGTGCTGTCCAAGACCCGTCCGCTGATGTTCGTGGTCATATTGGTATTAGAAATAGTTAAATTTTATACCAATTCGATATATGCGCCTTGTTTTTAAAAAAATTACGAACTCGGCTTAGCCCATATCAGCTCTAGTCGTCCGAAAATCGTCCTCCTTTATCTATAGAAGTATGCTTATAAACTTAATTAGAAACAATCGAAGAATATAATACTAATCGCTGCTTAATTTTTTTTTATTAAATAGTAGATAACTTAAGCTATACGGTAAAATTAGAAATTTTTAATTTCTACCTATGTTTGACAGAACTTTTCCGGAGCATTTTCCGAAAAAAAATCTTCGATTTTTGCCTGCAAAAAACAAAAGATAAAAACAAAAATCCTGCTAAATGCTTTAATTTAGCCCAATCTTTCCTCTTTTCTATAAAAAAAACTTCCGCGATACCGCTCACCTGGCCACGCTAAAATTATTTATGTATCAACACTTTCTAGGGTATTTAAATACCCATTAGGCAGGAATGGGTTAAGTACTGACCGTTAGGTCTATGGTCCCTAGGGTGCAGAAAAAATAGTCTTTCCAAACATGGACATATGGATGTTCAGAAACGCTGGAATTTCTGACTAATTTTACGATTTGACTAAATTGGTGGCTCTGAACCATCGGCCAATGGTCCCGAGAGTCTCAAAAATGTGATCCTGTCAAACCTAGACCCAACTTCTTGAATCATTTCTCCCAATACTGCCAATCACATACAGGAATGCTTTCCATAGTGAAGAGAATTAAAGCTTTAGACTCGCCGAAGTTAAGAAATGTCCACTTATTTTTTTTCATTTTCCAAAATTTGAGGTAACAATCCTCAATGGGAAAAGTCGGACCCATTTAAAAATTAAACAAATTAAATAAAATTTTCTCACAAATCCAATAAGGCATTATCGAAATCTTGGTATCCTTAGACACATGCTCCTTAAAAACTAGTTGTCTATACGTCTGTACATATGGATATCAAAAAACATGAAATTATCGCTCGAACACAAAATTGTAATTGTTATTTAAAATTAACCGGACCTAGCGACCAAAAAACTCAGTCTTTTCAAACATTGATGGACTGGAATCGAACTACAGGATAACTTATAGGGAAAATGGTCTCTTACTCATAGGACTATTTAGTTGGATTTTGCATGGTAAAATATAGGGTGATCCATGCAGAGGTATTTTGTCAGAACAAAAAATATATTAAAACAAAATCAATTGTGGAATCTTTATTGGTAATTTGAAAGGGCATTTTATGGCATATATTTTTTGAATATAATTTTCTTCAAATGTTGGCCGCAACTACGCCTCAGGGTTTTCATTCTGAGGGTCCAATTTTGGATGACTCGTTTGAGCATTTCGACCGGTATGGCTTTAATGACACGCGTAATGGTGGCTTCCAAAATCTGAATTGTAGCTGGTTGTCAGCATAGAAGAAAAATGTCTAAAGGGGTGATATCATTGGATCTAGGCGGCCAACTCACCTGTCCAAAACGTGAAATTAGCTGCTCTTCGAAATGAACTCTCAATAGATCCATTGTTTCAGCAGCCGTATGGCAAGTGACACCGTCCTGTTCAAACCAAGTATCATCAAGATCGTCAGGTAGCATAAAGATCGATTAATTGGCGCGATAGCGATCACCATAAAAGGTAACGTTCCGGCCATCATAATTTTTGTAAAATATGCACCGATGATTCCACCAGCTTATAAACCTCACCAAACAGTGGTTTTCTCTGGGTATAATGACACCTCTTGAACCTCTTCTTGTTGCTCTTAAGCCCAAATGCGGCAATTTTGTTTATTTACTTTGCCGTTGAGCCAGAAATGGGCCTCATCACTGATTTTGGTCAAAAGCAGCGGATCTTCCCGTTTCTCACCGAACGCTCATTTTCATAATACAGTTGCCAACATTTGAAGGTAATTATTTTCAAAAAATGAATGCTATAGAATGTCCTTTCAAATTACCAATAAAGTATCCACACTTGATTTGAATTTTTTATTTTTTTTTGTAAAAAAAACCTCTAGATGATCACCCTATACAATCGACTACTTCTGAGTCGTATATCTTCCATTTAAAAACTACCCTCGTTGGCTTTGATTTTCATACATTGCCACTTCAACAAATTTTGTTCAATCTCGCCTTTCGAAACTACTCTCGTTAAAATTTATTGTTATGTGCAAATACATGCAGTACATTTATTTGTAGGTATTTACGTATGCATGAGATGCGATTTCTGTTGATTCAGTGTGACATATGTCACTATTTTTATATGACACACACATGCATAAATAGGCACATACACGCACGCACCACGCATACACACACAGCCATATTCATTTATGTTCAAGTCCATGAAGCGCGAAATTGTAATAATTTAATGGTGGCAGTTAATAAAAGGGAGCAAAATAAGGAAAAAAAAGAAATTAATTACAAATATTGTTGTGATTACTTCTCTTTTGTGTTACGAATTTCAATTAAATTTTTATGTCGCAACTTGCAATAAATCTGCATGTGAACACAATGATGACACATAACAGTAATAATTTTCCACCAAAAACCATTTACTTGAGTTAATTTCGACAAATTATCACATATGGCAAGGATGGCAATGATTTCCTTGTATTTATGACGTGATTGGCATTCGACCACAATTGTTGGTCGTAGGTGGCGTTTTCTTTTCTGAATATTAATGCAGCCGCTGTTATAA
This sequence comes from Hydrotaea diabolus, assembly GCA_963513945.1. Lineage (NCBI taxonomy): Eukaryota > Metazoa > Arthropoda > Insecta > Diptera > Muscidae > Hydrotaea > Hydrotaea diabolus. The sequence goes on from OY740718.1 coordinate 171,961,761, forward strand.
ACATATATAGTTAGGTTAGATCTGCAACTCAGAAGCTTTTCATTTTTGTCTATGCCAATTCCAGTTTGATTGATGCACACCTCCTGATGTGCCAGAGATTTGAGAACCCAGTTTCGAAATTTTGAAACAACAAAAAAATTCGGCTCAATTTAGATAGGGTTGTATCTAATTGTGCCCCAAAAGTTTTTCAAGAAATTAAATATTAAGAAGGAAGTTATTTCAAAAAATAAATGCCATAAAATGTCCTTTCAAATCCACACTTGATTTGAATATTCATATTTTTTTTCTCAAAAAATACCTCTAGATAAAACACCCTATATTTCTTGAGTAACTGATTTTGTAAAAATTAAAAATTTTCAAATCAAACGGTTTATGATGCAAAAAGCCAAGCAATTTTTGTTTAGGGAAAAACTACAACAATTTTTTCATGAAGTTTTGAAGTTATCGCCTTAGCGAGCACTTACTTTTTTAAGAAGCGAGTACCAATCGAAAACGCCTTATAACAAAAACCTCTAATGCAATTCATCCTGCTGACACATATAAATGATGTACCTCCACCGAAGCCAGACGTTTTAAACAGAATTATGTAAAATTGTATCTTGATGGTCATCGTTTAATTACAATAATTTCTCCGTGAACTCTTAGAGTTCATTACATTATAAAATTTTCAAAATAATTTATCAACACCTTAAAGTATGCCAAAGGATTTTATTTTCTAATTATCCTTTAAGCAAGCATCACGCAGCCACAAAACTCTGAACTTCTCTACTCGAATATTATCGTATCAAAAAGCTCTCCCTAAAGTGTGCAATATTTATTTTTCGCCGAAGAGCTCAGTGCAAGTTTATGTTAGTAAAACGTTTTGCCCCAATAGAGCAGCTTTAGAAAATCAAGAATTTTTGCATTATTTATTTGCCTTCCCCCCAAACAGACAACAATGCTCAACTATTTCAGACGAAGACCGACCAAGACGACTGCGACGATGACGACGAAGATGAAACTGAAGCCGTAGAAGCAAAAAAGACACAAAACAAAAACTGTAGCAGACAAATTTAATGAGAAAACTTTTCATTATATGATGGGGATGGTGACGAAAAACGCCGTATGCATTTCTTAAACCTTAAATTAAGCAAAAAAGGAAACATCCTTTTGCATAAGACGAATGAATAAACTCAGCTCCCTTGCTCGAACCTCAGCAGTTTCCTTCTCTATTTGGAGTAATCTCATCATTTCATCTAAATTAAAAGACCGGAGGAGAAATAAACCTCATCAACATTTGACTGAGCACAAACAAACTTATGAATATTTTACGAAATAGTTTATATGCTACTCCTCCTCGGTCTCTATGTATGCACTGACCCATTGAATGGTTGAAACGAATACGAGTACTAGAGGGAGTGGGCAAAGGAAGAGAAGAACGACTCCAAACATAATGAATGTGAAAACTGTCATCACCACATTCCCATTTGGAGCACACTAAAGAGGATGGATTGAGAAGGTTGTGGAAGAACAAATCGTTCATGGGTATGGTCTTTGGAATCTGTGGAAAGCGTATGTGCTTTGGAGATTGAATGGAAATTGAAATTTCTGAAAAGACAAATGCAACTGGAATTAAGATGGCACGTAGGGGGTATAAAAATACATTTTTGATTGTGGCGTGTTTGATTTTTTTTTTAATTTTGATCACGATACGACTTCACATAACTATTTTCAGCTACTCGATGTTGGTCAAAATTTAATGTTGCGGCCATCAACAATTTCAGATATGGGCATGAGCTCTTAAAAATAAGAAATGTCGCAACCATAATGCGAGTATAGATATTTGAATTAAATTTTAATTATAGTTTAATTCCTACAGCATAAAAATTGTTGAATTGTAACAATAGTATAATTGACAGCTTCGAAATAAAATTAATACTCGTAAAATAGATAAAATAGAACAAGTGGACAAATTTAGTTCGGCCTTGCCAAAGCCTATAAACACTCCTTCATGGATTACGGTCCAAAGTGGCAGGGCGTGGGATCTGCCACTTTTCCATCAATGTGTGTTTCATTCCACATCAACATCATATGAGGGCGACCGCAAAAGTAACTGGCCTAACATAAAAACATAATCTCCTTCCAACTTAATACACTTCATCAGCATTTTTCAAGTTTTTTAATTCCATCCGAAAAATAAGATTTTTCAAGACCTTCAAAATATGCCTCAGTTTCAGAGCTAAATCTGGACTTTATGGTGGATGCGGAGCAATTTCAAATCGTAATTCGGCCAGTTTTCGTTGAGTTAAAAATGCAGTGTGTGAAGGAGCATAATCTTGATGAAAAAGAACTTTTTTTTCTAAATGCGGTCGTTTTATCTTGATTTCTTCACTCAACCGATCCAATAATGCACAATAATATTCACAATTTATAGTTTTTCCTTTCTCAAGATAATCAATAAATATTATACCCCTTGCACCCCAAAATACTGTGGCCATTACTTTTCCTGCTGACTTAACAGTTTTCGCCTTCTTGGGACCACTTTTACCAGCTTCTATCCATTGTTTTGACTGTTCTTTGCATTCTGGGATGTAGTGATGGATCCATGTTTCATCAACAGTTATGAATCGGCGCAAGAACTCTATTGGATTACGCTGATAAATCGCTAAAAGCTCCTCGGAATTGGTCCAACGAACAAACGCGGCACATATCTTGCGGATAGCTTTTTCATGTGGAGTTTATCATGTAAAATACTCCAAACTTGTTTTTCGTGTATTTTAACAATATCAGCAAGTTCTCTGAGCTTTATTCGTCTATCTTTAGTCCCTTCATTAAATATTTTCTAATGTTTTCAATAGTAGTAGCAGTTTTCGGTCTTCCAGAGCGTTGTTCATCTTCCGTACTTGAACGACCCATTTTAAATATTTGAACCCAGGATTTCACGGTGGAGTACGATGGTGCATTATCACCATGAACAGAATCCAATTCATCTTTGATTAATTGTGGCGTATAACCTTTCATATAAAAGTGTTTAATTTCCGCACGAAATTCTTTATTTTCCATTTTTCAAAAATTATAAAACTTGTTTTCTTCAATCACCTGTAACAAAGAAAATAATCATTAAATATTTCGGAAATTTTGACAGATGGCTTATAAAAGATTGCTTTTAAAAAAACAAAAAAAAAGTTGCTAGTAAAACAGAAAATGTGCCAGGACAGTTAGTTTTGCGGTCGCCCTCGTACGTACCAGCTATTATTTTCATAGCGATAATAGATCATGAGGGTTTTATGGGCGGGGCCACGCACTTTTGTCCTAATTGTACACAATAAGAGGGTTGCTATTTATATTTCGGGTCCGGCAATAAAAACATAATAATTTATCATTGGAAATGGATTTTTGGTTTTTCAAAATACTCTCCTTAAAAATCAATACCCTTTTCATTGCGCACAAACCAATTTTCGAAGCACTATTTCCACTTCGATTGAGACACCTCCAAAACATGATTTTTGAACGTTTCAACAGCTGCTTCGGGCGATGAAAAACGTTGACCATTGCATTTTTTTCCAGATGCTAGGGAATAAGAAGAAGTCATTGGGTGCCAAATCAGGGCTGTAAAGTGGATAGTCCATCACTTCGACATCTTGAGTGGTCAAATAGCTCATCGTTTCAGCTGTGTTCCATGTGTGAGAGCTCGCATTGTCGTGATGCAAAATGATCGGTCTCCTTTTATGATCTTTCCTCATTTCTTCGAAAACTGTTGGAAAACTGATGGTTGTATACAATTCAGAATTTAGCGTCCACTGCGGCAACATGGCCGGTTATACCGAAAAACGCCATAATTTGCTTCGATGTACTTCTTCCACGAACAACTTTTGTTCTGAAGGGTGTTAATAAAACGAAACGTTTTCAGAGAATTATGTTTATATTTGTTATAATGTTAGACAATAGTGTATGATATAATATACCGGGCGGAGGACGACGAATGGAGGTTGCACGTACTTATAGTTAATGTGCCGACTTATCTCAACCTTTGGTTTTTGAATTGTTCTTGACTTACTGACGTACACTTTAACTTTTAAATATCCCCAAAGAAAAAATGATCGTGGTGGCCACATAACATTGCCAAGACGTGAGATAACACGGCCAATACATTTCTCGCGGAAGAGATCCATTCTTTCATTGGCTGTGTGTCAAGTTGCGCCGTCACGCGATATCGAACACCATTCAAAGAAACTTCTTGGTCGACGTCATATTCATTTGCCCAAAAGCGGCTATTCTGCACACAGAGAAAAATTAGTTGGAAATCGGTTGGAACCACAATAATTCCGTTGCAAAGAAGAAATTCGGTTGCAAACACCAAATGTTTGTTATCATAATGGATATTCGACATGCAAGAACTAATTGATCGGTCATACCAACGAATCATGGAAAATGTATTTAGTTGACACAACTAGCAACCAATAGTTTTGCAAAATAAACAAATGTTATTGCAACCAGTTATAAGTGATGATAACTGAAATGGCATCATAACCAACAACCGGGGTTTTAAATGGTAATTTTTTTGGTTTGAATAGGCATTATTAAAATGATATAATTCGATTATAACTGACCTTTAGCCAATCAATTAGTCAAATGTTTTTCAGAAAAAATCTTCTTTGTTTTAGAGTGCTTAAAGTCTTTAAGCAAACATTTTTTTTGCCACTGAAGAAAATTTTGAAATTTTGCGGATTTTTAGATTTAAATTTTTTTCCGGAGTTTCGGATACTTCGTATATGTTACCGACATTTAATGGATGTCTCTAGGTATCTGTAACGTCAATAATAATAGTTCTCAGTGTAGTTGTTAACGAATCTACTGAGGTGAAATTCAGTTGTGACAACGAATGTGTTCTCAGTGTAGTTGTTAACGAATCCACTGAGGTGAAAATGTGCCCCGTCGCTAAAGATCATTTTCTTTGTAAAGTCAATATCCACTAAGATAAAGGCTTCAACTCGCTGCTCAAATGTCTAACCTACACACAGAGAACAGATTTGTTGCCACAACCGAATTTTTTGCCTACTGAATGTTGGTGGTTGCAAGTACTATCCATGTATTCCATCGTTACAACCGATTGTTGATTGGGTAGACAGCAATTTTCAGTAGAGTGACACTTTTGGTTGAAGAAAACAAGTATCGGTAATCCCAACAGTCGAAGATGATTATTGCAACTGAATTTGTACATGTGTTAGTTGTTGTTATAGATTGTTGGTTATAAGTACTTTTTGAAAAATGTACCGCCTTGTAGTTACCTCCTGTTCAGTAAAATAAATATGTCCTTGGATAGATGTTTTGATAAGAATTGCAATATTTATTTATCTGGGTGGCCGTAAAACGGGAAAAATGGGTCGGCACCAAAAAAAATTTGGTTGTTGTTTTAAATAATAAGGAGGTCTATGTATGGCGAAAATTATGATGAAGTCCGAGTTATGTCGCTACATTACAGATAAGCTTGTTTCTATATTCTGAAAACTATTTGTTTTATTTATATTTCTTTAATTTATATGACAGTATCATTTGGAAGCATTGACCCTCTTTCCCAAGAAACTTACATTGTCGTATCATTTTTTTTGTTTTTATACAATTTTTTTGGGGGTTTCGAAATAGGTTTTCGTCCTAAACAAAGATTTTGTTCTGACTAGAACCGATTCAAATTATAGGGTTTCTATGTTTATGTTGAAATAACTAATATTATATTACAAGAGATAACTAAACAGGGTTCGGTCACTACACAGAACTAATCTGTTGTCACCATTAATTATTGGTACCAAAGTAACATATACATCACATTTGGTTGATTGCCATAACCGCCAATAGGTTAACTAAATTTGGCTGGTATAACAGCGTTATTGGTTGTCAATATCGTTATATGGCCTAAGCAACCATTAATGTTGGTCATTGCAACAGAAAGTCGGTTTATCCAACCGAATTTTTGTAGTCCGAACTGATTTTCGACTAATTGTTTCTCTGTTTGTACAATTGTTAAATTTGTCAAACACTGAAACAAAGAAATGTCAAACTTAGTTTGGCAAAAAACTTGGCGTTAAGTTGTGACTCACAATTAACATCGTGCGTTAAAGTTGGTCCTCGTTTGGTAATCATAAGGAATTTCCCTTTGTTAAGGCCTAGGTCATCGATAAATGTCTACGCAGGCTTTGGATAAACGACCCGGTATATTTCTGACCAGATTTGTCATTTGTCCAAACGCCACAATTGGAATCTAATAATATTTCCTATGGACTGATTCTTCATAATTTTAATCAAATCAGATATAATTTGCCATTATTATATCGAATATAACCGAAATCTGGGCGTACATTTGTATGGTGCTTACGATTTAGCCCATTTTCAATAAGAATCGTCGATCTTGGATAGTAAAAAGATATGGACAGATAAGTATAATTCGTTTCGAAAAGTGATTTTATGTTGATTGGTATAATTTACAAACTCTCTTTTAGTCGCAACCAACAAATGCCTGAAGCCATAACAATCCACACTACTTGTAGATTTATCTATCGTTCTAAGCTTTTTGTTGAGCTTTTTGTTGATACTCGTATGATATTGGTTTTAAGCAGATCCTTAAAAGAGAACTTCGCAGTCAGTCTATAGTTCTGTCCTGACCACGTTAAACTCCAGTCCTTTTGTGTAGTTAGAACCTCTTCAGTTGCACATCTTTTTTCCTTCCTCTGAAGTCTAAATCATCTGCCTTTGCAAGAAGCATGGTCTGCGATTATTGTACTTCCATTGTTAAATTATCTTTTATGTATACGGTACTTTAAATACTGAACATTTATAAAGACCATCTTGATCAATCGCCATTGATCTCGTTCCACTCTGTAGCATTCAAATAGACTGCCTCAAAACTATCTCCAATATTCACCACATCAAATATACCGGCCTCGATACCCGCACAGTTTATGCAGTACTCGTACCCACCGAAAAAAGGGCAACCAGAATATAAAGTGATGTTAAATGAAAATATTAAAAATTACTTAAGTTTACCAAAACAAGAAAAAGGCCAGCAAGTTTTTGCTTTATTTTCCTTATTTTTCGGCAACTACAAACTTATGGCAACAATTTGTGCTAACTTGTTTTTGTCGTCCTCCGCCCGCTTCCTTTGCAGAAGGCAAAGGCGACAGCACTTTCTCAAACATTTAAATCGAGACCAAAAGAACTCGAAGGGGAAAAAGATTGCGGCTCTTTTCTGTTCGGCGTTTTACTTAAGTATTGAGGTTAGAAAAATAACTACATAAAGGCAACTCGGCCTTTGAATAGTTTATTTTGTACATTTTTTAAAGTAAAATGAGTTGTTTATTTAGTCGTTTAATTTATCATCGGATCACAGCAGATTTGCCAGTACTTGCTTATTTTGTGTGAACGACGACAAAAGTATGTTACAATTTCTCTGCAAATGTTGACCCCGAATTGTTAGTTTGTTTTCGGGGTATATTTCTAGGCTTAAGCAATGTAAATATTGTGTAACATACTTTTGGGCGGTTTCCGTCAAGTAATTAATTATATCTAGACGAAATGTTAGCATAGTGTCAAATCGGAAGAAGACTAGAAATGTGAAATGTTATAAGCGACATGCAGCAAATAGAAAAAGTAGCAGGGCAAAGAGAAGAGTAAAATATAATTTGTGGATTTTAGATAGTCAAGTATATCTATTTCGATAGCTTTCGGCATTGGTCAAACAAAACAAAGCCACAACCTCTTACAGCGGATTTACTGCGAATTAAATAATATATTATTACTAATTATTAAATAATACAATAATTTAACATTTAAAATTTGAATCGGCTGTAAAAAAAGCACTTATTATTTTTCCCCATTTCGGTCTTTTTTTTGGAAATGTTGAACTTTGTCATTTAATATTGGAACACAATATCACTCTTATAACTACCACAACTGACTCGGCAGTACCTCACCCGATCAACCCAATTTTTCAGTATATTTTCGATTGTTTCAAGCCGAATCTCTTCATTGAGCATTTGAATTGTCTGTGGATGTTTTGGGTAAATTTATTCTTAATGGCTCCCCACAGAAATTAATCTAAATGGCTCAAGTTACAGCTCCGAAGCGGCCAATTAATATCACAATTACGGCGTTTAATATCTATGTTTGCCTTGGCTAAGTGACATGTGGCCCCGTCTTAATGAAACTAAATGTCGTACATGTCAATCTCTGCAATTTTTGTTAACAAAAATTCGTGGAGCGAGGTAGCGCTCTCCACCAAACAGTGACTTGTTGTTGATGCATTGGCTTCTCAGTATTCACGTGTTGGTTCGCTGGACCCCACACACTGAGAAAATATCAGTTGGAAATCGGTCCGAACTACAAAAACTCGGTTGGAATAACCTACATTCCAGAGTACTGATGGTAACCTGGTTCGAGATAACATATGATGGTTGCTACAACCATATTACGTTATTTACAGCCAATAACACAGTTATCGAATTCACTTAAACTATTGCTTTGCGTCAACTGGCGGTTATGGTAACCAACCAATTGTGATGTGTGCATGTTACTTTAGTACTAATAATAAGTGGTGACAACTGATTAGTTCTTTGTCGTGACTAAACCCTGTTTAGTTGGCTGTTGTCACATAATATTAGTTACTCCACTATCAACATACAGGGTGGAGCGCGGAAGTTGCTCTACTTAGGAATGAAATAAACCTTAGAAAAATGTATTTTATATTTTAATTATATTGAACAGAAAGTGCATTTTTAAATTACATGCTTTTAAATAGTGCATCTGGCAAATGTCGACCGTGTCGCTGTCACACACTGCTACATACGTTTTCTGAAGTTTTCATGAACTCTAACAAGCATGTCGGCTGGAATTCTGCTGATTTCAGCGTCAATATTATTAATTAGGTCTTCCAAGGTGTTGGAACGGTTAATAAACTCCTCCGAATTCAGGTATCCCCTAAGGAAATATCGAATGGGTCTAATAAGCGTGCCGGACTGTTCAAACCACACCTCTAAGCGATAAGCCGTCCAGGAAACATTTGCCTCAAACGATGCATGGTAACCCTCGCGGTGTGTGCAGTGGCACCATCCTCACGCAGAAAAAAAGTATGGTTCGGGTGACAATATTCGAAGAGGATCATACTATTGTTGGGTATATGGTTGTGACACAACAATATTATGATCCTCACAACAATTGTATGATTCACACATAACCATACTATGATCCCCACAACCATAGTATGATTCACACATAACCATACTATGATCCCCACAACCATAGTATGATCCTCACATCCGTAGTATTTTTCTCATACAACCATAGTATGATCCTCACAACCATATTATGATTCACAAGCAACCATACTATGATCCCTACAACCATAGTATAATTCACACTCAACCATACTATGATCCCCAAAATTATTTATTAGGATTGGTCATTGTTGTTATTCAAAAATAGAGGTTTTTATTAAATTAAATTGCATTACTATTAGTTCATAGCCAGAATTGAAGTCATGTTTTTATCAAACATTTCATTTAAGAAACAAAAATATATATTCCAACGGTCAAAAATACTTTTAGTTGCCAGTAGGGGTGAACGTTACTTCACCAACCGTAAAGAATGACTATTGGCTATATACTTAAGTGCAGGCAGATTTTAAATAAACGAGAACCAGTCGTTATTAGAGTATTTAACCGAACAAAGTAAACACAATAAAAATCCCTCGAACTTCCTTCAGATTGTTGTTGCAACCATTCACTGTATCGTGTGTATGTGTTTTTTTGTGTATCAAAAAAACATACGCACACACATACATGTTTGCTCTACAAAACCTGTTTTGTTATGGTCATAGTCACAACCATACTGTATGATTGCCGTAATCATATTTTTGTTAACGTTAATTTTAAACAACAATACTTTTGTTGCACCAACCATGTTTATATGGTTGCTACAACCATATTTTCATTTCTAAATTTGGCAATAATACTATTGTTACATTTCAACAATAGCAATATTGTCGCAATCATACTATTGTCAAAATGAAATTCAAAAAACAATACTATGGTTGCGACGAACATGCTTTTGTTGGAGAGAACATATTATTGTTGCCGTGACCATAGTGTAACCATATCTTTTCTCTGCGTGCTGTTGGAACTATATATCCTCTAACTGAATTGCCTCAAGTGCCGGCTGAAAAAATCTTGTATCATAGTCAAGTATAGTTCGGAGTTACGGCAACAAGGTTATTATGAAAAAAGTAAGGGACAATGATGCCTACTAGTGATATGGCGCGTCTCTGGTGAAGTTTCCTGGGGTTTGATTTACTCCAGTACCGCATATTTTGTTTGTTTACACAACGCTGAGGAAAAGCACGCTGCACTGCAATGATCGAGTTAGCATTTGAAAAATATGCTTCAACACAAAATGACTCTCCTCACGTGTCCAATTCATGAAGGCGAATACAAATCTGCCGTCAGCCTCTATAAGCAACGCACACTCTCCACCACAGCCTGCAAAACCAAATTACCGCACTCCACCCTGTATTAAACCAATAATATTTTATCAGAATTTTCGCCATAGATAGACCACCTTATTATTCAAAACAACAACAAATTTGTTTGCTTTTTTTTTCTAGTATAGGCAAAGCTTGACAATAAATATTGTTATTTATCTTCTTATCAAAGCATCTATCCAAATAAGTATTTATTTTACTATTACAAGGCGGTTAAATATTACATTTTTTCAAAAAGTACTTATAAGTATAACCAACAACCTAACAACAACCAATACATTTACAAATTCAGTTCAAATAACCATATTAGTCTGTTAGGTTTATTTATTACCGATAAGTGTTTGCTTCAAACGAAAGTATAAGTTCCCTCTACTGAAAATAGCTGTCTACCCAATTAACATTTGATTGTTGCGACAGAATACAAAGTTAGTACGTTTAAACCACCAACATTCGGTTGGCAAAAAACTCAGTTGTGGCAACAAATCTGTTATCTGTTTTATTTTTTTGCCAACCGAATGTCTGATGTTGCATGCACCTCTAGTATTTCATCAGTTCAACAGAATGTTGGTTGGTTCGCTGAAGCGTTCAGTTATTGCAACTGAAGTATCGGTTAAAAATACGAAAAATCCGAGCATTCAGATAAGAATCTTTGGATCTAAAAGTACACTGGCCCTGGCACTTGTTTAACGAAAAAATTAAATTTTTAGTAAAGGCCAAACATTTTTCCTTATATTTTTTAAGTACTCTTAAAAATATGGGGGTCATGTCGATGAAAATATGATGAAGGACTTTCACTGAATAAATTAGATTAACCGATTTGCTTAAAGCAGTAATAATACTATTAGTTTCGATTTTGGTTATGATGAATGTTAAGATATCATCACAAATATTCGGTTACAACAACAAAATGTTGGCAAAACTATCGGTTGCCATAACCACCAGTTATGTCAACTAAATACAAGTTAAGGGTGTTATTGGAATGACCGATCGATTAGTTGCGAAAACAATACGATGATGAGTTTTAGTAGTTCCAACCGATTTCCTACTAACTTTTTATCTGTGTGCGTTATAAATGACAAAGCCTTTAAAAAAAAAACAGAAGTTTTTAAAAATTATCAGTCCTATTTTCTAATTTAAAATGTTAAATCGCCCCTATCGTAGATCATCATTTTCCAACCTATAAAACTTTTCTCTAATTTTGATGGGCATCAACTTGATGGATATTTTGATAAAATTGTACATCAATCTGATGAAAAAGACAGTGAAGAGTTATATGAGGAGAGATGGTGAGCATTGCTTCAAGAGAAACCTAAAACTACTGAATAGCTAGTCGCAAAGACTATTAGTTGTCTGAAGGGATGACTGCAGTTTTGATAATTTAACCATGGTTAGCAGCTACACACTTAATATCTAGCAGGTTCGAATTTAACGAGAACTGCTGTCTGTGGTATTTTACACCAAACAGAGTAAACACAATAAAAATCCCTCGCGTGTGTATTTATATATGTGGATGTTATGTGTCGCCATATACATATTACTCTGGCTACATCATTTGAAAAATATTGAAAATGTGAAAGATTGATGTAAAATAATACTTCAATTATATGAACGCAGAATAATGCCAAAAAACTAAGAATTTGTTTACTATAAATCAATAATTTGTTTCATCAATTTCTTAGAGAACTATTGAAGAATCTGTATCATTGGTTATTGAATATTATAAACCTCATAAACGATGTGAACATTACGAAAAAACAAACTGTGTTCGCAACAAGTGTAAAAACAGGCGTAACCCCAAATAATGTTTATCATACGAGTTTAACCGTGAATTGTCCAACTTCAATCGTAGTTATATGAAATGGAACTCGGCTCCCAAGCACCATTTGTTAATAGACTACTGTCAACTTTTGAGAGAGTTCCGTCATTAGTTTGAGTTTAACAGCTAATATTTACAAAACATAAAACCTCGTGAATTTTGATAAAAATGGAACAGATGTCTTCCGATCAGGTTGAAACTTGCACCAAGTTTAGACTTATTGGATAGTAGTTAGACACAAACTTTATACGAGATCGGTGAAGAACTCTCTGAGTTAGTTTTTACACTTCATTCATAGTAGATGGTGAAGTGTTTTTAAGTTCTTTAAATTTGCAAATACCAAGACTTTCGTACTCCTTATTTATAACCTTTCTTTTGGAAAATTTACAAAACATAAACAAAAAAATCTATTTTTTAACATAATCTTCTCATAGCTCAATGAACTTAGTCCAACGAACCAATTTTTGTATCTTCCTTCCAAAAAATGGGATTTTTCGAGGTTCATAAAAAAGAGATTTATTTGATCACTTATTTTTATCGTTGGAGCCGAATCTCTTTCCACCGAGCAATTTTTTTAGGTTTGGAAATAGTCACTGGGGGCTAGGTCCGGAGAATATGGCAGATGAGGTATTAATTCGTAACCCAATTCATGCAAGTTTACCATTGAGACTGCACACGTGTGCACCCGTGCATTATCTTAATGACAAATAATTTTTTTCTTGACCATATGGGGTCTTTTTTTAAATCCTCGTTAAATCGGTCCAATAAGTTCGCATAATAGTCGCCGTTTACTGCCTTTTCCCTTTTGAAATTACGATGTGGATTATCCCGCGTACATCCCAAAATCTGATGCCATTACCTTATTGGACGACAAAGTCACCTTAGCCATCTTCGGATCCGGTTCACCCGGAAAAACCCATTGTTTAGACTACTGCTTGGTCTAAGGAGTGTTGTAATGGATCCAGGTTTCATTCAAAGTGAAAAAATGCCGCAAAATTCGGTTAAACAACTCCAAACAACACTTTGAAGTTGTCAAACGATTACGTTTATGTTTAATTGACGCGGCAGACAGCTTTCTTAAACCCAACTGATCATGTAAAGTCGATACCACTCTGCCATATGAAATGCATCATCAATCTCATGCACTTTTACTCTTCGATCGTCCAACACCATATCTTGGATTTTCAGAGACAGTTGTACTTGTGCGACCACAACAAAATTCAGTAAACCAAATTTTTACGATTAAAATCGATGGTGCAGAGTCCCCATAGTACTTATATGTATCAATCTTTTCCTTGTTTTGATTGGCGGTTTTTTTTCGCAAAAAATAATGTTTAATAAGCACTCGAAATTCACTTTTTTCCATTTCTAACAAAATCCACGAGGTTGTTTGTTTTAAACAGCTGTAAACACAAACTTAACGATGGCACTCGTTTGACAGTAGTCTATTAAGAAATGGTACTTGATGGGAGCAGTGTTGCATTTCACATAACTTCGAGGGAAGTTTGAGAAGTCACATTATTATTGATATTCCCACGTAAACAAAAAAATCTTTAATTCTATGTAAGTAAAAACAGTGTGTTTTCCGAAGGTGGACATACTGTGGGTACTATATCATTGAGGTTATGACATTATAGTAAGGCATGTTTCATCCTGATCGGAAGACATCGGTTCCAAAAATTGGGTCACTTGACATGAAATGACCCCTATATATAGATATAATACAGCGGCCAGTACACGCTGGAAAAAAGTATGGTTTGAATAACAATATTCGATCAAACTTATGGTGGGTATATGGTTGTGGCATAACAATATTATGATCCTCACAGCAATGTTATGATTTAAAAGCAACCATACTATGACCCTTACAAGCATACTATGATCCCCACAACCATAGTATGATTCACACATAACCATACTATGATCCCCAAAACCATAGAATGATTCACTCTCAACCATACTATGGTATCTACAACTATATTATGATCCTTCCAACCATAATATGTTTCACAGACAACCATAGTATGATCCTGACAACCATAGTATGTTTCACATACAACCATAGTATGATCCTCACAACCATAGTATGATTCACACGCAACCATGTTATGATCCCTACATCCATAGTATAATTAAACACAATTATACTTTGATACCCAAAATTATTTATTAGAATTGGTTTAAGTTGTCAACAATAGATTTGAATTATGAAAATTATTTAAAAATGTATTATAAAGATTGGTTCAATTTAAAGGGCCGATGTTGAATGTGAACCACACGTCAAGTTTTTTTCTGCATTTCATTTGATATTTCTCAATATCTATCGGACAGAAAGATACACAAGCGAGCAACGCGTTGAAGTTATTCAGACTTATTATGATCAATTTTCGAATCATCTTCAGTGATGAGGCACATTTTCACCTCAGTGGGTTCACCTATAAGTAAAATTGCAGCATCTGGGCCAGTGATAATCCAAGAGTGATTGTCGAAAAAACAATGCACGCACAAAGAGTAACCGTTTGGTACGGTTTATGGGCTGGTGGCATCATCGGGACGTATTTTTGTCAAAACGAGGCCGGTCATGAAGTTACTGTGAATGGTATTCGCTATCGTAAAATGATAACGAACTTTTTATGTCCCGAATAGGAAGATATGGATGTGGACGTTTTGTGGCTTCAACACTCGCCATACAGCTAACAAAACAATAGCTCTTTTGAGAACAATAGCAAATTCAGTGGCCGTGTTATCGCACGTCGTGGCGATGTTAATTGGCTGCCAAGATCAAGTGATTTGACACCGTCGGTCTCCGTTCTTTGGGGTTATTTGAAAGAAAAGGTGTACGAGTACGTCGATAAGACAGCAAATATTCAAGAGATAAAGGATAACACATTAGCGGCATATAACCTCAATTATGCCTCAGCGGCCCTTAAAATTTAACCACCCTTTATTCAAAATAAAAGTAGTGATTTATTTACAGAAGAAAAAATCAGTTTTAAAAATGTAAGCCTTTTTATTAAAACTATTTCAGTTAAACAAAGCCAAAGCAGTTTGTTTGAAAAATTTTAATTTCCATATAAAAATTATTATAGGTATTATTGCATTAAATTCGTAACAATAACATTGTTCTTAAAAGCATATTCAAATGCAGAAAGATTACAATCATACAGTATGATTGCCGTAATCATATTATTGTTAACATAAAAACCAAATAACAATACTTTTGTCGCATCAACCATATTTATATTGTTGCCACAACCATATTTTCATTTTTAAATTTGATAATAATATTGTTACATTTCAACAATATTATTATTACCGCAATCATACTTTTGTCAAATTTAAATTAAAAAAAAATACAATGGTTGCAACGAACATACTTTTGTTACGAAGAACATGTTATTATAGCCGTGACCATATAGTAACCATATTTTTTCTCTGCGTGTAGAAAGGTTTTCTTATTGTAAGCTTGTCACAGGCAAAGTTTTCACGTTTTGTTTTCTTTTACTTAACTTTAGCCTAATATTTCACATATATCTAACCTAATTGAGCATTTCCAATTAAAATTCAACTAAACGTATATACGAGTATGTGCAAATATTTTTATACCCGCACCACATAGTGGTATGGGGTATAATGGCTTAGTGCTTGCGTTTGTAACACATCGAAGGAATCGAGTTAGAATACCGGGACCAGAGAGAAAGTTGCTCAGAATTACATTTTGAGTCGATCTAGCCATGTCTGTCTGGCTGGCTGGGCGGCTGGCTGGCCGGCTGGCTGGCTGGCCGGCTGGCTGGCTGGCCGGCTGGCTGGCTGGCCGGCTGGCTGGCTGGCCGGCTGGCTGGCTGGCCGGCTGGCTGGATGTAAAGATGTCCATCTATTCTTGTAATCAAAGTACAGGTCGCATTTATGCACCGATCTTGATGAAACTTGGCAAGTGGTAATATATTAGGACAAGGACGGACGCTATTGAATTTGGTCCAAATCGGAGCACTTTCTGATAGACCCCCCATACAAAGGAACTCCCGGATTTGGTCCAAATCCAGTTGATGTCGCGTGTATTGGTCAACAAATTAAAAAAATATGACATTCGATGTAGAACTGACCACAAAATGTAAAAAAAATAGTTGGACCCGCCTCTCGGACCTACGGGGCCTTCAGAACCCAAAAAATGGACCCATGATTTTAAATATAAGTGTGACCCCTTAAATGAAAGAAAATTATCTTACAATTTTAAATACAGAAAAAAATTCGACCTGTTTGGGCCCCAGGGTCCATTAGGAGGGTCAAAAAGTTTCGGTTTACCCGGATTTTAGTGTGACCCCTCAAATGACAGGGAATTGCCTCAGGACTTTAAATATGTCAAGCCAAATGATTTATCTCGTCCGTGGGAGGGCACAGGGTCCGAAAACAAGGTATGAAAATGTGGACCAACTATAATTGTTATACCCTCACCACATAGTGGTATGGGGTATAAAGGCTTAGTGCTTGCGTGATAGATACAGATAGAAATAGCGACGAGTGCTTTCGATTAACAGGAGACTTAATCACATTTATAGTGGTGCGGGTATCATAGAGTCGGCCACGCCCGACTATAGCACTTACTTACTTGTTTTTATTTATGGATGAGAAATATTTATTAATATCTAAAATTACACTTGCTAACATTGGTAATTCCACCAATAAATCATTTCCAATTTCCTCATATCTTCCCGCAGAATACTGTTGAATGTTAACACAAAATCTGCTGCTGTGGCACATGCCACACCAGCACACACGTTAAAGTTCTCCTCACAACAGCCTCACAACGGCGACAATATTTTAACCTCTGCACCGACAGATATTGTCCCGACACCATGAAGCTATTTTTATTATTACATTTTTTACGTTTATGCTTTTCTATTTTTATCTCGTTTCGTTTCTTTCGTCCTCCTCTGCTTTATTTTTTGTCCGGGTACTGGAGGATCGAAAAAACACACTGCTGTCGTTTTAATAAACGCCAGAGTCTCGGTGGAGCGAGCACTCACACACGGAAGCATACATGCAGGCGAACTAATGCCTTTAGTTTGTGGTATAGTTGCTTCAAATATTGCATACTGTTAGGCGCTGCAATAATTAATAGAAAAAGGACATAACGACAGTGGATGCTGGATCGCCAGCTAGGCTAGCAGAGGCAAAAGTGATTTATTTGAATAGTTTCGGAAAATATTTTACTCTCTGGTGAGGAAATTCTATTGGACCAAATTGGGTGGAAAGGCGGCGGCACACTAAGTGGTGGGTCTATGCCCGTTTGCTCGAACATTGGTCGGTGATATCAATATGCTGCTACTTGTATGTCTGAAGCTGTGAGCTTTCATAAGTCTGTGGAATAACGAGCACGAGATGTGACATTTTTGGTGTTGAACAATTAATTTCAGTATTAGGTTTTTTTTTGTGGCGTCCGCAAAGAGTGGCGGAGCACAAACTATTATGTGTTGCTAATAAAAACAGCTAGGCAACTATTCGAGGGGTCGCTTGAAAACATATTAAAAATTCTTAAATGTCACAAAATTTTTAAAGTTTACTTTTAGGCAAAAGTTTAACGTTGCTATTCTTTACATAAATTTAGGAAAATTGATCAACTATAAGTTATAACAGCTATTAATCACAACTATTTTGTGCAACTAAGACTATATCTGTGTTAATTTATAAACCTACTGGTGTCAATCTATGTAATAATTCATTTAATAGAAAACCTTGAATTTTGTACAGTTTGTGCACACTATTATATCTATAATTTATAATCGGGAACTAATTTAATATATCGAATTGTCCCCTGCCTTGCACAGTGGACCGCAGCTAGAAAAGTTTCAGACGATTTGTCCCGGACTTAATTTCAAATTTATTAGAAATCTGGAAATTCCTGTATACACACTGAGAAAAATGAGTTGAAAATCGATCCCATCTACAAATAATCGGATGGATAATAATAAATTCTCTTGCAATCACAAAATCTTCATGGTATTGATGGTTATATGGTTCTACATACCATTTGATGGTGGCTACAGAGTCACCGGGTTTTACGTGATAATCGCCATGACAGCCTGAACCACGGTGTGCCATCACACTGGGGCCGTAACAATGCAACGCCCCATTGGATTAATTCCGCCGGTACCAATTCGAAGCATGACAGTTATGGGTCATGGCTTCCCTCTTGGTTAGGGGTCGAGGACTATCTAAACCTCTGCTATTCTATGGGTCACAGCACCCGGTCGCAATGCAACTCCACATCGAACCGAAGTTCTCCCCGCGATTTGGGTTCAAACCACAGCCACCACGATATTGGCTACAATATTATTATGATACTTACAGTCGTTAAGGGGGCTATACCAAACAAATTCTGTAAATTTTTTTGGTTGACAAAATTGGTGGTTATGCCAATCAACCAATTATCAATAACATCTTACTTCGTTATTAATATTTGGTGGTAACAACAGATAAGTTCTTTGTACGAGGGCTGATATATATATTTCTGGCCTTATATATATATATATCTGGCCAAATATTGTTCATCAAAAATGGCTTTATTGTTTTTCAAAGTATTCTCCAGCATCTGTACACTTTTGCATGCGCTCAAACCAATTGTCGAAGCACTTTTTCCACTCCGATTTAGACACCTCCAAGCATGGTCTTTGAACGTTTTCTTATAACAGCATCAGTCAAAATGGCTCTGGTTTCAGCTGATGTGTGAGAGCTCGCAATGTCATGGTGCACAATGATTCGTCTTCTCTTGTTCGTTTTTCGAATTTCTCCGAAGACTGCATGCAAAAGAATTGTGGTGTACCACTCAGAATTGACCGTCCTACATTGCTCAAGCGGAACAGTCGCCACATGACCAGTTGCTACGAAGTGCTTCTTCCACGAACAACTTTCGTTGGATATGGCTCGTGTCCGAAGACCCACACGGTCGTTTGCTGTTTTGTTTCGGGCTCATACATGATTCGTCACCTGTGACGATCTTATAAACGTCTTTTGAAGCACCGCAATCGTATTTTTTTCAAAATTTCTTTGCACCAATCGTACGAGCCTTTTTCTGAGCGATAAGTTGATTAATTTTTTTTGCCAAATTGATTTTTACAAGTCACTGTAAACTAAACAAATAATGGTCGTACGTCAAAACGTACTGAGTACGTTTATGCTAAAAAATGTCAAACGTTTCAATGGAAATGTCAGATAGCACCAGGCGACACTTAGTGTTGCCTGGCCCAGAAATATATTTACAAACCCTCGTAATAACCAAACCCCGTTTATTTTACTGTTGTAACATATTAGAATATGCCACAATATTTCGGTCAATATTGGGGGTGATTGATTTCTTCTATAATTGAATGTCTTAGGTGGTTACCGGAAATTACCAAAACGACGGCCCCAGTAGTTCACAGTTATTTTTGTATGGGCCTGTGAAATTTTCACTTTGTTTGAGCAAATTTTCGTGATGAGGTGTCTTTAGTAAAATCGTACAGTGTTTATTTTCGTATAACATTTTAATATCCTATCTCCAAGAATAGCGTTTTCTTTTCGTCCTTTTAAAAAAGTGGAAAATGATTCATTAAGAGTAATTGAGTATGTTCTAAGAATTGTTGCTAAATAATTTCAGTTGTTTATGTCCTGTTTTTTTTAATTACCTATATGTGACAGCGCATAGAGAAAGGGACCTAAGGGTGAAAAAATCAATTTTCATTTTTTTTTCTTTTTTTGATGTGAAGAACATCTGAGCATCGAATGAGACCGATCCCATGCCCCAAAAGTGTTCCCTCCCAGAGATATGCGCGTTTTATGAAAGTGAAGTCGACGATTCTAAGCGCAAATAGAAAGGTACCTAATCTTTAAAATGGCTCTGCTGAACAAAACTGGTTTTAACCTTAGGTCCCTTTCTATTTTGCGCGTCACATATATTATTGATCTGTTAGAATTCTAAGACGTTGTAGACATGTCCGCCTTTGTGTTCGTCCAGTTGGAAGTACGATAGAGGCCGTCACCAAAATTGTAGACAAACCGCGAAAACAATTTCATTTTCTGCCCCGTAAGGATATTTCAGGGTTATATGATATCTGTATGTGACAGCGCATAGAGAAAGGGACCTAAGGGTAACAAAAATAATTTTAACTTTTTTTTATGTGGACAACATCATGCCCCAAAAGGGTTCCCTCCCAGAGATATGCGCGTTTTATAAAAGTAAAGTCGACGATTCTAAGCGCAAATAGAAAGGGACCTAATCTTTAATATGTCTCTCCTGAGCAAAACTGGTTTTTAACCTTAGGTCCCTTTCTATTTTGCGCGTCACATATATAAATATTATAAAGATCATTGTTGGTCTGTTTGTCTGTTTGAAGCTACATCACGCCTTAAAACTATAACCGTTTTTACTGAAATTTGATACGTATGTGGACGACGACCAGAAAGAAGATGTTTCTTACTAGGTTTTTCGATTTTCAGACTGTGGGCGTGGCAAAGGAGGTTTTATCATCATTTTTGTTTTTACAATGTTTCCAATTGGAAATGATTAGTCACTTTAAAAATTCCCAGACCTGCTCAATTGCGTAATCTTTTCAATGATCTGTCCAGAGAATTAAACTGTGATTTTCAAACTATAAGTGCTGAAATTGAGGAAATTATACATAAATTGCTTTCTGAATTTCTTCTGATTTTTGATAAGGAAGAAGCACCTGAAGGCACTGGTAAAACATTTCTGCTATATATCCCTAAAGATCGTTATATCGCCATAGCGGTAGTATGATTCACATGCAACCATGTTATGATCACACACAACTATAATGTGATCCCCAAAATTATTGATAAGCATTAAGTTAAGTTTTCAACATTAGATTTGAATTGTGACAATACAATAGATTTATATTATTTAAAAATACATTAAATTTAAAATAATAGAAATGATTTATTTAACAGTAGAAAAAATTAGTTGAATTGAACAAAGCAAAAACAGTTTGTTTGAAAATTATACTTTCCATATAAAATGTATTATTATTGCGTATTGCGTTACAAAAACATTATTCTAAAAAACATATTTAAATGATGAAAAATTACAATCATACAGTATGATTGCCGTTATCATATTTTTGTAAAGATAAACCCAAAAACAATACTTTTGTTGCACCAACCGTATTTATATCGTTACTACGACCATATTTTAGTTTTTTAATTTGGCTATTATAATATCGTTACACTTCAGAAATACTAATACTGTTGCACTCATACTATTGTCAAAATTAAATTTAAAAATAATACTATGGTTGTGACGATAATACTTTTATTGCGAACAATATATTATTACGAGTATTGCCGTGACCATTTAGTTACCATATTTTTTCTCTGCTTGTATGTTACTTGCTTATTTATACATTTTTGCTCCAAATAACAGAACTGCCAAAATCGTTTACACAACTGTCCTATTCTCAAGTTAATATATTTACTTACACGCAGAAAAAAAGTATGGTTGGGGTGACAATATTCTAAGAGGATCATACTATTGTTGGGTATATGGTTGTGACACAACAATATTATGATCCTCACAACTATAGTATGATTCACACGCAACCATACTATATGATCCTCGCAACCATAGTTTGATTTACACTCACCCATACTACGATCCCCAAAATTATTTATTAGGATTGGTTATTGTTGTTATTCAAAAATAGAGGTTTTTATTAAGTATGTTATTTTAAATCGCATTACCATTAGTTCATAGCCAGATTTGAGGCCATGTTTTTATTAAACATTTCATTCAAGAAACAAAATTATATATTCCAACGGTCAAAAATACTTTTAGTTGCCAGCAGGGGTGAATGCTATTTCACCATCCGTAGACACCAAGTAACGAATGTGATTAAACCATGATCACTGGCTATATACTTAAGTGCAGGCAGATTTTAAATAAACGAGAACCAGTCGGTTTTAGAGTATTTCACCGAACAAAGTAAACACAATAAAAATCCCTTGAACTACCTTCCGATTATTGTTGTTTTTTTTAATGGACAGCAACCATTCACTGTATCGTGTGTATGTGTTTTTTTAGTTTCAAAAAAACATACGCACACACATACATGTATGCTCTATAAAACCTTTTTTGTTATATTCGCATCCCTTCGGTATGATTGCCGTAATCATATTATTGTTAACATAAATTTTAAACAACAATACTTTTGTTGCACCAACCATTTTTATAAGGTTGCTACAACCATATTTGTATTTCTAAGTTTGGCAATAATACTATTGTTACATTTCAGCAATAGCAATATTGTCGCAATCATACTATTGTCAAAATGAAATTCAAATAACAATACTATGGTTGCGACGAACATGCTTTTATTGGAGAGAACATATTATTGTTGCGGTGATCATAGTGTAACCATATCTTTTCTCTGCGTGTAGGAACATTTCGTATGTACAATATTTTTATATAGAATATAATTAATCTCAAGTTGATATGGCAAAATAAAAAATTCATCATTTCCCTACAAATTTATTCCCAACTAAAACTGAGATGTTTATCATCTAAAAAAATATGCTAAACTAGTATTTTATAAATTCTTTTAAAACTTTTCGTTTTTGGGTTAAAATAATCTAGTAAATTTCAACTATTACCATTTTAGTATAGATCATCCATTCAGGATATTTCAAGATAATGTGAACTTTTAGTCCTTTTCTAAAAACAAAAATAATAGAATTTTTTAAATAAGTTGCGTTCAGTAAGAAGCCAATATCGACACAGAGTGGCGATTTAAATAATAAGTGTTTTCTATCCAAGTTTTCTTAAAAAACGTACAAAATATCGTCGTTATAAGAGTATATATTTTCATATCACATCTGCAGCCATGACTTCAAGCATTCGTTTGAGGTATTTTGTGTCACTTTAACCACCTTAAGTAGTCGGAAATATTGAGGTTAAAATTCAGCTTTACTTTACTTTAATAATTTATCAAATTCAGCTTTAAAATAACTTGTGCTTATAATTTTTATCAGATTCAAAAGTGAAATCCATGTCTTAAAAATACCTGTCCATTATTTAAATAAGAGAAGAAATATTTTTAAAACTTTAGATATAAAAATTAAAAACAAAAAACATTTTGATTTCGTTCAGATAATGGAACAAATAAAATTAAACCATCAGTTGTTAATCCAGTTAACAACTGCTTGTGTTAACAATCTATAACAACATCGAATATATGTACAAATTCAGTCTCAATAATCATCCTAAATAATAAGCATTTCCAATGCTTTATCCCTTCAATCGAAACTGTCAGTTCGCACTAATGAAAATTATCGTTTATCCAACCAACATTCGGTTCCTGTGACTACCAACATTCGGTTGGCAAAAAAATCGGTCGTGGTAACAAATCTGTTCTCTGCGTGTAGAATATATGTACATTTAACTTTTGCCGATCAACTACAAGAAAAAACAAGTGGGCAATTCCTAATATTGGCAAAACCGAAGCTTTTAAAATCTTACAGTTAGCAAAACGACTTAAAAAAATATACTTATTTGAATTTGGAAGAAAATTGCTCAATTTCTTAACACCCATATGTCCGTGAACATAGGGAGAAGTCCTTTTTTGTCCTCATGGCACGTGGTATATGTCTCAAATTCAGCCAAAACGTAAAATGTATAAGTATACCATAACCAGAGGAAAATTCAACTGTTTCTTAGTACTCATGTGTTCTTGTTCAAAACGACTTATTTTTACGCACCCTAGGGACTTTGGATCAATCAATGTGTCAAGGCCTCAGAATAGGTCAAATCGAAGAATTATGATTATATTCGGATTCCTTGCGAAATTTTATGGTCTTTTTACACCCATATGCTCATAGCCAAAGGGGTCGAATTTTGGGCCCATATGGAAAGATCCAAGTTTTAAATTGACCAAAATATAAGTTTATAAGTAAATAGAAGAGAACATTATTCGATTTATGAAAAATGTTAAGTGTTTTCTGATACCTATATATCCCCGAACATAAAAAGAGACTTTTTGGACCCCAAGTCCCAATGACTACGCTTAGGGCTACAATTTCAAGCAAATCTGTTTTTTAATTTAATTATTAAAGCTATATGGGAGTACAGGGGTTTCCATTGAGGACATAACAAGTTTATATGTAATTAAACCACAGTATATTTTAGATATAGAGCACAAATTAATTCCAGGTGTAGTGCAAAAGTTACATTTTATGAATGATATTCGATTTCGGTAATATGACCACCACGATCACCTCTACACTAATCTATTCTTTGGACCCAATTTTCAACCACTCTTTTTCGACCGGAACGTTAACATTTTCGCATTGGATGTTGTTGCCCGTCTAAAGCTGTTGGCTTGTTAGCATAGACCAATGACTTGATGTGGTCCCATAAAAATAAATCCAATGGCGTTAAATCGCACGAACGTGTTGGACATTCTAACGGACCATTTCTCAAGAAAAACGTCCACCGAATTTTTCTTTTCAGTAAATCGATTGTAACGCGTACTGCACGCAGAAAAAAGTATGGTTGTGGTGACAATATTCGAAGAGGATAATACTATTGTTGGGTATATGGTTGTGGTACAACAATATTATGATCCCCACAACAATGGTATGATTCAAAAACAACAATAGTATGATTCACACATAACCATACTATGATCCCCACAACCATAGATTAATTCACACTCAACCTTACTATGATCCCCATAACCATAGTATGTTTCATATACAACCATAGTATGATCCTCACAACTATAGTATGATTCACACGCATTCATGTTATGATGGTATGATCACACACAATTATACTATGATCCCCATTATAATTTATTTGAACTTGTTTAAGTTGTCGATATTAAATTTGATCCCCATATTATTTATTAGAATTGGTTTAAGTTGTCAACAATAGATTTAAATTATGAAAATTATTCAAAAATACATTAAATTCAAATTATACGAGTGCTTTATTTATTTATTTCATAAGCGTTTTTATTAAAAATATTTCAGTTAAATAAAGCCAAAGCAGCTTGTTTTAAATATTTTAATTTCGATTAAAAAAGGTACTGTTATTGCATTAGATCCGTACCAATAACATTTGTTCTTAAAAGCACATTTAAATAAAGAACAATTACAATCGTACAGTATGATTGCCGTAATCATATTATTGTTAACATAAAACGCAAAACACAATATTTTTGTCGCATCAACCATATTTATATTGTTGCTATAACCATATTTTCATTTTTAAATTTGGCAATAATACTATTGTTACATTTCAACAATATTAATATTGCAGCAATTATACTATTGTCAAAAATAAACTCAGTTAACAATGTTATGGTTGCGACAAACATATTTTTATTGCGGAGAACATATTATTATTGTCGTGACCATGTAGCAATCATGTTTTTTCTCTGCGTGTGTGTGGCTCCCTCTTGCTGAAACCACATATTGGCGATGTCAAGCTCATCCAATTCTGGCCCAAAAACAATCTGCTAACATGGGACGATAGCGCTCTCCAATGACGGTAACATGACGATTGGTTTCATCGACGAAAAAACACGGCCCAATCATACCTTCGGCATGAAAACCTCACCACACACTCATTTTTTGCGGATGCTTTATTTATTTATTTCATAAGCGTTTTTATTAAAAATATTTCAGTTAAATAAAGCCAAAGCAGCTTGTTTTAAATATTTTAATTTCGATTAAAAAAGATCCGTACCAATAACATTTGTTCTTAAAAGCACATTTAAATAAAGAACAATTACAATCATACAGTATGATTGCCGTAATCATATTATTGTTAACATAAAACGCAAAACACAATATTTTTGTCGCATCAACCATATTTATATTGTTGCTATAACCATATTTTCATTTTTAAATTTGGCAATAATACTATTGTTACATTTCAACAATATTAATATTGCAGCAATTATACTATTGTCAAAAATAAACTCAGTTAACAATGTTATGGTTGCGACAAACATATTTTTATTGCGGAGAACATATTATTATTGTCGTGACCATGTAGCAATCATGTTTTTTCTCTGCGTGTGTGTGGCTCCCTCTTGTTGAAACCACATATTGGCGATGTCAAGCTCATCCAATTCTGGCCCAAAAACAATCTGCTAACATGGGACGATAGCGCTCTCCAATGACGGTAACATGACGATTGGTTTCATCGACGAAAAAACACGGCCCAATCATACCTTCGGCATGAAAACCTCACCACACACTCATTTTTTGCGGATGCAATTGTGTCTCTTGAAGCACTTGTGGCTTTGTTGCTGTCCAATAACGCATATATAGTTTATTGATAAAACCAGTCAGCCAGAAGTGAGCTCTCCGAAATTGGAAAAAGCCCTCTTAAAGTTTCGACCACCGACTCAGAGTTTTGGTAGTAATTTTTAATGATTTCGTAACGTTGCTCGTATGTGAACTTTGCCATGATGAAAATATTGGCTTCGACTAAAGTTTTGACTTTGAAAGATCATTAAAAATGTTTGAGGGTGCTTTGACATAAAGATACGAAATTGTTGTGTCCCTATTAGAAAACCCTTTAGAATGGACCAAAAAAGTGGTCATGACGTTTTTAGTCTCACAAAAGATGAAAATTAATTTCTAGCTTTTTTTCCTTTTATGACAGTAACATTGGCACTATCCTACAAGTTCATCTTCCCATGTCAAATAATGATTAAAAAAAAATTGAATATTTGATTCGCCTCAATTTTTATATATGCAGAACGGACTTTGTTCCCAAAATTGGCAAGCTCGAAAATGATTTTTGGCAAATATGCTTAATGATCCTGATATCATGAGAAGGTACGCTTTGGCGCCAAAAAATTTACCCACCCTAGAGAATATCCTGTGTGCCACTTTTTAACTTTTGCCCTATTTTCTCAATCTTTATTCGTCTTCAATTATAAATGGTAAATGGTATCAATGGTAAATAATTTTGGTTTTTTATAATAGACATACTCGTATAAATTAGATTTGATTGAACAAGATTGATCAAGACACACATTTTGTCGAGATCTGTTAGGGATCGTTTTACCAGAAGCTATTATTCTACCCACATTGTTTGTTAAATTTTAGGAAGGAGATGTCACCTTGGCGAACTTACATACTCTTGCCTAAGAAAAACCTGTGACCTATGGGTTGATCATCACAAAGAGTCTCCATATATGCCAAAGTTTTAAATAAAATCAATTTCCAACACAAAATTATGGTTGGGGTGACAATATTCGAAGAGGATCATACTATTGTTCGGTATATGGTTGTGGCACAACAATATTATGATCATTACAACAATAGTATGGTTCACACACAACAATACTATAATCCCCACAACAATATTATGGTCCTTACGACAATAGAATTATTCACGCACAACCATACTATGGTCCCCACAACCATATTATTATTCACACTCAACCATACTATAATCCTCACAACCATATTATGATTCTCATATCCATAGTATGATTAACATACAACCATAGTATAATCCTTACAACCATAGTATGATTCACACACAACCATACTATGATCTCCAGAATTATCTGTAAGGATTGGGTTAAGTTACTGTTCAACAATAGAGATTTTTATTAAGTAAATTATGTCAAAATACATTAAACTATTAATAATAGGACAGTAGATAAAATTTACTAATTAAAATTATATCAGTTGTACTAATCGATAGAAGTTTGTTTTAAAAAAAATTAATTTACATAAAAAACAATTATTACTGCGTAAGATTCGCAAAAATAACATTGTCAAATTAAAAAAAAAATGTTCGATCTTGCTGGTATGATATTGTATTGTTGCTACAACCATATTTCCATTTTTAAATTTGGCAACAATACAATTGTTACATTTCAACAATATTAGTTTTGCCGCAAACATACTATTGTCAAAATAAAATTCAAAAAACAATACTATGGTTGCAACGACCATGCTTTTATTGCAGAGAATATACTATTGTTGCCGTGACCATATAGTAACCATATATTTTCTCTGCGTGCTCGAGCTTGCAACCATTCTAAATGCATAATATTTACCTTTTTAATGGGGTCCATGTTAGTATTCGCTTTCAAATCGTTAGGTAAGTCCCTATTACGACCCCAGTTTGTGTTCACTGCAGCAGCTGGAGCACAATCATAATCTCTTATTCGCATCTGCTTTTGCAATTAGTCTTAATTCGACTTAATTAAACTATGCCACAAGTACAAGCAAAATATATGCAACAACTTACGCAACCACCATCAGCCGCCACTGCTGCTCCCTGAGTGTTGATGCTGCATGGCTTGCTACGAAACTCTGGCAACAGCATTAAAATCTTTCTATGCAAACACCAACATCTAGGCTAGGACATGCAATAGAATCCTCCGTTTCTGGAAAAAGGGACATTTAGTACAACAAGCGGCAACTGAAAGCAGCATATTACAGCATGAAAAAGAAAATAAAACGAATACCCGTACGTACATATGCAGGAGTATAAGGAATTTTAAACATAAAAGGTTATCACAATAGTGCTGCACATACTCGTAGATGTAGAACGACACAGAGTCAATACGATTTCTACTTTTTTTGTTAATACATTACAAAATAAATGTTAGAAACATCTACTTTAGGTAATGAGAGTAAAATCGGATCCTGATCTAGGAACGAAATCGACGAAAATCGCAAGAAATTAATAAATCGTGGGCAAAAGGCTGATTCGGGGCAAAAAAAGAAAAACAGCGAAAATATTCTTCCGGCGGACAAGCATTGTTTTAATACTCTTTGCTAGAGAAGGGGTGTATATAAGTTTATCACTCTACGAGTATTTTAATCGAATTAATTATAATCAATTATACAGATAATTATCTGCGACCACACATAGAGTATGGCCCAAATAAGAAAGATTACAAATATTCATAAAGGTTTAAAAATATTCATAAATTTTTTGTTTATATTTTTTCTCTTTTGCAGTTTTATTGTTTTATATGGATATATCTGATGGCTACTTATGATGTACAGTTGACCGGATTATAAAAATATTTTTTTTTGGAAAATTAGGAAAAGTATTAAGACACTCTTCCCAAATTCTCCAAAAAAATTATTTTTATGATTGCACTGATTATGATATAGAACAGCCAAATGCATTAGAGTCTCGTTACATTTCGCATTTATAATTTCTGTTAAAATGGTTCTGATTTCCAGATATAGAAATTTATTCGCTGTTAGATTCATCCATAGTTTTAACTTAAACCTCAAATTTCTATCAGAAATTATAATGTTAAACGTTGATGTAAAATCATTTTTTTTTCAATTCAATTACTTATATATATTTTTTAGAGAGGCATTTTTAAAGATTTCAACGGAAAAAATGCAAAGTATCGCAAAGTGTGAAAGAATGACCGTTCGCAGTTTTGAATTCACCGTTCCCTAAAGAGCACACATTATTTGTTGATCCGGCCTAATGTGCAACAACGCGTCAAAATTTTTAAATTTAATTTTTCTTCTTACAGGTCTATTATCTCAACTCAACAAAGTTATAGTCGCCATTTTAATATCAGAACAGCACCCTGTCAATATGATTAGGAACTTATTCTACCGTTTCAAGGATCAGGAATCAGTGTTTGAATCCTAGGGTATAACATTAGCGTCAATTTCATACCTCTAGATGTATTGTTGGTGCGGTGTTACGGTTGTTAAACAATCGGTTCATATATTTTTAAAATGAGGTTGGTCATCCATAAACCATTGACGGAGTCCAATATAAGATTATGATTGAAATTTTTTATTGCCTATGCAAGTTGAGAATAATGCTTACATATGGTTTCAGCAAGATGGTGCCACTGCAGCATACAGCAAGAGCCACAATGGAACTTCTTCGTTACTTTTTTGGTGACTAAAAATAGTCTAGAACAAGTGTTTAATTATTTTGATTAACACTATGAACTTTTAAATTATCTTGTCTTGTAACCTACTTAACCCTTCGTGTAAATAGTTGTGGTCATTAGGCCCAGAGGTTAGAAGTTAAAAAACCGTCCCCTAAATTTCGGGGACATATGGGTACACAAAAACTGTGACATGTTCTTACGAAACCAAATCTAAACCCTCTATTTATTCTGTTTAAATCGAAATACTTATCTGCGACCATAAAAAGTCTATATGTGACGCGCAAAATAGAAAGTGACCTAAGGGTAAAAACCAGCCATTTTAAAGATTTAAATACGTGTATCTTTGGTGTACCTTTCATAAAACGCGCATATCTCTGGGAGGGAACACTTTTGGGGCATGGAATCGGTCTCATTCGATGCTCAGATGATGTCCACATAAAAAAAGTGAAAATTGATTTTTTTACAGTTAGGCACCCTTCTCTAAGCGCTTAGTAGGGACATCAATACTGTTACACACGTTTTATGCTGTAAAATAAAAAGTACTGAATGTTTTTGGACCAAATAATTTTTAATACATGTATTGATGTATATTGTATCCCAAAGGAATCTACTTATTCGAAATGTCTACCTGTTGCCTTTACACACGCCTTAAGTTGCACTGGCCAATCATCAATAGCTGCACGAACCTCGTCCATTGGAAAATTGGCTACAGCTCGAACTAAAGAAGTCTTAAAAGATCCAATGTTGGGGTATCATTTGTGACAAACCTTGTCCTCTAAAACCGTCCACAATTTGTAGTCCAATGGGTTCAAATCTGGACTGCCTGAGGGCCATTCTTCAGAAGAAATAAACGCTGGCAAATTGTTTCGAAGCCAGGCCTGGGACGTTTTAGCCTTATGGGCCGGCGCAGAATCTTGCTGGAAAGTCCATGGCTGGTTTTGGAACAGGAAATTGTTAAGCGGCTTCACAACTTTGGCCGATGTTTTAACTCCTTGTTCGCAGAAATGCAGGTCAGTGACCCCATCGTAAGAGACACCGCACCAAACCATGACTGAAGCTGGGTGATGATCCTTTTTCACCCTTAGAATCAGTTCAGATACTTCCTTAGATGACCGCGCATACACTCTTTTATTTTGCTTGTTAAATTTTTCCTGAACAGTTAAAGTTTTTTCATCGGTGAACAACATTTTTCTGTGCAAGTTATCTGCGTGCTTCAGCAAAAGACGTTTGCATTTTTCAATCCTATTTTTTTTAAAGCTGCGGTCAATAAATGTCCGGTACGTCGTTTGTAAGGCCCAAGTCCCAAGTCTTTTTTAATGATTCGACTCATGGACTTTTGCGTGATATTCATCTCACGGGCCATGATTTTCTGTTTTCGGAGCGGACAGAGCGTGGGCGGCCCGACCGGAGGCGGTCTTTTACATTTCCAGTCTCCTCAAACAGTTTTATGCATCGATAGACGAACATGCGGCTAATCCCTAGTGGCCGGAGCGTTTTGAAAATATAGCTTTTTTCATTTCACACTTAAAAAGCGCTATAACAGCGATACGGTTCTCATTATCTGACCACTTCATGATGAAAGTTAAAACAATTTTAAAATCCCGTTACAGACTAGCACTATTGAGGTTAGCTTTCAAAACCCATATGACATTAACGAGTATGTTCAGTTCTACTATTGAAATGGGTGTGTTCAATGATGTAACAGTATTTATATCCCTACTAAGTATATATATTTGATCGCCATATACTTCTAAGATGATCTACGCAAGTCTGTCTGTTTGTCATTCAGTCCAAATGAAAAGAGCTAGAGTCTTTAAACTTTTTAAATAAATGCCTTATAGTCGGCGATAGGATAGTAGTGAAAATTAAACAAATTGGAAAAAAAAAAATTTTTAATTGACAAAGAAAAAGTCTAAAACAAATTTTTGATTTTTTGATATCCACTATGAAATTTTAAATCAATTTTTTGAAAGTGTAAATTACAAATTCTCTAACCTGCTCATAGATAGATATGGTTACTAGGCCCTGAACCCAAAACCCGTCCCCTAATGTTTGGGGACGTATGGGTATACAGAAACAGCGATATATTCTCATAAATCCGAATCTAAAACCCATAGTTAAGATTTATTTAAATATGTAAGCTCTACTGGCCCATATGAGCCTAATTGGCCCGAAAAACGTCATCCCTGAAATATTAACATAAAACGATTAAAAAACAAATAATTGACAAAATTTCATTTTCGGTTCTACTGAGCCTTGGGTCAAGGCCTAAAAAATTAATTATGCGTTTCTACTTATTTAAAGTCCTTCAGCCTTATGTCTTAGGTTCCTGAACACAGAGGAAAAATTAATTAGTAATCGGTAGGAACTAAAAAAACTGCTCTGCAGAAAAAGAATAACGGTTGCCATCACCAAATGTTTATAATCATAATGGATATTCGACTCGACACTCTACAAATTGATAAATACGATCATCATGACGCAACTAATTGATTTTTTAGTTGCCATAACTTGTGTTTGGGCAACCAATAGTTTTGACGACATTATGTTGTTGTAACCTAATATTGGTGATGATATCTAAACTTTTATCATAACCAAAAGCGAAAAAATCCCTTTTACTGCTTTAAGAAAATCGTTTAATCTTAATTATTCAGTAAAAATCTTCCATCATCCTT